>CM072819.1:102800987-103504312 GCA_036937905.1 Salvia rosmarinus
AAATGTTGACTGTATAGTCGAACTACTGGGTTTAGTGTTGAGGGTAAAGCAAATCGAATGTTAGATCTATTGTATGTGCTTTCGACCTGTTATAGTTGTGTTTCTGCATTTTTGTAATTGCATTTTGTTCATGTAATCAGCATTTAATTCAATTTGCTCAAAATCTGTTCTCAGGTTTAATTATCGGCATATGGCCAATACTTTATCCTTATACAGGTAAGCGGGATCTATTCTGCAACCCAGTGTGTGTGTGTGTGTGTGTGTGTGTGTGTGTAAAATTTAATTTAATTTTTTTGGTATATTAATGTGTCTGAGGAACAAAATATATGAATGATTTTGGCTTATTTTTTAATGAACTCTTTGTCTTTAGAACGGTGAAAAGATTAGGAATTCCAGATGAGAGGATAATTCTCATGCTGGCTGATGATATGGCTTGCAATGCTCGGAACAAGTACCCTGCCCAGGTCTTCAACAATGAAAACCACCGTCTCAACTTGTATGGAGACAATGTTGAGGTGGGTCAAACTTGTAGTATGTATACCATTTGACTTTCTTTTAGGGACTAAGAAGCAGTCACGTGTATCATTAAATCTAAGACATCTCAGAGACTTCAAAGATAAAAGTTCATCTTTCATTAGCAGAACTTGATTGCTTTTTCACTACCAAATTCTTTAGAAGTGTATATAAGACGGACTGCATGATAGCCCAATTCGTTATGTGGCAGCTTCTGAATATGTTCAATTCATATAGTTCACTTTCTTATGCTCTGAATATCTCTCTGATTATGGCATGCTACAATTTAGGTAGATTACCGAGGTTATGAAGTGACTGTTGAAAACTTTTTGCGAATATTGACTGGCCGTCATGAAACAGCCGTTCCAAGGTCAAAACGACTACTAAGTGATGAAGGCAGTCACATACTTCTTTACATGACTGGGCATGGCGGGGATGAGTTTCTAAAATTTCAAGACTCAGAGGAGCTCCAGAGTCATGATTTAGCTGATGCAGTGAAACAAATGAAGGAAAAGTGCAGGTATCCTGATAGCGTATGACTAAGGAATATTTCAATCACATTTCTTTTCCCTATGCTTGCTTTTGCAACATGGCTAAAAACTGGAGAGAAGCATAATTGTGTAAAACATCTGCTGTTTGTTCGAGGGTTGAAGGGTGTTTCAACTTTCAAGTTTTCAACAATTGATTTCAGTCTTTGATGTGACTTAAACTAGTTACTTTTATTCTGTAAATGTAATTGACTCTGCAAAATCATATTTTCTATCACACTCAATTTTAATGAGAGTGCTTTCATGTTTCTGTTCTAACTACCAGATTTAAAGAGCTGCTGATAATGGTAGATACTTGCCAGGCAGCCACTCTATTTTCCCAGGTGAGTTATTTTTTCTGAGGGTTTTGCCTTTTGATCTTTGTATGTGTGTGTTTATTGCTTCTGTTTTGTCATATAGTTTTGCACTGAAAGCACTATCCACTATGAATGAACATCTGCTTTCTAGTTATGACTAATTGTATTTGTTCATATACTAAGGAGTCTGTTTATTGTTCGGCAGCTACAATCCCCTGGTGTTTTGGCTATTGGAAGTAGCAAGAAAGGAGAGAATTCGTACTCACATCACTTGGACTCTGATGTAAGTATTGATATTTTGCCTGCATCGTGCATGAGGGTGGTATTGGCATTTCAGGAGATGTTATATTGCTTTTATTCCTTTGTTTTGTACATGTACTTTATCCAGGATTTGTTGATTTTTTACTGTTTCTTTTCGTTCTTTTCTTGCAGGTTGGTGTATCTGTTGTAGATCGATTTACATTTTATACTCTTGCCTTCTTTGAGAGGTTAAATATGTATGACAATGCCTCATTGAGCAGGTATATATAATGAGCATTTTGGTTTTGCAGGACTATTCTTATTTATTATTTTTTGCTGTATCATGAAATCGCAATTTGTTGTGATGCCTCCATCACTGCTAATAACTTTCAAGTTGACCTTGTTTTGCAGTCTTTTCAATTCGTTCAATCCAAATACATTGATGTCAACTGCATTTTATCGAACTGATTTATACCAACGGCGGTTAGAGGAGGTATATATAATACTCCACCCCTTCTCTTATCTGAAAGTAACCGAAATTTATGCACAAAAGCCTATGTGAGGACAAGATTCTTTGTGGTTGAAGGGCTATTCAAGACATTGAAATAACTTTGTTTTGCCTCGCCTACTGATTTTAGGTACCAGTGACCAACTTCTTTGGTTCTGTCATGGAAACCATCCATACAGATTCACCTTATCGAGCCTTCCAAAACTCCAGAAAATCTAAAACTGAGATGCCTACGGATCAATCAGGTCCGGGGAACCGAAGAACGTTAGAAGGTTCAGATGTTCCCGAAGAATTGGGTTACCCTAAACTAAATGTGAGAACTCTACACACTTTCTAGGGCAAGATGGCTGATTTTCACTTTGTTGTTTTATTACTACTATAATTTTCTAAATTCTGAGAGTGACAAAGGTCGAGATTTTGTATTGCAGTCTAAACAAGTCGGTTGCCCATTTTCACACACTTGGAATACAATTCTTGGCCGTTTGGAAAAGATAAGACAAATCGATAGTTTAGTAGTTAACTATGGTGTAGCGTTGATGTTCCCAATTGTGGCCCTCTCGTCTTGGCTTTCATACTGAAGGTAAGAAACATCATAGCCTGACCACCCCCCTTCTGAATGCCATATTGCATTACTTTTATATCTCATTTAAGCTCGATGTATATCCTACTTGCTTTCTTCCATATGTTGATTGTTGCTTAACTGTTACAGCATACATTGGTTAAGAATATTGGTGGTCTCATCAGTATTCTGGATGCTAGATTCCTATAATGATTCTTGATAAAACATTTTCTAACTTCCTTTTTACACCATAAGGTCGTACATTTGCCATGAGACATACATCATATATCTTTATATAATAGACAAGGGCTTCTTATTTACTTTGCTATATTTATAGAATTTTTTCCCTCCCACCTACATAGACACCATTAGTATTTTGGTTTCTTGGTTTTCATGGTTCTTGAACTGAGCTATCTGTTTGCTCCCCTTACTTTCTAGCATGTCAATGGCTGATTTACTTGCCATATAGTAAAGTTTACTGGTGTCTTATAATTACAATCTCCATTTATTGTAGTTTTTCATTATTTAATATAATCCTCCTAAAAATGGAAAAACAGGAGACTTGTAGAGGCTCGAGATGGATGATTGTCCGCACAAAACTAGAAACGTGAACTTGCTTTCAAGGAGTTCCAAGTGGAGAGCTGAATTCACCTCTTGAAAAATGACACTGAGTTTGGAGTTGTCAAGCTAATTAAATGCTGTGGATTTTGATCATGGATATGAATCAGAGCTGCTTTCTTCTGCTAAAACTCAAAGAAAGTTAATGTGAAGTTTGTCCTTGTATACTAAAAAACTTCTTAGATGCATTGAAACTGATGAAGAGCAGTTGTGAATTTTAAGTATGATGATCTTTTCAAAACTGGAATCTGGTGCTGATAATTATATGTTATTATACACTTTGAGCACTTGGGCCTGTTTATCTGTTGTGTTTAAATTTCAGTGTTATTTTGTCAACCGTAGTTCCATGTATGTATTGGATTTTGATTAAATGAAATACGACATGAGTGCTCAGGTAAGAAATAATGTAAAGAGTTTTATTTATCGGGGCCACCTAGAAGGTGTTTGTAAGATTCGAATTTAAGAATAAAGAATGTTTTTTTATTTCCTAGTGAGTTCTTTTTCTTTTTTCTTTTTTAAAAAGGGGACATTTGAAGGCGAGGAATGAAGTTGGTTGAACTATCATTCCTTTTTATTTTCTATTTGTTTTTTAGGAGGTTGACATGAAATACTATTTTAAACTATTTATGTTCAGGATAACATAGACAAAGTCAACTAGCTGGAAATTTGGTACATGATAAATTCCATTAGTATATCTGTTTATGTATATACATGATTAAAATATCTATATATATACATATTTATAACTACAAAAGATAAATATAGAATTTAATTGGTATCTTTTACAGAAAGATAGATTTTAATATATATATATATATATATATATATATAGAGAGAGAGGGGATGGTTAGGATGAAAATGTTATTATGTGTAAGAAATATGAATAAATCATAACCATTAACTAATATTTAATTAATGTTTCAGATTTTATATTTCATTTTAAATAAGATTGATGACATCATCATCAATCTATTTATCAAAATTCGACTGAAGGGTAAAAATAGCTCAAATCTATCCATCTATCGTGATTTTGGAGGATTGAATCTTCCCAAATATGGGAAATTCTTTTAAAACACGTATGTGTTTTTGTTGTACATATTTATCATTTTAGTTGTGCTACATACTAATAATCATGTGCAATATCGACGTATTATAGAGGATAGAGAATAACAAATCTCATAAAAATAGGAATTAAAAGATTCATCAAATAATAAAATTATAAAAATATCTAATACTCTCTCTGTCCCATTTAAAATGTCTCACTTTTTTTTTGGTTGTCCCATTACAAATGTTTCATTCTATTTTAGGAAATAATTATCCCTTCAAAAAATGTAGACCATACCCACTTTTTAACACTTTAATTACTTTATACCTTTCTCCTAAATACCCGTGCCCAAAAGAAATGAGACACTTTAAGCGGGACAGAGGGAGTATAATTTATCCAACAACAACAATCGTAACACATATAACTATAAATATCAGCATATAAAGAATTAATCTTATCCATCGATCTAGCAAGATTACGGGTTACGATTAATTCATATGTTCTTACCAATATTTGTACTTCTATATGATCTGAATCACATATATATATATATATATATATATATATATATATATATATATATATATATATATATATGGGGTTATGGTGAGAAAGGTGGTATTAAGTGTAAGAAATGAGAATAAACCCCAATCATTGATTTTTATAAAATCTACGGTCAAGATTTTGAACATTGAGCAAATTCAAAAAAAAAAATGCTGAACCATTGTACACTGTAAAAACGAAAAAGGGGTAAAATTGAGAAATATGCAATACACGATCTATGGAAAGATATGAGCATATCTTTCCATCTTCCTTTAAAATCTGAAGAGAATTCAATGCCAAGAATTTGATTATCGTTTAGCCAATATTTATTCCCAAAAAAACTTTTTATCTCTCTGCATCCCGCCTCTGTAGCACCATTTTGAAGAGCATTGAAGAAAATTTTCAGAAAATGGCGCACGCATAGCATTCAAAACAAAACTCATTGAAGAACATTGAAGAACCCATTGTTCTGCCACTTCGCGCAGACATCACATTGAATTAAATTGGTAGCTTTTAAAACTCATTTCTCCCTCTCTTCAAGCTTATGTTATATATCTTGCTTAAACCCTAATTAAACTCATTTCCCTCTCACTCTCTCATCAAAGCAGCAATTCACGCGAGGAGATAGTGAAAATCTGACAAACTGAAATCATGGTGAACAAAGGAAAAAAACAACTCAAGGGTAAAGAAATTCAAGAAGGAGATGGTTAGTTTTATTGCTGCGTTTTTTTTTTTCTGAAAGATGGGTTTGATGTTGATATATGCGACATTTGATTGCCTTTTTGTCATTTATGGAATTAAGAAGTTTGGATTGTGTTGGTGGTCCCCAAATGCTTTATTTATTCACAAATGCGTTGAAACGTCCTAGTTGCTTTATTTATTTTTTTGTAACTTTTGTCATATGGTTTCACCAAATCCGACAACCTCTGTGAACAATGTTGTATCATAGCTTGTACAAATTGTTCAGTTATTGCGTAGATGAAAATCTATATCATATATTGAAGTTGGTGTATCATATAGTTATATAAATGTAGCACTTTAAAAATACACATATGAACTGTGATGATCTAATACGCATATGTAATGTGTTGTATCATATCTTGTTTTATGTTGTACATTATATAACAATAGCATACGATTAAGTACATGTTGCACAAGTTTATGTAGCATATCTTGTTTTATATGTATCATATATAGATATATTTGTAGCATGTTTTATATCTTGTACCCATTGTTCTGTTATTACACAGATGAAATTCTATATCATATATTGTTGTTGGTGTAGCATACAGTTATATAAATATAGCACATTAAAAACACATATGAACTGTGATTATCTAATACGCATATGTAATGTGTTATATCATATATTGTTTCATATGTAGCATATAATTATATATTTGTATCAAGTTATATATATTGTACCCATTATTCTGTTATTCCACATATGAAATTCTATATCACATATTGTTATTGGCGTAGCATATAGATATATAAATGTAGCACATTAAAAACACATATAAACAACATTATAACTATTTATATCATATAATACGTTATCCATATCATATATTTAAGTAAGAATATCATATGATTGTGTACATGCTGATTAAACATTATTATGTTTGAATAAACATATGATTGGGAATATATCATATTAGTGTATATTTGTAGCATATCTTGTTTTTTGTGTAGCATATAGTGTTTTTGGTATATCATATCTTGTTAAAACAGAATATATTTTTACTTTGGTGTAGCATATATCTAAAAAACATATGATCTGTGATGTAAAACACATATTGCATATATATTGTGTTACTTAATAGTTCAATTGTATATGTCATAAATTGTTTATGCTGTATCATTCATTTTATATATATGTATCACATAGTTATATATATATATATATATATATATATATATATATATATATATATATATATATTAAACTTGTCGTAATTAATGCACATTTGAAACTTGAGTTTAATATTGTTGGTATGGTAGCCGTATGTGTTGTTTAGAACAAACTGCTTGTCTGTGTTGTTTTTGGTGTAGCATTTCTTGTTAAAACAGCATATATTGATATTTATATCTAGTGTGTTTAACTTTCTGAGATTTTTTAATAATTAATGACAAATATTAATATCGTATTTTTTCATAGATCTTATTAAGCTCACATTATCAGATATCATTAGGAGGAAAAGAGGATTGATTATAGATAATGAGGCGGAATTACGGACAAAAAAAAGAACGATCAGAAGGGGAAATCTATTCAAAGGGGGGATGTTATGGCCAATGTTAGTGAAGATGTACATGAGCAACATGAGGAAGAAAAACAAGAATGCAATACTGATGATATATTTCCAAAACTAGTGTCTAGAAGTAATATGAATACATTCTTTAGCACTCTTGCAAGTTTAAATGATCGACAGAAAGCTGCAATAGATGATTTAGGGTTTGGACATGTACGAGATGTTAATATAAAGGAGCTGCCTTCGAGGGTTGCGTACTGGCTGGTGCATAATTTTAATCACAACAGTTCAGAGCTCATCCTAACAGGAAATAGGAGAATTCACATAACACAAGAAGATGTTTATCGTGTTTATGGTTTCCCGAAAGGGCGTCGTATAGTTTCAAATTTCAGAAAACACATACGACTCCATTATTTGATGAGATGGCTTTTTTCCCTAGAACACATCGACATAGAGTGTCTATACAGAAGTTGCATGATGCTCTACTTAGTTGTGAAGAAGGGGTATTTGGTTTAAGATTCATTTCATGATTCTTTGTCCAATGTTCTTTCATGGAAACCTTGTGAATGGTTACGTTATTCCATACATCTTGAATTGTTTGGAACACATTGATGAAGTTAGAAATTGGAATTGGGGTGAGTACATAATGAGGAGTTTGATTGAGCACAAGACGGTGTTCGTTGAAAAGAAAGCTACTGTTTTTGTTGGTCCAATGTTATTTTTGATGATAATCACTTCTTTCATTTAATTACATTTAATTCCTTTATTATTATTATTATTATTATATTTTTTAGCTATAAATTTATATTTTTTGCAGATTTTTTATGTTGATAGAGTTTTTATAAGATGCAGTCTGTACATCGGCATTATCCAATAGTAGGTAATTGGACCACAAATGCTCTGAGAAAGAGACAAGCATCTGAAATCAAAGGTGGAGTCTTTGGTGATGGGTATCCTATTCTTCCTATTGAGATTGTTGATGAAGAAGACAGAGATATCACAAATGTATGTGAGGGCAGCGGAAGCGGTTTGTCTACAAGTATTGAGGTGTTGACATATGCAAAAAAAATTGCAACACTGACGGTGGAAATGATGAAACTTATTGAGGCTGCATCTAAAGAACAAACTGTTTCTCGTTCGTTCCAACGGACCATCGATACAGCTTTCAAGTCAATCTCATGTTCCACTCTGTCGGTGTCACAGCAGAGAAGTGTACAGACACAAGAACAAACTGAAGAGGATGAGTGATAAATCTAGTGTGCGAGATTTATGAAAGCAGTAAAGAACACGAGAGACTTTTACGTGGTTCGATCAAGAATAAGATCTACGTCCACGGAGGAGATGATCCTCAAGATGTTTACTATAATCGGATTACGGCAAGTATCTTCAAGAACTCTAGTATTCAGTAATTTGCTAACCCTTCTACCTTCAATCTAACTCCTATTTATACATAAACGTAAACCTTATCATGAATCCCTTGATTGGCGGGCTCATGATCCTCCTGTAACTGACCATGATCTCCACCATAACTGCCCATGATTTCCACCGTTATTACCCATGATTTCTACCGTTACCTCATTATCGTGTCCTTGACTCCGCCTTTAATTAGGGTTTGGGGTTGTCGTTCGGCGCGTGTCGAGTAGGGCAACATTAGGTTAGGCCCAGCTCGTTTGGGCCTGCTATTGGGCCTAAGAGGTTGGGCCATATCCTATCATAGCCCCCCCCGAAAAGTCAAGGAATAGCCTTGCCGAGGTAAAGCGGAGAATGTGCTTTGCCGAGGCGGGATGTTGCTTGGCTGAAGGTTTCGTTGAAGGTTCTTGTCTCTTGCTGTATGGCTTCTGCTTTTTTTTTTATATATGGAGGTCGTCGAGATCCGACCTGAAATACTTCTGCTGGTCCGTGGTGGACATGGGCGTAGCCCGATGTCCGAGCTCAAAATTATTACGTGATCAGACTGGCGGACGTCGAGGTCCGATGTCAGGAGGACGTCGAGGTCCGACCTGAAATACTTGTGCTGGTATGAGGACATGGGCGTAGTCCGATGTCCGAGCTCGATGTAATCATTACGTGATCAGACTGGCGGTCTGTTTTCCATAGAGTACGTCATACGCGCCAGGCGGTAGTTGGGCACTTCGAACGGCGTGCGCGCGTCGGTCACACATCCAATCGTAGATAGGCACGTGTGATAAACGAAACGGTAGATTTTAGGCGTCATTTATCCTATAAATAGGTCAAAAAGAGGCAACTGTTCACTTTCTTCTTCTTCGACGCTTTATTCCAGAGAGTATACCTGTAGAAATTCCCCATCCTCTTTCAAAATTTGTTGAAGAAATCGGATATCTCGCCCAGAAAAAGTAAGTATGTATTCTTCATCTTCTCATTCCTCTTCTTGCCCTGGTATTTCTGGTTCGGTTTCGGGTTCTGGCCGCCCAGATCCCAATGTGAGGATTATATATGCCATAATCGCCAGGTAAATCTATAGGACTTAGTTCTGTGGTTTCACCGTGTCATCGGTATGGGATGGCATCGAGTTGGTGCGGCGAGATCAACTTTAACGACGGAGGAGCTCACGGAGGTTGCGGAGAAATACCACATTCGAGAGGATGCATGGTGGTGCTGCGAAACCCAAAGATAGGGCGATGGCCCCGGGAGGGTTTATTACCATTTTTGTAGATAGTTTAATAGCTGGGCTTAGGTTTCCTTTTGCCCCTATTTTCCAAAGCCTTCAAGAGTATTTTCGGATCCCCATATGCCAACTGACCTCGAATTCTATTAGGTCGGTTGTTGGGCTTGGGTTGGCCTGTTATGGCATAGGCGAGGAGTTTTCTTTTGAAGTTTTGATGCGTTTTTTTAGCATCAAGTCCATAGGGGGGGTGTATTATCTATCACCTCGCCTGAAGTTCAAGATAGCATCCCCCTCAAAGGTATCCCACTGGCAAAATAGATATTTCTTTCTGCGGGTTGAGGGATATCCGAGGTATGAGTGGGGCCTTGGTGCGATGAAGGATGTGAAAATTAATTCCCTGGGCCCTATGGAGGAGCTGTTGAACGATATGGGTGAGATCCTATCGATCAATTATACCGAAGATGACTTGAACGATGATGGGTTGAGTGTCTATAGGTCAGACGCTCCAGTATCAGGGTCTGATTTGGGTGAGGGCAACCTTCTTATCTTTATTTCCCCCGTCTGATTTCGTTGTGCTAACGACATTCTCATTCTGTTTGCAGTGAAGATTGACCCTACCAGAGAAATCAATATAGCGAGCTCGCCGCGCCCTGCACCATCTGATCGAAGGGAGCCCGCGAGGAAGAAGGCGAGGCGAAATGAGTCCACCCAACAGCCCGTGGTGGTGGACGCCCTGAAGGACTTAATGACTGGTCCTCAGGCAACCTCGGGCCCGACGCTGGAGATCGAGGTCCATGGCCAGCCTCTGCCCGAGGTGCCGGCTTCCAGCACTCCTTTATCCTTCCCAAAGGTATAAGTCGCTACTCTTCTCCTTGTGATTTTGTTGTTACGTGTTGCTAATTGTTTTATATTCAGGATGCGGCCTCGATGGCAGGTGAGATGCACCGCATGGCCGGTCTTGTTGTTGAGGCGCCTCCACATATGAGGCTATGGAGAAAAGATCGCCGCCGCAGACGCCTCGAGGGCCGCCGAATCCGCTACTGGCCGCTGCCGGGCGGAAGCCAAACATGCAAAGGCGGGCCGTGGCAAAGAAGCGCCGCCGAGCGCCTTAAGAAGAAGGACCGGCCTTACGAGCGGCCCGTGCGAAGTGGAGAACGCCGGGAGGAGGCTGCCGAGGCGGAGAGGAAGGCGGCACAGAGACAAAGCGCCTTGGCTTGGCGGGCAAGGACCTATCTTGAGGGCCTTCGCCAAGCAGCTTATCGAGTCGGAGAGTTTTTCTTCCTTCATCTCCGACCGGCACCGTGATGAGGCCGAGGTGATATGTGCCCACCTAGAAGTTGGCGGCGAGACCTGATTTTGACAAGGCCCAAAGACGGTTGGGTTGAGGTCGAACCTCGGGAGGTATGCATGAATTATGCTCGCATAATCGCTTGGGCGTCCTCTTTCCCGTGGTGGATGCCTCGGCATCTTCGCTCACTCGACGGCGGAGGTCGTAACTCAGTCTGAGGAAGATGAAGACGTGGAGCTTGAAGCATTCCTTGCCGAGTTGAGGCAAACCGAGGTGGCGAGTCGAGCTTGCACATCCTTCCGGAGATCGGCAACCCGTGGAGGAGCAAAGCGGCGGCGGCGGCGGAGGTCGGAGAGTCCGCAATGAGCCCGAGGTCGGTGGACCTAATGTAATAGGCGATTTGCGGGGTCGATAGGACCACTGTTGTACAAACTTCCATTTTGAATAATAGACATATCTTGTTAAAATGCGCATGTGTTGTCTTATTTCTAGCATTCCTCATCTCAATACTTGGACTCGATCATGAGTTACTAACAAAGTCGAAAGAAGTCCGAGGTGCTCTATCCGAGAAGGATGAAGAAGTGACGCCTTGGGAGGATTCGGTCCGCCGGTGACTCAAGTTCGCCAAGCATGGATGTCGGCCGGCATCGTCACCGAATCAAACAAAAGTTGCATGAGGTCGATCAAGGAAGTGGTCCGCCTCCTTCGAGAATGAGGCTTTAAAGTTAAGGATTACACAACTCGAAGTCGAGGGTTGATTTATCTGCGGATGTGATCCAGGACGATTGATGCAATGCGAGGAGCTGGTGACAACGAGAAGGCGGCTCGGATCTCGGAAGAGCATGCAGTATGAGAAGGTAATCCACGGATGGTGGAACTACTATATCTGAAGCCGACGATCGAGTTCGAGCTTGTTGGCGGAGGCATGGTATTGAGGATGAGGAGGTCCAAATAGCAAGAAGTTTAAAGACGCCTCGACTCTATCACGAAATACATGCGGATATCGAGATCGTTCACAAACGACGCATGCCCAAATTTCAACAACAAGCATCTACGGCGGCGCCGATCCCATAATTGAAGAGCACGAAGAGGAGGCGGCTCGCTGATCATGCCGGTGCTCCGTCTAATGGGTCCACCGAAGAGGAGTGCTTAGAGGACACGGCGTGTCGGAGGTCGAGGTCGGCGAGGCGGCGGTCGAGGTGGAAGGGCGGCAGTTCGGGGCGAGGCATGGTTCGACCCGGCGTTAGGCTCACGAGGTCGAGTGCACCTCGGGCACGAGATCGCCTCCCGCGGGAATCCGCTGTGTCGTGTCGAGAATGCATCCGGAGCAAGCCGAGGTGGTGCCGTCCTCATAGATTGGGTGGAGGGCACCGAGTTCATTCCGGGTATTCATCGTCGACACGAGATTTTGTTGAACTATCTCGACCGGTGAGTCTCGGCGGGCGGGCCCTAAGTCCGAATGAGTGCATATAGTGCGGGACTTTGTATGTAGGTATAAATGTATTTAGACTCGTTGAAGTGTCGTTTTTCTCTTGAGAGGTATAAACATAGCTTAGGACTTCGTTTGGTCGTAAATGTATTTATCTTGTATCTGAGCATAATTTGGTGAGATCGATCTGGATGTCTTTTACATATAGACTTTTCAATTTAATGAGTAATCAGTATGTGCATGTAGACTTTCAAATTAATGAGTTGTCAGTATGCGTTGCCTTTGAGATGTTCAATTTCATGAGTAATCTCGAGTCGGTGCGCTTAGTGAGTACCCTACTTAGTGGGTTATTCATCTTCGTGAGGCGTCCCTCGTGAAGGTTTAAATGCGGTATATCGAATAGATGTTCACATATCAATAAAATGGAATACCCATTATAAAATAAACATTTTATTCACAAGTGTATAACATCGCACTTGACAAAACAAGTAAGGAGACTAACATAAGGCGATCGTAATCGAAGCTATGTAAAGTACCTCCTTAAATGAGAAATATGCCAGGTTCGGGGGATAAGCGCACCGGATAGGTGAGATAGTTTGTAGGCCCCCTTGCCGAGGTCCTCGTGAACGCGGTATGGGCCTTCCCATGTCGGATCCAACTTGTTAAGACATTCGGCTCTGCTGGCTTCATTATTTCGTAGGACGAGGTCACCTACTTGTAGTGCGGAGGCTTTGACCCTTTTGTTGTAATACCGTGCGACCTGGCCCTTGTACTTAGCTTCGTTTATGAAGGCGAGTTCGCGTTTTTCTTCGAGAGCATCAAGGTTGGTCCGCAGGTCGTCCTCGTTCCCATTTGGGTCAAAGTGAAGAGTGCGTGGGCTCGGTGCGCCGATTTCAGCCGGTATGACGGCCTCAGTTCCATAGACCAAGCTGAAAGGTGTTTCTCCATGCGAAGTCCGAGGTGTAGTTCTGTAGGACCAGAGGACTTGGGGAAGGTTTTCAGCCCAATCGCCTTTAGCTCGGTCTAGCCTCTTCTTTAATCCTTGTATAATCGTGCGGTTCGTCACCTCGGTCTGACCATTGGCTTGCGGGTGTGCGACCGAGGTGAAGCGTTGGTCGATCTGGAGCTCTTTGCACCACTCCTTGAAATTTTTATCGACGAACTGGGTACCATTATCCGAGACCAGAATGTGTGGTATGCCGAAGCGGCAGACTATATTCTTCCACACGAAGTCCGAATCCTTTTGCTCGTGAGGTTTGACGATGGCTCGGCTTGACCCATTTTGTGAAGTAGTCTATGGCAACGACTAAATAACGGTCGACACGGTGCTCGGTCGAATGGACCAGCGATGTCGATCCCCATTGCATGAAAGGCCATGGGCTCTGCAGTCGCCGGATCGGTGCAGGGTAGCTTCTTGACGTGGAGTGAAGGCGGCACTTTGGACACTTTTGACGAGTTCGGTTGAATCTTGAATAAGGGTGGGCCAAAATATCCCGACCTCAACGTCTTCTTTGAAAGAGCCCGGAGCCGATGTGGCTTCCGCAAGATCCTCTGTGAATCTCATTAAGCACGTGATCGGCCTTACGCGCCCAAGGCATCTCAAGAGGGTTGAAGGTAGGACTTAGGTGAGAGAGCCCTCATACACAAGATACTTACGGGATTTCACCATTATCTTTTTGGCCTCTAGCCGATCCTGAGGTAGTGTGCCAACTTCCAGGTATGCTTTTAGGGGCGTCATCCAGTTTGGTTCAGCCTCTGAGATAACGCTGATGTGGGGTGCCTCAATGCTTCGGAATGAACTTCCTCTCTCGGCGGTTTGTCGATGACGAAGCCAATTTACTAAGGATGTCAGCTCGACTGTTTTCCTCTCGTGGGATTTGATTAATACTGAAGTATCTGAATGAGGCCAGCATCTCTTTTGCCTTCTCAAGGTACTGCTTCATTCGATCCTCTTTAGCCTCGTGCGTGCTAAGACACGGTTTACCACGACCTGAGAATCTCCAAATATCTGGACTTTGTCCACTTTCAATTCCTTTGCTAGGCGGAGTCCTGAGATCAGTGCTTCGTATTCCACTTTGTTGTTGGTGGTCGGGAAGGTAAACCGGAGGGCGTATGTCACTTCTTGCTTATCTTGGGCCGAGGAGGAGGATGCCGCTCATTACCCGTCTTGCATGAAGCTCCGCCCACATACATCCGCCAACATCCGGTGGGTGATGCAGGGCAGTTCCTCCGTGAGGTGGGAGTGACCTCATTGGTAGAGGCGACCTCGTGAATTTGACCTCCACCAGAAATGCAAGGCTTGCCCTTTATGGCCGGCTTTGGGGTGTATGAGATGTCGTGCTCATGAGCTCCAGTGCCCACTTAGCTATTCGCCCAGATGACTCCGGTTTTGATAAGACTTGTCTTAGAGGTAAGTCCGTTAGTACCTGGACGGAATGAGCTTGAAAGTAAGGCCGGAGGCGTCGTTTGGCGTTCACCAAGGCCAGAGCTACCTTCTCGAGGTTGGTGTACCTCGTCTCCGGTCCTTTGAGAGCCCGACTAATGAAGTAGATGGGGAGTTACCGTCCCATCTCATCTCGCACCAAGATCTGACACTAATTGCCTCGTCCGAGGTGGCGAGATATAACGATAGAGTTTCACCTTGCTTTGGGGTGGATAGTGTCGGCGGTCGGCGAGATATTCCTTCACCGTCTGGGCGACACAGTGTTCTTCCCGCCAGTGAAATCTGGAGCTTTCCTCGGGATCTCGAAGAAGGAAGTCGCTTCTCGGCACTCGAGATAGGAATCGGTGAGGCGGCCAGCATCCGGTGAGTTTGTGTATTTCACGGATGGTTTTGGGATCCGCATGTCGAGCACCGTTTTCACCTTGGTAGGATTGGCTTCGGGCCTTCTTGAGAAACCCAAATCCCGAAATTTACCGTCTTCACTACGAATGTGCCTTACGGGGATTGAGCTTGAGGTTGGCCGACTGAGGAGTGAAGAATAGTTTCGAGGTCAACAGTGCAGCTTCTCGCCTTTTTGCTTTTGACTACTATATCGTCGACATAGACCTCAACAATTTCCCTATGTGATCTTTGAAGATCGCGTCCACCATCCTTTGGTAGGTAGCTCCGTTTTTGCATCGAAAGGCATTTTTCGGTGGCGAAGACAAAAGTCGATAATGAATCTTTGTTTTGGGCGTCCTCGGCTCATAAGGACTTGGTGGTATCCTTGTATAAATCCAAGCGAAGATCTCATGCCCCACCAATGCTTCCACTTTCTTGTCGATGTCGGGAGGGTAACAATCCTTTGGGCGGTGTTTATTGAGGTCGGTATAGTCGACACACATCGCCATCCCTCCGGCTTCGAACTACAACGGATTAGCCATCCAGTTGGGTATTTAACCTCGTCTGATTTTAGCCTCTTGGAGTTGGGTTACCTCGTCTCTTATGACTTGATCGCGCTCGGCAAAACTTCTCTTCTTACGCGAACTGGTTTAGTAGCTTTGATCGATGTTGAGACGATGAGTTATGAGTTGAGGCGAGACCCGGTCATATCCAACGAGACCATGCAAACACATCTCTATATTCCCTTAGAAGTCGCATGACTGTTGGCGAATCTTGGTGAACCTTGGGTACCAACCTTGACAACTTTGGAAGGTCGTCGTCGTATAGTGAAGATTCTCGGTCGGATCATCCCGGGTGGCAACTTCGAGGGTTACGTAATTGCTAGGCACGAGGTAAAGCGGCATCTTGGGTTGAGACTCGTAGGCATTCTTTAGCCGTTTGGTCACCCCGAATGCTTAGCACTCCCACGGGGTGGGTATTTTAATGGTGAGGTGGTACACGGAGCGAGATGGCCTGATTGCATCTGACGATCTCTTCCTAGGATAATGTTGTATGGAGAGGGAGCTCGGACCAGGAAAAATTGAATGGCCTTGGTAACCGACCTGGGAGCACGCCCTACGGTAACCGGAAGGGTAATGACTCCTTCGGGTTGAACCGCCTCTTGAGTAAAGCTCCATGGCGGGAAGGTGTGGGGTGTACTAATTCCTCCGACATCAAGTTTATCCAGGCAGCTCTGGAATATGATGCTAACGGAGGCTCCGATGTCAATGTAGACCCGATGTACATTCTTGTTGCCCACCACGGCTTGTATAGTAATGGCGTCCTGGTGAGGCATGATCTTAGGTACTGGGTCGTCTTTGGAGAACACGATGTCCTCTCCATCCCGAAGTCGCTTGTTTTTCGGTTCTTCGGGGGTCGGCCTCCGAGCTTCATTTCTAAGTGACGACCTCGTCGTTCCAACTGGCAGCCCGGTTATAGCGTAGACCTGCTCCATTGCATTGGGACCTTCGTCCTCGTCATCTTCAGGTCGGGTTGCCGTTGAGGTTGGCCCGCAGTTGTTACCACCTCCATTTTTCCCTCTGCGCTTTTTATTACCCGGCCCCGGTCGGCCGGTGTACTTCTTCAGCGCTCCTTCCTTGACGAGCTCGTCAATCTGTGAGCTCAAGGACTTGCAATCTTCTGTATCGTGACCGTACCCCTGGTGGTAATCACAATACTTTCCCGTTGACTTTTTTTTGGATCCTCCTTTCATAGGAGGAGGTTTTGGAAAGAGCTCAGTGTGAAGCTCAAATATTTCATACTGGATTTGAATAGAGAGCTCGTTATTACGGGGTTTGGCGAGGTCCCACCTTGATTCTCTTGGGCCCTTTTTATTCTTCGAACGCACTTGCGTTGGCACCTCGGCCCCGATCCTCGGCTTCCTTCTCTCGATCTGTTGCTCATCCCGGATCTCTCTCTTCCGGTCCGACTCGTCCCTTTGACAAAGTTGTCGACCAAGGTCCAAAGACGACTAGTCGTCTTGGTCGTTCGCGGTGATCTCTTTATTCGAGCTCGGTGTCGGATCCGTTCTTGAATCGTTGATGATGTAGAGATCGTTACTCTCATCTATTTTAAGGGATTCCATGATGAATCTGGAGGCGAAATTCGACATTGTTTCGTCCCGTCCTTGGCGGATTATAGCGGATCGGATGAAGGTTGTTGAGGCGGCATCTTTTGGTAAAGCGCCATTTGAGCGATCCATGAGGTCTTTGAAGCAATGGATCTTTGATACGGCGAGCGAGGTGAACCAACGTCGGCGTTGGAGATCGACACCTCGGGAAAGACCTTACATATGGAAATCTTCCATCCTTGGTTTGCCATGTTGGTGGTATAGGCAAATAGGAAGTCGGAAGGATCTCCAAGGCCATCGTATGCGGCAATATTCGGGCCCGTATCGGCGTGGCGGGTGTATCCGAATCTCCTTGAAAAGGAGATAATTCGTCCGTGTCGGTCGAATCCGGGAGCTCGTTACCATCCTCTCCGGGAGTGGGAGATCGATAACGGCGTCGTCGTCTCTTCGAGGGAGTTCGACTGTCTTTCCTCCTTCTTTCTCGCCCATTCACATGGGTATCACGCCGAGGTGGAGAACGGCTCGCGGAGAGTACGAGGTGAATGAACCACGGTATTAGGGCGGTTATTGTGCGCGATGAGCGTTGATTATTTTGGAGAGGTGAGCGACCTCGATTGCCGAATCACCACTGGCACTCTTGAGGGCCCGCCCGCTTGTCCTCCGGTTGAGGAAACTCGAATTGATTGAGGTTGGCGTTGAGGAACTCGGACCTTTGCTCGACCGAGGACCTCGTGGGAGCGGTGAACCTCGCATTCACCGATCATCGAGGTCGGCATCTTCCTCTTCGTTGGGCGGCGATCACGAGGGTGTATGGAAGCATTCACCATGTAGCCCTCGGTGTGTGACCGCTGGTGGCATCCGCAATTCCTTTCCCGGGTTGTGTGACCACCGATCGTCCTCTGCACGGTTGTTACCGACATCGCCGGCGATACTAAGCGTTTGCGTGTCCTTGCCATTAGATTGTAGAAAACACGACTTTTGTTCAAGAGTTTTCCCACAGACGGCGCCAATGATAAATCTAGTGTGCGAGATTTATGAAAGCGATAAGAACACGAGACTTTACGTGGTTCGATCGAGAATAAGATCTCGTCCACGGAGGAGATGATCCTCAAGATGTTTACTATAATCGGATTCTGACAAGTATCTTCAAGAACTCTAGTATTCAATGAATTTGCTAACCCTTCTACCTTCAATCTAACTCCTATTTATACATAAGCGTAAACCTTATCATGAATCCTTGATTGGCGGGCTCATGATCCTCAGAATCGACCATGATCTCCACCATAACGCCCATGATTTCCACCGTTATTACCCATGATTTCTACCGTTACCTCATTATCGTGTCCTTGACTCCGCCTTTAATTAGGGTTTGGGGATGTCATTCGGCGCGTAACCGAGTAGGCAACATTAGGTTAGACCCACTCGTTTGGGCCTGCTATTGGGCCTAAGAGGTTGGGCCATATCCTATCAATGAGTCTTTTTGGAAAAATGAAGATATTCAAAAGCTATGGGATGATGTTGATGCTGCTGTTTCACAACGAGACACCTATATCAGCAAGCTTGAAGGCACACCATCCTTTAGCTTTGGATTAACTCAACTGTGGAGCACAACTCGTGGAAAAGAGAAAATTATTGGTGAATCTGCAAACGACCAAGACCAGGTAATGTTTTACTTATTATTCAAAAAAAATTAAATCATTCTTTTTATGTTTTTTTGTTAAATGACTAACAAAAATATTTGTTAGCATATGGATGTTGATGTTGCACGAAGTGATGTAGACATTGGAATTGATGCAACACAAACTGTACAAAAAATTGTTGCCAGTCTGCAAACTGAGGTATTGAATATATTGTTTTTTAGTGTAGCATATCTTGTTCTTTGGTGTTGCATATCTTGTTTTTTGGTGTATCACATCTTCTATCAATTATTCTGTTATTGCGCATTCCAAAATATATATCATATATTGTTCTGGGCGTAGCATATGGTTATATATATGTAGAATAGTATAAATATATGTAAAGCACAATAAATTTTATGTAATATTGATCGAGCTAAAAACACACTCAAATTACTCGCAATCGTACAGGTAATCATAGCGTGATAAGTTAACACGAGTCGTCTCTCAAGGAAAACTTAACAGGGCCATTGTTCGTGTTGCGCACAGAAAGCGATTAAATCCTAAACATTCTAACATCAACGAGGGTTTGAACATGCAGGAATTGAAATACGGAGAATAAACAGCGATCCTAAGCTGGGGGTTGTCAATCCCAAGCTAAACTAATAAAGCGTTAAATCTAAACCAGGGGTTGTCAATCCCTAGTTGAACTATGAAAGCGATAAATCAAGCGGTAAATAAAAGCATATGCAATCATATTATTCATAGGGTTTGTCAATCCCTAATCTAAATCTAATTGCAAATAAAAACATAATCATCAATCCATCTCCAAGAATAGGAATTAATCGAAAGCAAGATAGATGAAAGCAACATGAACACAATCCACTGTCACTATGAATTGAATCCAATAAAAATCATAAACAATAACACTATGAAATTGATTCCACAAGAACTGATAATTCAAAGCATAAATTGATAAACTAAAGCATTCGATGAAAACATGAAATAGAAATTAAAACTAATAATTATCAGTTTGTCGATCTGTT
This sequence comes from Salvia rosmarinus, assembly GCA_036937905.1. Classification (NCBI taxonomy): domain Eukaryota; kingdom Viridiplantae; phylum Streptophyta; class Magnoliopsida; order Lamiales; family Lamiaceae; genus Salvia; species Salvia rosmarinus. The sequence goes on from CM072819.1 coordinate 102,821,049, forward strand.
GAAGAACTCGAAAGAAAATCGAGAACGATTCTTTGCGATGGCGAGGCGCCATGACTGCGTGCAAAATTGAGCGAGAGTCGACCAGCCAACCTTAAGCCCGTATATTTATATTAAATGAATGTGGCGCGGATGTAGATGAGCGCAGTTTAAAAACGTTCGACTTGAAAGTGGCGCCGGTGGGGTTGGCGTCGGTGAGGAAGTCGTGGGTTGAAGAGTGCGGCGCGGTTGCACATCCGGGTGTCTTGGGGAGAAGGCGGCGTCGCGGGTGGCGTCTGGAGCTGGGTGGCGGCGAAGTCAGCGGCGCCGGGCTTCACTGGCCGGACGGAGGCATAAGCGGGCGCTGACGCGGGTGGCGCCGGCGCAATGAGCGGCCGGCCGAGGGCTGAAGGCGGAGCGGGCGATGGCGCGATGAGGCGAGGCACGGGCGGCGCTGGTTCAGCGTCGGACGCAATGGGCGGCGCAGCTGGCGCTGGGTTCCCGCGCCGAGCAGGCGTCGGCGTGTGGCGCGGCGTGCGGGCGAGATGATGGCGAGCGAAGCTCACTCAACGCGCGAGGCAAATTGTCAACGCGCCGAGCGAGGAGGCATGGACGAGGAAGGAAGGGCTGGGCGCGGCGGCCGACCGTGCGACGGGGGCCCGTCTTGCGACTTCGATGTTTCGAATCGTTCTTCCTCGTTTGAACTCCAATTTTCAAACCGTTTGTGCCTACGAACTCCTGTCGAAATACTCTTCAATTATATCTAATCCTTGGCAGATCCAATTCATCCTATTTTCTGCCATTTTCCTACAAAACATCGAGACGAACGAAGTGAGTCCGAATCGATAAATATAAATCAAACCAACGGCATAAATGGGACAAACTACTGAAATTGACATGTAAAACAATACCAAGAATCATAACAAAATCATACCAAACAACTCCCCCACACTTATCCATTTGCTTGTCCTCAAGTAAAGTCTATACTAATAAGAGTCGAAAGATAACTCATGCAACTTAACCCTTATTCTAATCAATCAAACCTTATTGCATTTCCCCCACACTTGGTGTTTACGAATTCAAAGGTAATGCGAAATAAATCAAGAACCGCAATTGACTTCCAATAAATAAAAGGTAATCTCTGCTCGCACCCCAACTCTCCGTTAGGGTGAACTAACTAATGTGGTCACCTTTAGCAACAAGTTTCTTTTATAAAGCACAAAGAATGTTTTAACATTTTGGAATAATATTCGAAGGTGCACTCTCGATGAACTCGAGTCTCCTAACGTGGTTTCCATGTCCATTTCTCAAATTACGAAAGAGGACATAATCCCATCCTCCATTTCAACAATCTCAACAAGATACCGGAGCTTTCATTCTCTTCATTTTCTTCTTCTTTTTCACAATTTTTTTTTTTATATATATAAAATGAAACAAGTATATAGGAAACCACAATGTTAACACTACCCCTAACATTAGCCGGACAAATCACATCAATTTCCCCCTATTCATTTCCTATCAATCACAGTCTCGTCAATTCACATTATACTCAAATCATATGACATCAAGATAAACGAGAAATGCATCAAGGTCCGATCAATACCACAGAGTTCATTAGCACAAATCAAAATCCTAACTTATTCGCATAGACACAAACTTAAGTCCAAACAATCAAAATAAGCACAAGGGCACATCATTAAGCATACGAAAATATATATGAAAACGCACACAAAACTGAGTAAACATCCCCCACACTTAATTCGAGCAGCGCCCCGATGCTCAAAACAATAAAAGCGCAAATGATAAGGGGACGAGAACTTCCCTCAAGTTGGGTGAACCAATGGTTTGCCCATTCTCAACATATCATATTCCATAAGACATCTCCTGCACACAGACAAAGACAAAACACAGTTAAAAGCAGACACGAAATAAAAGATAAAAGAAAAAAGAAAACAAAACCAAAACGTGGGTTGCCTCCCACGGGCGCTTGTTTAACGTCATTAGCTCGGCGTGTTTATTAGAGCAACGGTGGTGGTCAATGTGGCGGTCCGCCATAATCATGATGCCATGAGCTCCATCGGTGCCCAGGAGGACTATACCAAGTGTTGCTCCGGATAGGGCATAGACACCTTTATCGCCAGCTTGAAAAGTCGCTTTCACCACCTCTATAAGCACCGAGGTCAACTGTTTCTCCAAAATTAGAAACTCGGTGAAAAGATCACCGGCTTCCTTGCTCATCCTCCACGAACACATACTTCATCGGTAGTTCCTTCAATACCATTGTGGGTGCAGGCATGCTAACAAATTCCTTTCCCAATCCTCTTCATCAATGAAACCGCATGAACTACTTGACCGTGTTCTCGAGGGTCGGCTCGTACATGTCGGAGTCTAACTCGGAGACTACCACCTCTTCCTCCTTTTCTTGTAGTGGCGTAATATCTTGGATGGCTCTTCCACAATACGATCATCTGCTTGATCACCTTGAAGGACACGACCGCCGAGCCTCGCGGGGTGGCTCGGAAGTTCTCTCATCGCAAGTTGTCGTTGATACTCAACCAACTTCACAGCCATTAGTCCCACACATGCCTCTAAACGCTCAAGAGTAGCGTCTCTATCATCTAATGGCGAACTCGATGGTGGGTGGTCGCTGAGCCTCATAGGGTGAGCTTGGAGGCTCACGTTGCATCTTGTTGCAACAACTCGTCCATCTTCTCGGTCATCATTTCTAATTTTGCTTGTAGCGTCGATTTTGGTGTCGTCGACATCCAACCGTTGGTGGCGAGTCTGAATCAATTCGGTCTCCATATTATCCAACGGATACCTGCGAGGTGGTGGAGGAGGGTGGAGAATAATACTCTTGTTGCGGGTGGTACCACTTTATTCTTTGTGGAGGTTGTGGCTGTTGTGGATCATAATATCCATAGTCAGGTTGTGGGTCCCAACATCTCGAATCGGGATGTGGTTCTCACCATTCTGAATCGGACTGAGGAGGCTGTTGCTGCTGTGGATCCCACCATCCCAAATCGGGTTGTGGATCCCAATATTCCGGGTTGGGTTGATTCCACAACTCCGAGTTGGGTTGGTTATTCCACCTCGAACCATATTGTTGCTGGTAAGGCTCAAATTCCTGTCGGGGTTGGAATCCATGTGCGTCGTAGGCCCCGGTGTTGCCGTCAAAAGCATACATCTTCCATCAAACGGCGGTAACCTAGCATTCACAACACTCACACAAAATGGATCACGCGCAACTGGAGTATAACAAAATAAAAACGAAAAGAAAAACAGAAAATAAACAACACAAACAATACGCCTAAAGTTTTCCCCGGACACGACGCCAAAATTTTGATCGAGCTAAAAACACACTCAAATTACTATGAATCGCATGCGAGGTAATCGTAGCGTGATAAGTTAACACGAGTCGTCTCTCAAGGAAAACTTAACAGGGCCATTGTTTGTGTTGCGCACAGAAAGCGATTAAATCCTAAACATTCTAACATCAACGAGGGTTTAAACATGCAGGAATTGAAATACGGAGAATAAACAGCGATCCTAAGCTGGGGGTTGTCAATCCCAAGCTAAACTAATAAAGCGTTAAATCTAAACCAGGGGTTGTCAATCCCTAGTTGAACTATGAAAGCGATAAATCAGCGGTAAATAAAGCATATGCAATCATATTATTCATAGGGTTTGTCAATCCCTAATCTAAATCTAATTGCAAATAAAAACATAATCATCAATCCATCTCCAAGAATGTAAATTAATCGAAAGCAAGATAGATGAAAGCAACATGAACACAATCCATCATCACTATGAATTGAATCGATAAAATCATAAACAATAACACTATGAAATTGATTCCACAAGAACTGATAATTCAAAGCATAAATTGATAAACTAATGCATTCGATGAAAACATGAAATAGAAATTAAAACTAATAATTATCTGTTTGTCGATCTGTTGAAGAACTCCGAAAGAAAATCTGAGGAACAGTTGATGCGATGGCGAGAGGCGCCGCGGCTGCGTGCCAAAAATTCAGAACTGAGAGTCGACCCGCGCTCAACCCTAAGCCCGTATATTTATATTAAATGAATGTGAGCGCCGGATGTAGATGAACGCAGGTTTAGAAAACGTTCTGACTTGAAAATGAGAGCCGGCTGGGGTTGAGCGCCGGCTGAGGAAGTCGTGGGTTGAAGAGGTGCAGCGCCGGTTGCACATCCAGCGGGCGCTGCGGGAGAGGGCGGCGTCGGCGGTTGGCGTCTGGAAGCCGGTGGCGGCGAAGTGCGTGGCTGGCGCTGGCTTCCAAGCGCGGACGGAGGCATAAAGCGTGGGCTGCGGGCGGGTGCGCCGGCTGCAATGAGCGCCGATCGAGGGCTAGAAGATGGGCGCGGCGATGGCGCACGGATGAGGCGAGGCACGGGCGGCACTGGGTTCCAGCGTCGGACGCTTGTGCCTGCGCGGGCGCCGGTTCCATGGCCCGACGAGCGTCGGCGTGTGGCGCGGCGTGCGGGCGAGAGATGACGAAGTGAGCGAGCGCTCACTCTGAACGCGCGAGGCAAATTGCCAACGCGCGCTCGGAGTGAGCGTCGGCTGGGTGGATGAGGCGTGCGATGAAGCACCGGGCGCACGGGCGCTGACCGTGCGACGGGGGTGCCCGTGCGTGACTTCGATGTTTCGAATCGTTCTTCCTCGTTTGAACTCCAATTTTCAAACCGTTTGTGCCTACGAACTCCTGTCGAAATACTCTTCAATTATATCTGATCCTTGGCAGATCCAATTCATCCTATTTTCTGCCATTTTCCTACAAAACATCGAGACGAACGAAGTGAGTCCGAATCGATAAATATAAATCAAACCAACGGCATAAATGGGACAAACAACTGAAATTGACATGTAAAACAATACCAAGAATCATAACAAAATCATACCAAACAAATATATTATGATATCAATATCATGTCTTTGTATAACGATAGCATACGATAATATTCCTATAACAAACGATATTATACCAATTGCATATGTTTATTAGTCAAACATGTTGCATATTATTCTTTTATGCTTATCAACAGGTTTGTGGCATATTCATAATAATGTGTTGCACATACATTAAAACATGTTGCAAATTATGATATTATATTTAATACGTTCTTGATTCAATGTGCACAGTTTCCAGACAACACAGGAGGGCGTGATAGATATAATACTCAAGACAACATCACTACCATACTGGAAGGACATGTTGTTATTTTTAATATTATTTTTTTATGTACCGTCCGTATATATTAACATTTTTTCATCCATAACATTGCTGCAACTTATTATTATAGTCAGCCTTGCTTCAGGAAGGAAGAGGAACTAGATCAGAACATGCAATTGATCCAACTTTGAGGGAACGAACAGAAGCTGAAGTAGTTGAAAAAAAGAAGGTGCTTGTTCCGTATAAAAGAAAAAGGAAAAATTAGATTCGATATGGTTGTATTAAGTTTAAACAAGTAGAATATGAGTGTTATTCGAAGTAATCTGAAAATATGTAGTTATATTATGTAGCAAATATGTGGAGCAAACAAGAATATCTATCTTCTTTTATAATATAAATATGTATTTTGACTCATTTATATATGTTTGTAGATTTTACATTCAGTGACAGTTGAAGGAAAAAAAGGCCAAGAAGTATGAGTGTATCGAATAAGCTGTTGTTTTAAAATCTTAGTTTTTGTGAGAAAGATCGGTGATGCAAGAGTCTCACGAAAAAGAATTAAAGTGTGGGATTTACGTGCTATGCAACTCTAAAGATGATGAGTATGAACAATTGCAATTTTTCCTTTTATGCTACGTATTATGTATTATATGCTACATATTATACTTTATATGATTGGCGTTCTATGCAAGAATTGTTCGTGGTGATCTATAACCACGTTACTTTAATGCTAAATGATTATATTTTTATTTATCATTAGAGAAAAGATTTTGTTTGCGCATGGAGACATAGAACTAACAAGAAAGCATATGGTTTCGTTGTCCAAAGATAGCATTATAGGAGTTGGTATAATTGACGCATGGTGTGTGATGCTCAATAATATGGAAAAGTATCGTGGTGACGGATCACCAAGAAGATTTTTTGCAAGTACTTTTTTCGGTGTAAGTTTTAATTGAATTTTTTTTCTTAACATTCTATTATATATTTTTATTGCATACACTAACTAGTATGTATCTACTATATGTTATATAACCTGCTGTATTAATTATTTCGTATTATTGTTGTATCATATAATGTATCATATATGTAATTAAGTGTATCACATTGCTAATAACAACTGAATTATTGATTATCTTGTAGGGAAAAAGATTTGTCGTGTATATGACACATACTTGGTTATGTTATCAAGTATATCATATAATGCATAATATGCAACATAACTTGTGAAAATAAGATTATTTTTGGTCAGCTAAAAAATTACTTTTAGTTATAATATATGATTTTGTGTGATTTGTAGACTGATGCACTGGTGAAAAGAGATCTTTCTCACGATGTTCGAAGGGATACATTTTTTGAAAATATTACATCAGAACTGGAGAGCAACCAACACATCAAATTCAATGAAATTGACATCGTAAGTTAGTTTTCAAATATTTTTTTTTCGTTTAATATACTTCGATACTAATGCCTATTGTTTTTTTGTAGTTTTTTTTTCCAATATACAAATGCAAGAAATATTTTGCAATATGCATTGATGTGAAGTTTGAGAAAAAATTTGTGATTGATAGTATGAATGATGTTGCAATTGAATGTGAAACGGAAAAATATGAAGACTTACTTACAAATTTGGTATGGTGTACATTAATTGTTTTTATATTTATTCATAAAAATTATGTAAACTGATGTGTTTGATTACTAACAATACTTATTTATTTTGTAGCGTGCAATATTATCGGAATACTTGAGTTTTAGAGAACAACATGCAAAAGCTAAACTTGTTGAAAGTGGTGATTTTGAAATTCCAACAATAAGATGGGGAAGCAAGATTAATTCAGTGGATAGTGGAATATATTTGATGCGGTATCTTGAGACATTCATGGGCGATGTGTCTAGAAAATGGGTGACTGGAATTACAGCAAGTCCTTACAAACAACTTCTAACCATGCGAGTTCGATACTGTGCAGAAATGATTGGTTGGGATCAAAATATAGTTAAGGATACAATAATGGCTGGTGCAGAAAAGTTTTACCGTGATGTGACTTCAGGCACAAATATAAAAGTAGAAACAATGTTGTTTGGTTAATTGATTTTTCTTTATTGACATTTCAAAAAATTTATCATGCTTGGTTGTTTGGTTGATTTAGTTTTCTTAGTTTTTTATGTATTGACATTGAAACAATGTTAACAGCCATGAATTGGGGAATGTTACTTTCAAATTTAATTAATGTTTCTACTCAATATAGTGCTGTGTTGAAATATTTTTATTCATATCATATATTTTTATAATATTATCTAATGTACGATAGTATACCTATAGCATATGTTTATTAGTTATATGTTCTAATAAAACATGTTGCACATTATTCTATTACCTTTCTCAACATGTTTGTATCATATTCATATTTATGTATTGCACAAACACAAAAACATGTAGCACAAAAAATATATTTAATCTTAGCAACATGCTTAAATTCAGTTTATAAATTTATGAATTAATATACTACTATATTTAATACGTAGTTCATTCAATATGAACAGTTTGCACACAACATATGAGGAGGAGATACAGATAATCATCAAGACAACATCACAACCATATAAATTTATGATATACTTGATAATATATGACAACATTATTCTTTTATGCTTATTAACATGTTTGTATCATATTCATATTTATGTATTGCACAAACACTAAAACATGTAGCACAAAAAAATATACTTTTATACTTAGCAACATGTTTAATTCATTTTATAAATTTATGAATTCATATACTACTATATTTAATACGTAGTTCATTAAATATGAATATTTTGCACACAACACAGGACGAAGAGATACATAAAATCCTCAAGACAACATCACAACCATATTATTAGTATATATATGTAGCATATTAAAAATATATACATAGCACACGATATATAATATATAACATATTATATACCAAATATGCGTAGCATATTATCTGATTCACATATCACATTATCTAACACACCTATCATATTGTCTAATATATATAGCACAAAATATATATCGCATCAGGTTTTGCCTCAAATAAAATTCTCAAAAAATAAAGACAAAATAATCAAATACAAACTTAACAAACTGAATTTAAAAACATTGTTATACATTAGCAAAAATACTAAAAACAAAGTAATATCATATAGTATCAAATGATAATATAGCATAATAATGGTAAAAATTCTGAATAAATGTTTATAAAATCTAAGACTTGTTATTCTCAGGACAATTCCTGGAATCATGATTCGTCAATGTATTACATTTACGACAAAGTCTCTTCAGCTTCAGAGCAGTTGCTATGGCCTTCTCCCTATTAGATTTTTTCCTGTTTGCGCTTCCTTTAGTACTAACTACAGACGGTGGCTGTAATCTTACTTCTAACGGTTTACCTGACCCATAATACTTCTCAAACATACCCTCTTTGCCTTTATCAACAACATTGTCATCAACAGCTACTGCAAATGTAGAGCTAGCTTCTTTCAGTATTTCCAGCAGTTGTGCGCTGCGAACAGGATCACCATCTACTAACCCAATACATTTACATGCCTCAGAGAATAAATCATTAATTCCATTACCATTGGAAGAATGATTGTTCCTGCGTTCTCTGTTGGCATTATAACATGCAAACTTGGTCCAACGACGACATATGTACTTCTCCGGAATTGTTTTCATGTTCAAGTTCAGCATCATGACAAATATATGCTTACACAATAATCCTTTCTTTATAAAATACTTGCATGAACATGAAAATGAATCATCAGAGCCAATACGTGCAACTTCAAACTTGCAACCATCAATGTCAACGACCACATAACACACCAAATCAGGTTGATCAATAATAGACAATATACGACACTCATTTAAAGCACTTTCAATCTCAGCTTGTACCTTAACGAATATACTATTTGTATAAACAGCCGCTGCATGACGCTCAATAGGAAAGTGTGTTTTAACATCAGGTATACCTGTCTCATCTTTGAAACTTAATTTGTCATGTGTATTTTGCTGCACATCGAGAGCACTCTCATAATGCATATAAAACTCAGCCAAATCCGAGCTCGGATTAAGATACTGTCGGAAGAAGTTATTTTCGCTCTCAGAAAGAGAAGTTGTCTTAAACAAACCACTCATAGCAAAATCTCTAAAATATGCTGGTATCTAGTATGAACGCATAGAAAAAATCTTACCAAACCATTTGTTACCCGATAATTCGTACTCATCAATCATTTCTGTCCATTTTGCCTCAAACGCATCGGGTTCGTGAATCTCTGACCAAACAATGTTGTTAAACTTTTGTTTGAATTCAGAATCATCATTTAATGTTGAGGGGATCTTCTCTACAACTTTCAGCATTATATGCCACATACAAAATCTATGACGTGTGCTCGGAAAAACTTCTGCAACCGCCTTCTTCAACGCTGGATCCTCGTCAGTTATTAACATCTTAGGAGGATTTTTCATACATTCAACAAATTTGGTAAGCAACCACGAATACGATTCAAAGTCCTCTCTGGTTAGCAACGCAGCACCAAACGTAACACACTTACCATGATTATCTCTGCCTGTGAATGACACAAAAATCATCTTGTACCTAATATATGAACTTGCAAGATTTCATTACAAAACAACCTATACTGCATAAAAATAACAAAAATAGATTACAATGCATTACTTCCAAAAAATGTAAAACAATGTATAGTAACGTAGATAATATAATTATATATATACTAAATCAATAATCCTATAACATATATATATTTACTATGCAATAAAAAATTATGAAATTATGAAATAAATTTAAAACCTAATAACATTGTTTATCTGTTATACTGACCTATTAGTGGAATATGTGGCGTCAAATGATACCGCTTCACCAAATATATGATAGTTTTCGATGGATAGTGCGTCTGCCCAAAAAAAACTCTTAACTTGCTTCATCTCATCCACAACGTACTCAAACGTAAAACCATTACAAAACTCACGTTTGCGTTCCAACTTCTGTAATAAAATTTCACAATATACTCCATTAGCAAATGCCCTCATGTCACGTGCATAATTCTTAAACTCAACGTTAGTACAACCGACATCCTCAAAACTTCCAACAAGCTCCTTAAAAAGTCTGAATGATCGCATAGGCCCTATGTTTGCCCTCCTGCATTTAGCAATAATCATTTCATGTGCAGGGCTAATCTTTTTGTTACACTTCATAAGATGTTTGAATGATTCTGACACCATGTCATGATTGTGACCTTCAATGAAATTCGATACCACATAACCAACACCAGCCTCCAAACGAAATACGACACGCGCCATACATCCTGATCTGGTAGACATCCTCATGCGTTTTTTACAACTAGTTTGTGCTTTGCTTGCAGCACTTAAATCAAAATTTTTAAGACCCTGTTTGTTACAAACAATATAACGCCAAACAATTGTATCATATGTGCCTTTGACTACAGTTGACAAACGCACTTCAAACCCACATTCAATAGAATATTCCCGATAAAATTGTTCTCCATTCTTCAACGTTCTGAAAGTCTTTCCAATATACGGTTTCATACCATTAGGACATTTTGGAATTTGAAGTTCATCCTTATTCTGCTGATTATAACCCAACTCTGATAAAAAAATAAATGATAACAATAAATAAAATGAATGATAACAAATATGACTCATATTACATTCTTTATAACTACGGAATATAATATATAAACTGTAAATCAGAATTGCTCTTATGTGCAATGACACTCTAAAAAAGAAAGCTAAAATTATACAGAAGTATGCAATATAACGAAAACTCATAAACCTATCTTTATATAACAGTCTAACGTTTTAAAACATTGATCTTATTTTCGTAGCATATCTTTATATAACAATAGCATACGATGTTATACATATAGCATATGTTTATTGGTTATATGTTTTAAAACATAATATATAAAACATAATATATTTTATATCAGAATCAAACAAATTAATAAGTATGGATTGTTGTTGGTGGTCCCAAATGTTTTAATTATTAAATTACCACAATGGATTTTTTTAGCGTTTGGATTCACATATATAATACATACTTATATTCACAAACTACTTGTATATTACAATCGCTTATCAAATTTATATATCATATCTTGTTTAATGAGTAGCATATATTTATATATATGTATCATATTAATTATATATACAAAACTTATTAAATTGAATGATAACAATATGACTCATATTACATTCCTTATAACTATGGAATATTATTTTATGAACTGCAAATCACAATTGCTCTTAAGTGCAATGACGTTCTAAAAATAAAGATACAATTCTACAGAATTATACAATACAACGAAAACTAAAAAACATATCTTTATATAACAGTCTAACGTTTTAAAAAATTAATCTTATTTTCATAGCAGAATCAAACAAATTAATAAGTATGGATTGTTGTTGGTGGTCCCAAATGTTTTAATTATTAAATTACCACAATGGATTTTTTTTATAGCGTTTGGAATTCTCATATATAATACATACATATATTCACATACTACTTATATATTACAATCACTTATCAAATTTATATATCATATCTTGTCTAATGAGTAGCATATAATTATATATATGTATCATATTAAATATATATACACAACTTAATAAATTAAATATCATATTTTATGTTGTTCATATCATATTATTGTAAAATTTGTGGCAAATAACATTGTTCTTATAACTGTTCTCATCTGTGTTTCTAATGGATATATCATACATATAAAGATCACTGTTTCAAAGATCGAGTTAAGATCACTGCTTCATATATCATTAGGAATAAAAAAAATAAACATTTTATAGAATGAGAAAGAACAACAAACAAAAATATCACATAATTAATGAAAATGTAATTGAGCAACATGATGAAGAACAAACATAAACATACCATTAGAAACATTTGGAATATGAACTTCATCCACATTCTGTTGAGAATCTGTAATATGAACATCGGGTTTTTATATATAAAATAAATGATATTATTAACCATCAAATGAACGAGATGCGTCATATGACGATATTAACCATAAAATCAACGAGACGCATCATATGAGAGTAATAAAATCAACGATATTATTAACCATAAAATCACCTCCTCCAAGTATTTTTATGACGCATCTCATTAATAGCATCAGTTTTATATATATAATATCGTTTATAAAAAAACGATATAAAATAACCATTTATAAACATAAACATACCATTAAACTCATTTCTCATATGAACTTCACCCATATGCGGTTGATAATCTGTGACATCTGAAATAATAGAAACATGAATCAATTAAAAACGAGTTAATACGAAATAACATAAACATATATATAATGTGCAACACTATAGTACACCAGGAGCTACAATTTATGTAACATATGCTACATAGTAAAGGTATATGTTTATGCGAGAACCATAAAACAAAAGAAACAAAAAAATCCATCTCATACATAAGTCCTCCATTATCTTCTGTATTGATTTGTGATATGTGTTTCAAACGAGAAAAGGAACGAGAAACAGTACTCAGATTTTGTTGCGAAAAATAAAAAAAAACAAATCAAACTCATTAACTACCTAATCCCATAATTGTAGCAACTGCCTTTTTAATATAATCTAAATTTACAAATTTATCCTCATTAAAATCGAATGCAGCTTAAATCATTGCACACGATATGAAAGTTTACAGCATTTACAATATCTAATCTAGACCATAGATCTCATTTTATAAAAGGCTGAAATTTATTCTTATTTCTCACACAATTATCTATTCTCATATGATCTCTCCCTATATATATATATATATATATATATATATATATATATATATCGAGATATAAAGAATTAATCTTATCCATTGATCTAGCAAGATTACTGAGTTACGATTACTTCATATGTTCTTACCAATATTTGTGCTTCTATATGATCTGAATCACACATACACACACACACACACACACACACATATATATATATATATATATATATATATATATATATGGAGGGATTATACTAAGAACTACTCTTAGTGTAAAAACTTAGAACTAAGGATATTCATTGATTAAATGCCAATCTACGGTCCATTTTTCACATTAATGTCTTCATCGGTAGTGTGTATTGCAGCTTAATACAATTGATGTAAGGGTATAAAAGTAAATATCGCAATTAATGAATAAGAATCCCGAGAATCAAGAAAGACAAATCCCTTCCATCTCTTTCTCTCACACGGTTGATATGCCACATTTATTACTGATTTATTCTCTTTCTCTCACTCGTTTGGCTTCCAAATGCAGACTGAAACCACAGCAAAAATCGAGAATATATAATATAAGGGTTTACTCAATTGTGAACACATTGACACTTAAATCTGACTCTGCATTATTCATACTTAATGGCGCCGAGAGGAACTCGGAAATCACATATTAAAGCCGAGAGGAACATTGATATTGAAATGAATAATATCTCGTATATTATGAATTTGTATATGTTGACATGTTCCAGGATATTTCGGGTGGATGTAAAGAGGTTGTGCATCACGATAATGTCCTAACTGTGAGTAAGGCGTGTAATATGTATGTTGTGATGTTTCAGATTGTGTGAATATAATATTAATATGAATGAATCCGTATAAATACTTAATGAATATTTGAATATAACATGTGAACATAATTCCTGCGTACGCTGATATATTCGGTGAACATAATATGATTTGGAATATTAAATAATATCATTGTTCAAATGCATAAATACTGATATCGAAATGAATAATATCCTCTGTGAAAATTTATATGTTGCAATTTGTTACCAGGAGAAATCGGGTGGATGTAAAGATGTTGAGCATCACAAATGTCCTAACTTTGAGTAAGGTGTGTAAAATATGTATGTTGTGATGTTTCAGATTGTGTATGTTCATTGTTTATGAATATGATTAATGAAATAGTTTCAATGTTCTAAAAGCAACAATGCCACAAAGATTGGTAAATACCTCTGTATTAAAAATGTAATATTTTGACAATGGTAACAATATATAATGTGTGCATGTACGGTTTAGTGTTTTTTTTTGGCTCGTCTGTTACCATAAATGTGATTAAGTTGGAGTTATAATTTTGGGTTATTTTGGGATTATGCGAACTTTTTTTGTGAATATCATTTAATAGTAATGAATCTTTATGAATAATTAATAAATATTTGAATATAATATTTGAAGATAATTTGTCCATAATCTGATATAGTATGTGAAGGTAATATGATTTGGGTTAATAAATAATGTCATTTTTCAAATGCATCAATACCATAATTGAAATGAATAATATCCTTTGACAATCATATGAAAATTTATATGTTGCCATGATCCAGGAGATTTCCGGGGGATGTAGAGATGTTGTGTTACCATAATGTCTTTCTCGTGTAACCGCCCAAGTTTCTCCAGCAATAGTTCTGAATCAATTCCAACTGCAAAAGACTTAATATCACGAGACATATTTTTGAAATCTGTCTTTGTACACCCAACATCTTCAAGATCCCCAAGAAATTGCTTATAAATACGATAACTCTTGTGCACCAACATTAGCTTTTGCACATTTTGCAAGAAACATTTGGTGGCCGTAATCAAGCTTTCTGTTAACTTTCATAAGATGACGATACCCATGAGGTACCATCTCATGATTATGACCCTCGATGAACTTATATATAACGTATCCAAAACCTGCCTCAAATTTCAGTGCAATCCGAGCCATGCAACTAGACCTACACGACGACCTCCTACGTTTTCGCTTTACAACCTCACAACCAGATGCAATAGTTTTTTTACCTTCACGAGTATATACTAAGTACCTAATACGAACATCATCACCGGTTAGACGCTTAAATGTGTTGGATTTGTATACTGAAAGCAGTTTGGTTGAGCTTGTATACAATGTTTCCTGTTACCACTATTACAAACTCCTATCTGAATTGAATACTTGATTGCATATATCTGTGTCCCCTTATCTCATATATAAGTTAGATCATACGATGTGTAGAAGATCACGAAGTCCGTATGATTGGTCAAACTTAATGAGATATAAAACTTTCACAAATGAGACAACTTAAGGACGAGTTGTCGGTTTAGTCGCAGATAGATAAGTGACTTGACTTAGTTGCTTGTCTATGCCGATGCGTCTCGACGTATTGAAGGATCACGATGAGATGAGTTCTTCTTTCGACCGTCGTGAAGAACCAAGATCTCGGTGACTTACGATGATCTAAACCTCGATAAGGTATTAGGTGAGTATGAGTTGCTAACCATCACTTTGACTTGTTATGGGTGAGGTTATATGTTCTAACCCAAGATTCTCCGCATCTTGGGTGGTGGCGATCTTGTATGTCACGCTAGTTATCATGTCGAGTCACCGTATCCGTTTAGGATGATGACATCCCTTAAGGAGCTCAAAGGTTTATTGTACTAAACCCCGCAGTTGAGTTAGCTCAAGTACAATAATAAGGTTGAGTGGTACTACTTAAGGAAATGGAGTTATTAATCGTTTTAAGCGATCAGTTGCTATAAATGATTAATGGACGTTCGATATCTTAAATACGGGATTCGTAATGTCTAAGTGCAAGCCCGACTCAACTTCGGTAATAAAGGGTAAGTCGGCATTTATTCTCTAGTGGCATGAATAAATGTTTATAAATTAATTTATGTTCTGGGCTGAACATAAGATAATTAATTTATTTGAGGCCCATCTTTATTCCTTGCGTTTGATCCCTGGGCTGGCCCATCCAGGCCCGTAGCACTGTGGAAATCGCCCCCCCTATAGCTCTCAAAGGAAAGATTTTATTCTCTTTATCCTACAAGGATATTATTATATTTATGGTATATGCATAGATCCTTTCCATATAAGATTATGGTAATAATCCTGAGAGTATGGAAATAATCCTGAGAGTATGGAAATAATCCTGAGATTATGGTATTTTTCCATATAGGATTATGGTAATTTCCATATAGGATTATGGTAATTTCCATATGGGATTTAGGTAGTGCATTATAAATATAAGGTATGAGATAAAGTCTAGGTTAATGCTCACACAACTAACCTATAATTTTCGGCCATCATCTTCTTGATAGTCTCGAAAATTGTGAGAGCTCGGGTGATTTTCCGGTGCATTCTCCATAGATCGTCCTCACTCGACGTTGGAGATTGGGCAACCGGGATACAGTCCAGAAGGTCAAAGCACGAGTCTCGACCGTTCGATCCGTTCATCCCGTTCGATCCACCTCGACGGATCCAAAGGTAAACACGTGAAAACCCCTACGTGTTGCGATTAATTATATAGACGCATGCTAGGTTTATAATCAATGTATGGTGAATTAAATATCCAAGATGGATCCTCGGGGCGAGGGTTAACATATGTATTCCTACACTTGGTATCGAGCACGGGATCGAAATCTTGGCTCTGTTGGATTAATTCATGTTTGATTATTACGTGCGTTTTATTAATTGTGGATCCGCTGTTCATCGTGGCTCGCTTATTGTTTTTGTTGGGTTTTGTTTTACACCACGAGAAAATCCGTGGTTAGATTAGATTTTATTCGTAAATCTTATCCGTAAAAGAAGAACGAAGCGAAAGAACGAAGAACGCAACGACGGAAAAACAGTCTCTCGGCGGTCCACGGCGGTATCTCGCGGCGAGCCTCGCGGTCGTGAGGAGATCGCGAGGCGCGGGCGGCGGGCGTGCGTTCGCCACGAGATCCTGGCGCCACGCGGCGGCGAGTGGTCGCGAATATGGCGCGCGGCAGCGGCGGCGAGCTAGCGGGCGGCGGGCGCGCGTTCGCGCGAAACCCTCGCGCGAGCGGCGGACATGCGATCGCGAAGTTTCGCCGCTAGGCGGCGACATCTCGGCGGATGTTTGGCGCTCGGGCGTAGCAGCGCCGCGCAGCTCGACGGATCGCGGTCGCGTTAGCGACCGCGAGGTAGCCCACGAGGACACGCGAGCAAGCGGGCGGGCGGTGGGGCGGGCGGGCCTCGGCCTTGCCCTGCGCGTGGCCCGGCATGATTGATGACCCGGCCCGGACCCGTTTTCCACCCAATCCAGATTTTCCGGTCCGTGCGGGTGCACGCGAGGCCCATTGTTGAATCCGGTCCGTGCGGGTGCGCACGCGAGGCCCGTTTTCAGTTTAATTACACTTTGTATATCTATGTAATAGATTAGATATAAATGTGCGGGTTTCACGATTGAGCGCGATGAGCGTTTTATTTTATTTTTATCGTTCATATGCATGTCGTGGATGTTTAAATTATGCAGTAGCATGCTATGTATGTTTATATTACGTTGACAAACCTTTAAGTGTTTTACGTAATTGGATGCGCATAGTAAGCATGCTAGGTTTATCGCGTTTATCAAGCATATTTTAGAATTCTGCGAGCATGTTTTACATGTTGAGTTCTATAGAAAAGCATGCTAGGATTACGTGATCTGCATGGACAAACCTTTTGAATAAAAAGACTAAGCAAGCAACCCGACAAATTAATTTTTCAAATTAAAATGTCAAGACCTCCACCTTTTGATCTCTAAACAAAGTGAGACGCACTGTGAGTAAACGTCCACCCGCGTGGCTTGCTTGCACTGTTTATCATAAGTTTGTTAGATGAGATTTCTAAATAAAACTTTTAAATCTATTGAGAAGTGGGAGTTTCATGTGTAAACGTCCACACGCGTGGCTTGCATGTGCGATTTTCATAAGTTCTCTAGAGATAGATATAAAAAGAGATAACAAAAGAATTTGAATTGGGCGGTATGGTTCGGTGAGTATGCCAATTCTAAGAATTCATTTTCTTTATTAAAATTGTGGTCAATGCTTAGACATCACCTCAAGTACAACTTCCCGCGAAGTCCCTTCTTGCGATAGTGATGTGGTCTAGTAAGGTCCAATCGTTAATTTCATTTGTCATAAGGATAAGTTGACATGGATTGAAATTAAGCGACTAAAAGGTATATTTTAGTCCAGTCGAGGGGTTCGTGTGTAAACGCGATCACACGCGTGGCTTGCATGTGGGATTCCTTGGGCGATTGGAGGTTTCAATTAATATTGTTTTATCAAAGGTCACAATATTATTATTACGAATTATTTGCGATCGTATGCTTATGTGTTTTACATTATCGTTTCGATATGTCTCTTACGCCGATTATCAATATGCTCGCACAAAATCCATTATCCGGTCCAAATTTTATCGAGTGGAAGCGAAACATGGAATATGTTCTTATCATTGAAGAACACATGTTTGTTCTCACTACTCCTAAACCCGATGCCCTTCGACGATCGACTAATGAGCGGCGAGTCAAGCGGACTTTGGAATAAGTCGAAACAATATGGCTAAATGCTATATGATGACTACTATGTCCAAAGGCTTGCAGTACTGACATCGATCGATGGTAGACGCGACTGATATTTGGTCAAGTCTCGAGAGTAAGTTTGGGCAGTCGGATCGGACAGTCCGCTTCCACACAATGAGAGAAATCTTGGCGTGTAAGATGGAAGAAGGAAGTTCGGTCCATGAACATGTCTCCCACATGACTCATCTCATGGATAGTCTTGATCAGTTGGGAGGAGGTATTGACGGCGAAGCCAAGGTCTATATCATCCTCAATACACCGCCCAAGTCTTTTGAGAACTTTCGTGAATGCGATCATGAGCAAGACCGAGTTTACACTTAGTCGGTTGCTTAATGATCTCGTTCTTTGCGGAAGGAGTTATGGGAAAAGGAGCACATGCTCTTGCTAGCACATCTAAGGGCCCAAAATTTTCGTTGCAAAATGGAAATAGAAAAGGGTACCAAAGGTGGTAGAGGCAAGGAAATAGTGGGAGTAATGGGAGCAAGAACATGGTTGCCACCGGAGGCTTGAAGAAGCCAAAGGAGAAGGGCAAGTGCTTCAAGTGTGTAAGATCGGGCATTGGAAGGCCAAATGCCCTATGCTCAAGGCTCAGTGCGCGCTTTGCTTTAATGTGAAACATGCTTAGCGACTTGTTCTACCCATTCTTGGGTAGTAGATACTGGTATGGCCGATCATGTTTGTTACACCTGCGGGGGTTCCCGCGGACAAGGAGTGTTTGATGGCGAGATAACGATCTCCATGGGCAACGCGCAAAAGTCGAGGCCGTTGCGGTTGGAGATGTTACTTTATGTTTGAGAAAACAGTTTTAGTTTTAAAAGACGTTTTATATGTGCCGGATTTTCATCGGAACCTTGTTTCTGTTTCGAAATTATTTACTCATGGATATTCTGTTATTTTTGATAGTGGTGTTTCTATCATAAGAAATGACGAAGTTATCTGTGTTGTCACGTTATATAATTCGCTTTATACTATTTCTGCCAAACATAATACCTATAACTATGTTGCATCTTCATCAAACCCTAAAAGAGAAAGTTTTCTTAGAAGATGACTCTACTTTTCTATGGCATCTTAGATTAGGTCACATCAATCTAAATAGGATCCAAAGACGGCTAAGAATGGGCGTTGGGTAATCTCACGGTTACTCGCTCCCGATCTGCGAATCTGTATAGAAGGTAAGATGTCGACCGCACCCTTCAAAGCGAAGGATTATAGAGCCAAAGAAATGTTGGAGTTAGTCCATTCGACTGTGTGGACCGATGTCCACACAAGCTCGTGGAGAATGCAGTATTTTGTCACTTTCATTGGCGATTACTCAGGTGCGGATACATATACCGCTTCACCGCAGTCCGAATGCTTTGAGAAATTCAAAGAGTTTAAGGTGGAAGTGGAGCGAAGCTAGGTAAAGTATCAAGTCATCAAGTTCGATCGCGGTGGCGAATACCTCGATAACGAGTTTATGGACTATCTAGTGAAGTGTGGGATTACATCCCAACAAGACTTCACCGGCACACCACAAAAAATGGTGTGTCGGGCGAAGAAATAGGACTCTTTTGGAAATGGTTAGATCAATGATGAGTTATGCAACATTGCTATTTCGTTACGGGGTATGCCTAGAAGCAATGCATACTTGCTAAATCTAGTACCATCCAAGTCGGTCGAAAAGACCCTTTCAAGTTGTGGTTTGGGCGCAAGCCCGTTTAAACCACATAAGGATATGGGGCGATCCGACACGTCTTTGAACAAGAAGGCGACAAGTTGGAGGCTAGATCCGACGCAAGGTGTTTATTGGCTATCCTAGAGGAACGAAGGTGGTTTATTCTATAGTCCCAAGGATCGAAGGTCATTATTAGCACTAATGCTCGATTCTTAGAAGAGGACTACATAAAAATCATAAATCCAAAGTTGAAATCATTCTTCAAGAATTAGAAGATGATCGTATTCCACCACCGATTAGGCGAAAGGTGCGAGATGTCGAGTCTAGTGGGAGGATCGATACGGATACTTCAAGAAATTGAAGTGGGTCGAGTTCCACCGGAGATACCGACCGTCTGAAGTGGTACCTACCCGACAAGTTGTGCAAGTTAGATAACCACAAGTATCTGCCCCACCGTTGCCCTTGTCTATCTTTGATGCGTCTCGGCGTATTGAAGGATCACGGTGAGATGAGTTCTTCTTCCGACCGTCGTGAAGAACCAAGATCTCGGTGACTTACGATGATCTAAACCTCGATAAGGTATTAGGTGAGTATGAGTTGCTAACCATCACTTTGACTTGTTATGGGTGAGGGTTATATGTTCTAACCCAAGATTCTCCGCATCTTGGGTGGTGGCAGTGCTTGTATGTCACGCTAGTTATCATGTCAGTCACCGTATCCGTTTAGGATGATGGCGTCCCTTAAGGAGCTCAAAGGTTTATTGTACTAAACCCCGCGAGTTTGAGTTAGCTCAAGTACAATAATAAGGTTGAGTGGTACTACTTAAGAAATGGAGTTATTAATCGTTTTAAGCGATCAGATTGCTATAAATGATTAATGGACGTTCGATATCTTAAATACGGGATTCGTAATGTCTAAGTGCAAGCCCGACTCAACTTCGGTAATAAAGGGTAAGTCAAGATTTATTCTCTAGTGGCATGAATAAATGTTTATAAATTAATTTATGTTACAATGAACATAAGATAATTAATTTATTTGAGGCCCATCTTTATTCCTTGCGTTTGATCCTCAGGCGGCCCATCCAGGCCCGTAACCTTCGTGGAAATCGCCCCTATAGCTCTCAAAGGAAAGATTTTATTCTCTTTATCCTACAAGGATATTATTATATTTATGGTATATGCATAGATCCTTTCCATATAAGATTATGGTAATAATCACGAGTATGGAAATAATCACGAGAGTATGGAAATAATCACGAGATTATGGTATTTTTCCATATAGGATTATGGTAATTTCCATATAGGATTATGGTAATTTCCATATGGGATTTAGGTAGTGCATTATAAATATAAGGTATGAGATAAAGTCTAGGTTAATGCTCACAAACTAACTATAATTTTCGCCATCATCTTCTTGATAGTCTCGAAAATTGTGAGAGCTCGGTGATTTTCGGTGCATTCTCCATAGATCGTCCTCACTCGACGTTGGAGATTGGGCAACCGGGATACAGTCCAGAAGGTCAAAGCACGAGTCTCGACCGTTCGATCCGTTCATCCCGTTCGATCCACCTCGACAGATCCAAAGGTAAACACGTGAAAACCCCTACGTGTTGCGATTAATTATATAGACGCATGCTAGGTTTATAATCAATGTATGGTGAATTAAATATCCAAGATGGATCCTCGGGGCGAGGGTTAACATATGTATTCCCTACAAAATGTACTCTTGCGTGTATTAAAACCACATGCAGCGCCATAATCCTTATAAAAACCATCTGCCTCCTCAATAGTACTAAAAGAAATTCATATTCTTGGTCTCAATGAATCATCACATTCTGGGATACAGACAACACCATGCTCAACAGCTACGTCATCTACGACATATTCAAAAAAGCACAGGTTAAAATAAATGTTAAAATGAATGTTTCATCTTAAAACGTGAATATGATGTACATTACTACGAATTAAGCAAACACAATATTATAGATCAAATTCAAACAAACACAAACCATCTAATGGAATATATATCACTAACATTGTTTAACATAATTTACTTGGTGTGAAGTTGGAGTTGACGAATAGAATAAACATGTAAATCAAATCAACCAAATAACATTGTAGTGTATTTGCCACACATTAAACAAAAGATTCATATATATATCACGAAACCGGAATAATTCAATGAATCTGTGAAAGACAACGAAATTAATATGCTTTCATGTATACTGAATATTAAGAATATAGATTACGAACTATGCACATACAATTTTTCAATCAAACTAAAAAAAAAGTGACCAACCATCTAATGGAATATACACGATTAATCAATATTTTGAATAATTAGTATAATGTGTTGAAGATGCATTATTGTGGTTGATGAATATAATATACATCTAAACCAAAAAAAGAAAGAAAAATAGGTGGATATTTGGATCACCATGAAGAAAATCTTCAACATCTAAATATTGCAATAGAAATATCGTCCATATACGATGAATTACACAACGAAAGCAGTTACGAATATGAATATGAATACATCCCTACTGAATATTAAGGACTTAAATGACGAATTAAGCAAATACAAAAAAATAAAACCAACTGGAATAAACGTAACCAACCCTCTACTGAAGTGTCCATCTTTAATCAATATTGTGACTAATTTGCATAAAATGTTGAAGTGATGTTGGAGTTGATGAATAAAATAAACATATACACCAAATAATCCAATAAAATCGGTGTAGATTTGGCACGATATGAATAAAATCAGCATCATCCAAATAATGCCATATTTATAGCTTCTATAAACCATTAATTACGGAACGAAAACGATTTTCAATATGAATATGATTGTATATAGTGAATATTAAGTACATAAATGACGAATTACGTACAGACAACACATAATATATATTTCGAAAAAACATTACCTTCTAACGGAATAAGCATCATTACACAATGTTTTGTATAATTTGCAAAATATGTTGAAGTGAAGTTAGTGTTGATGAATAAAATATAGATCTAAACCAAATAAGGCGATAAACACAGCAGAGATATTGCGGCCATATATAAAACATCATTATCCGAATAATGCCATAATTACAAAGACCATAATCCCATAAATTATGCATCCAAAACGGAAAGCTTGATTACAAACGTGTTTTAAAATTACTTTGTTAACCTTAACATTACTTATTAATACTATCGATGACTATGGATTAGCGGAAAAAATGATGGTATATTAGTACCAATCACAACCGTTTATGTCTTCAAATCAACCATCATGATTGGTTCTATGTTTTTATGATAATTTTGGTTCTTATTTGAACCAAAGTATATATATATATATATATATATATATATATATATATAGGAGGAGTGGATCAAATGAGAACCATATCTTTTTTGCGAACTCTGCGAACCATGCATAAGACGTTGAAGATGATGCACAAAACGGTATAAAATTGTGCATAACGAAAACTTTCTAAAATTATTTTGTTGTGCAACAATTTCAGAAAGTTTTCGTTATGCACAACTTTATACCTTGTTTTTGTGCATTATCTTCAACGTCTTATCATGGTTCTCAAGTTCTCAAAAAGATGAGTTCTCAGTAGATCTCACTATATATATATATATATATATATATATATATATATATATATATATATATATATATATATATATATATGATGAGATGGTTAACGTAAAATCATTTTATCGTGAGAATGTGAGAACCAAAAATGATGAATTTGTTAGATAAGTTGATGAATCCGTCAAGAATGTTCTTGAATCCAAAAATGAATTTTTCGCTCCTCATGGGATTCGAACCTATATGATTTTTTTTTGAATTTCAGATTCAAGAACTTCATGAGCAAATTCATCAACTTTCATAATAATTCATTTGGTTCTTAATTTTAAGATAAAAATGGTTCTCATTTGAACCTAACTATATATATATATATATATATATATATATATATATATATATGTGGATCAGGTGAGAACTCATCTTTTGAGAACTTGAGAACTATGCACGAGATGTATAAAGTTGATGAATAAAACCTATAAAGTTGTGTCCAACGAAAACATTCTAAAATTATTGCACAACAAAATAATTTTAGAAAGTTTTAGATTATGCACAACTTTATACCGCTTATACGATCATCTTCAACATCTTATCGTGGTTGCATGAGTTCATAAAAAGATGTGTTTCATTGATCCATATATATATATATATATATATATATATATATATATAGAATTTTAGAAAGTTTTAGTTATCTTGTCTTTATCTTATTTTGTGCATCATCTTCAACGTCTTACGACGATTCTCAAGTTACCAAAAAGATGAGTTACCTGGATCCAACCCCTATATATATATATATGTTATAAGTAGCATTATTGAATTTTAAGGGGAACAATCTAACCAATGATGATATAAAAAAAAATTTATATTCTTGAATACTTTTTCCCTAGAAGCTTAACAAATCCATTTCTTTTTAAACTAGTTGATCTAAAAACCTAACAAAATTTCAATACCTCTTAAAGCTCTACAAGATATGAAGTAGAATATTTCTTAAATATAATGTGTGTTTATATAAACATGAACTACACGACTCTCACTAATTAAGTAACGAGTCTCGTCAATAAAGACAAAGCAACGACTGCGCCTCTGTTTACCGTTTACCCTCCAACTCTGAATTCAATGCTCACGGTTCAAACAAACAAAATTGCTACAGGAATCTTTAGAAAATTCAACTCAAACCTTCACGTAGTGATCACTTTTTCCTTGTTAAAGAACAATCTTAAACAATTTATTACAACGCCCTTTTCCCCAATTTCGAACAATCTTTTTCTGTTGAAAGTCAAACCCCATCCTTACTGATTGATGCCCGAATCGTCGAGCGACGATTATGATTCACTCTGTCTTGTTTGCCTATATATAGGTCTCTTTCATTGGGGTTTTGGTTTCTTTTTATCCAAGAACTCAGTGTTGTCTAAATTAGCTATTTTTCTGTCTGCTTTCAAGATTTTTTGTTGTAATAAATAAAACACGTAAGATTATAAAAAAGGTTTTGAAAAAGAAAATTGTTCTTTGAGCTGAATTTTAAGGATTTTTGTTCTTTGCTGTTCATCAACCAAGAAAGCTGCGTTGTCTAAATTGGCTATCATTCTGTCTGTTTTCAAGATTTTGTACTTGTAATCAATAAAACACGTGAGATAATCAAAAGGGGTTTTAAAAAAAATCGTTCTTTCAGCTGAATTCGAAGGATTTTGGTTCTTTGCTATTTATCAATCAAGAAATATTGAGTCTTTGAGCTAAATTTTGAGGGTCTTTTGAAGTTTACGTGGGTATTGATTATCTATTTTTCTTGATTGATGATTCTTGTTGAGGGTCAAGAATTAGAAGGTTATATGTATTGAATGAATGAGGGAATTATAAGTTTATCTCTTGGGAAATATTCAATCCAAGTCTTTTTGTTTATAGGTTTTGTGGTTTTATTCATTAGTTATGAATGGATCAAACGCCGCTTCGACTTCGCCCGCGCCGTTTCTGATGAAGACGTATGAGATGGTGGATGATCCAATGACTAATTCTGTTGTTTCTTGGAGTCACACAGGCCATAGTTTTGTTGTGTGGAATCCACCTGAGTTTGCTAGGGATTTGTTGCCCAAGTACTTCAAGCACAATAACTTCTCCAGCTTCATTAGGCAGTTGAATACATATGTAAGACATCTTTTGCTCTTCACTTCATTTGTTGTTTCATTAATGGTGTTAAAGCTCTACTCTATTTTGCTAAGGCCGTGTGATCTTCTTGAGAGCTTTTAAAACTTTGAAGTAAATGATGGAAGGATAAAGTCTTGTGGAATGTGGGCTTTGAATTTGGTGACGAATGTGCTCCAAGCAAAAATAATGGATATGGAAATTAGGATGAGAGGTTTCTATTGAAAGCAAAGTAAATGAAACCCATCTGATTGAAGAATAATACATAGACTGGAAATTGATTGGAGTGGTTTGATCTAAATTGGATTCTTCACTATTTATCTGAAGTCAGAAGGTCAATTCTTTGTATGGTTTTGAGATATTTAGGCCTAATATTTTCTTGAAATTTGCAGGGTTTTAGAAAGACTGATCCAGATCAATGGGAGTTTGCAAACGAGGAGTTTATTCGAGGACAGAAGCATCTTCTAAAGAATATATACAGGCGAAAGCCGATCCACAGCCATTCAGGTCAAGGAAATTCAGCTCCATTAACTGATTCAGAAAGGGAGTATTTTGAGAATGAGATTCAGCAGCTGAAAGGAGAAAAAGTTTTGCTTCAGTCGGAGGTGGAGAGGCGTAAGCACGAGAGACAAGCATACGAGCATCAGCTCAGCTCCTTAGGACAGACACTGCAGAACATTAACTGCAGGCAGCACCAGTTGATGATCACCTTAGCTCAGCTGTTGGAGAAACCGAGCACCATGGAACAGTCAGAATTTCAGAGCAAGAAAAGAAGGTCTGCGGCCTTGCATTTCTTGCAAAATGAAACCCTTCAAGAGGAGACTTCGTCTCTTCAATTGATGAACTTGGAGCAAGTAGAGAAATTGGATTCATCCCTAAATTTTTGGGAGAAGTTCATCCATGGAGTTCAGACTCCAGCTGAAGACTTTCGTGATTTTAGGCTGATGGCAGCATCTTCTGGAGATTCTGATCTGAATGCCTCGCCCGGTTGCCACGTGTCAGCATCAACTTCACGAGATTGCCATTCCTCCCCCGAGCTGGATGCATCACCGACTTATGTTGGCAGCCCTGCAATATCTTCAATCTGCATTGATCTTGACTCGAGGCTGAAAACAGTGGGCATTGATGTCAACATAAGCCTAACCAAGACTCCTGATAATGAAACACCGAAAGATCAAGTGCAGGATGGCACCACCCTGTCTATGGCAGCTGGGCTAAACGACGTGTTCTGGCAGCAGTTTCTGACTGAGGCTCCTGGTTCATCCACGGTGCAAGAAGTGCAATCAGAGAGAAGAGACTAGATCATGAGAAGCATCATAATGCATTCAGTTATGAGCGAAAGCTAGCTAACTCGAATGCTGAGGATCAAAACTGCCACATGTTATTTGCTGTCTTGAGGTATAAACGGCTTAAGTTTGAGGAGGTGTAATGTTACCTACATATATATGCATATATCTCAAGGCTTGATTTTAATTGTTTTTACTTGTTTGCTTTTACTTTTCATGTCTTTGTGATGGTGAATGATGGTGAATTCCGGGTTCTGTGCATCATTAGATATAACTCATCATAGTGTAAATAGATTGGATGGAATGCATAACAGAAAATAAGTTTTGTATCTGTTTATGTAGTTGAGATTTCATTTCTCATGAAATCTTAATCATCTGTCGTGGCTTAGTTGCGACTGAATATGGAATCAGAGGTTTAATCACACAATTTGGGAAGTCTCTTGATTTCGATTATGCTGATGAAGGGAATCAGAGTAAGAATGCTGCATCTAATATCCTCTCAAGCTGTCGATTTCATTGAAAACGCGCTTCTCCCTATATTATTGAGGATTTCATAGCTTCTATGTTTGCTCTAACTAAACTTAATTCTTTGCGCAGGTGATACGAGCAAGGTGAAGGGCAGAGATGTCTGGGACGTCTTGGAGCCTAGAGACGACTGCTCCACCGAGGTTCATCTTTTAGAGCTCGAGGTCAAGATTCTGGTTCAAATTCTGTGGAACTAGTTCCAGATGTTGGCTCTCAATCTCTCATGATTATTGCACAAGTTATAGATGATTTTTGTTGATTTTTTAGGGGGTCATTTAGATTATGTAGTATTGTAGTTATGTCACTATGTTCCGAAAATTTGACTACATTTTGGCATGAAGTTATGATCATTGAAATAACTTATACAAATTCTGCCTCTATTATTATTGATGCATATTAGAAATTAATACACTGTCAAACAATTTTCTCTCTGTAATTCCAGCACTTAAATACTGAAACTAGGTTAATTTAATCCAAATTTTGTACCAAGAAACTAAGCAAGTTCCTTTTTGGACTATTGGAATGAAATTTGAATTGGTGTGTTTCCATTATCAAAATCCCATAATAATGACGGTTTCCTTGTAAACCTCCACGTTTTACTCCCATTTCCATTTCTGGTCAAGAAACCATAATTGCTCCTCTATATCAACCTCTCCTCCTCCAAATTCAAGTTCCACTCTCTCACTCAAATGCCCATTTCCCCCACCACTGCACACAGCTGCCGCCACGACGGCGGAAGAATGAGCTCAGCATGCACACTGGTTGGATGTGGAATGAGAAACATTACATCGTGCTTCTTTGCTCGCCGTTTGCGTTTTGGTAATGATCAAGAAATTTGGCTGTTCCATATTTTGATGTTTGACTGATTCAATCCCTTACGATCTCGTGTTTGATACAGAGGAGAAAACCGATGCCTCCGGTGGCGAATCGCTGGAGACGTCCAGCGGCAGCATCGTGTTTGACTTTACTGGCGGCGGAGTATGCCGCCGCCCTGCGAAGAAGAGCGACGAAAATGGAGGGAAATCAGTTCAAACCTCTCCGTCGCGCGCCGACGGGATCAACAGCGGCGAGGCCGAGCCGCATGTTGCAGAAGAAAATTACTTGGTTTTCCGCTTCGGAGAAGATGGGGCAATTGACATTGTTAACGACGGCGACGACTGTGAAGGTGAAAATGTAACAGCTGATGATGCTGTTGCTTTACACAAGGTCAGCAGAGTCACTCTCATTTTGTAACGTCTCATATTTAAGATTACAAATTGGGATAAAAAGATGAAATAATTATAGTAAATATTTGAATGAATAATTATATATATATTTTTTAACAGGGTGATGAAAAAGGGAGCAAAGATTATGAAATAAAAGAGATCAAAATGGATCATTTTGAGGCTTGTGATTCTAATCTATCAGATACAAGCTCAGGCTCTTTTGCCTTCCCGGTGTGAGTCCAAATTGAACTAATTATTGCAAAAATAATAGCTTTGTTAGTGTTTGATTTATATTTTCTATAGAGATATATTTTAGATGGTAGATTTGAATTTATTGAATGATGCAGATTGAAAATTGAGGAATGGATAGGCAGCCCAGTTCACATGCCCAAGCAGGAAAATCAAAGTGTTCGTCTGCACTGCTGTAGATTCTAAGTGCATAGATCTTTGTTTGTTTGATCAATTTTTTAGATTGGATAATTAATTGTTACTCGATCTATATTGAAAAAGAGAATATTGATTAAGTGTTGTTATCTAAATGATCATCTTCAGTCACTTTAGATAATAAACATATTATTTTGAGTATATTTATAATACCTATTTTTTATTTTTATTTTTATTTTCCCCCATTTTTAGTATACATGTTTAAGAAACTTTATAGCTCGATAAGAAAAAGAGAAAAAAGATTTTAAAATACTCTACCCGTCTGATGCTAGCTTTTCTTCCTTAACGATGAAAGGCACCATCAAATATTTTGAAGTGTATGTAAGTAAACTATGAATTAATTAGTTTATTTTTACAAATTTTATATGTATTTTTTAATTGGGACATATTAAATTATATATATATTTTTTTAATTGCACATTTATCTTACTTGTAAAAAGTAAATAACCAAAAGAGTTAGTTTTTTCCTGAATAACTTCACTCAGTTCAGAAAATAAATATTTAAAATTTAAGACCACATGACTAGAAGACAAGGCAGGATTTACTCGATGATTTCCACATTATAGTATAGGTGGATTGAGAAAATAATAGCGTGATAAATTTTTTTCTCGACAGTAAAATTGAATTATATACTCCATCCATCCCCAATAATTGTTCATAAGAATTTTCGGTGTGGATTTTAATAAAAGTTGTGGAGTGTTTTGTGAATGAAGTAAGAGTTTCACTCTATGAAGCATAAATACGCCATATACCCCCAGCGTATTGGAAAAAATACGTATTTAATACGAATACGTGGAAATACGTGAAAATACGTCAAAAATACGTATTTAATTTAGGTAATACGTATTTAGGGTTTTGGGGTTCGAAAATACGTTTAGTATTAAAATTAAATACGTATTCAAGTAAAAAGAAGAAATACGTTTTTTCCTTTTTATTCGATTTAGCGTATTTCAGAACTTCAAAACATAAAATTGAAACCCTAAAACTTACCCATCCACCCGCGCGCCCCCCCTCCCGTCGACCCACCTTCCGGCGCTCCCCCTTCCGGTTGACCCACCTTCCGGCGACCCACCTTCAGCCTCGCCCAGTCCCGCAGCAATCGCGCACCTTCAGCCTCGCCCATTTGATGATGGATTAGTATTTTTACTATTTATTTAAGTAATTAAGTTTATTGTATTAAGACTATTTGATATTTAAGACTTCTATTGTACTAAGATTAATTAATTCGGAATTTGGATTTGTCTTTATTTTGATATTTATGTTTATTTATGATTTTTATAATATATATATAGATAATAGATATAAAATTTATTAATAAATATAAACGTATTTTCACGTATTCGTATTTACATTTTGGGAAATTAAGTATTTTCGTATCGTATCGTATTTCGTATTCGTATTCGTATTCGTATTGGTGCTTCCTAGTTAATATATTATTAAATTAATTAGTTGTAGATAGATGTGGACCTTGATTGGTAAAATGTGTAAATAAGTGATGTTATTGAGATAAGAATGAGAAATAATGGTAGTAAAAAGTGTTAATAAGTGATATAATTGAGAGTAATGAGTAGAATATATTTTATAAGATAATTTTTATAAATGAAAATATAACAAATTTGGGGGACGTACCTAAATAAAAAACTATTAATAAATTTTGGGGACAAAAGACTATATGAATAAAACAATAAATATAACCCAATAATTCCGTAGAGACTGCCTGGTGGTGGAGTAACGGAATAAGTGATTTGAAAATTGAAAGGTCATGCTTTCGAATATTACAACGATTTTGATCGAACAACTAGAAAACATGATTTAAGGCACCAAAAGATACCAACTGGTTATATAATAGTGTTACATAACTCTCTTATACACTTATCCATGAAAAATATACGAATTAGAAAATAAAAAATTGGATTTGGGACCGGAATTAGTTAACACATTTATATTATTGATTACTGTAATCAAAATATTAAATACTGGCATTTGGAATCGGAATTAGTTGACGGTTAAACCAACAACATAATTCACCTGATGACCAAGCATTCCTCAGCAACTATTCCATACGAAATCAAGAAAACAAGGTATTCAAAATTAGGAAGAATTGATATCACCGGTAAATTTCATTCTCTGTTATAATTTATTCATTAGTTTTCATATATCGCAATTTGCCGCTTCCTTTACGGTTCTTGTTGATCTCCGTTTCTGTATTTTTTATAACAAAACTTGCATTTTAACGGTATGCATGTTAAATTTCTTCTATCTGTTGCCTTCATTATTTAATTATTTATGCGTTTCGTATTTTATTCAGCTGCAACATCTTATTTAGGGCATTATTTTGCGGATTCCGATTGTTGAAATTCTGATTTTCTTTTGGCATTTGATCCACTGAAACGCAGATGAATTTTTCTGTTTGTTGTGTGTGTAGTTATATAGCTTTCAGATCAAATGAGCTGAGATTTCTGTGAGCAAGCAAGTAGGAGCTGGTTCGATTTGGGGGTTCATTTTTTGTCTGTGTGTCTTAAATTTCATCATCAAAAGTAGCTGGGAATGTATAATTTTGTGCAAGGCATTGTATGTTGTAGTATTAGTATTTAAGAAAATGAGATAGAAACAGAATGCAGTGAAATAAATGATAAAGAACTGTCTGAGAATCGTTGAGGAAAGTGGAGGTGACAATTTGAGGCATACAGGTCGGGTTACAGTTGTTTCTCAGCTCGATTAGATGAGGACGTATCTTAATAGGGCATTGATTGTGGGTTATCTGTGGTTCAGAAAAGGAAATCTTAGAGAGTGTGAGGGATTCTGTGAAAGTAATTGCAGCCAAGAATGGAGCTTGGTGATGTACATAATAGATCTCCCAGTGGTGGTGATGCACACAATAGATCACCCTTTGGTAGCGATTCACATGATATTGAAAATGGTCACACGATCAATCGAAGACTACATACAAGCGGCAGCAGTCTAAACCATGTGGACTACCAGAGCCTGTCTAAGAGAGATATAGAGAACCCCGTTTCCTTTTCTGATGTGGTGAAAACGTTGTTTCTAATACTGGCCTGGTACATAATCAGTACATTCTTGACACTGTAAGTTTTTTTTCTTAACCATTGAATCAGCTACTTTAAATCGCTTTATAGACACCTGCAGATTATTATGTTTTTGATTTCTCATAACTCTCTTTCGTGAACAGGTACAATAAAACGTTATTAGGGGATGATTTGGGGAAATTCCCTGCTCCACTGTTGATGAACACCATTCACTTTGTCATGCAAGCTGTTCTCTCAATGGCCATTACATGGTTTTGGCCTGAAAGATTTCATTCCTCCGTCATGTCTTGGAGTGATTATTTTGCAAGAGGTAGGAATTTTTACGACATCCACCAATGTATCCGATGTTTGTTTATTTGATTTTAGTTCACCTACCCTTTCTTTGAGGTTACTTCGACTATATGTCCCACTACTTCTTAATTGCCTATTACTTTGGGCCTAACTAGCTGAGAAATAAACTGATAGGCAATATTTTTCTTGCCTTTGAATTATGAATCTCAATCTGAAGATTTGGTTTGTAACTAGAATATTGTTATTTCATTCTCCTTGTCCGATTGAAATTTGCTTGTATGATTAACTTCTTTAACAACTAATGCTACAGATGGCCTTTGCATTTCACAGTTGTACCAACAGCCCTCAGCACCGCAATGGATGTTAATCTGAGCAATGCATCCCTGGTTTTCATTTCCGTCACATTTGCCACTATGGTTGGTTATTCTTCTTCAATTTTTTAATGATTTATGTATTTGCTGTTTGATTTTATTGTTTAATATAATCTCTGAGGATTAAGGCTGAGGCATTGAGAATTTGATCTGGCCAATCTTGGTTTAAATATTGTAAATCCTAGTGTGTAAGTAATGTCAGCAAATGAAATTGGGAGCAATAATGAAGTTAAGCCGACAATATCCAAGAAAGACATTTGTTCTATTAATGCGTAAGTTACAGCTTTCATAGAATTTTAATAAAAGAACATATAAAAAGACTAAGAAATATGTTAAATATTGGATCAAGCTGCCCCAAAGGGACCGAAAAGACTTTGAAAAGTGAAAACCTTACTAGTATGTTCCTTGGACACTTGTAATTGAATAAAAGGAATAAAACTTACACCTAATCTTATCATTCAATCTGTAGGCTATCATTCCAGATCCGTAAACAATATTATGTGATGTTTATATGTCAGCTTTATGTCGCTCTCTTTCTGCCTAACTAAAGTCCATGCTTTCTCCTTTTTTTTGTACTCAATTAGTGTTGCAATTTGGATGTAAGGGACTGTTGGCCTTAGTCTCCGACTTAATTACTAAATGAACTTTTCTGTTTGTCACACTGTATTCCTTGCTCTATCTCGTGAGAAACCATAGATGACTAAATCAGCTCTTTTATTTTCAGTGTAAATCGGCATCACCGATATTCCTCCTTGTTTTTGCCTTTGCTTTCAGGTACTTTGCATCCCAACTCCAAGAGAACTGTTTTATAGTATTTAATTATTTATTAAAACTAAAATAAGTCTTATTCTCGGCAGTATATACATATTTAGGGCTTAAAAGATTGTTATGTATCAAGCTAAACTAGAACTTTGGTGAGGAATGAAGAAACGAGAGAAGTGCCAAGTATCATGAAGCTCTAATTCATATGTAATGCGCTTGAATAAATGTTTAACTGGATCTGTATATATTAGATTCGTTAACCTTGCTGCTAACTCGAACAATGTTCTGTAAAGATTGGAGTCTCCAAGCATGAAGCTGTTTGGCATAATGTTTGTCATTTCTGCCGGGATACTATTAACAGGCAAGTAGTTTCTCTTTTAGTCCCTACAGGTGA
This sequence comes from Salvia rosmarinus, assembly GCA_036937905.1. NCBI lineage: Eukaryota > Viridiplantae > Streptophyta > Magnoliopsida > Lamiales > Lamiaceae > Salvia > Salvia rosmarinus. The sequence goes on from CM072819.1 coordinate 102,855,343, forward strand.
ATTTCTGCATCTAGGCTGGAAGATTCTGCTGAATTTTGGAAAATGCTTTCTAAAATATGCGGTAGACATGAATGCAAGCACTTGTTATATATTTAATAAGGACAAAAGATTCAAAGTTATTGATAGAGAGCAGGAGCAGGGGCTGGGCGAGACTGAAGGACCGCGGCCCCTGCTGGTTTACCGACGACGGGGATGGGCTTAGGTCCACTGTTCGTGGGCTGGGCCTATTTATTATCCTTTTATTATGTTTTATTTATGTTCCTGCTAAGCCCACTGTTCGTGGGCTGGGCTTTTTTGCTTAGTTATGTTTTCAGTAGGGTTAAAGTTAGGTTTTAAGGAGTGATTAGGATTTTGAGGGGGGATTCATTCACGTTAATATTGAATAAAGGAGCCTGGTGGCTGGCAAGCGGGGGATTTTCCGTTTGATTATTTTCGTTCTTATCAATTGGTCCGACCTGCCGGATCCCGTTCCCGTCGCCATGACGCGTACCAACAGTGAGCGCATTGAGAGGTTGGAGACCGAACAGACAGAATTGAAGGAGCAGATGCAGGCGACAAATCTGCAATTGAGCGAAATCTCGGCCACCTTGGCCAACATAGCCCGCGCTCTCCCGAAAATTGGGGAGACGTTTGATACATCCCACACGGCGAGCGAAGAAAGGGGACCCCTTTCTGGACCAATCCAGCTTCCCACGTGTGATGGCTCAGATCCCATTGGGTGGTCGGCCCGTGTGAACCAACAGTTTGGATTACGCGACACAAAGCCGGAATCGAAAGTGGCTACTGCCGTGGTTGCGATGGATGGACCAGCCTTGTACTGGGTCACTTGGTTGCGATCTCGCAAGCCGGGGTTGACGTGGGACGAATTTTCGCATGCCCTGGTAGCGCGATTTGATACGCGATTTAAGGGCAGCCCTTTTGAACGTCTCGCTGAAGTGAAGCAGACCGGGTCAGTGGAGGATTATGTCAATCTTTTCATCCAGTTAGCTAGTCAAGTGCCCGGGTTGACTGATGCACATTACTTGGGGTATTTCATGAAAGGCTTGAAGGATTCGATTCGAAGTTCACTCCGCCTTCTGCGGCCTAGTGACCTGGAGACGGCGATGGAATTGTCTAGGGATATTGAGGATAACATTGCTGTGCAGGCTGGGGGACGTTCGTTTCGGAGTTTTAGTAGCCCCGTGCAACGATCAAACACTTTTTCTCGGTTGGCTACCATGCATCAGGGTTCAGCAGTTGGCGGTAACCAAGGAAGTGCAACTGGCAATTCTCTCGAAATTCGACCGACCCATAGCCACACGATCTCGGTTCACTCGCCTTCGCCTCGAGTTTCGCGGTTGAGGCAAAAGGGTTATGCTTTCGCTGCAAAAGCCTTACACACCAGGACATGAGTGCCTCTCAGCGATTCTGAGTCATGCTAGCGAAGAGGGCGAGGACATGGACCTCCGCAATCGAGTATGTTATGATGTGGGATATCCCACATCGACTACACATGCAGTGTGAGTGGTATATAAGTGAGTGTCAATCCTTTCCCTATAACCATGGTTTTGGGGAGAGTTAGGGCTCCTTGTTTGTATCCCAACAATGGTCCGACCTGCCGGATCGTCGTCTGCGGGAAGGGACGACCGTTGATCGGCCGGAAACCGGGTGGGCAGGAATAGTTCGGGTGGGCCGGGACCGGTATCACAACGAATGGAGTCGTGGGTGGGCGGCAACAATCAGGTGGGCCCCACGGACCCGGCCGTGGGTGGGGAGGACTTCGAGTTGGCCGTCAGTGGACGTCACGGTTTGAAGGCGACCGTTGATCGGCCCGGAAACCGGGTGGGCCCGAGGAATAGTTCCGGGTGGGCCCAGGACCGTATCACAAAGAATGGAGTCGTGGGTGGGCCAAGAACACAGGTGGGCCCCACCGCGGACCCGGCCGTGGGTGGGAGGACTTCGAGTTGGCCGTCCGTGGACGTCGGTTTCGAAGGGAAGGTATTGTTATGATGTGGGATATCCCACATCGACTACATCTGCAAGTGTGGAGTGGTATATAAGTGAGTGTCAATCCTTTCCCTATAACCATGGTTTTGGGGAGAGTTAGGGCTCCTTGTTTGTATCCCTAACAGAGTACTATGAACCCACGGAGCTAGACTCGACGGATGAGCGGGAGAAGCCCTCGGAGGATGATGGGGCCTTGTCTGTATACTCTATGGCGGGCATATCAAGTCCCCGAACTATGCGACTACATGGGGTAATGAGAGGGCATACTGTGACTGTGCTCATTGATAGTGGCGCTAGCCACAACTTTATTTCATCATCTTTGGTCACTTCCTTGAAGCTCAAACCGGACAAGACAGGGAAGTTTGGGGTTCAGCTAGGAGATGGGCGCCGACGAGAGTCTGAAGGGGTTTGTCGTGGAATGGCACTGTCACTACCTGGCTGTGAGATGTTGGCAGACTATTTTTTGTTCTCCTTGAGGGGAGTTGACATTATATTGGTATAGCATGGCTGGCCATGTTGGGCGAGGTCACTACAAACTGGGAAACTCTAACCATGAGCTTTGAGTGGAAAGGCAACAACGTGGTACTACGAGGGGACCCTACCCTCTGCCGCAGTTCCGTAGGGCTTCGGACCCTCAGTCGGACCCGAGAAGCTGAATTTTGGGAAGTAGTTTTGGAGGCAGAGCCGGCAAAGCTATCTGATCCGGATGTGAGTCGTTTAGGAGGGGTGCTCGAGCAGTATATGGAGGTTTTTGGGGAACCACAAGGTCTGCCCCCGCGGCGAGTGACCGATCATCGCATTGAGCTTGTTCCGGGAGCGAAACCAGTGTCTGTGCGGCCGTATAGGTATGGACATGTTCAAAAAGATGAAATAGAGAAACTGGTAAATGATATGCTGTTAGCAGGTATAATTCGACCGAGCTCGAGCTCGAGCCCGTTTTCAAGCCCGGTTTTACTAGTTAAGAAAAAAGATAGTAGCTGGCGCTTCTGTGTGGATTATCGAGAGTTGAATAAGGTGACCGTTCCAGATAAATATCCCATTCCAGTGATACAGGAGATGTTGGATGAGTTTGCCGGGGCCGTGGTATTTTCTAAGATTGATTTGCGCTCAGGATATCATCAGATCCGAGTAGTCGACCCTGACATACATAAGACAGCGTTCCGCACACACAGCGGGCATTATGAATTTCTAGTGATGCCTTTTGGATTGACGAACGCTCCCCCTCCTTCCAGTCAACCATGAATGATTTATTCCGACCTTATTTGAGAAAGTTTGTATTGGTCTTCTTTGACGATATTTTGGTTTATAGTCAGACATGGGAGGAGCATCGGACACATCTATTGCAGGTTTTACGAGTGTTGAAGGAAAATCAGCTCAAGGCTAACCAGAAAAAGTGTGCTTTCGGTTGCCTTAAGGTGGAATACCTGGGCCACATAATCTCAGCAGCCGCTGTGGCGATGGACCCGGCAAAAGTTAACGCCGTTATGGATTGGCCACGGCTGCGCTCGACCCGCGAGGTACGTGGGTTCTTGGGGTTAACAGGCTATTATCGGAGGTTTGTCTGGGAGTATGGCCTCATTGCAAGACCGCTTACTGCACTACTGAAGAAGACAGCTCCAACGCCCTTCGAATGGCCCCCGGAGGCAGAGACGACATTTGAGAATCTCAAACGAGCCCTGACAGAGGCCCCAGTTTTGGCTATGCCGTAGTTTGACCTTAAGTTTGTCGTGGAGTGTGACGCCTCGGGCACTGGTGTGGGTGCTGTTTTGATGCAGGAGAGAAGACCCATTGCCTATTTTAGCAAGTCATTGGCGGATCGCACCCTGACCAGGTCGGCGTATGAGCATGAGATGATGAGGCTCGCCTTGGCAATTCAGCATTGGAGACCGTATTTAGTGGGGCGGCGGTTTGTTGTGGGAACAGATCATCGCAGCCTCAAGCACTTCTCACACAGAAAATTGTTACTCCATCGCAGCAAATATGGGTAGCCAAATTGTTGGGCTACGACTTCGTGATTGAGTACAAGACAGGGGTTTCAAATGTTGCGGCGGATGCCTTATCCCGACGAGGAGAGAGTGTATCTTTGGCCGCCATAAGTGGGCCAGAGTGGATGGGGTTGGCGGATGTGGGGGAAGAACAGCAACGAGATGCCTATGTCCGGGATATTGTGAGAGCAGTGGTCGAGAAACCGGGTAGTAAACCAGGATTTGAGTTACAGGGTGATCGGTTATTCTTTAAAAGACGGTTGTTTCTGGCCGCAGACTCTAAGTGGATCCCACGGCTGCTGCACGAGTTCCATGACACTCCGGCTGGGGGCCATGCAGGGGCATTATGCACTTATCGGAGATTGGCCATGAATGTTTATTGGAGGGGATGTTCCGACGTGTGCAAAGTTATGTATCTCAGTGTTTGGTTTGTCAGAAAGCCAAGTACGAAGCTATGTCGCCGCGGGCTTGCTACAACCGTTACCGATTCCAGAGTTGATCTGGGAGGATATTTCAATGGATTTCATTACTTGTTTACCGAAGTCGGGGGTTACACTTGATAATGGTGGTAGTGGACCATTGTCCAAATATGGACATTTTGTGGCGCCGAAACCGCCAATTACAACGCCGGTGGCTGAGGTGTTTATTCGTGAGGTTGTGAAATTACATGGAATTCCTAGATCTATTGTCGCGATAGGGATTCCTCTTTGTGAGTGCCTTTTGGAAGGAGTTGTTCGCTGCTGTCGGTACTCGGTTGAAATTCAGCTCGGCATATCATCCGGAGACGGATGGCCAAATGCAGGTACTAAATCGTGTTGTGGAGACTTATCTCCGCTGCTTCACATGCGAACAGCCAAAGCAATGGCTGCGTTGGTTGCCATGGGCTGAGTATTGGTATAATACGTCTTACCAGACGGCTGCCCGGATTTCTCCGTTTGAAGTGGTTTATGGAAGGGAGCCTCCTTCTATTAGAAGGTTCTTACCAGGGGAGTGCCGAGTGGCGGCGGTGGCAGATGTGTTAGGGAGCAGAGATGTGATAATGAGGCGTTTGAAGGGAAATTTGGAGAAGGCGCAGCAGAACATGGTCAAGCAAGCTAACAAGCACCGCCGAGAGGTTGAATATCAGGTGGGTGACCGGGTATTCTTGAAGGTTCGCCCTTACCGTCAAACTACTGTGTCTCGGCAACCATATCATAAGTTGTCAGCTAAATTTTATGGGCCTTTTGTCGTGGAGAGACGCATTGGACCGACGGCTTATCAACTGACCCTACCAGCCTCTAGCCGAATTCACCCGGTGTTTCATGTGTCACAATTGCGGCGAGTTGTAGGGGAACACCCTGTGGAAGTGGAGTTGCCGGAGAGCTTAGAGTTGCCAGTGGGTCCTGTGTTTGAGCCGGAGACAGTCTTGGCTTGGCGGAATGTGCAGGAGGGAGGGCAGGATGAAGAGCAGATTTTAGTAAAATGGTTGGGTCAGCATGAAGATGATGCTTCGTGGTTAAGCGTGGCTAGTTTCAAGCGTCAGTTTCCGGACTTCAACCTTGAGGACAAGGTTTTTTCGGGGGAGGATGAAGTTGATAGAGAGCAGGAGCAGGGGCTGGGCGAGACTGAAGGACCGCGGCCCCTGCTGGTTTACCGACGACGGGGACGGGCTTAGGTCCACTGTTCGTGGGCTGGGCCTATTTATTATCCTTTTATTATGTTTTATTTATGTTCCTGCTAAGCCCACTGTTCGTGGGCTGGGCTTTTTGCTTAGTTATGTTTTCAGTAGGGTTAAAGTTAGGTTTTAAGTAGTGATTAGGATTTTGAGGGGGGATTCATTCACGTTAATATTGAATAAAGGAGCCTGGTGGCTGGCAAGCGGGGGATTTTCCGTTTGATTATTTTCGTTCTTATCAGTTATCCACCCAAATTGGTGGAAAATCTTAGTTAGGGAGTCTCAAATTTTCAAATACCTGCCCATTAAAATGAAATGAAAAATACAAATGCATTTGAAATAGATGAAGCTCATCCGAGATGAGTCTCTTAATTTAGTTTTTACATAATGATTTATTTTGATCCATATTGCAGTTGCTAAGGAGACAGAATTTGATTTTTGGGGTTTTATATTTGTTATGCTTGCTGCTGTCATGTCAGGGTTCCGGTGGACAATGACACAGATTCTTCTCCAGGTACAAGAAGCAGTATATTGCTACTCCTGTCGTTATTTTCTTTCTTACTGAACATGTTTTGCTCTTTTACATTTAATAGTAAATATTTGCTTGTTCTTTTTCTTGTCTCGTCTCAATTGGCTGGTGTATACTGACATGTAAACCACCTGAAGAAAGAATCGTATGGTGAGTGTCTCTTAGTTTATCTTTGAGCTTATTATTAATAACACCGAGACTGGAATTCATCCAACCCACATCAACATATGTAATGTTGATTCTTTCCCTTTCTCTTTCTCCAGGTCTTAAAAATCCTCTTACTTTGATGAGCTATGTCACACCAATTATGGCAATTGCAACTGGTCTGCTTTCTCTATTGCTGGATCCTTGGCAAGAGTTCAGAGAGAGCGATTACTTTGACAGCTCGTGGAATATTGTCAAAAGTTGTTTGCTGATGTTGTTTGGCGGAACTCTGGCTTTTTTCATGGTAAGATCCATGATTTAATAGCTTCATTTGGTGCCCCTGTGATTCGTGTTGGATTTTTCGTTCGTCATTAAACTTTGTCTCCTCAAATCTGTTGATTTTATGAAATATTGAACAACAGAAATAGCCTGTTTCATATTCTTATTTTTTCAGAAGAACTTCATTGCTTGTTCATATTGCAGGTATTGACCGAATATATTCTCGTCTCAGTGACTAGTGCAGTAACAGTTACGGTAGCTGGGGTTGTGAAGGAAGCTGTGACTATTTTGGTAAGACAGCAGATATATTCGAGGCTTAACTTCAAGAACATGCTACATGTTACTGCTAACTATCAGTATAACAATATACCCTTTTCCTATATAGAGCATGCGGTGTTTAGAGGATTTTTTCAGATACATTTTGAGGAGATAATTGGCTTTATCGATATAATATTATTGACTTGGTTATGCTAAACATCATCCTATTTGGGAACGACGGTATCAGAGGCGTTCGCCAAGACCTAAAAAAAAGTCCTGAGAATCATGGGCTTATTATTACTGGGATATTCTTTTATATATTAGAAGTCCTCTAAGCATTATTAACCTTGAATTTTGTTTTAGGTGGCTGTGTTCTATTTTCATGATGAATTCACGTTGCTGAAAGGGTATGGCCTTGTAACAATCATGTTTGGTGTCAGTTTATTCAACTGGTACAAGTAAGTGATCAAGCTGATTCTTTTCACTAAACCATTCAATAATAAACCATGCATATGCTAATTTTGATCTGCTAGCAGAATTTTTGTTAAACAAATGTTATTTGACCATATATCGTGATGTATTGCAAGTTCTGATAATCATGTGAATTCTAGTTTTGTCAGCTTGTAAAATCCGTGCTTAACAGTTAACTCTTCAAATTTCCTAGATACCAGAAGTTGCACAAGAGCAAGAAGCATGGTGGTTCGCCAACAGATGGTACGACATCCAAGTATACTATCCTGGACGACATGGATGAAGAAGAGAGCAGCCCTCTTACAAGCCCAAGTTCACATTGTGACCAATGAATTTATGACTTATCTTTTCAGTGAGTTCTCATCCACGTATTTTAACGTCATACATTAGGTCATAAATCTACTGCTGCAATTTCGGACTAAACTTTGTTCTTCATTTTACACAGCAAAACATTTTCAGTGTTGCGCCTGTATAACTTCAGGATTTTGTCCAAGTTAGAAGCTGGCAATTGCATCTGGCGACTCTACTGTTTCCAGAAGGAAGTCATTTTGACACTCGAGTTGTGTGAGCAAGCTTTGATACTTGCTAAAGTAGGCATCATGTTTGGGTGATCTGAGTTGTTTTAGAAGGTGCTAACTAATTTTCCTAAGAGGATGACTGGTGAAGTTGTTGAAAGGGATGGATGAAAGAAACAGTGTGTGCACAACGTTGTACAGGAAACATTCTTGTCTCAGATCATCAGTTTCCTTTTTTTGATATTATATATGTAAGGTCAACAACAATTAAGTTTTGCATCATTTTCTGGAACTATGAACTTGTTTTATTTTGAAGAATACTAGGTGCTGTTTAGAATATATAACTAGTTGTTAGTTGGAAGGAAGATTCATTTATATTTACCTAGTCAAGATTGGCTTTTCCTTCAAAAATGTTAAAATATGACATTGAATAAGAGTCTCTTTTACAATATTCGGTTACATTTCCTACTTGATCGCCATTAATATGATCAGTTATCAACACATGAGTTAAGAATGGCACATTACTCTAAAGAACAGGACTAAAATGATCATTGAAAAGTAAAGAGTAAAATGGAAAAACCGAAAATCGCAACATACTATGGCATACTCAAGCAAATAACAAATACATTTAAAACGTTGACATTAAGTACCCCCTACATTCTGCATACTAGAGCATGTTACATTCCAGAAACACCAACATCACCTTGGCCCTGAAAGAAGTAAAGGAGCTAACGGAGTTGCATCTTTGGAGCTGCTAGTTTCAGAGGTCTTTCCACTCAAATACCTTGGTGTCAACAAGTTGTAATCAATCTCTTTTGGGACATCCTTAGCACCCTCCATCACCTTCATCACCATGGACATAGAAGGTCTCTTTTCATGGTCACTCTGCAGGCACCAAGCTGACATTTGCATCATTTTCTCAGCTTCTGCTTCGTCGTGACAGCACTCGTCGACAAGATCTAGCCACTGTCCCTCCTCAGCCTTTCTCTTGAAAACCGTCAGCAAATGCCTCTCCTCCTCTGGCCTAGATTGCTCGAAAATCTTCCTTCCTGTTAAAATTTCAAGAACCACAACTCCGAAACTGTAGACGTCCAGCTTTTCTGTAATAATTGCATCAAGCCATTCTGGGGCGAGATAACCTGGAGTGCCTCTCATGGTCGTCACAACTTGACTCTGGTTCCTGTCTACGAGTTTAGACAATCCAAAATCAGCAAGTTTGGCGTTGTAGTGTTCGTCCAACAGTATGTTCTGAGGCTTGATGTCTAGGTGGAGGATCTTTTGCCTGCAGTCTTCATGAAGATAAGCCAAACCCTTGGCAACGTCAAGGATGATCTTTCTTCGCTTGTTCCAATCAAGAGACGTCTCGAGGCTTCTGCAATATATCCATTTCTCTAGAGAGCCATTACACATGTACTCATAGACCAAAAGTCTGTGAAATTTCTCTGCACAAAAACCAATTAGTCTCACCAAGTTTATATGGTGGATGCTGCCAATACTTTCAACCTCTGCTAGAAATGACTTCTTAATGTGGCCAAGTCCATCAAGGCGCTTCACTGCAATCCTCGTTCCATCGTTCAATGAGCCTTCATAAACCGAGTCAAATCCTCCTTCACCAAGTTTGTTACTGAAATTGTCTGTTGCTGCTGCTAACTCTTTAAATGAAAATCTGGTGGGCATGCCTGGTACATGATCCAAATAATCCTCCTCCGGAACCTCCACATCCTGATCGCTCTTTCTTTTCCTCTTTCGGTATACAAAAAGCGCAGTTCCAATCGAAACAAATAAAAGAAAAATTCCAAGAGTTGATCCTAGAATTGGCCCTAACAAACTAGTTCTTCCCTTTGCTGCAACTGAGGATGCTTCAAATGTAGAGGATGTTTTAGCAGGTGTCTGTATCTTTATAGATACAGAAGAACCATAGAGACTCGAATACTTTACATTATTCTTTAATGAGAAGATATCCGTTGGCAAATAGCAATCACCATCAGAAGCATTTAAGCCATAACGAAACATAACAGCTTTGCAGGAACATTTCTTCAAGCACGCCTCTTTACAACTATCCACATCTGTATTGTTAATGTCAGTAACAAAGTCAGAGCTTTCAGCAAAGGTCAAATAGGTCACATCATTAAGGTCCAAGAAACTATGCCTGTCTGAAGCATTACAAGTAAGTGGGATAACCTCAGAACAACCAAGATTAACAAGTCTATCGTGTCTCTGCCTGAAGCTCGACACCGGGCAACTACATTGCCTGTTTGTGCAAATCCCATATTCACCACAACCCATAGGATACTCACATTCACCAAGACCAGCATCTGCGAAAATATCAGCTACTTGCTTCCAAAAATAATCCCACTCATATGCTCGAAGATGCCCATCGTGCTCCAATTTTATGTACTGAGTTTTGCTCGAATGTGTAGATATTGTCCCATCCGGATCACTAGACAATATGAAAGGTTCTGCATATAATGCTAAAGTTCCTCTCTGAAACTCAGCATGAGTTTGTTCTCCAATCAAGTTATACTCCGAAAAATAGATTTGAAAGTATACCTGAGGAGGATGAGATAGTAGTGAAGCTACTAATCCTCTTTTACCCATTGAGACAGAATACAGACCTGCACTCGAGTTATTAGGAGCAGCAGCTGCCGTCAGATTCATACCAGACAGCAAGATCTGCCCAACAAGCAAGCAATCAGTTGGATGATCAAAAGACTGCCAAAGCACAGAGTGGTTTGCATCAAAGAGAACCAGGTTTCCCATTTGTGTCAGATTTAAGCCAGCAACCGCCTTTCCATCAGTGTTGGGAGACCATACCAACTTGCCGTCTGCATCTCTGAGAAGTAGGGCTCCACCGTCTGTGAGCTCCAACGTTGCATTCTCTCGAACTGGATTGTTTCGGTTGGCAGACCACACAACCTCCGGATTAAATTGGAAAACAGTCCCATTTTCGTCATAGATATGAACTATTGATATAGAAAACAGGTAAGAATCACAAGTGCCGCTGCTGCAATAGAAGCCGCAAGCCAATAACAGAGTGGATGAAACCGGCCAATCGTCTTCTCTAGGCAGAGCTCTGACAAGGATGAAATCACTGGGATCGAAGAGAGACTTTTCAAAATTCTTATTTCTGTTGAAAGCATTGATCCACCTTGTGGAGTGGTTTGCAGTTGGATGATCGTATTTGTACGGCTCCAGGTGCTGGGAACTCACACACGCAACTAAACAAGAAAAGAAGAAGGCTATGGCATATGACGGAGACATCATATCACCTAATTGGAATGATTTTAAAGCAGAAAAATGTGGAATAGATGTTGATGGATTTCAATATCGATACAAGTATGGCTGTTTCTACACTCAACTCGAATCGTTTACATCTTTAATTATTATTTATACAGCAAATGGGTGGGTTGGTGGATGAAACACATTTTTTTATCAGAATAATTCATTTAATAAATATGATTGAAGTTCTCGAGTTACTTTAAATCATATATAATATATTCTGCATGCAAAACGAATAATCTGTACTTTACATCGTAGGAGGCAACAAAGTTTAGGTGAGAGCAGCCTGTCACGATGAGACTCGCGACTCCCGAATTCTTGCAACCACGTTGGGTTCCTTCCTTCACTCAGCGACACTCTCCACGCGACCTGCAAAAGATGAGGACTCGAGATGTGTGTGCATGTGTTTACAGGAAACTTAGCGTAGGAATGAATGGGATGATTGTATATAGATTGTGTAGTACAAATGGTGCGTCGCTTTTCACCAAAAATAATCGACTGACAGACAGTCGGTATGCCCAAACCGTACAGACAGCAATAGGCAAAATAATCGACTGACAGACAGTCGGTATGCCCAAACTGCGCAGACAGCAGTAAGCAAAATCGTCTCCCAAGGGATCGGCGAGAATTCTCCTAAACTTTCGACCTACAACGTAACCACGAAGAAATTGGGATTACTAAAACTAGGAACAATTAAATAAACGATAACTAGAAATAGGAATTGAATTTTGATTAAAGCGAATAAAATTGAGAAAGGTAACAAATGCGTGAAGATATTCCGGCAGCCAATTAATTCCACCCTAGCTTGATATTTTGTTCATCGATGCAAAGATAACTTTAACTCATGCAAATAAACCAGTTATGATCACCAAGACGCTCGACGCGATCTTATCTCTCCTTAGCTTCGATAATTAGGAAGACGCTTCACTAACTATTTCTCTAATCGACTGACAACCGTAAGAGACGCTCTATAGGTTTAATGAGCCAACAGCATTAAGAACTAGAGAGACCCGATTCAAAACCGATAAACTCTGACGCAGGATTACCGAATTAAGATTGTTATTCCCTTGACCTGAAGGTCAATTTACCACTAATCAAACCTAAACCACGATTACGTATGGCCGATTTAATTGGCTATTAATTAATTCCAACTCACTAAATATTCGCGACTACCTAGCGGATTGAAACAATTAAATCACAGAGAAAATAGAGAACAACAAATACTTGCATACGAATTAAAGGATAAATAACAAATTAGATCTCACATAGGAATCATGCTAGGGCTTCCTTAATCGTTGCCAGAATAAAAGAGATTAGCTAGAACTCATAAAGAATAAAAGCAAATAATAATTAAAAATGCAAAAGGAAAAGCGACGCTGGAGCAAAAAGAAAAGAACAAAATTGATGCTTCCAAAATCCTTCTTCACGTGAATATGCCTCTGTTGCAGAAAGGAGGCGTGGGAAATAGTTGTAAGTTTTTAGGCGTGAATCTCCAACTCCAAACAACTAATATAATATATAAATACTAACCTAGAAAAATAAATGGGCCGTGCAAGGCCAAAAACTAATAATAAAAAGGCTTCAAAATAATAATAAGCCTCATAAAATAAGCTTCCAAATAAATCTTCATTCAATTCCTTGGCTTTAAATTCCTTCCAAAATCCAAATTTTTCTTCCAAAATAATATCTAACACCTACAAAATCCACAAAATATGCAATTAGCTTTATAAAATAGGATTAAGTAGATATTAAGCATTTAAACTCCTCAAAAATCAACCAAAATAGGCGTATAAAATACGCCTAATCAAATCCCCCCACACTTGAATAATGCTCGTCCTCGAGCATAAGCAAAACAAAAGATAAAAACACAAACTAGGTAGGGACTCGATTCAAAAGAAATACCAATTGGCCATTGATCAAGAAACAACAATCATAGTCAAGATCAAAATATAACCACCATTCATACCACAAACCATTCCTTGATTCTAAAAATTTCATGTATACACCCTTCATCCAAGTCAAAACAGTGCAATCAATCCAGCCTCACAAGATTCACTCAAGATCGCTCAAAAATCAAGGACAGATAAATTCACACTAAAGCATTTTGACTCTATCCATCACAAGTTTGCCAATATGTCACTATCTCTAACAAAATGAAATGAAATTCAAACACAAATCATTAGGACTTTCATAGGTTGTAATGGGGCTAGGGTGCATAGGTAGGAGAAACAAAAGTATTGAAAATGGCTATTAAATCCAACAAAATGCAAACAGTTTATCACATGTGTACTCCCAAAATAATCCCCAAATATTCTACTTTATTCCTCATAATTCTTTCTCCCTCATTGACTTCTCTGCTACCAACTCTTTCCTTTTCTTTTCTTTTTCTTTCTTTTTTTTCTTTTCATCTTTTTTTTTTTTTTATACTTAGAAGCAGCAGCCAACAAGTAACCAAAATTTGGCAATAACACATTTATCAATATGTAACCACACCCACATCAGTGCTCTTAATTCTCATCATTTCACAAACCCAACCACCTTTCAACAGAACAAACTACACCAACTTTCCCAAATAGCTAGAATTAAACAAATCACTATCACTTATCACTTCATCTTCCTCAACTACTTGCAAATTGTTGGTGGGACAAAGAAGGCTAAAAGGCTATGGTTCATTATTTTGTGGCTTTCATTCATCAAGAAAAGGTTAAAGCTCAAGTGGGCTCTCTAGGAAATATGAGATGGTTAACAATTATGAATCCAAAACAAATGCCTAAATCATTTTCATGCAAGAATTCAACTTCATAAGTTTGACTATGACAACATGGCAAACCAGACATCAAGATATCAAGAATACATAACCTCTCAACAAAGAAATAAGGAGCAGTTCATAATATTGCTCATAAGCTCAATCCTTACATATTTGAGTAGGTTTTCAAAAATTTGATCAATTAAGCACATTTTCTCATCCTTAGACACATAAGGGCTTTCACGAAATTATTTTCATCAAGGAAATCAACCAAGCAATCCCATCACAATATTCTAATCTATTCCATTCATGTTATTCTTTCACAATGGCCAAAACATGCACAAAAAACCATACCCATCAAAAGATAGCCCCAATAGACTTATAACTCAAAAGATAGCCCAATAGACTTATGACTCCAAAAATAATCCCCCCACACTTAAACTACACGATGTCCTCATTGTGTGAAAACAGCAATAGGATAAGAAAAAGAAAAACAAAAACAAAAAGAGACTTCCCTGAAGTACTCAATGCTCAGCCGAAGGTGGTGGGTGGGGATGGTCAAGGTGTTGCTCCATCTCGTGCGAGTGACGATCCGAGCGATATTGTCTTCCTTTTCCAAAGAATTAATGGATGCACCCTATTCTTGCAAAACACGCCAAAAGAAACCCAAATCAGCAACTTTTTTTTTTTTTTCTGATTTTTTTTTTTTTTTTAAAATTTTTTTTATTTAACAAACTGAAAAAAAACAAACATGAAATAAAGAATAAGGTGAGAAAAGAAATCTTAGGTAAGCTCCCAAGCAGCGCCTTTGTTTAAGGTCTAAGGCCAGACACCATGGTGGTACGATCACGAGTTGACTACGGAAGTAGCCAAGTTCATCTCTTGAAACTCGACTATCTTCATCTCTTCAATTGCAAAATGTTGTCTATCTGGAGGATCGTGCGGTATGGGCATACCAGCTGGGTCATTCGGCAGTCTGTTGAGATGATCAGCAACTAAATTATCGGCTCCTTTCTTATCCTTGATTTCCAAGTCAAATTCCTCTTGTTCTTCACGAAGGTCTTTGCATATTATGACCGGCAGTGTGTCGTGCTCCCCCAAGAACACATACTTCAAATGTTGAGGTAACATTTTCAATTCCAGCTTGGGTGGTTTCTCAACAGATGGTAAAATCAGTTCTGTACTGGTCGGGATGGGCATCCTGCTCGACAGGTGCCTAATTAGAACTTCTTCCGCAGAGTACATCAGCCTGATAATCTCTTTAATAGCATCATTCTCCTCTGTTTTTCCATCTTCTTCACTCAATGCACTAACAATAACGTGCTCTAGTTCATCATCCCTGAAATTCTCAACAAAGTTATCAACCAAAGGGTCAATAATATCAATCATGAAAACAGATTCAGGATCTTCAACATGCTTCATGGCTTCAAATACATTAAAAGTGACTATGTCTCCATCAAATTCGAGGCTCAAAAGACCCTTATCCACATCAATTTTTGCTCTAGCAGTTTTCATGAATGGTCTTCCTAGTAAAATCAAAGATCTTCTCAAAGAAGCAGAATCATCCATGTCAACAACATAAAAATCAGCAGGAAAATACATATCATTTACTTTCATAAGAATATTCTCAACAACACCTTCAGGATATGCATTAGACCTATCTGCTAATTGAATGACAACACCAGTTTGCTTCAAAGGCCCTAAATTTAAGTCCTTATACACAGAGTATGGCATGACATTTATTGATGCGCCTAGATCTAACATGACTTTCTCGATCCTCTGATTGCCAATTATGCATGGAATAGTAAACATACCAGGATCTTTACACTTTTGCGGCAATTTTCTTTGAATAACAATGAGACACATTCTCACTTACTCTAATTTTGCATCATTCCCAAACTTCATTTTTAGAGCAAAGCTCCTTCAAAATTTTCATGCACTGGAACTTGTTTAATTGCATCGATTAGAGGCAAGTTTATCTCTACCTTCTTGAAAACTTCCAAAATGTCCTTGTCATCCTCCTCTTTCTTGTTTCGTGCCAACCTGGAAGGAAATGGAGGTGTAATCAATGATTGAGAATTTGAAACTTTAGGTTCTCCACTTACCTTGGAGGAGTTGATATCTGTGGAAGTCTGCAGCTCCTCATGGCCTTGGGTTTTCTCAGCTTCTTCATTTTTCTTTTTAGGCTCCGGTTCAACTAACATCTTTCCACTCCTTAGAATAACAGCAGACACGTTCTCCTTGGGATTCAACTCCGTTTGAGATGAAGTTTGTTATTTTTTGCAACCGATTCACTTGAGTGGCCAGCTGAGTAATCTGTGTTCCCATACTTCCCAACGCGGCTTGCGTCTCTTGCTGGAATGCTTGCTGACTTTGTACCAAGTTCTTGACAATCTCACTGCTCTTGGCGAGACTCTTCATGATATCACTCATATTCGGTTCTGCACGGGCGGGATGGGCATACTGACCATCTTGCGCAGGTTTCTGCGCATAAATTCCAGGCTCTTGCTGATTCCATCTGAAATTTGGGTGGTTTCTCCAGCCTGGATTATATGTGTTGGAGAAAGGATCGTTTCTCCTATACCTTTGTACATTCATATGTTGCTCATCTCCAGATCCCATACATGCTTGCTCAGTGCGATTTTCCTGCAAAGTAGGACAAGCATCAGTATAATGAGTATTTTCAAGACAAATCTCACATTTCATCTTCTGAGTTTGAGCTACGGCAAAGCCTCTAACTAAGGAAGTTAGAGCATCAATTTTCTCGCTCACTCCCGAGTTTTCATCATGTGAACCGGTGCAGAACGGTCATCATCCTCATCTTCATATTGTTGTCCATTGAAACCATGTCGTGATAAGTTGTGTGGCTTCCTCCAATGTTTTGTTTGTTAAACTTCCCCATAGCAAAGATCAACAATCTTCCCGTCAAGCGAGACATACCACGATAAAAGTAGTTAGTAAGCAATTGATATTCGTAAAATCCATGATCGGGCATTTACGACACAATTGTTGAAACCGCCCCAATAGTCGACAAGCTCTGTTTTCTTTTGCTTAATGCTACCGATAGCCATTCTCAAATTTGCGACTCTTGATTCGTGGAAGAATTTCTCAAAATTGCTCTTCCAAATCATCCCAAGTTCGAATTGAACTAGGAGGAAGATCAAAAGCCAATCTCGAGCTTTGCCCCGCAATGTGTGAGAAAAAGTTAGCAATTTCAAATTATCTTCAAAAACCATTAGGACGAAAGTCGCATAAACTAAATCAAACTCAAGCCAAGGTGCTTGTGTGCACTCTCCGTGTAAATCCCCAAACTTAGGTAGCACTTGAATGAAACCAGGTCGTATTTCAGCATTTCCATTGATAGTTGGCAGAACGATGCACAACGGGCGATTGCTCCTATGGCGGCCTAATTCCTTTATCAGTTGAGCTCTTGGCGGATTAGGATTCACAACGTGCCTCTCGTCACCCATTGGAACTTCAACTATATGTTCAACTTCAGGGTCTAGTAAATTTGATCTAGCACCCTGCTTTAACTCCTTGGTTCGTTTTTTCAATCTCCGTGCGGTCTTCTCGATCTCTGGATTAAAAGTTAATTCACCTGTACGAGAAGAACGAGGCATAAACTAAAAGAAAATAACATAAATAAAATTGGCAAACCGAAAATTATAAAGAATCACTGCTTAAACCGATCCCCGGCAACGGCGCCAAAATTTGGTGCGTCGCTTTTCACCAAAAATAATCGACTGACAGACAGTCGGTATGCCCAAACCGTACAGACAGCAATAGGCAAAATAATCGACTGACAGACAGTCGGTATGCCCAAACTGCGCAGTCAGCAGTAAGCAAAATCGTCTCCCAAGGGATCGGCGAGAATTCTCCTAAACTTTCGACCTACAACGTAACCACGAAGAAATTGGGATTACTAAAACTAGGAACAATTAAATAAACGATAACTAGAAATAGGAATTGAATTTTGATTAAAGCGAATAAAATTGAGAAAGGTAACAAATGCGTGAAGATATTCCGGCAGCCAATTAATTCCACCCTAGCTTGATATTTTGTTCATCGATGCAAAGATAACTTTAACTCATGCAAATAAACCAGTTATGATCACCGAAGACGCTTCTGACGCGATCTTATCTCTCCTTAGCTTCTCGATAATTAGGAAGACGCTTCACTAACTATTTCTCTAATCGACTGACAACCGTAAGAGACGCTCTATAGGTTTAATGAGCCAACAGCATTAAGAACTAGAGAGACCCGATTCAAAACCGATAAACTCGACGCAGGATTACCGAATTAAGATTGTTATTCCTCGACCAAGGTCAATTTACCACTAATCAAACCTAAACCACGATTACGTATGGCCGATTTAATTGGCTATTAATTAATTCCAACTCACTAAATATTCGCGACTACCTAGCGGATTGAAACAATTAAATCACGGAGAAAATAGAGAACAACAAATACTTGCATACGAATTAAAGGATAAATAACAAATTAGATCTCACATAGGAATCATGCTAGGCTTCCTTAATCGTTGCGAAATAAAGAGATTAGCTAGAACTCATAAAGAATAAAAGCAAATAATAATTAAAATGCAAAAGGAAAAGCGACTGGAGCAAAAAGAAAAGAACAAAATTGATGCTTCCAAAATCCTTCTTCACGTGAATATGCCTCATTGCGAGAGCGAGGCGGGGAAATAGTTGTAAGTTTTTAGGCGTGAATCTCCAACTCCAAACAACTAATATAATATATAAATACTAACCTAGAAAATAAATGGGCCGTGCAAGGCCAAAACTAATAATAAAAGGCTTCAAAATAATAATAAGCCTCATAAAAATAAGCTTCAAATAAATCTTCATTCAATTCCTTGGCTTTAAATTCCTTCCAAAATCCAAATTTTTCTTCCAAAATAATATCTAACACCTACAAAATCCACAAAATATGCAATTAGCTTTATAAAATAGGATTAAGTAGATATTAAGCATTTAAACTTCAAAATCAACCAAAATAGGCGATAAAATACGACAATCAACAAACTCATTATTATCCAAGATACACTTATGAATGTTTGTAATTCATTTATAGCTCTCATCATGCTTCTAACGTGTTCTCTAACTAACTCAACGCCTCTCTCAACCGACTAACAGATTTCTAACTTCGAGCTTCTTTTCTAACTCCTCCGACGCTTACATGTATTCGGTAGCTCCTCCTCTCGTGCACGTGTGATCTTACGTGTCTCACAAATCGCTTCTCATAACAAACCCTCCCTGAAACACGGCTTGTCCTCAAGCCAGCAATTCTGAAAACGATCTTTATCTCTGCAAGGTCTTCCCATGTCGCCTCTTCCTCGGGTAGGTGCGCCAGTGCACTAACACTTGCGCTGCTGGGCTTTGGTTCCTTTGATAATGCGCCTTGCAATTATGGCCATCGGTCGTAATAACACTCGTCCTTCAAAGATCAAACTCCGGCAATGTGGCGCTTACTTGATCTTGCTGTTTCACCCTTTTTAAGCATGCTAACATGGAACACTTGATGCGATTTCTTGACGCCGTAAATCCAATTCATAAGCAACTTTACCAATCTTCTTTTTATCATGAACGGCCCCGCATAACGCGGACTAAGTTTCCAAAACTTGTGCGACGTAGGGATAATTGTCGGTAAGGTTTGAGTTTGACATAGACCCATGCTCCTTCCCGAATTCTCTTTCACATCGCCTTTGTTTGCCGTAACCCGCATCCTCTCTTGTGCTGTTGTAACACTCGTTGGAGCTGTACCTGTATTTCCTTTTCTCCGCAATGTAGTCTCAACTCCGACTCACCGTCGGTTGCATATATGTGTATAACGCTAATGGGGTTGGTTTATAACCGTATAAAGCTTCAAATGGCGTCAATTTTAACGCGGTGTGGAAAGAGGTGTTATACCAAAATTCTGCCAATGCTAACCATTTGAACCACTGAATAGGTGACCGACTACACATGCAACGAAGATAGGTTTCTAGACACTGATTTACTCGTTCCGTTTGGCCGTCAGTTTGGGGGTGGTATGCCGTGCTTAAGTGCTGTGTAATTCCTAATAAGACTATCAAGTCTTTCCAAAATAAACTAGTGAAAATCTTATCCCTATCGGATACAATGCTTTCAGGTAGGCCGTGTAGTTTATATATGTTATCTATGAAAAGTTGGGCTATATGTGAGGCAGTGTAGGGGTGATGCAAGGGAATAAAGTGTGCGTACTTAGTAAATCGATCTACAATGACCCAAATAGAATTGTGTTTATGAGATGGAGGCAAACCTTCTATGAAGTCCATGGTGATATGTCGCCAAGCTTGAGTTGGTACCGGCAGTGGTTGCAACAATCCCGGAGTTCGAGTGTTCTCATGCTTGCTGAGTTGACAAGTATGGCACTGTGCCACCATCTCCCTTATGTGTTCTCTCATGCCCGGCCACGCAAACAGTGTCTGTAATCTTTGATACGTCGCATTTATGCCCGAATGGCCCCCATAATTGGATGAGTGATAATACTCCATGATCTTGCTTCGAATGGAGCCGTCTGTTCCCACATACAATCTTCCTTTAAATCGAAGCAACCCATCCTTGAATGAGAATACGGACATATTATACGGACTCATAACGCATTCGGTCATGGCTTCTTCGGCCATTTCGTCTCCCACATAGCTGGATTGTATCTCACCCCACCATGCTGGTTTAAGTACAGTGAGTACTTTACATTCTGCATCTTTACATTCTGCCTCCATCTGCCCCTTTCTTGACAACGCATCCGCCACCCTATTATCAGCCCCTTTTTTGTATTCAATTCTGTAATCAAACCCGAGTAGCTTCGTCAAGTATTTGTGTTGCACCGGCGTCGACAACTTCTGCTCCAACAAGTACTTGAGACTTTGGTGATCTGTTTTGATTATGAATTGTGAATGCAGCAGGTAAGCTCTCCACTTCTCCGTTGCTTGAATGATTGCTAGAAACTCTTTTTCATAGATAGATAGACCCAAATGTTTTGGTGCTAAAGCTTTGCTGATAAAAGCTATCGGGTGTTGTTCTTGCATTAACACTGCCCCCAATCCACTATAACATGCGTCCGTCTCCACAATGAATGGTTTGCTAAAGTCCGTAACGGAGGACCGGAGCTGATACCATGGCTGTTTTCAGCTTTTCAAATGCTCCGCTCGCTTCCTCGGACCACTGGAACTGACCTTTCCGTGTCATGTCTGTAAGTGGCTTAGCTATCACCCCATAATGCCTCACGAATTTTCGATAGTATCCAGTTAACCCCAAGAATCCCCTCATACCTTTAACATTTTTGGGTTTGGGCCACTCCACCATTGCTCTTATTTTATTGGGGTCTGCCGCTACTCCTTGCTCTCCAATTATATGCCCCAAATAATCCACTTCTCTGGTTCCAAACGAGCATTTGGATGCTTTGGCAAATAGCTGGTTTTCAGATAGGAGTTTAAAAACTTCCTCCAAGTGCTCGATATGTGCATCCATGTCTTGACTAAAAACCAAAATGTCATCAAAAAATACTAGCACAAACTTACCCAAATGTGCTCGAAAAACTGAATTCATGAGTGATTGGAAAGTCGCGGGTGCATTCGTAAGTCCAAACGGCATCACTTTAAATTCATATAATCCGCTTGTTGTAACAAACGCCGTCTTCGGAACATCCTTCGGATTCATCCGTATTTGGTGGTAACCGGCCCTCAAGTCGATCTTTGAGAATATGGCTGCCCCTTTTAATTCATCTAATAAATCATCTATCAACGGTATTGGAAAGTTATCCTTCACTGTCACTGAATTCAACCTCCTATAGTCGATACAAAATCTCCACGTTCCGTCTTTTTTTTTAACCAATAGCACCGGTGATGAAAATGAGCTCTTGCTAGGTGAATGACTCCGTTTCCAACATTTCTGCACCAACTTTTCTATCTCTATTTTCTGTATATAGGGATAACGATAGGGGTTTTGTTTGAAGGGTTGTGTATCAGTTTTGAGTGTCACGTTATGATCATGTGATCTGTGGGGTGGTAGTTGCGTGGGTTTTTCGAATATATGGACATATTTGGCTAAGAGAGGTTGAAGGATTGGGTCTGTTCGGCATTCTTCTAACACCTCCTCTAGTGACACCATGCATAAACATCCAAATATAGCTCCTCTTTGTTTTCAGATACCTTGCGAAACTGATTTCCACCGATCATTTTCAGCATAACCTCCTGCTTCATCCCTTGTAGCATGATCGTTCTGTCTCCCTTCTTAAACTGTATGTTTTGTTCCTCGAAATTGAAAGTGACCGGTCCCAACTGTCTCAACAAGTCTACCCCAATAACCATATCACACCCTCCTAGTTTTAAAATTCTCACGGCTGCACTGAATTTGCATTTCCCCATTTCCCACTCTAACTTTGGGCACCTCGTGCTGCATTCCAATTTGCCCCCATCGGCCACTGTCACTAGTAAGGGATTGGTACATTCCAATTCGCACCCTAATCTCCTGGCCGTCGTAGCATCTAAGAAGCTGTGAGTACTCCCCGTATCGATGAGTATTGATATGTGCATTTTTCCCACTTTGCCTGCTAGCTTGATTGTATCCGGTGCCACTTGTCCGACGAGTGCATGGACTGAAATATGCAGCTCTTCT
Organism: Salvia rosmarinus; assembly: GCA_036937905.1. Taxonomy (NCBI): domain Eukaryota; kingdom Viridiplantae; phylum Streptophyta; class Magnoliopsida; order Lamiales; family Lamiaceae; genus Salvia; species Salvia rosmarinus. The sequence continues at coordinate 102,877,843 of CM072819.1, forward strand.
TCTTCCGAACTGTCCTCTGTCAGTACCAATTCTTCCGTCTCCGTTAGATCTTGTTCGCAGAGTATGGTGAACAATTTCTTACACCGGTGACCGGGTTGATATGCTTCGTCACACTTGAAACACAGGTTCCTCTTTCTTCGTACATCTATCTCCTCAGGTGTTAACCTTTTGAAGGGCAGATTCCTTCTGGTCTCTTCTCCTTGCGGCCCTTTGTTCTCTCCTATCTTCTTATCCATCGTTGTCCACTGATTATAACCTCCTTTACTGACACTCTTTGGACCTCTTCCTAAAGAGTTAATCAGCAATTCTTGTTTCTTGGCTAACTGGATCGCTGCACTCAGAGTTTGCGGGTTAAACATCTCCACCATCCTTGCTATCTCCTCCTTCAACCCACTGAGATAACTTTGGACAAAGTATCCTTCAGTTAGATGCTTATTATTACTGCTCATAAATGCCTTTAATTCTTCGAATTGCACAGTGTAGCTCACCACGTTTCCTTCTTGCTTCAACTTATTAAACTGAGCGACTAAATTTCTTCCTTCTATGTTCGCAAACCTATCCGTGACCAATTCTGCAAATTTCTCCCAACTGATATCACTATTCTCCTCAATATACTCCAAATACCATAGATCAGCCTCTCCTTCCATGTACATTGCCGCCGTTAAGATCTTATCATGATCGCTCATAGTATTGAACAGAAAATACTTTTGACATTTCCTTATCCATTGCCTAGGATTTTCTCCATTAAATCTAGGAAATTCAATCTTCTGCATTCTATATCGAGGTGTATGGGTGTTACCTTGACTGGAATCATTTCTGGATTTAAACGATGACTCCCCTTCCTCTCTGCTTTGTTCGTTGGTTTTCTTTCCTTCCGCTCGAAGTTCTCTCCTTAATTCTTCGAACTGTTGACGGAATTCATCCATGATCGACTGCTTGAACTGACTCATTTGCGATTCTAGATTGTCAATCCGTTGCTCCATCTTTGCTGTGGCTCTGGTATTGTTTCTCGGCATGCGCGTTCGCGGATCGAAGGCTCTGATACCAATTGTCACGATGAGACTCGCGACTCCCGAATTCTTGCAACCACGTTGGGTTCCTTCCTTCACTCAGCGACACTCTCCACGCGACCTGCAAAAGATGAGGACTCGAGATGTGTGTGCATGTGTTTACAGGAAACTTAGCGTAGGAATGAATGGGATGATTGTATATAGATTGTGTAGTACAAACTCATTATTATCCAAGATACACTTATGAATGTTTGTAATTCTATTTATAGCTCTCATCATGCTTCTAACGTGTTCTCTAACTAACTCACTGCCCTCTCTCAACCGACTAACAGATTTCTAACTTCTTGAGCTTCTTTTCTAACTCCCTCTGACGCTTACATGTATTCGGTAGCTCCTCCTCTCGTGCCACGTGTGATCTTACGTGTCTACTGCAACTGCTTCTCATAACACAGCCAATCTTGACAACCTGTATTTCTTGTTTGTTTATTTTTTATTTTGTTAACATGAAACTAAGCACATGCTAAACACTCTGTGGCCTTGTCGCGTTGCTCTTGCTTTTCATTATTAATTATTGCCTGCAACTTGATTCTCCAAATTTCATGTATTGAGCTGTAGCCAAAGGAATAGGTATTGTCTCATTTGCATACAGTGCTAAACTCCCTTTTGGCAGCATAACTATCTTCTCCAATTAGGCGACCCTGGGAGAAAGTGATATTAGAGTTGAATCAACAGCTAGTAGGAGAAGCAGCTGCTGTCACATTCTCAGACTCTGCCACCAATGTACAAGGAAGCAATCGGTAGGATGATCAGCAGGTTGAATAAACTAGTAAATCAAAGCATTTTAATGGGAACCAAGAAAATTTAATTATAACTAACTTAATATGTGATAGAAGGTGTGGAGTTGTTTCAAATCATATTTTATACCCACAAAACGAATAATCTATTATTTCACCATATGAAGGCAGCAAAGTTAGGTGTTGAAAGATCGAGGGCAGCCAATCTTGACGTCATGCATTTATTGTTTATATTTTTTAACATGAAATTTGCCACATGCTTAGCACTGTGTTGAGCTTTGCCGCGTTGTTCTTGGTTTTCATTATGGAAGATTATCTGCAACTTCTTTTCCAAAAGTACCATAAAAAGGAACTAAAATCCAAAAATTAAAAAATCTAAAGGGAAAGAATAGTTTGATAGCAGCTGCAGTTTTGGATCAACTCTCTTGGAGTAGTCGGTTTGGCCCTGAACCTACGTGCCAATGACTTTGTTTCTAAAGAAATTATGTGCAGATAAATCTCATAGACTTCTGGTGTATGAGTACATGTGCAATGGCTCTCTAGAGAAGTGGATATACTCTGGTAGCCATGAGAAGTTTCTTGATTGGAACAACAGAAGAAAGATTATCCTTGACGTTCCCAAGGGGTTGCAGGCAAAAGATCCTCCACTTAGACATCAAGCCTCAGAACATAGTGTTGGACGAACACTACAACGACAAACTTGCTGATTTTGGATTGTCTAAACTCATAGACAGGAACCCGAGTCAAGTTTTGACAAACAGGGGGAAATGCTGTCAAGACGAAGAGGCTAATGTAGAATAGTCGAATTGAGAAGATTGTGCACTATATCCGTGCCCTTCACTCGGAGGATGATCAAACGTTGGGACATAGAATTCTGGAGATTGTTGAACGTTTGTAGTATTGGCATGAACAACGTATAGGATAGGACATGCTTCCACCACGAACAAACGATCAAATTCTTCTTGACACGTCAATGGATACTTTAATATCCTACCACGTGCAATTTTCGATAAATACCATATTCGATAACTTAAGGTCAATGAATCAGCCAACATGATATGGTTAATTTTGTAGATCAAGCTAAAAATGGACTCATCGTGAACGGACAAAACCCGTGAAGTCCCTCCAATGTAGTCACATCCATCAGAATTACCATTATATCTCAAAGTGATGTACCGAAAGTTTTCCATCTTGTGTGTGTGTGTTGGCCTAGTGGTAGAGTGGTTAATGCCCGAGGCCAAAGGTCTCGGGTTCGAGTCCACCGTGACGCAGCCTTTAAAATTTCTGTATTAAATTACCAAAAAAAAGAAGAAGAAAGTTTTCCATCTACATAAAAAAAATCATATTCTTAGGCATACTCAATAAATAATATTTAGCAAAATCATAATTAAATTGTATATTCACAAAACAGAAGAGTAAAAACCATAGTCAAGCATAAAATGACGGCGGCTTTCAGATAAATAGGTTAGCCGTCGTCGAAGTGCCACCGGAAAGGTTAGCCGTCGATGTGTGCTCAATGGCGGCTAACCTATTTTTCTGAAAGCCGCCGTCATTTTATGCTTGATTGTGATTTTTTCTTTTTTTTAAACATATTAAAATAAATTATTAATATTTTTTACATATTTTAATCACAAATTCAATAATTAAAACATAATGATAAATGTGTTAATGGAGAGAATTATCCCAAATATTAACATACCTACTTAATTTAACCCATATACTAACATACAGAAGGTTTTCCATCTACATAAAAAAAATCATATTCTTAAGCATACTCAATAAATAATATTTAAAAAAATCATAATTAATTAATAATAAATCTTATATTCACAAAACAGAAGAGTAAAAACCATAATCAAGCATAAAATGACGGCGGCTTTCAGAAAAATGGGTTAGCCACCGTCGAAGTGCAGCTAGAAAGGTTAGCCGTCGATGTGTGCTCAATGGCGGCTAACCTCTCCGGCGGCACTTCAACGGCGGCTAACCCATTTTTGTGAAAGCCGTCGTCATTTTATACTTGATTGTGATTTTTTTTTTCTTTAAACATGTTAAAATAAATTATTAATATTTTTTACATAATCACAAATTCAATAATTAAAACATAATGATAAATTGCTATGATGACAAAAGCGAATAATAAGCATATTAAATCAATAATTTATTTACCTTTTTCTAATTCTTTGAGAAAAAATAGCTTCTCTTCTTCTTCTTCTCAAATAATCGAAAAATTCTTTCTTGCGTCTCTCTCAAAACGATTCTCTCTATTTTATGTTGAGTTTGTGTCTGTATTTGTGTTTGTGTTTATATTTGTGGTCTCTCGCATTAAAGCCAATGCACTGATCACTAAAATATGAAGTGACGAGATTGTGAATTTATTTAGATTAAATTCAAAATAAGTAAATAGAAACATAATTTTTACACGGCGACCAACCTCAAATGTGCTAAACATTTGCAATTTCCGACGGCCAACCCAGTTTCTGGCGGCCAACCCATTTTCTTTGCATTTTCCGGTGGCCAACCACTTTCTTAACAATTTCTGACAGCCAACCCATTTTCTTTGCAATTTCCGACGGCCAACCCATTTACTTTTTATTTTTTGGCGGCCAACCCATTTCCTTTTAATTTTCAGACGGACAACCAATTGTGTTTTAATTTTCCGGCAGACAACCATTCAATTGCAATGTATTCTCTGTCAAAAAGAGTAAATCAGACAGTTAAATCGGACTGTTGAATCAGTCTGTTGTCGCTTGACATTTCCTTCGTCTGTTTTTTTACAATGATGAAGGATATTTTTGTAATTTTAATTAAAAATGGGTAAAAAGAGTAGTATGTTAATATGTGGGTTAAATTAAGTAGGTATGTTAACATTTGAGGCAATTCTCTCCATTAACACATCGGGCATCACATGAGAATGCCAACATAAATAATAATTTAAATTAATTTGTATCAATCTTATCGTGGAAATAATTTTCAGCGTTGAAAAATGCAGTTGTCAATTGGTGATGTCACTTGACTATCAACATGGATGAAACGACACTATGTCATGCCTGAGGTGCATGCACATAGTCAACCAAATGATATACCTTTGGGCTTAAATGATCATAAAGTCTTTTTTTATATCATGGGAACCTTTCACTGCTACTTTTGGTAAGTATTGGTTAAATCTTACGTTTCTTTGCAATAGTTTATAAACCATACATGATGGATAAATCGTACTTAAAAAATCAGGTGTGACAGACTCAAACATATAGAGATGTTAGTCGGTTTGGAACCTGCGACCTTTTGACCACAAGAACCTAATTTACCACTTGACCAACCCAAAGTGACGTCATAAAGCATTATTATTATAACAACTCAAAAGAAAAATAACATCATCTTGTCTATGTGATAGTCATGTGTATTTTCAATTACCATCTATTTTTTAGAGTGTCTGAAAATTATTGACGCCTAGAAATTGACGTTAACGAGTAATGTGACATTAATGAGTAATGAATTATGGGGTCGATTACTCAATTACTAACCAAGAATCTTAAATCATGAATTAATAGGTATACAAACTAAACATATCAGTCACATAAATTTCTACTAAGCCATACAAATTCTAGGATCAATGAAAAGTTTAGCTATCCATTAGCTATCTCTAGAAAAACCCTTGTAAATAAATAAATAAATAAAACCCTTGAAAAAAATTCCACGATGAAGAACTTGAAATTTGAATCTTAAACTTGAATCTCTAACTTAATGAGGAAAGCAAAACAAACAAACAAACTAATATTTCAAGCAAAGTGAATAAAATAGCAAAAAAAGAAAAGAAAAAAAAGAACTAACATCTCTAGAAAATATGGATAAGAACAAGAATGAGAACTCTAGCAAAGTGTAAAAAGGAGAAATTTATAGCTAGAGAATGCCCATTGAATCCTAAAAGAATGTACATCCTAATAGGGCTAAAAATACAAGAAAAAGTGAAAATCGAAAAAATCACGAATTTCGAATCTAGGCACATTTGAGCAGGGCTCGCGGCTCGTGGCTGAGCCGACCGCGACTCTATGCCTTGAAAAGTGGCCTCTATTGCGGCCGCAGAATGTCCTCTCTGTTGCAGCCTCTAGTGATCGCGAGAAACGACCTGTTTTATGCTTCAGAGCCGTGGTCATGGCTCATTCCGTCGACTGCGCGTGCAAATTTTTTTTGCCCCGCTCTCATTCGTTAGAACTCCGAATTACGAATTGTTTGCGCCCACAGACTCCTATCTAGAACTACTTCAATTATATCCACTTTGCACTCTTCAATTCATTCTCCATTTTCCTACTAATAGGGCAAAAGATACCAACAAGATCATTTCTTCAATTAAAACAAAACTAATCAAATACTCATTCCAAACATGATTTTCACTATCAAATAAGTTACAAAATACTTTAAAAACTATTGAAAATTCATGTTTGTTGGTAAAAAAGATCCTTAACGAATCGTGTTCGTGTTTGGTCATATCATATCATATCATATCATATCATATCATATCATATCAACACGATAACGATTCGATACGAAGGAATTATCAGCCTTAATTAATACCTCAATCAAATTCATCAAATGCCTTTTAAAAAAATTAAAAATAAAAATCATGCAAGTGCGGAGTGCTTTTTTATTTTTTCTGTTTTTTTTTTCCATTCCGTCCACTGAGGATTAATTTTAGGGATGGTCTCCTATGCGCGAGCGCACACAGTGCCACCCTTAATTAATTAGTTAATTAATTAAATTAATTCTAATTAAAATTAATTAGTTTAATAAACTTTAATTGTAAATTAATAAATCATAATTATAATTTATAAATTAATAAATAATAATTTTGAATTAATATATCTTAATTTTGAATTAATAAACTTTAATTGTGAATTAATAAACCCTAATCGTGAATTCATAAACCCTAATTTGAATAGTAAACCCTAATTTTGAATTAATAAATCATAATTATGAATTAATAAACCCTATTGTGAATTAATAAACCCTAATTTTGAATAATAAATCCTAGTTTTAAATTAATAAACTCTAATTGAAATTAATAAACCCTAAATGAAATTAATAAACCCTAAATTTGAATAATAAACCCTAATTGTGAATTAATAAACTCTAATTATGAATTAATAAACCTTAATTATAAATTAATAAACCATGATTTTGAATTAATAAATTCTAATTTTGAATTAAAAATTATAATTAAAAATTAATAAATTCTAATTATAAATTAACAAAATCTAATTATCCTTATTCATCATAATTAATATATAATTATTTTAACAAAAAATAAGGGTGAGCTCACTGTGAGGCGGAGCTCACCCAAGTTTTTGTCTTAATTTTTTGTCAAATGCTTAATTGATTTTTATGTAAACTAGTACGCAACCCGTCGAAATTCGACGGGGAATCATTTTATGTTTTAATTTATAAGTATAAATTTTAAAAATAAGTCAATATTACTTATAATTTTTTTTAAAAAAGTCAGTATTTTATTTCGAAATGATAGTATTTCAATAATTCATTGGAAGAAGTGTTAGAGTACATGTAAGATTATAATTAAAAAAAATATGTCAAGAAGTATGTTTGTTCGATTTTTTTTCTACTTCATTTATTTGCAAGAAATCAGTAAAAATTAAATTAAGTTGATCTTAAAAAGATAATAATAAAGTAATACTCTAAATATAAAAAATGAAGACTAATATAAATTAAATATTTTTCTAAAATATAAAAAATAAATTATCAATCACCTAACAATCTATCCAAAATTTAATTGTACACCATATTAATTATTGCATCATGTGCCTAATCATCCTCTTTACAAATTAAACTTTTCAGACCTTTTTTGCTAGTGATTCGTGAGATTGTAATATACAATTAATCATGACCGAACACAAGTTTCGATAAGTAAAGTCTTGTGTTCGAAATAAATTGCTCATGTCTTTTGTTTATATCCATAGCAAAACAAAAAGGTTTTATATTAAAGCAATATGTCTTGATTTGATATATAAATTGTATTATTTTGAGTTTCAACAAAGAACTACTTTACGTTGTAATTTATAAGTTGAAATTTAAAATAACTTAATATTTGGTTAGGGTTCAGTCCTCCTAGGTTGTTGACCGCAACGAAACACGACATGGAGCGAAAACGATGAGTGAAGTCCAGGCATCGAAAATTGTTGATTGTACTGGAGCAATGAGATGGACTGAAATGATGAGGCGAAGGTTCAGCTAGTTGTACCAGTCTAAACATACATACTCGCCCGTCAAAACACCGACTACAAATGGTTTTACTATTCATTATGGTCACAAACTCGTATACTGACGTATAATAAAATTTATAATAAGTAGTATATATAATAAAAGATTTAAAAAGATTGAGAAATGTCTACGCATGCTTGTTGGTTAATATTCAGACCCATTTTTAATTCATACACACATACTTATCCTAAATCCGATTAAAAATGAATTTATTACTCATTCTCGCCTCCTAGATCCATATAGTTTTAGTCACTAATTTACCTGAACACGTTAAATTTTATAAATATAAATTATTACATTAATTGATTATATGCTTCAGCAAAACCTCAAATATTACAATAGTTATGTTTATATATTATCAAATACTAAAATATAAGTTGTTACAATAATTGATTATTTATTTCAATAAAAACTGAATATTACTAAGTAAACATGAATAGTTATGCACCAGAATCATTTTACGCATTTTAAATTGAAAATGCAAAGACTTATAATACTTGTGAGGTTAATTTTAAAAAATTAAAATAAATCATGTACATTTTATCAAACAATATATAACTAGTCGATTGAACAATTTGAAATACTTATTTATATATAAACTTGATTTCGAACTATTCAACATATATTTACAATCTAATATTTTCTAGTTATATCAACTATTTTTTATTTTATTTTTTGAGTTGGTGATTGACGATTAATATCAACTTTAACCTTCTTAAATTGATAATATAAACTAACTTTCTTAAATAAACATTTTATTCGTAATATGTAATGACTATTATTTGTCACTTCTCCACCATCAAAGTTTTATTTTTTAGAAAACTTCACTGGTTGTTAATATAATATTTTAATAGTTTATTTTCACTGCAAAATATGAAAATAATTCGAGCTCAAAAATAGAATATTGTCTAAAATTTATATATTTTAATTAGTAAGCATATAATTTTCCACTTTTTCTAACATAAAACAATGTGTAGATAATTTTATTTTATTTCAATGTAAAATACAATAACATTATATTGTATTAGAGTTTATAGTTGCATTAAGAAATTCTGAAATAAATCATGTACATTATATCAAACAATATATAAATAATCTATTGAACAATTTGACATACTTCTTTATATATAAACTTGATTTCGAATATATTCGTCATATATTCACATACTAATATTTTCAAGTTATATCAGCCATTTTTTTGGACTTGACTATTGACAAATAATATAAGCTATTAATCAACTTTAAACCTTTGTAAATTGACAGTATAAAATTACTTTTTTAAAATAGACATTTTATTCGTAATATGTTATGACTATTATTTGTTACTTCTCCACCATCGAAATTTATTTTTAGAGGATTTCACTGGCGGTTAATATAACATTTTAATAGTTTCTTTTCATTGCAAAACATGAAAATAATTAAAAGATATTATCCCAACTTTTTTATTTATTGTACTTTATTTTATTTCAATGTAAAATACAATAACAATATATTATATTAGAGTTTATAGCTGCATTAAGAATTAATTAAAAGATATTGTCCCGAATTTATTATTTCACTGGCTGTTGATATAACATTTTAATAGTTTCTTTTCATTGCAAAACATGAAAATAATTAAAAGATATTATCCCAAATTTTTTATTTATTGTACTTTATTTTATTTCAATGTAAAATACAATAACAATCTATTCTATTAGAGTTTATAGCTGCATTAAGAATTAATTAAAAGATATTGTCCCGAATTTGTTATTATTGCAACAAATATACGATTAAAAGCAATGGCTCAATATTAAAATATTACTTGAAATATATATCTAAAAAATCAATTGTGCATCCTAATGTATATTTCGAGCTAATTGACGACATATATACAAAACTAAAAAGCATTCACAAGAAATAATAGCATTTAGTTCATTCATATTCAGTTAATAGTAGTAGATATAATTAAGTAGACATGTCTATTAATTATTTGTTATAATATTGTATACCTACTGTCTATTGATTAACTTAACTATATATATCTACAGCCTCCCTCTCTCTCTCTCTATATATATATATATATATATATATATATATAAGCTTGGATCAATTAATTAACTATAAATTTTGGATTCAATGAATATGTATTACAAAGATGATTTTAGGGGATTTGACATGTTAATCGAAATATATTTAGTTAATCCCAAATCATTTTCATACCTTTCAGATCTATATAATCACACCAACGAATTTTAGCTTTTTAGCAAATAGCAAATGGCAAGCCCATTTTGACTAATAGCAATTTTTTTTTATCACAATTAGAAGATGACTCGTTAATGAGTGCAAATTATTAATAAATTTAATTTAATTTAATTTTACTATTTTGATTAGTAGCAAACTTTGATTATAATAAGAAGATAAACTCGTAAATAAGTGCAATTTATTATAAATTTAATTGAATTTTGCTTTTTAACGTTGAAGAGTTTTAAAAGCATAAAGATGTTGTTACATATGCCGTTTTCTCCAATTATATATTTAGAAACATGTTCTGTTTCTCCAATTATTATCATTTTTTATTTGATTGAATTTTGAAGTGTGAATACTAAACATGCAATTTTTAGAATTTTAATGTGTAATGCAAAAAAAATAAATTATTGTTCACTTCTCGATAATTTTTTTTTATTCAATATAGTTTTCTGAAGATAATAATACAATCAAATTATAAATATAGGTTGCTTAATTTTTTTGGCACATATAAATATATTTACCACGGATAAATTTATGGAGTATGTTTATTTTGTTATATTCATGAAAGTTCCTACTTCCATGAATCAATTTTGATAAATATTGCTCTTAATTAATTTATACATTACACTTTTAAATAATAGTCATTACACAAGACATTCAATGCCCATTAAATAACAAAATTTATTAATTTCATGATTATAGCGATATAAATGTTATTTCTTCGGTTACAAATAATAATAATAATGATGATGATAATAATTAATTATATTTCCAAAAGTAGATACAAATGGGTGAAAAAAAAACTAAAATTAAGAGATTAAATGAGAATTTAGGATAAATAGAAATGGAGATAGTAGAAGGTGCCACGTAGGATTCTAGATGAATGTGGTGGCTTTAATCCGTATCGGAATTATATATTTATAGATTAATTTTACTATTTTGATTAGTAGCAAACTTTGATTATAATAAGAAGATAAACTCATAAATAAGTGCAATTTATTATAAATTTAATTGAATTTTGCTTTTTAACGTTGAAGAGTTTTAAAAGCATAAAGATGTTGTTACATATGCCGTTTTCTCCAATTATATATTTAGAAACATGTTCTGTTTCTCCAATTATTATCATTTTTTATTTGATTGAATTTTGAAGTGTGAATACTAAACATGCAATTTTTAGAATTTAGTGTGTAATGAAAAAAAAAAATTATTGTTCACTTCTCGATAATTTTTTTTATTCAATATAGTTTTCTGAAGATAATAATACAATCAAATTATAAATATAGGTTGCTTAATTTTTTTGGCACATATAAATATATTTACCACGGATAAATTTATGAGTATGTTTATTTTGTTATATTCATGAAAGTTCCTACTTCCATGAATCAATTTTGATAAATATTGCTCTTAATTAATTTATACATTACACTTTTAAATAATAGTCATTACACAAGACATTCAATGCCCATTAAATAACAAAATTTATTAATTTCATGATTATAGCGATATAAATGTTATTTCTTCGGTTACAAATAATAATAATAATGATGATAATAATTAATTATATTTCCAAAAAGTAGATACAAATGGGTGAAAAAAAAACTGAAATTAAGAGATTAAATGAGAATTTAGGATAAATAGAAATGGAGATAGTAGAAGGTGCCACGTAGGATTCGAGATGAATGTGGTGGCTTTAATCCGTATCGGAATTATATATTTATAGAATACTCTTCCACACTAACTTTATACCAGATTCACATTCTAAAGAATAATAAAGCTCACCTATTTTTAACTTTTTAATTAAAACCACTTTGCAAATTTATAGTCTAATTGGTGCCAGCTAAATCTGTATTCTCTAAATAAAATTAGGTTTACTTTCAACTAAAATTAGGATTTTCGATTAAATTTATAATATTAAGTATATATAAGGATATAATAGGTCAATCAAATCTGAACCCTGTTGTTTAGAACATTCCAGTTTTTAAAAGGATTCTTAGTAGATTAGGAAAAGTGATACATATGATATGACGCGCGTAAAGTTATGAATCTAAAAACGTAAAGTTATGAATCTAAAAAGGGTTAAACAATCAAATATTGTACTGCCTTTCAATGAATTGAATTTGCAATTTATATGTAAAGAACTTCTCTTTCAACTTGTAGCGAGTTTGTGATGTGCAATTTTTTTGAGGCAATCCGGAATCTGAAGATGTCATTCTCAATAATGATTGTTTTTTTCTTTTCTCTTTTTAGTATTTGTATTGATTGTGTTTTTGAGCAAGCCCCACAAAGACTGTTTTGTTTACGCCAAAATGGACTAAAGTGACTACAGCGACGTCTTCTTGTAACTTGTAAGTCGTTTATTCTTGATTGATTGAATAATGTGGCAATTATTTGGAATTTAAAAGTTTGTTATTCACATTTTTCTGCTCCAAAACCTCTGAGAGCTTCTGCCAAACAGGTGCTGAATGATGTTTTCATCATGGAAGATATTGTGCGCCATAGCTTTCTTGCTTTTTTTTCCACCTCCTGTCAGTTCCAAATGCAGTTACCCTACGCTTATGTTATGAATAAGGAAACCAATTAATGATGTGGCATGTAGAAGCTGACGAGGCGTGCATGGGTACGTAACATGCATAAAAGAGGAGGCAGGTTGTTACGAGTTAGTTGTTAGTAGAATGGTTAGTTAGAATGTAACGGAATTGGTTAGCTAAGATAGGAATGAGAAAGGAAAGCAGATATAAATAGAAGGAAAGGCGTGTTGTATATTTCATTCACGAGCATGCACATTCTGTGATAATAGATTACAATTCTTTTCTGTATCATTGTCTTCTACACAAAGTTGCTCAATCACACGTGCACCCTACATAGAGAGGCGCTCTTCTGCAGGTATTCGAGTGATCGTGGTGGCCGTTGAGCATTGGATACTGGTACAGGAGGAAGAAGACTGGAGTCACGAGTGGTGAGCGTGACATTTGGTATCAGAGCAGCGATCCGAATCTGCGTATGCCGAGGAATAATACGTGAGGAACAACGAAAATGGAGCAAAGGATAGATAATCTGGAAGTGCAACTGAATCAATTCAAGCAGATGATGATAGATGAGTTTCGACAGCAATTTGAAGAGCTTAGGAAAGAGTTTAGAGTCGAAGGGAAGCGACAAGAAGAAGGAGAATCATCGGTGAAATCGAAGAATAAATCTACTCAAGGTAACACGAATTCTTCTCGATGCAAAATTCTGAAGCTTGAATTTCCTAAATTTAATGGAGAGAACCCAAGGCAGTGGGTAAGGAAGTGTCAAAAATACTTCATGTTTAATCCAATGAGTGAGCAAGAGAAGGTGATAACAGCAACAATGTATATGGAAGGTGTGGCAGATTTATGGTGTTTGGAATATGTTGAGGAGAAGAAAGAGGTCGAATGGAATGAATTTGTTGAATTGGTGATGGAGAGATTTGCTAACGTTGAGGGAAAGAATCTGGTCGCTCAGTTCAACAAACTAAGGCAAGATGGTAACGTACTGAACTATACTTTGCAATTCGAGGAATTGAAAGCTTTCATGGTGGGAAATAACAGAAATCTGTCCGAAGAATATTTTGTTCAAAGTTATATCAGTGGGCTGAAAGAAGAAGTAGCAAGAATGGTGGAAATGTTTTCACCGCAGACACTCAATGCAACTATACAGTTAGCAAAGAAACAAGAATTATTGATCACTTCATTGGGAAGGGGACCTAAAAGTTTCACGAGAGGGAATTATAATCCATCAGGAAATGTGGAGAAGAAAACAGCGAATGAGAAAAGTCAGGCAGCTTACGAGCCACAGAAGAATCCACCGTTTAGGAGATTAACACCAGAGGAGATACATCTGAGAAGAAAAAGGAATCTATGCTTCAAATGTGACGAAGCATATCAGCCTGGGCACAAGTGTAAGAAGCTGTTTACAATAGTATGTGAGTACGCAGCTGCAGATACAGACGAGCTAATACTCGAGGAAGTTGACTCAGGAGAGGAAGAACTTCATATATCGGTTCATGCTTTGGTCGGGCAAATTGCTCCTGATACAATCAAATTAGCAGGCCAAGCGGGGAAACATTCTATTACCATAGTAATTGACACGGGAAGTACTCACAGCTTTTTGGATGCTATGACAACCAAGAGGTTGGGTTGTGAGTTAGAATTCACCAACTCTATGTTGGTCACAATAGCTGATAGTGGAAAATTAGAGTGTAATACTCGATGTCCAAGATTGGAATGGGAAATGGGTAAGTGCAAGTTCAGTGCAGCACTCAAGATATTGAAGCTAGGGGGTTGTGACATGGTGATAGGGGTTGATCTACTAAGACAATTGGGACCGGTGACGTTTAACTTTGATGAACAAAACATACAATTTAAGAAAGGGGATAAGACCATCACATTGCAGGGGATGCAGCATGAAGTAACGCTAAAGATGATCACGGGAGAACAGTTTAAAAGTGTCTTCAGAAAAGGTAAGAGTGCTATCTTTGGGTGTATATGCATGATTTCGATGGAAACTGTAGTGAAGGAGAGTAAAACCCACCCCACCCTTATTCCTCTCATTACCAAATATCTTCACATATTCGAAAAACCAAGTCAGCTACCACCCCACCGATCCCATGACCATCATATAATCCTCAAAACAGATACGCAACCCTTTAAACAAAACCCATACCGATATCCATATTTGCAGAGAATAGAGATTGAGAAGCTAGTTCAAGAGATGCTTGATTCTGGGATAATTAAGACCAGTAGTAGTTCGTTCTCTTCACCTGTTCTCCTCGTAAAAAAGAAGGATGTATCATGGCGTTTTTGTATTGACTACATAAAGTTAAACTCGTTGACAGTTAAAGATAATTTTCCTATACCTTTGATTGATGATTTGCTGGATGAGTTGAGAGGAGCAACAGTATTTTCGAAGGTAGATCTTCGATCCGGATATCACCAAATACGTATGAAGCCGGAAGATATCCATAAAACAGCCTTCGTCACAACGAGTGGACTGTATGAATTTAAAGTGATGCCTTTTGGCCTCACCAATGCACCGGCTACGTTCCAGTCATTGATGAATGCGGTGTTTCGGACGTGCTTGGGGAAGTTTGTGCTCGTCTTTTTCGATGACATATTGATCTATAGTCAGTCCATGGAATCACACCTTGAGCATCTGGAAGTTGTGTTCACAATATTATCAACGAATCAGCTATTTGCGAAAGCATCGAAGTTTGGGACATCACAGGTGGACTATTTGGGGCATGTAATCAGTGAGAAGGGAGTGGCAGTAGATTCTAGCAAAATTCAAGTAATGCTAGAGTGGCCCAAGCCAAAGACGATTAAAGCATTGCGGGGATTTCTGGGGCTAACCGGGTACTACCGGAAGTTCATTCGGCATTATGGTATAATTGTAAAACCTCTACATGAAATGACGAAGAAAGGTCAGTTTCAATGGTCGGAGATGGCTGAGAAGGCGTTTCAACAATTGAAGGAAGCCATGGTCACAGCCCCTGTCCTATGTCTTCCCAATTTTAATCTACCATTCATTCTAGAAACTGACGCATGCTATGAGGGGCTAGGAGCTGTGTTAATGCAGGATAAACATCCTTTGGCATTCATTAGCAAGGGATTGGCACAAAAATCTGGGACTATCGATATATGAGAAGGAATTCCTAGCTATCATTCACGCCACCGAGAAATGGAGATCTTACCTTCTTCATGGACAGTTTGTAATCAAGACCGATCATCAAAGTCTTAAACACCTACTGGAGCAAAAGATATCCACTCCCGTGCAGCACAAATACTTAACTAAACTTTTGGGGTTCGATTATAGAATCGAGTACAAGAAAGGGGTGGACAATAAAGTGGCTGATGCACTGTCGAGGAGAGGAAAAGAAGAAATAAAGGGCAGTGTGCAAAGGGACATGGCATGCCATACTATTTCTGTATCCAGACCAGCGTGGATGGGGGAGATACAAGTTAGCTATGAGAAGGACAGAATAGCACAGGATGCCATTGCCGAATGTGTAACAATACCTTACAATACCTCTCTATTCTCATATGCGGATGGTCTATTGAGATTTAAGGGGCGCTTGTACGTAGGGACAGATGGGCAAATCAGACATAAAATCATAGAGTACTACCACTCATCAAATTATGGAGGACATTCGGGGGTTAATGCGACGTATCAAAGATTGTGGACGACGTTTGGATGGCCGGGAATGAGAGAAGAGATACGAGCAGTGGTCGCAAGCTGTCAAACATGTCAACTTAGCAAGCACGAAACCACTCGGACTCCGGGACTCCTCCAACCTTTACCGGTTCCGACGCAAGCTTGGCAACACATCACCATGGATTTTGTCGAAGGTTTGCCTCTCTCTCACAAACACAATTCCATATGGGTCATAGTCGATCGTCTCACTAAATATGCGCATTTCATTCCATTACATCATCCTTATACAGCTTCACATATCGCACATTTATTTTTAGATAACATTTACAAATTACATGGATTACCCGTGAGTATCATATCAGATAGAGATAAAATTTTTACCAGTTTATTTTGGAAAGATCTAACCATGTTGCTAGGAGTTTCGCATCACTTAAGTACGGCGTACCACCCGCAGACCGATGGACAGACTGAACGAGTAAATCAATGTCTTGAAACTTACCTGCGTTGTATGTGTAGCCAAGCTCCTAATAAATGGTTCTGTTGGATAGCGTTGGCCGAATTCTGGTACAATACTTCATTTCACACGGCTTTGCAACTGACACCATTCGAGGCATTATATGGGTATAAACCCGCACCTCTTGCTTTATACACATATATGGCACCTACTGTCGTGGGAGTTGAAGCTACACTACATGAGAAGAAGGAAATTCAATGTCAGCTTCGGCGCAATCTCCAGAAGGCCCAAGATCGTATGCAGACTTCAACAAACCGTTCCCGTTGTGACCGTCAGTTTCAAGTGGGCGATTGGGTGTACTTAAAGCTCAAGCCGTATCGACAACTCTCACTTCGCTTGCACAAATTTTGGAAACTAAGTCCCCGATATGCAGGACCCTTTGCGATTAAACGTAAGATTGGATTGGTAGCTTATGAACTGGATTTACCGCCAACATCGAGGTTGCACCCAGTGTTCCACGTGAGTTTTTTGAAGAAAGGAGTGCAGCCACAAGCCAGAGTCACTACTACACTACCCGAGTTCGATACAGAGGGTCACGTTTTGCTTCAACCCGTCACAGTGCTTGCGCGCCGCATCATCAAGCAGAACAACAGGCCAAGTGCTCAGGTATTAGTCCAGTGGGCACATCTTCCAGCAGAGGAGGCTACATGGGAGGATGTCAGTGACATACAGTACCGATTTCCTACGCTACTGGCTTGAGGGCAAGCCGTTTTCTAAGGAGGGGGCAATGTTATGAATAAGGAAACCAATTAATGATGTGGCATGTAGAAGCTGACGAGGCGTGCATGGGTACGTAACATGCATAAAAGAGGAGGCAGGTTGTTACGAGTTAGTTGTTAGTAGAATGGTTAGTTAGAATGTAACGGAATTGGTTAGCTAAGATAGGAATGAGAAAGGAAAGCAGATATAAATAGCAGGAAAGGCGTGTTGTATATTTCATTCACGAGCATGCACATTCTGTGATAATAGATTACAATTCTTTTCTGTATCATTGTCTTCTACACAAAGTTGCTCAATCACACGTGCACCCTACATAGAGAGGCGCTCTTCTGCAGGTATTCGAGTGATCGTGGTGGCCGTTGATCATTGGATACTGGTACAGGAGGAAGAAGACTGGAGTCACGAGTGGTGAGCGTGACAGCTTATGGAACTACAAACATCTCCACTCGTTGGATCAATGGTGTCAATACCAACATCCTTGAAAATGGTACAATCGTGTTTTCAGACAATTCAATTATTAGGCCCATCTTTCCGAGTTTCACTATAGCCAAAGAAGCCAAAGAAGAGAAAATACATGGGGTGGGATATGCCTGCGGGCTCTATTGCAACGGAACTTGTAATTCTTATCTCTTTGCCATATCTATCTTCACAATAGTTAAAGAGTTAGGTCATTTTGGAACTGTCTATATTTCCCAACAGGTTGCTGTGTGGTCTGCAGACAGAAACAATCCAGTTGTAAAAAATGCATCATTAGAGGTCACAAATGGAGGAGACTTGTTCCTCAGAGATGCAGATAGCGCATTTGTATGGTCTACCAACACTTCTGGGAAGGCGATTGCTGGCTTAAATCTCACAGAAATGGGGAATTTGGTTCTATTTGATGCAAATAACTCTGTGGTTTGACAATCTGTTGATCATCCTACTGACTGCTTGCTTCTTGGACAGAGTTCGGGATTTGGACAGGTGACAGCAGCTGCTTCTCCAACTGATTTGAGTGCAGGTTTTTATTCTCTCTCAAGTCTCAATGAACGAAGAACAATTAGTAGCTTCTGTACTGTCTCATCCTCCTCAGGTATACTGGAGAAGTTCTTTTAGCAATTTGGAGGATGAAAGTTCTGCTCATTTTGAAAATGGGAGTTTCATGATGAGAGTTTCTACTAAAACTCGATACATTAAATTGGAGTTCGATGGGCATCTTCGAGTATATGAGTGAGGTAAATGTCGGAATCAAGTAGCTAATATTTTGACAATTCATGATGGTGAATGTCTCTATTCTATGGTTTGTGGTAAATACGGAATTTGCACAAATTGGCAATGTAGTTGCCCCGGTTCGAGCTTTAGGCAGAGAAATGATAGGCGTCCTGATCTCGGTTGTTCTGAGGTCCTTCCACTTACCTGTAATGCTTCAGACAAGCATAGTTTCTTTTTTTTTTGGTCAATTAATACAGAAATTTTAAAGGCTGCGTCACGGTGGACTCGAACCCGAGACCTTTGGCCTCGGACATTAACCACTCTACCACTAGGCCAACACACACACACAACAAGCATAGTTTCTTGTACTTCAATGATGTCACTTACTTTAACTTGTTTAACACATATTTCGATAATGCTGATATTAGCAATACAGATATGGATAGTTGTGAGGAGGCGTGCTTGAGGAATTGTTCCTGCAAAGCTGCTATTGTTATGTGTAAATCAGAACCCTTTAATGGTTACTGCTTTTTACAAACAGAGATAATTTCATTGATGAGTAGTGCAGAGGATGTAATTGACTACAATTCTTATGTATCTGTAAAGATATAGATTGCTGCAAGCTCATCCTCTACTAGTTTGTTATGGCCTGTGATAGGATTAGCTCTTGGAATTATTTTTGTGGTTGCAACTGCAGTGTTTTATGCCAAAGGAGGAAAAGAAACACTAAGGATGCAGACGAGGATTATTTGGATCACGTACCGGGCCTGCCAACTAGATTCTCATTTGAAGATTTGGCAGCAGCAACAGACAATTTCAGTAAGAAATTTGGTGAAGGAGGATTTGGCTCAGTTTACGAGTGTTTGTTGAATGATGGCACAAAGATTGCAGTGAAGAACCTTGATGGAGCTGGTCACATTAGGAAGTCATTCCTACCAGAGGTTGAATCTATTGGAAGCATCCACCATATAAACTTGGTGAGACTAATTTGCTTTTGTGCACAGAAATCTCACAGACTGTTGGTCTATGAGTACATGTGCAATGGCTCCCTAGAGAAATGGATATACGCCAGAAGCCATGAGAGGTCTCTTGATTGGAACAAGAGAAGAAAGATCATCCTTGATAGCCAAGGGGTTGGCCTATCTTCATCAGGATTGCAGGCAACAGATCATCCATTTAGATATCAAGCCTCAGAACATACTCTTGGACGAACATTACAATGCCAAAATTCTTGATTTTGGATTGTCCAAACTCATCAACAGGAACCAGAGTCAAGTTGTGACTACCATGAGAGGCACTCCAGGTTATCTCGCCCCAGAGTGGCTTAATTCAGTCATTACAGAAAAGCTAGATGTCCACAGCTTTGGAGTTGTTGTTCTTGAGATTTTAACAGGAAGGAAGATTTTTGAGCAATTCAAGCCAGAGGAGGAAAGATATTTGCTGACTCTTTTCAAGAGAAAAGCCAAAGAGGGACAGTGGCTAGATCTTGTGGATGAATGCTGTCAAGACGCAGGGGTCATGTTGCAGAAGTGGAGAAAATGATGCAAATGTCAGCTTGGAGCCTAGTGAGTGATCATGAAAAGAGGCCTTTTCTGTCCATGGTCATGAAGGTGATGGAGGCTGCTAAGGATGTCCCTAAAGATATTGATTACAACTCGTTGATTCCAAGTTATTTGATTAGCAGACCCGGTGAAACTTGTCCCAAAGATCTTACTCCTCTTCTTCCTTCACTTCTTTCAGGGCCAAGGTGATGTTGGTATTTTTGCAATGATATGTGTTCTAGCATACAGGTACTTCAAGAGAAGAAAATGTCTGCTGTAATTGTTCATTGATGAGTATGCCATGATATTTGTTTTCAATTTTCACTTTTTTCTAATTTACTCTATTATTTTGTAATGATCATTTGAACCTTGTTCATTAAAATCTTCCACTTTCTAGAATTGTTATTCGATTATTAGATTGGAGTTATGCACCATTCTTAACTCATGCGTAGAAAGAGATACAACTAGAACTTGAGAGCGATATGAAACAATGTGTACACAACGCTGTACACGAAGCATTTTTCTCTGAGATCATCATTTTCCTTCTCATGGAGATTTTGATATATTAGCAGGGATCACGAGCGTTGCACGCGGTACCATGGACTTTTTTTCATTCTTTTGAATACAGGGCAAAGAGAATATACTTATCATTAATCAACAATGTTGTTGTTTTTATGGAAACCTAACTTTAGAAAAGATATTACAAGTGTCATTGATTACAACCTGTTGATTCCTAGTTATGACTTCTCCCAAAGATGTATCTCCTCTTCTTCCTTCGCTTCTTTCTTTCAGGACCACGGTGATGTTGGTGTTTTTGGAATGAATATTTCTAGTAAGCAGGTACTTCATGATAAGAAAATGCTTTATAGATTTAATTGTTTATTTGGTTGAGTATGCCATCATTTTGTTGCCAATTTTCAGTTTTTCTATTTTACTCTATTATTTTGTAATAATCATTTGAACCATGTACTTTAAAATATTTATGGTATTTTTGAAAAAGAAGTTGCAGACAGTCTTTAATAATAAAAACCAAGAGCAACGAGGCAAAGGCCACAGAGTGTGAGAGAGTCGGGTTAAACTCTAATGCGGATTGATAAATCTAGTTACGTGAGTATGCGAGATTTATGTAAAGCAATAAAGAACACCAAGGCTTTTACGTGGTTCGATCGTTAATGAGATCTACGTCCACGGAGGAGTGATTCCTCAATACTTTCACTATGATTTGAGTACAGTGAGTGTAGTTACAAGCTCTTAGCATTCAATAAGTTGCCAACCCTTCTACTGTTAATTTTCCTTCTATTTATACATATCGAGCTCGCACTAAAAGGCGTGCCCAATCTCTCCATTGGCGGGACTCTTCCAGGCGCCCCTCCATCGTCGGGCTCTTCCAGGCGTGTCCTCCATTGGCGGGCGGGGCCGCCGCCTTCCGTGCGCTACGTGGAGGGTGGCGCCTGACTTTGATTCTGGGGGCTAGGGTTTTGGGGGCGCCTTGGGCTTAACCGCGTGGGCCCGCTACCAACGTTATGCCCAGATCGTTTGGGCCTGTTAGTGGGCCTGATCGGGTTGGGCCACATCCCATCATAGCCCCCCTCCCGAATAGTCGAGTAACAGTCATGCCGAGGTGGAGTGAAGAAAGCGCTTTGTCGAGGTGAGGTGTTGCTCGGCTGAAGTTGTTGTCGAAGGTGTTGTCTTTTGACGTGAGGGTTTATTTGGCGATCCGTTCGAATCGAGTTGGGTGGTGCATGGCTTACGGGCATGCACCGCTTGTCGAAGACCTAAGTGAGTTGTCGTCATTTGGACAAAGATGTGCTTTGTGAAGGAAGTCAAGTCCGACACGGATAACGACCCCCTGCGTAGGTTACGCCGAGGTCCGATCTGGAGCTGCACCGCTCTTCTGGAGGATGCCGAGGTCCGATCTGAGAGGTGGATCTAGATGGAGAAGTCATGCTGGATGGTGTCGAGGTTCGTCCTGAGTGATCACCCTTCTAGGGATGTCGAGGTGTGGCCTGAGCGGCACCGAATCTGGGGGCTGGTGCGCCGAGGTCCGATCTGGATGGAGATATTCTCGTAGGGGGCGAAGTCCGTTGATAGGACGCCGATCTGGATGGAGATATTCTCGTAGGGACGAAGTCCGTTGATAGGGCGCCGAGGTCCGATCTGGATGCCCTCGTTATTTGGGGGAAGGCCGAGGCACGACCTGAGGCGCCGCCTTCTGGAGGACGCCGGGATCCGTGTGATGATTGCGAGGTCAGATTGGCGGTCTATCTTATGCTAGCGTACGTCATACGCGCCAGGCGGTAGTTGGGCACTCGAACCGTGTGCGCGCGTGGACTCCACATCCAATCACGGGTAGGCACGTGTGGAAGTTGAAACGGCCGTTTAAGGCGCCCATTCACTTTATAAATAGCCCCGCTTGAGGGAACTGTTCACTTTCTTCTCCTCTTCGCTCCAGAGCAAAAGAACAGACCAAATTTTCAGAGTTTTCAGAAATCTTTGTCCGATCTTGAAGCAGCGAGAGCCCTTCTTTTAAAAAAGTAAGTATGACTTCTACATCTTCTTCCTCTCCGGGTTCTTCTTCCACCCTCTCTCTTAATGAAATTATTGAGATTAGGGATTTTATGTGCCATACCTTGGGGGGTAGATCTCTTAGTATTAGCGCGAGAGTGCCGGAAATACCCTCTGCTTGGGATGGGTATAAGGCTAGGGATGTTAAATCATCTCTGACCGCCGCCGATGTAATGAGGGTGGGAAGGGAGTGCCATCTGCCGGCGGAGGCCTGGTGGTGCCTGCCGGGGCCCCGTGATCGAGCTTTGGCTCCGCCGGAGGGTTTTTTGACGGTGTACGTAGATGCCCTGAGGGCGGGTCTTAGATTTCCTCTAGCTCCCATTTTTTTGCACATTCAGGAATATTTCCAAATTCCATCCGCCGCTTTACCCCAAATTCTATTAGGTCAGTAGTTGAGATGGGGCTTTCTTGTTATGGCCTAGCTGAGGAGTTCTCATTTGAAGTCTTGATGCGATTTTTCAGCATCAAGTGTACAAGATGAGTGTATTATTTTTCGCCTCGGCAGCCATTTAAGGTGGCCCAGCCCTCAAAGGTTTCGCGGTGGCAAAGTAAATACTTTTTTTTTTGCGGGCTGATGGACACCCGAGCTACAAGTGGGGGTTGGGTAAATTTCAGGATATAAAATTGAAACCCCTCGGCTACATAGAGGAGCAGCTCAACATGCTCGGTGAGGTCTCAGAAATTTACCGAGGACGACCTCAATAACGCCGGGTTGAGCATACAGTCCGGACTCGGGTCGGGGTCCGAGATGGGTGAGGGCACCCCCCTTTCTCTTGTTTTTGTACATCCGACCTACTTTGAGTTAACATGATTTTTCTTTTCTGCGCAAGATGGCCGACGTTGCAGAGGAGGTCTTCCCGCCAAGCAAGGAGCCTCCGAAGAAGGCGGGCGGGCGGATTGCCAAGCACCAAGAAGGTTGACAACCTCGGTCCAATCGGTGATAGAGCCTTTGTCGGGTCGAGTCCGGTCTCGAGAAGCGATTCAGCCCTCATCGAGCACGTGGTGCCGGCTCCGGTTCGGCCGCACCCCTCCCACAGGTATAAAAGCCCCTCCGTACCTGGTTTTACGTGCTCCGTGATATGTGCTAACTTGTATTGTGTTTAGGAAACGAGCTCGATGATCGGGGACCTGCAACATATTCTTTGGTACATCTCCGAGAGCTCGCCGATGTGGGATCTTGGAGCAGGAGCTCGCCGCACTTTGAGTAGATCGCGGAGGCCATGCTGCAGCCGCGAGGCGGAGGCCGAGGCGAGGGCCGCCGAGGCCGCTTTGAAAAAGGCCCTGGCGCCGGAGGCCGCTCGGGGAGCTGGAGGAGGCGCGCGAGGAGGTCGCTGGCGCGAAGAAGGAGCTCGCCGATGGGATGAGTGCCTTGCTGGCAGGTCAGGGGCCAATGTTGAGGGCCTTCGCCGGCAAGCTCATCGAGTCGGAGAGCTTCTCGGGCTTCATCGCCGAACTTGCCACCGTGTTGAAGCCGAAGGTGGTGTCAGATCACCTGGGGAAGCTGGCGGCCGCCATGCCTGACTTCGACAAGGTCAAGCATGGCTGGACCGAGGTCGACCTCCGAGAGCTGAACAAGCCTTACGCCGGGTGATCTCCGGTGTTGGCTCCTTCCCGGTGCTTGGAGGCCCCAGGCCCGGTTCGACCCTTCTGATGGCTGAGGTCGTCACCCAATGCAAGGAGGATGAAGATCCTGAGCTTCAGGAGCTACTTGCCGAGGTGCGGGCCGAAGGTGAAGAGGAGGAGGAGGAGGTCTCGGAGCTTCCGGCTGGAGGGGGCCAACCGCAGGAGCATCATGTAGGGAAAACATATGTTAACCCCTCGCCCCGAGGATCTATCTTGGATATTTAATTCACCATACATTGATTATAATCCTAGCATGCGTCTATTTAATTAAGCTGCAACACGTAGGGTTTTCTCGTGTTTACCTTTGGATCCAAGAGGTCGATGGAACGAGATGAAAGGATCGAACGGATCGGACTCGTGCTTTGACCTTCTGGACTGTATCCCGGTTGCCCAATCTCCAACGTCGAGTGAGGACGATCTATGGAGAATGCTTCGGAAAAATCACCCAATCTCTCTAGGCACAATTTTCGAGAATCACTCTCCAACACACAATGGAGACTCACGAAAATTCTAGGTTAATGAATTGATGATTAACCTTGATTCTATCTCATACCTTATATTTATAATGCACTACCTTAATCCCATATGGAAATTACCATAATCCTATATGGAAATTACCATAATCCTATATGGAAAATTACCATAATCTCAGGATTATTTCCATACTCTCAGGATTATTTTCATAATCTCAGGATTATTACCATAGTCTTATATGGTAAGGATCTATGCATATACCATAAATATAATAATATCCTTGTGGGATAAAGAGAATAAAATCCTTTCCTTGTAGAGTAAATAGGCGCCGATTTCTCCTTGGCTATGGGCCTGGATGGGCCAGCCCAGGGATCAAATGCAAGGAATAAAGATGGGCCTCAAATAAATTAATTATCTTATGTTCAGCCCAGAACATAAATTAATTTATAAACATTCGATCATGCCACTAGAGAAAGAATGCTGACTTACCCCTTTATTACCGAAGTTGAGTCGGGCTTGCACTTAGACATTACGAATCCCCGTATTTAAGATATCGAACGTCCATTAATCATTTATAGCAATCATTCGCTTAAAACGATTAATAACTTCATTTCCTTAAGTAGTACCACTCAACCTTATTATTGTACTTGAGCTAACTCAACTGCGGGGTTTAGTACAATAAACCTTTGAGCTCCTTAAGGGACGCCATCATCCTTAACGGATACGGTGACTCGACATGATAACTAGCGTGACATACAAGATCGCCACCACCCAAGATGCGGAGAATCTTGGGTTAGAACATATAACCCTCACTCATAACAAGTCAAAGTGATGGACAACAACTCATACTCACCTAATACCTTATCGAGGTTTATATCATCGTAAGTCACCGAGATCTTGGTTCTTCACGACGGTCGAAAGAAGAACACATCTCATCGTGATCCTTCAATACGTCGAGACGCATCAAAGATAGACAAGCAACTAAGTCAAGTCACTTCTTATCTATATCGCAGCCTAAACCGACAACTCGTCCTTAAGTTGTCTCACCGTGAAACTTTTATATCTCATTAAGCTTGACCAATCATACAGACTTCTGTGATCTTCTACACACCGTATGATCTAACTTATATATGAGATAAGGGACACGATATATGCAATCAAGTATTCAAATCGATAGGAGATTGTAATAGTGGTAACATGAAACATTGTATACAAGCTCAACCAAACGCTTTCAAGATACAAATCCAACAATCTCCCACTTATACTAAAGCAAACTTTTAGTATACAATGTGTCTCTTTACTAGCTATTACACAACCATCACTTTGCTTCTCCCACTTATACAAAAGTTTCCTTTCTAAGTGGGTGCCATCTAGCGCAATTCAAGCCCTCTAACGTCCCCGACGTAGACTTATTGGCGCAGCTTTAGTGAATGGATCCGCTAGGTTATCCGTCAGATCAATCTTTGCAATCAAGACGTCCCTCGCTCTAACGATTTCTCGTATGACATGGTACTTTCTCTCTATGTGTTTGGTCGCCTTGTGGGTCTGTGGTTCCTTTGAGTTTGCCATTGCACCTGAGTTATCACAGTAAACTATGATACTCTTGGGCAAACCAGGTACCACATCTAGATCCTTGAGGTAGTTCTTGAACCATACCGCCTCCTTAGTAGCCTTCGAAGCGGCTACATGTTCGGCTTCCATGGTAGAGTCCGCAATGCATCGCTGCTTTGCACTCCGCCAGGATACGGCTCCATCTCACAAGGTAAACACATAGTCTGAGGTAGACTTATTCTTATCACGGCAGCTTGGAAATCCGAGTCTGTATAACCCAAAGGCATTAGACTATCTGCATGGTAAACTAGCCTATAATCTCGAGTCCTTTTCGTGTACTTGAGTATATGCTTTCTCGCAATTCAATGTGCTTATCGAGGTTAGACGATATCGGCTACTATGCTCATCGCACAACAGATATCGAGCCTCGTGCATAGCATTGCATACATGAGACTTCCTAAGGCGAAACTTAGGGAACTTGTCTCATTTCCTCTATCTCCTTTGCAGTCAAAAGTGACTGCTCCTTAGATAAAGGAACGCCATGTCCAAAAAGTAGCAATCCTTTCTAGGCGGTCTGCATACTAAAACGAGTAGTCACAGTATCAATGCAAGATGCCTGAGATAAGCTCAACATTTTCCTCTTGCGATCTCGGTAAACCTTGATCCCAAGAATGTACGCTGTATCTCCTTAGTCTTTCATTTGAAACTGATCGGATAACTAACTCTTTATGTCTGATAACAACTTCACATTGTTGCCAAATAGAAGAATGCCATCTACATAAAGTGCAAGAAATACCACATCACCGTTGACATCTAAATGATACACACAACTTTTGCTAGGCAACTGGGTAAATCCATAGGACTTTACCACCTCGTCCAAACGTAAGTTCCATGATCTTGCATCATTGTCTTATAATGCCTCTCGCAAGTCCCATGGGTCGATTATCGCATGTTCGTTTTCTGGGACTAAATCCGAAGATTCTCCCACGAACATAAATCGCTCGGGTTGACGAACAACCCTCCCACTACGACGAGGTGCTATAGACACAATGACAACGGTGGGTGCATTAACTTGTGGTTCTCTATCTTGCACAACTTGCTGGGTAGATACCACTTGTACGGTCGGTATCTCCAGTGGAACTCGACCCACTTCAATTTCTTGAAGTATCTGGTGTCGATCCCTCCCACTAGACTCGACATCTCGTACCTTTGGCCTAATCGGTGGTGGAATACGATCATCTTCTAATTCTTGAAGAATGATTTCAACTTTGGATTTATGATTTTTCATGTAGTCCTCTTCTAAGAATCGAGCATTAGTGCTAATAATGACCTTCTGATCCTTAGGACTATAGAATAAACCACCTTTCGTTCCTCTAGGATAGCCAATAAACAGCCTTGCGTCGGATCTAGCCTCCAACTTGTCAGCCTTCTTGTTCAGCACGTGTGCTGGACTGCCCCATATCCTTATGTGGCTTAAACTAGGCTTGCGCCCAAACCACAACTCGAAAGGGGTCTTCTCGACTGACTTGGACGGTACTAGATTTAGCAAGTATGCCGCCGTCTCTAAGGCATACCCCCAGAACGAAATAGGCAATGTAGCATAACTCATCATAGATCTAACCATTTCCAAAAGAGTCCTATTTCTTCGCTCGACACACCATTTTGTCAGGTGTGCCTTGTGAAGTCTTGTTGGGATGTAATCCCACACTTCACTAGATAGTCCATAAACTCGTTATCGAGGTATTCGCCACCGCGATAAGAACGCATGACTTGATACTTTTACCTAGCTTCGCCTCCACTTCCGCCTTAAACTCTTTGAATTTCTCAAAGCATTCGGACTTCGGTGAAGCGGTATACGTATCCGCACTCGAGTAATCGTCAATGAAAGTGACAAAATACTGCATACTCCATGAGCTTGTGTGGACATCGGTCCACACAGTCGAATGAACTAACTCCAACATTTCTTTGGCTCTATAACCTTCGCTTTGAAGGGTCCGGTCGACATCTTACCTTCTATACAGATTCGCAGATCGGGAACGGAGTAACCGTGAGATTACCCAACGCCCATTCTTAGCCGCCTTTGGATCCTATTTAGATTGATGTGACCTAATCTAAGATGCCATAGAAAAGTAGAGTCATCTTCTTGAAGAAAACTTTCTTTTTTAGGGTTTGATGAAGATGCAACATAGTTATAGGTATTATGTTTGGCGTAAATAGTATAAAGCTTAATTATATAACGTGCCAACACGATAACTTCGTCATTTCTTATGATAGAAACACCACTATCAAAAATAACGTAATATCCATGAGTAAATAATTTGAAACAGAAACAAGGTTCCACCGAAAATCCGCACATATAAAACGCCTTTTAAAAACTAAAAGCTGCTTCTCAAAACATAAAGTAACATCTCCAACCGCAACGGCCTCGACTTTTGCCGCGTTGCCCATGGAGATCGTTATCTCGCCATCAAACAGCCTCCTTGTCCGCAGGAACCCACGCAAGGTGTAACAAACATGATCGATACCAGATCTACTACCCAAGAATGGGTAGAACAAGTCGCTAAACATGTTTCACATTAAAGCAAACGGCGTACTTGAGCCTTGAGCATAGGGCACTTGGCCTTCCAATGCCCGCCCACCGCACTTGAAGCACTTGCCTTCTCCTTTGCTTCTTCAAGCCTCCGGTGGCAACCATGTTCTTGTTCCCATTACTCCCACTATTTCCTCGCCTCTACCACCTTTGGTACCCTTTTCTATTTCCATTTTGCAACAAAATTTTGGGCCCTTAGATGTGCTAGCAAGAGCATGTGCTCCTTTTCCCATAACTCCTTCCGCAGCCACGAGATCATTAAGCAACCGACTAAGTGTAAACTCGGTCTTGCTCATGATCGCATTCTACGCCGAAAGTTCTCAAAAGACTTGGGCGGTGTATTGAGGATGATATCGACCTTGGCCGCCGTCAATACCTCCTCCCAACCGATCAAGACTATCCATGAGATGAGTCATGGGAGACATGTTCATGGACCGAACT
Source organism: Salvia rosmarinus (assembly GCA_036937905.1). Taxonomy (NCBI): domain Eukaryota; kingdom Viridiplantae; phylum Streptophyta; class Magnoliopsida; order Lamiales; family Lamiaceae; genus Salvia; species Salvia rosmarinus. The sequence goes on from CM072819.1 coordinate 102,907,521, forward strand.
TCCTTCTTCCATCTTACACGCCAAGATTTCTCTCATTGTGTGGAAGCGGATCGTCCGATCCGATCGCCCAAACTTACTCTCGAGACTTGACCAAATATCGTCGCGTCACCATCGATCGATGTCGCACTGCAAGCCTTTGGACATCGTAGTCATCATATAGCATTTAGCCATATTGTTCGACTTATTCCAAAGTCTTGACTCTCTCGCTCATTAGTCGACGCGTCGATGGGCATCGGGTTTAGGAGTAGTGAGAACAAACATGTGTTCTTCAATGATAAGAACATATTCCATGTTTCGCTTCCACTCGATAAAATTTGGACCGGATAACGGATTTTGTGCGAGCATATTGATAATCGGCGAAGAGACATATCTCGAAACGATAATGTAAAACACATAAGCATACGATCGCAAATAATTCGTAATAATAATATTGTAACCTTTGATAAAACAATATTAATTGAAACCTCCAATCGCCCAAGGAATCCCACATGCAAGCCACGCGTGTGGGCGCTTACATGAACCCCTCGACTGCACTAAAATATACCTTTTAGTCGCTTAATTTCAATCCATGTCAACTTATCCTTATGACAAATGAAATTAATGATTGGACCTTACTAGACCACATCACTATCGCAAGAAGGGACTTCATGCGGAAGTTGTACTTGAGGTGATGTCTAAGCAATGACCACAATTTTAACAAAGAAGATGAATTCTTAGAATTGGTATACTCACTCGGACCATACCGCTTCCAATTCAAATTCTTTTGTTATCTCATTTTATATCTATCTCTAGAGAACTTATGAAAATCGCACATGCAAGCCACGCGCGTGGACGCTTACATGAAACTCCCACTTCTCAATAGATTTAAAATGTTTTATTTAGAAATCTCATCTAACAAACTTACGATAAACAAGGCAAGCAAGCCACGCGTGTGGACGCCACTCACAAGTCTCACTTTGTTTAGAGATCAAAAATGGAGGTCTTGACATTTTAATTTGAAAAATTAATTAGTCGGGTTGCTTGCTTAGTCTTTTTATTCAAAAGGTTTGTCCATGCGAGATCACGTAATCCTAGCATGCTTTTCTATAGAACTCAACATGTAAAACATGCTCGCAGAAATTCTAAAATATGCTTGATAAACGCGATAAACCTAGCATGCTTACTATGCGCATCCAATTTACGTAAAACACTTAAAGGTTTGTCAACGTAATATAAACATACATAGCATGCTACTGCACAATTTAAACATCCACGACATGCATATGAATGATAAAAATAAAATAAAACGCTCATCGCGCCCAATCGTGAAACCCGACATTTAAATCTAATCTATTACATAGATTTACAAAGTACAGAATAAAACTTCGAAAACGGGCCTCGCGTGCACGGGCACGGACCGGAAAATCTAGAAAAATGGGTCTGGGCCGGGTCGGCCCAATCATCGGGCCGGGCCGCTGAGCGAAGGCCCACCGCGCCGCCTTCCGCCATTAGCAGCGTGCTTGCGTGTCCCTCGCGGGCTACCTCGCGGTCGCTAAGGCGACCGCGACCCGACGAGCAGACACGCGGGGCCACCGCCCGAGCGCCAAACGTCTGCCGAGAGACGTCGTCGCCCAGCGGCGAAACTTCGACCATGAAGTCCGCTCGCAAGCGCCGGGTTTCTCGCCGCGAACGCGCCCGCCGCCCGCTAGCTCGCGACGACCGCGCAGACCTCGCGGGTAATCCTCGCGACCATGAAGCTCGCTCGCTAGGCGCCAGGATCTCGCGAGAACGCGCGCCGTCGCCCGTAGCCCTCGCGATCGCCTTTGCGATCGCGAGGCTCGCCAGAAAACACCCGATGATGACGGTAGAGACTGTTTTCCCGTCGTTTCGCTCTTCGTTCTTTCGTCTTCGTTCTTCTTTACGGATAAGATTTACATAATAAAATCTAATCTAACCACGGATTTTCTCGTGGTGTAAAACAAAACCAACAAAAACAATAAACGAGCCACGATGAACAACAGATCCACAATAATTAAACGCACGTAATAATCAAACGTGAATTAATCCAACAGAGCCAAGATTCTGATCCTGTGCTCGATACCAATGTAGGAAAACATATGTTAACCCCTCGCCCCGAGGATCTATCTTGGATATTTAATTCACCATACATTGATTATAATCCTAGCATGCGTCTATTTAATTAATCGCAACATGTAGGGTTTTCTCGTGTTTACCTTTGGATCCAAGAGGTCGATGGAACGAGATGAAAGGATCGAACGGATCGGACTCGTGCTTTGACCTTCTGGACTGTATCCCGGTTGCCCAATCTCCAACGTCGAGTGAGGACGATCTATGGAGAATGCTTCGGAAAAATCACCCAATCTCTCTAGGCATAATTTTCGAGAATCACTCTCCAACACACAATGGAGACTCACGAAAATTCTAGGTTAATGAATTGATGATTAACCTTGATTCTATCTCATACCTTATATTTATAATGCACTACCTTAATCCCATATGGAAATTACCATAATCCTATATGGAAATTACCATAATCCTATATGGAAAATTACCATAATCTCGTGATTATTTCCATACTCGTGATTATTTCCATAATCTCGTGATTATTACCATAGTCTTATATGGTAAGGATCTATGCATATACCATAAATATAATAATATCCTTGTGGGATAAAGAGAATAAAATCCTTTCCTTGTAGAGTAAATAGGCGCCGATTTCTCCTTGGCTATGGGCCTGGATGGGCCGACCAGGATCAAATGCAAGGAATAAAGATGGGCCTCAAATAAATTAATTATCTTATGTTCAGCCCATAACATAAATTAATTTATAAACATTCGATCATGCCACTAGAGAAAGAATGTTGACTTACCCCTTTATTACCGAAGTTGAGTCGGGCTTGCACTTAGACATTACGAATCCCGTATTTAAGATATCGAACGTCCATTAATCATTTATAGCAATCGATCGCTTAAAACGATTAATAACTTCATTTCTTAAGTAGTACCACTCAACCTTATTATTGTACTTGAGCTAACTCAACCGCAGGGTTTAGTACAATAAACCTTTGAGCTCCTTAAGGGACGCCATCATCCTTAACGGATACGTGACTGACAGATAACTAGCGTGACATACAAGATCGCCACCACCCAAGATGCGGAGAATCTTGGGTTAGAACATATAACCTCACTCATAACAAGTCAAAGTGATGGACAACAACTCATACTCACCTAATACCTTATCGAGGTTTAGATCATCGTAAGTCACCGAGATCTTGGTTCTTCACGACGGTCGAAGAAGAACACATCTCACTATGATCCTTCAATACGCCGAGACGCATCAAAGATAGACAAGCAACTAAGTCAAGTCACTTCTTATCTATATCGCAGCCTAAACCGACAACTCGTCCTTAAGTTGTCTCACCGTGAAACTTTTATATCTCATTAAGCTTGACCAATCATACGCACTCGTGATCTTCTACACACCGTATGATCTAACTTATATATGAGATAAGGGACACGATATATGCAATCAAGTATTCAAATCGGATAGAGATTGTAATAGTGGTAACAGAAACATTGTATACAAGCTCAACCAAACTGCTTTCAAGATATAAATCCAACACATCGGCAGGGTAGCGGAGGTCGGTGGTCCTAAGAACCACCGAGGTCACTGACCATGTAATAGGTGAATCACGGGTCGATAGGATCCCGAGCCCTTGTAATAATTTCTCACTTTTGAGTAATAAACACAACATTTTGAAATGTGTATTGTCTTGTTTATTTTTAGCACTTCACTTCTGAATACATCGGACTTGATCACGACCTGCTGACAAAGCTGAAAGAAGTTCGAGGTGCTCTGGCCGAGAAGGATGAAGAGGTGACGCACTGGAGGAGTCGGTTCACCGAATCGACCTGTGTTCGCCAAGATGGATGTCACCGGCATCGCCACCGAACCGAAGGGAAGTTGCATGAGGCCGATCGCGTGGTTCGCCTCGGCCGAAAACGAGGCTCTTAAGCTAAGGATCGCTCAGCTTGGAGCCCGGGGGGCAGGATTATCTGCCGACGTGATTCAGGGGCGCCTGATACAATGCGAAGAGCAGCTCGAGCTGACGACGGAGAAGCTGGCTCGGATCTCGGAGGAGCATACTGAATATGAGAAGGTGATCCGCCAACTCGGTGGGGTCACCATATCGTGCCGATGACCGAGTGCAGAGCTTGCTCACCGAGGGCATGGTGCTAAGGGACGAGGAGGGGCCTAATAGCAAGAGCTTTAAAGATTGCCTCGACTCCATCGTGGAGTATGCCCAGAAGTACGAACTTGTGCGCAAACGACGCTTGCCCCCGCCCCGCAACGAGCCTGTAGCTGGCCCAAGCATTAGAGCGCCCGGGGCGGGAGGCTATGCCGATCATGCCAAGTGCTCGATTGTTTGGCCCGCCCACTTTCAAAGAGCGAGGATCCCGCCCGTGCTCCAAGTCTCGAGGAAGGAGAGCGGTCGGGCGTGGTCGCACTTCGTGCCCGCGACAACCTTGGGGGTGGGAGTTCATCCTTTCCAGGTCGGGGTGACCCCGAGGCCGCGCTGAGTGTCCCTGGAGCAGGCCGCGGAGGTACCGGAGTCTCCTCTTCAGGTCGAGGTGTCTCCGGGCACGCGCCCAGTGCTTCTGGAGTAGGCCGCGGGGACGCTGGCCTCATCGACTGGGTCGAAGGCACCGAGTTCATTCGGTGTACATCGCCGAGCCGGTGATTTTGTTCAGATCGGTGCACCAAAGAAGACCGCGAGGTGGAGCTCGGAGGCTGAATGAGTTCAGATATAGCGTAGACTTTGTATGTAGTCGTAAATGTATTTAGACTCGTTTGAAGTGTACATTTTCCCCTTGAGAGGTACAAACATAGCTTAGGACTTCGCTTTGGTCGTAAATGTATTTAGACTATATACGTATGTATATCTTCCCAAATAAAGGGTATGAACAAGCTCAAGCCCTTGACTTGTATATGACTTGGAACTCGGTTTGTAGTCGTTAATGCATTTAGACGTGTAACGGAGTGCATATCTTCCCAAATAAAGGGCATAATTTTGACGAGATCCGATCCGATGTCTTCGCATGTAGATATTCCAACTTAATGGGTAATCAGATGCGTGCATGTAGACGCTCAATTTAATGAGTAGTCTGTATGCCTCAGACCGAGACGCTTAATTTAATGAGTAATCTGCGAGTGCGGCACGCGCATAGTGAGTACCCTACTTAGTGGGTTTTTCATCTTCGTAAGGGCGTCCCCTTGTGAAGGTTTAGATGTGGTATATCCGAATGGATGTTCATATAGATATGAGGCGAAGTGAAATATTCATTAGAAAAACAAATATTTTATTGAATATGTAATCAACATCGTATTTTGGCAAAATAATAAAGGGACTAACATGATGCCGATCCGAAATCGGCTATGTAAAGTACCTCCTTAAATGAGTGATGTGCCGTGTTCGGGGATAAGTGCACCGGATAGGTGAGCTAGCTTGTAAGCCCTTTGCCGAGGTCCTCGTGAACGCGGTATGGGCCTTCCCATGTCGGATCCACTTGTTAAGACGCCACCTCACGGCTTCATTATTTCGTGAGGACGAGGTCCCCTACTTGGGCGCAGAGGCTTTGACCCTTTTGTTGTAGCACCGCGACCGGCCCTCAGATTGGCTTCGTTTATGAAGCGAGCTCGCGCTTCTCCTCGAGAGCATCAAGGTTGGCACGCAGTCTTCCTCGTTATCGCATGGTCGGGTGGAGAGTGCGAGGGCTTGGTGTGCCGATCTCACCGGTATGACGGCCTCGGCACCGTGAGACCGGATCGAAGGGGTTTCTCCGCATGCGAGGTCCGAGGTGTTGTCTGTGGGACCGAGGACTTGAGGAGATTTTCAGCCCAATCACCCTTAGCTCGGTCTAGCCTTTTCTTCAATCCTTGTGCGATCGTGCGGTTCGTCACCTCGGTGCGACCATTCGCTGCGGGTGTGCGACCGAGGTGAAGCGTTGCTCGATCCGGAGCTCTTCACACCACCTTGAAATTTTGTCGACGAACCGGGTGCCGTTGTCCGAGACCGAATGTGCGGTATGCCGGCGCGCACTATATTTTTCCACACGAAGGTCTCGAATTCTCCCGCCAGAGGCTCGAAAGTGGCTCGGCCTCGACCCATTTTGTGAAGTAGTCTATGGCTACGACTAAGTATCGGTCGACCGGTGCTCGGTCGAACGGACCAACGATGTCGATCCCCCACTGCATGAAAGGCCATGGACTCTGCAGGTTGCTTAGATTGGTCTGAGGCAGCTTGACCGTGGAGTGAAGGCGCACTCGGCACTTTTGACGAGCTCGGCCGAATCTTGAATAAGGGTGGGCCAGTAATATCCAGACCTCAGCGTCTTCTTTGAGAGAGTTCGCGACCCGATGTGACTTCCACAAGACCCTCGATGAATTTCATTGAGCACGTAGTCGGCTTCCTCTGGCCCGAGGCATCTCAGGAGGGGTTGAAGGTGTAGGGAAAACTAGGTTTAGCCCTCGCCCCGAGAATCTATCTTGGGTGTTTAATTCACCATACATTGATTATATACCTAGCATGCGTCTATATAATTAATTGCAACACGTAGGGGTTTTCTCGTGTTTACCTTTGGATCTATAGAGGTCGGTCGAACAGGACGAACGGATCGAACGAATGCACTCGAGCTTTGACCTTCCGGATCAGATCCGGTTGCCCAATCTCCAACGTCGAGTGAGGACGATCTATGGAGAATGCTTCGGAAAATCACCCAATGCTCTCTATACTAAAAAATCGAGAATCCTCTCAAGCTCTATGAGATGCACGAAATTTTAGGATTAATTAACGAGCATTAACCTAGACTTAATCTCTTACCTTATATTTATAATGCATTACCATAATCCCACAAGGAAATGGTTTATGATATCCCATAAATATAATAATATCCTTATAGGATAAAGAGAATAAAATCTTGCCATAGAGAGCACATAGGGGCACCGATTTCTTGACAAGGGCACGGATGGGCCACCAGTGGATCAAATGCAAGGAATAAAGATGGGCCTCAAATAAATTAATTATCTTATGTTCAAATTTGTAACATAAATTAATTTATAAACATTTATTCATGCCACTAGAGAATAAATCGACTTACCCTTTATTGCCGAAGGTGAGTCGGCTTGCACTTAGACATTACTGAATCCCGTATTTAAGATATCGAACGTCCATTAATTATTTATAGCATTCGATCGCTTAAAATAATTAATAGCTTTAATTCCTTAAGTAGTACCACTCAACCTTATTATTGTACTTGAGCTAACTCAACCCGCAGGGTTTAGTACAATAAACATTTTGAGCTCCTTAAGGGGCGCCATCATCCTAAACGGATACGGTGACTCGACATGAGATAACTAGCGTGACATACAAGATCGCCACCACCCAAGATGCGGAGAATCTGGGTTAGAACATATAACCCTCACCCATAACAAGTCAAAGTGATGGTCGACAACTCATACTCACCTAATACCTTATCGAGGTTTAGATCATCGTAAGTCACCGAGATCTTGGTTCTTCACGACGGTCGATAGAAGAACACATCTCACCGTGATCCTTCAATACGTCGTAGACGCACCAAATAGACAAGCAACTAAGTCAAGTCACTTCTTATCTATATTGCAGCCTATACCGACAACTCGTCTCGAAGTTGTCTCACCAGTGAAACTTTTATATCTCATTAAGCTCGACCAATCATATAGACTTACGTGATCTTCTACACATCGTATGATCTAACTTATATATGAGATAAGGGGACACGAGATATAGGCAATCAAGTATTTAATTCAGATAGAGATTGTAATAGTGGTAATAGAAACATTGTATACAAGCTCAACCAAACCGCTTTCGGTATACAAATCCAACAATCTCCCACTTATACTAAAGCAAACTTTTAGTATACAATGTGTCTCTACTAGCTATTACAAACAACCATCACTTTGCTTCTCCCACTTATACAAAAGTTTCATTTCTAAGTGGGTGCCATCAAGCGCAATCCAAGTCCTCTAACGTGTCCATCGTAGACTTTTGCGCGGTGTTCTTCGTGAATGGATCCGCTAGATTTTCAACGATCAATCTTTTCAATCAGACGCCACCTCGCCTAACGATTTCTCGTATGACATGGTACTTTCTCTCTATGTGTTTGGTCGCTTTTGGGTCCGTGGTTCCTTCGTTTGCCACATCGCACCGAGTTATCACAAGAAACTATGATACTCTTGGGCAAACCGGTACCACACCTAGATCCATGAGGTAGTTCTTGAACCATACAGACCTCCTTAGAAGCCTCCGGCGGCTACATATTCGGCTTCCATGGTAGAGTCCGCAATGCATCATTGCTTTGCACTCCGCCAGATACGGCTCCACCTCCCAAGGTAAACACATAGCCCGAGGTTGAATTTTTCTCATCACGGTCGGCTTGGAAATCCGAGTCCAGATAACCCAAAGGCATCGGACTATCTCGCATGGTAAACTAGCCTATAATCTCGAGTCCTTTTCGGTGCTTGAGTATATGCTTCTTCGCAGTCCAATGAGCTTGTCCAGGTTAGATCGATATCTAGCTACTATGCCTACCGCGCAGCGTATATCGGGCCTCGTGCATAGCATTGCGTACATGAGACTTCCTACGGCGGGCGTGAGGAACTTGTCTCATTTCCTCTATCTCCTTTGCAGTCATAGGTGACTGCGTCTTAGATAAAGGAACGCCATGTCTGAAAGGTAGCAATCCTTTCTTGGCGGTCTGCATACTAAAACAAGTAATCACAGTATCAATGTAAGACGCCTGAGATAAGCTCAACATTTTCTTCTTGCGATCTCGGTAAACCTTGATCCCAAGAATGTACGCCGATCTCCTAAGTTTTCATTTGAAACGATCGATAACCAACTCTTTACGCTCGATAACGACTTCACGCTGTCGCCAACTAGAAGAATGTCATCTACATAAAGTGCAAGAAATACCACATCACCGTTAATATCTAATCGACACACAACTCTCGCTAGGCAACTGGGTAAATCCATAGGACTTTACCACCTTGTCAACGCCAGAAGTTCCATGATCGGAGGCTCGCTTAAGTCCATACATGGACTTCTTAAGCTTCCATACTAGATGCTCTTCACCCTTTACCACATAACCTTCGGGTCTTGCATATAGATGTCTCTACCTTCCTCATGGTAACCGCTTAGAAAAGCGGTTTTAACATCCATTTGCCAAACCTATAGGTTCGAGTGGGCTGCTATGGCGGAAGAATTCGATGGACTTGAGCATTGCTACAGAGAAAAGGTCTCATCGAAATCGATGCCCTCAACTGAAGTGTACCCTTTCGCCACAAGCCTGGCTTTAAAAGCCGAAACCTCTCCATCGGAATCTCTCTTCCTTTTGTATATCCACTTACTACCTACGACTTCCTTGCCATCTGGTAGAGGTGTCTTTTCATATACATCCATAGCCGTTATGGACTCCATTTCTAAGTCCATAGCGGTGTGCCATGATCTTGCATCAATGTCTTGTATCGCCTCCTTGTATGTCCATGGGTCGATTATTGCCTGTTCGTTTCCTAGGACTATATCTGAAGATTATCCCACGAACATAAATCGCTCGGGTTGACGAACAACCCTCCCACTACGACGAGGTTCTACAGGCACTATGGCAACGGTGGGTGCAGAAACTTGTGGTTCTCTATCTTACACAACTTGCTGGGTAGGTACCACTTGTACGGTCGGTATCTCCAAAGGAACTCGACCCACTTCAATTTCTTGAAGTATCCGTGTCGATCCTCCCACTAGACTCGACATCTCGCACCTTTGCCTAATCGGTGGTGGAATACGATCATCTTCTAATTCTTGAAGAATGATTTCAACTTTGGATTTATGATTTTCATGTAGTCCTCTTCTAAGAATCGAGCATTAGTGCTAATAATGACCTTCTCGATCCTTAGACTATAGAATAAACCACCTTCGCCCTCTAGGATAGCCAATAAATAGCCTTGCGTCGGATCTAGCCTCCAACTTGTCGCCTTTTGTTCAAAGACGCAGTCGGATCGCCCATATCCTTATGTGGTTTAAACCGGCTTCATACCCAAACCACAACTCGAAGGGGTCTTTTCGATCGACTTGGATGGTACTAGATTTAGCAAGTATGTCATTGTTTCTAAGGCATACCCCGAATCGAAATCGGCAATGTTGCATAACTCATCATTGATCTAACCATTTCCAAAGAGTCATATTCCACACCATTTTTGCTCGACAATCACACATTCACTTAGTCCATAAACTCGTGCCACGTGATCGACCGCAATGACTTGATATACGTATCCGCACTCTTGAGTAATCGCCGTATCCGCACCTGAGTAAGTGACAAAATACTGCATTCTCCACGAGCTTGTGTGGACATCGGTCCACAGTCGAATGGACTAACTCCAACATTTCTTTGGCTCTATAACCTTCGCTTTGAAGGTCCGGTCGACATCTTACCTTCTATACATGATTCGCAGATCGGGAACGGAGTAACCGTGAGATTACCCAACGCCCATTCTTAGCCGCCTTTGGATCCTATTTAGATTGATGTGACCTAATCTAAGATGCCGAGAGAAAAGTGGTGTCATCTTCTTGAAGAAAACTTTCTCTTTTAGGTTTTGTAGAAGATGCAACATAGTTATAGGTATTATGTTTTGCGTAAATAGTATAAAGCGAATTATATAAAGTGCCAACACGTATAACTTCGTCATTTCTTATGATAGAAACACCATTATCAAAAATAACGAGAATATCCATGAGTAAATAATTTGAAACAAACAAGGTTCCACCGAAAATCCGCACATATAAAATGTCTTTCAAAACTAAAACTGTTGTCCCAAAACATAAAGAACATCTCCAATCGCAATCGCCTCGACTTTCGCGCGTTGCCCATGGAGATCGTTATCTCGCCATCAAACAGCGCCTTGTCCGCAGGAACCCTACAAGGTGTAACAAACATGATCGATTATACCAGATCTACTACCCAAGAATGGGTAGAACAAGTCGCTAAACATGTTTCCGTTATTAAAGCAAACGGCGTACCTTGAGCCTCGAGCATAGGGCACTTAGCCTTCCAATGCCCGCCTTACCGCACTTGAAGCACTTGCCTTCTCCTTTGGCTTCTTCAAGCCTCCGTGGCAACCACGTTCTTGTTCCCATTACTCCCAATATTTGCCTTGCTTCTTCCACCTTTGGTACCCTTTTCTTTTCCATTTTGCAATGAAAATTTTGGGCCCTTAGATGTGCTAGCAAGAGCATGTGCTCCTTTTCCCATAACTCCTTCCGCAAAGAACGAGATCATTAAGCAACCGACTAAGTGTAAACTCGGTCTTGCTCATGATCGCATTCACGCGAAAGTTCTCAAAAGACTTGGGCGGTGTATTGAGGATGATATCGACCTTGGCTTCGCGTCAATACCTCCTCCCAACCGATCAAGACTATCCATGAGATGAGTCATGGGGAGACATGTTCATGGACCGAACTTCTTTCTTTCATCTTACACGCCAAGATTTCTCTCATTGTGTGGAAGCGGATCGTCCGATCCGATTGCCCAAACTTACTCGAGACTTGACCAAATATCGATCGGTTCACCATCGATCGATGTCAGCACTGCAAGCCTTTGGACATAGTAGTCATCATATAGCATTTGGCCATATTGTTTGACTTATTCCAAAGTCCGCTGACTCTCGCTTGCTCATTAGTCGATCGTCGATGGGGCATCGGGTTTAGGAGTAGTGAGAACAAACATGTGTTCTTCAAATGATAAGAACATATTCCATGTTTCGCTTCCACTCGATAAAATTTGGACCGATAACGGATTTTGTGCGAGCATATTGATAATCGGTGTGAGAGACATATCTCAAAACGATAATGAAAACACATAAGCATACGATCGCATATAATTCGTAACAATAATATTGTAACCTTTTGATAAAAAATATTAATTGAAACCTCCAATCGCCCAAGGAATCCCACATGCAAGCCACGCGTGTGGGCGCTACACATGAACCTCTCGACTGACTAAAATATATCTTTTAGTCGCTTAATTTCAATCCATGTCAACTTATCCTTATGACAAATGAAATTAACGATTGACCTTACTAGACCACATCACTATCGCAAGAAGGGACTTCATGGAAGTTGTACTCGAGGTGATGTCTAAGCAATGACCACATTTTAACAAAGAAAATGAATTCTTAGAATCGCATACTCACTAGACCATACCGCTTCCAATTCAAATTCTTTTGTTATCTTATTTTATATCTATCTCTAGAGAACTTATGAAAATCGCACATGCAAGCCACGCGTGTGGGCGCCATACATGAAACTCCCACTTCTCAATAGATTTAAAATATTTTATTTAGAAATCTCATCTAACAAACTTATGATAAACAAAGGCAAGCAAGCCACGCGGGTGGGCGCCACTCACAGCGGCCTCACTTTGTTTGAAGATCAAAAGGTGGAGGTCTTGACATTTTAATTTGAAAAAATTAATTTGTCGGGTTGCTTGCTTAGTCTTTTTATTCAAAAGGTTTGTCCATGCAGATCACGTAATCCTAGCATGCTTTTCTATAGAACTCAACATGTAAAACATGCTCGCAGAATTCTAAAATATGCTTGATAAACGCGATAAACCTAGCATGCTTACTATGCGCACTTAAATACGTAAAACACTTAAAGGTTTGTCAACGTAATTTAAACATACATAGCATGCTACTGCATAATTTAAACATCCACGACATGCAATGAACGATAAAAATAAAATAAAAACGTTCATCGTGGCCCACTCGTGGAACCTGCACTTTCTTGCCTAATCTATTACATAGAATTGCAAAGTACATAATAAAACTTCGAAAACGGGCCTCGCGTGCACGGGCACGGACCGGATTCGTCAAAACTGGATTTGGGCCGGATCGGTGGAACGGCCCGGATCGGGCCTAAAATCTGGAATCGGGCCGAAAAATCGGGTTCGGGCCGAAAAATTAGGTTCGGGCCGGGTTTGGGTCGAGTTGGCCCAAGATGGGCTGGGCCGCGCGCTAGGGCACAGCCCATGCGCGCTTCCAAAGACCGCCGCCGCCGCCTTCCTCAAGACCGGCGTGCTTGTCTCGCTGGTGCCTCGCGGTCGCGTGGGCGACCTCGACCCGCCGAGCTCACCCGCCGCCGGCCGAACGTCGTCGAGCCGCGTCGCCGAGCGCCGCCGGGCATCCGCGTGAAAATCGCCGCCCGCACGCCTGCCCCGCCGAGACCTCGCCGAGGTTTCCTCGCGCGCATGCTGCGCCGTGGTCGAGCTACCGAGAAAATCGCGCTCCCGAGGTTTCCGTGCGATTCGCGTCGAGCCGCCCGAGCGCGACAGAGCGCGCCGAGGTTTCCAGCTGATAAGCGTGCGCGCCCAGCGACGCCCGCCGCTGCCGCGCTACCCGCCGCGACGCGTCTGGGCGCTGCCAAGGATGCCGCCAGCGTCCGCCGAGGCTCGCAGCCACGCCGCCTCGCCCGCCCCCTCGCGATCTCCCTCGCGATCGCGATGCTCGCCGCGAGAAACCGCCCTGGGACACCAGCGAGACTGTTTTTCCCCATCGCCTCGTCTTTCGTGCTTTCGTCTTCGTTCTTCTTTACGATAAGATATACGTAAATAAATCTAATCTAACCACGGATTTTCTCGTGGTGAAAAACAAAACCCAACAAAAACAAAAACGAGCCACGATGAACGACAGATCCAACAATTAATTAAGCGCACGTAATAATCAAACGTGAATTAATCCAACAGAGCCAAGATTTTGATCCCAGGCTCTGATACCAATTGTAGGGAAAACTAGGTTTAGCCCTCGCCCCGAGGATCTATCTTGGGTGTTTAATTCACCATACATTGATTATATACCTAGCATGCGTCTATATAATTAATTGCAACACGTAGGGGTTTTCTCGTGTTTACCTTTGGATCTGTAGAGGTCGGTCGAACAGGACGAACGGATCGAACGGAACGGACTCGTGCTTTAACCTTCTGGACTGTATCCCGGTTGCCCAATCTCCAACGTCGAGTGAGGACGATCTATGGAGAATGCTTCGAAAAATCACCCAATGCTCTCTATACTAAAAAATCGAGAATCCTCTCAAGCTCTATGAGATGCACGAAATTTTAGGATTAATTAATGAGCATTAACCTAGACTTTATCTCTTACCTTATATTTATAATGCATTACCATAATCCCACAAGGAAATGATTTATGCATATCCCATAAATATAATAATATCCTTATAGGATAAAGAGAATAAAATCTTGCCATAGAGAGCACATAGGGGGCACCGATTTCTTCAGCTTAAGGGCCTGGATGGGCCAGCCCAGGGATCAAATGCAAGGAATAAAGATGGGCCTCAAATAAATTAATTATCTTATGTTCAGCCCAGAACATAAATTAATTTATAAACATTTATTCATGCCACTAGAGAATAAATGCTGACTTACCCCTTTATTGCCGAATGTGAGTCGGGCTTGCACTTAGATATTACGAATCCCCGTATTTAAGATATCGAACGTCCATTAATTATTTATAGCATTCTGATTGCTTAAAATAATTAATAGCTTTAATTCATAAGTAGTACCACTCAACCTTATTATTGTACTTGAGCTAACTCAACTGCGGGGTTTAGTACAATAAACCTTTGAGCTCCTTAAGGGATGTCATCATCCTAGCGGATACGGTGACTCGACATGAGATAACTAGCGTGACATACAAGATCGCCACCACCCAAGATGCGGAGAATCTTGGGTTAGAACATATAACCCTCACCCATAACAAGTCAAAGTGATGGTCAGCAACTCATACTCACCTAATACCTTATCGAGGTTTAGATCATCGTAAGTCACCGAGATCTTGGTTCTTCACGACGGTCAAATAGAAGAACACATCTCACTGTGATCCTTCAATACGTCGAGACGCATCAAAGATAGACAAGCAACTAAGTCAAGTCACTTCTTATCTATATTGCGGCTATACCAACAACTCGTCTGTGTAGTTGTCTCGGTGTGAAACTTTTATATCTCATTAAGCTTGACCAATCATACGGACTTACGTGATCTTCACACACCGTATGATCTAACTTATATATGAGATAAGGGGACACGATATATCGCAATCAAGTATTCAATTCAGATAGGAGATTGTAATAGTGGTAACAGAAAACATTGTATACAAGCTCAACCAAACTGCTTTCAGTATACAAATCCAACAGAAGGTAGGACTTCCGGTAGAGAGCGCCCTCATGCATGAGGTACTTCTGGGATTTCGCCATCATCTTTTTGGCTTCGAGCCGATCTTGAGGTAGTGCGTCGTCTCCCAGATAGGCCTTTATGGGAGACATCCAGTTCGGCTCTATCTCGGTGATGATGCCGACGTGGGACTCCGTGATGCTTCTGGAATGAACCTCCTCCACTGGTGGACTTGTTGATGACGCAGCTAACTTGCTGAGGACGTCAGCTCGGCTGTTTTCCCCTCGTGGGATTCGATGAATCTTGAAGTACTGAATGAGGTCGAGATCTCCTTTGCTTTCTCGAGGTATTGCTTCATTCGATCCTCCTTGGCCTCGTATCTGCCTAGGACCTGGTTTACCACGACCTGGGAATCTCCGAAGATCTGGACCTTGTCCACTTTCAATTCCTTTGCGGCGAGTCCCGAGATCGGTAACCGTACTCCACCTCGTTGTTGGTGGTCAGGAAGGTAAACCGGAGGACGTAGGTCACTTCTTGCTTATCTGGGCCGAGGAGGAGGATGCCCGCCCCACTGCCCGTTTTGTATGAAGCTCCGTCCACGTACATCTGCCAGCAAGCATCGGGCGGTGCAAGGAAAGCTTCCTCCGTTTTGAGGGCGGGAGTTGGAGTGACCTCGCTGGTAGAGCCTACCTCTGTGAATTTGGCCTCTACCAGGAAGTCAGCGACAGCTTGCCCTTTTATGGACGGCCTGGGGGAGTACAAGATGTCGTGCTTGCCGAGCTCCAGTGCCCACTTGGCTATACGTCTGGATGACTCCGGCTTTGACAAAACTTGTCTCAAGGGTAAGTCAGTTAGCACCTGGAAGGAGTGAGCTTGGAAGTAGGGTCGGAGGCGTCGCTTGGCGTTCACCAAGGCCAGTGCTACCTTTTCGAGGATGGTGTACCTCATCTCAGGTCCTTTGAGAGCCCGGCTAATGAAGTAGATGGGGAGTTGCCGTCCCACCTCATCTCGTACCAGTACTGCACTGATGGCCTCGTCCGAGGCGGCCAAATATAAAGAGAGGATTTCACCTTGTTTTGGGGCGGTCAGGGTGGGCAGGTCGGCGAGATACTCTTTTAGCTGCATGAAGGCGACCTGGTGTTCCTCCTGCCAGGCGAAGTCCGGAGCCCTTCTCAAGATCTTGAAGAAGGGGAGCTGTTTCTCGGCAGCCCGGGAGAGGAATCTGCTGAGGGCGGCAAGGCATCCGGTGAGTTTGTGGACCTCACGGATGGTTTTTGGTACTTTCATGTCGAGCACAGTCTTCACCTTGGTCGGATTTACCTTCAGGACTTCTTGAGAAACCCAGCATCCTAGGAATTTACCCGTCCTTACCATGAATGTACACTTCAGGGGGTTGAGCTTGAGGTTGGCCGACCTGAGGAGCTGGAGGATAGTTCTGAGGTCGTCGGCGCAGCTCTCCGTTTTTTGACTCTTGACCACGATGTCGTCAACGTAGACCTCAACGATCTGCCCAATGTGATCTTTGAATACGGCGTCCACCATCCTTTGATAGGTTGCCCCAGCGTTCTTCAGACCGAAGGGCATCTTCCGGTACGCAAAGACGCCGAAGTCGGTGATGAATGCTATCTTTGGGGCGTCCTCTGGGCTCATTAGGACTTGGTGGTACCCTTTGTATAGATCTAGGAAGCTGAACATCTCGTGGCCCACCAATGTCTCCACCTTCTTGTCAATGTCGGGGAGGGGGTAGCAATCTTTTGGGCAGTGCTTGTTGAGGTCGGTGTAATCGGCGCATGCGCCACCTCCCCCGGCTTTGGACCACGATCGATTAGCCATCCGGTCGGTGTTGACCTCGAACAAGATCTTGGCCTTCGAGTTGAGTCACCTCATCCCTTATGACCGGTTGTGCTCGCCGCGAATATTCTTTTCTTCTGGGACCGGCTTGGTAGCGGGTCAATGTTGAGGCGATGAGTTATGAGCTCGGGCGACACTCGGTCATATCGGCGGGGACCACGCAAACACGTCCTGTATTCCCTCGAGTAGTATGACACGCTGCCGGATGTCGGTTGGGCCACAGGTGCCGACACGGATGACCTTCGAGGATCGTCGTCGCATAGTCGAAGGCTCTCGGTCGGTCGTCCGGGCGTCGGCCTCAGGGTTCTCAGAATTGCTATGCAGGGGCGAGGCCGCATCTTGGGTTGAGACTCGTAGGCATTCTTTTCTTTGTCGTTTGGTCGCCTGATACTAAGCACTCCCACCGGGTGGGAATCTTGACGGAGGTGGTAGACCGAGCAGACGGCCTTGGTGGCGTATAGCCAATCTCTCCCAGTGATGATGTTGTACGGAGAGGGGCTGGACGAGAAAAAATTTAATGGCCTTGGTGACCGACACGGGGCCCGTCCCACGTGTCGGAAGGTAATGGCGCCTCGGGTTGAACCGCCTCTGGGTGAAGCTCCGTAATGGGGAGGCGCGGGAAGTACCAAATACCTCCGACCTCGAGTTTATCCAGCAGCTACGGAAGATGATGTTGACGGAGGCCCGATGTCGACATAGACCCGATGGACGTTCTTGTTGCCCCACGGCGGCCGTATGGTGATGGCGTCACAGTGCGGCATGATTTTGGGTCTGGATCCTCCTTGAGAACACTATGTTCTCACCGTCCCGGAGTCGCTTGTTCTTTGGCTCCTCGGTGGCGGCCTCAGAGCTTCGTTCTTAACGACGACCTCGTCGCTCGATGGGCGATCCGGTTATAACGTAGACCTGCTCCATAACATTGGGACCTTCGTCCTCGTCGTCTTCAGGTCGGGTCGTCGTCAAGGTCGGCCCGCAGTTGTTGCCACCGTTATTCTTCCCCCTGCGCTTCCTGTTTCCCGGCCCAGCTCGGCCGAGGTATTTCTTGAGGGCTCCACCTTTGACGAGCTCGTCGATCTGCGAGCCCAGGTTCCTGCAATCCTCGGTATCATGACCATACCCTTGGTGATAGTCACAATACTCCTCTGTGGACCTCTTCTTGGATCCTCCTTTCATAGGAGGGGGCTTTGGGAAGAGCTCGACGTGGAGCTCGAATATCTCCGCCTTTATTTGAGCAGGGGAGGCGCTCTGCCGCCAGGGTTGGGCGAGGTTCGAGCACGGACTCGGTGGCCTCTCTTGATTACATTGAAGGCGCTTGCGGTCGCCTTGACTTGGTCATCCGGCTTCTTCTTTTCGGCCTACCTTTCGTCCCAGATCTCCCTCTTTTTCCGATCCGACTCGTCTCCTTTGACGAAGTTGTCCACCAGGTTCCAAAGTTTGCTCGCCGTCTTTGGTTTTTCCCTGGTGATCTCTTTGTTCAGTGTGTCGGTCGGATCCCGTTTTTGAACGCGTTGATGATGTATAGATCATTCATCGTTAATTTTGAGCGACTCTTTGATGAACCTTGAGGCGAGTTCGACATCGTCTCGTCCATATGGCGGATTGTGAGCAAATCGGAGGAGGGCTGCGAGGTGGCATCTTGATAAAGCACCATTTGAATCGATCCATGAGGTCACAGGCGGTGTATCTTTGCTTACGGCGGGCGAGGTGAACCAGCGTCGGGCGTTGGAGATCAACACCTCTGGGAAGATTTTGCACATGTGAAAGTCCTCCATCCCTTGATTTGCCATGTTGGTGGTGTGGCGAAAAGGAAGTCGGAGGGTCCCCTAGCCATCGTGGCGGCGATATTGGGTGCCCGTATCGGCAAGGGCGGCGTGTCTAGAATTTTCCGGAGAAAGGGAGATGATTCTCCGTGCAGGTCGAACCCCGAGATTGTTGCCATCTCTTTACGGAGGGTGGGGACCGATAGCGGCGCCTATCGTCCTCCGGGGAGTTCGACTCGCCTTTCTTCTCTCTGTTTTGCTCGGCTCTGGGTCGGCATAACGAGGTGGAGAGCGGCACCATGAATGGCGCGGGCGGTGGTGGCGGCTCGGCGCGGTGAGTGGCTCCGGACGTCGGGGTGCGGTGCACGTTCTCGGCTATCACGCCGAGGTGGGCGCCGGGCCGCTTTGGAGGGGCGACCTCGGGCGGCGTGGTAGTCGATTCGGGGCCCTTGAGGGCCCGCTCCTTTGTCCTCTGGTTGAGGAAGCTTTGGAATTGGCGAGGTTGGCGTTGAGGAACTCGGTCACGGCTCGGCCGAGGGCCCGTGGGACGAATGAACTGCTTGTTCGTCCTCGTTGAGGTCGGCATCCCCCACGTTGGGAGGCGGTCCCGAGAGGTGTATGGAGCGTTTTCCATGTTGCCCTCGGAGTGTGAACGCTTGTGGCGTCTGCGATCTCCTTCCGCGGCCGAGTGACCACCGGTCGTCCTCGGTAGCGGTTGTTGCCAGGCGTTGGCGGCGGTTGTGCGTGTTCTTGCCATTAAGTTGTGAGGAAGCGAAGCTTTCTTGTTCGTGACGTGTTCCCACAGACGGCGCCAATGATAAATCTAGTTACGTGGTATGCGAGATTTATGTAAAGCAATAAAGAACACCAAGCTTTTTACGTGGTTCGATCGTTAATGAGATCTACGTCCACGGAGGAGTGATTCCTCAATACTTTCACTATGATTTGAGTACGGTGAGTGTAGTTACAAGCTCTTAGCATTCAATAAGTTGCCAACCCTTCTCATCAATTTTCCTTCTATTTATACATATCGAGCCTCACTTAAGGCGTGCCCAATCTTTCCATTGGCGACTCTTCCCTGGCGCGCTCCATCGTAGGGCTCTTCCTGGCGTGTCCTCTATCGGCCGGGCGGGGGCGCCGCCTTCCGTGCACCACGTGGAGGTGGCGCGACTTTGGTTACGGGGGCTGGGTTTTGAGGCGCCTTGGGCAACCGCGTGGGCCGCTACCAACGTTGGCCCAGATCGTTTGGACCTGTTAGTGGGCCTGATCGGTTGGGCCACATCCCATCACGGATATTACCTTATCAAGTATGGATCGAAGAGAAGTGTGTGATTTCCATGTGGGTCGCCATAAGGATGCTGATACGAATCTGCATAACGAGCCCAAAGGAGGTTTTCCAGAGAGACTCATAGCTCAAGTTAGAACGTTTAGAAAGTTCTTGAATGCGAACGAATCGCGCAAGACAAGTATTTGTGATAGGTGTGTTCAAGAGTGAGTGCCAGTAAAGATTGCGTACCTTATAACTTAGATAGAGGGTATTTATAGATGATTGTGAAGTGATGGTACCTGAGAAATAGGTGACCATGTGGTCGTGAGTATGATCGTGATGCATGTTTGCCGAGGTATTTCGGAGTTCTGCATGATACAGGAGGAAGGGGGAGTTGGTGAATGTTCCTGCAGAGGTCTGGTTTGGTTAGAGGTCAGACCTGTTTTCTACAAACTTGTGTGTGTTAAGGGTAGATGGGCTTGGGCTTAGGACTCCATGGATTACGTCATGGGCTGGCCCGATTCTGTTGAATTGGCCTTGGTCGATCGATATGTCCCTATCAGAGTGCTTAACATGTTATTAGTTTCATTTGAAATAATAATTAGTGGAAATTCATATATATATATCTGTTAAGGAATGTCAATTATACCAACATAAAAATGTCAATTATAGCCAACTTATCGCCCCTTGGACTATTATCACCAAATAGTACTAATAAATAGTTGGACCTATTGGTACTATTTGGTGATAATAGTCCCAATAGGGTGAGAAGTTCTATAATTTGAGATTTTATGTTGGTATTATAATTGACATTCCTAACTCGAATAACTATATAAAACTTTCTCTAATAATTATGTAAACAATATATGCAGGGTGTCAAGATCAGCTGCTCTCGCTCTTTCAACAACGCTTTTGCACCTTCATAGTTCATACGGTGAAACTATAGATTACCCGTTTTGTGTATATGAAATATGATATGAAATATCTCCACGCCTTCAATCACATATTAAGTTACCGATAATCATTTCTTGGTTCCCATTCAACTACTTTAGTTTACTAGCTTATTCCATTAGAAAAGTGCTGATCTACCAACCTGCCATAATGACTAAACAATTCGAGTTGAGTTTAAAATAGCCATACTTGCGTCCCAATTGAAATCCATCAACATTTTTTCCACATTTTTCTGCTTCAAAATCTTCGCAATTTGGTGATGATGTCTACCTCATGGAAGATAACATATGCTGCCATAGCCTTATGGGTTTCTTGTTTTAGCTGCTTCTGTGAGTTCCCAGCCATACAACTTTAATTATCCAACCGCAAACCGCTCCACTTTGTGGACAGTAGTAAGTTGGAAAAGCCAACCCTTGATCCCATTGATGATTACACTGTTAGACCAATCCTTATAAGAGCGCTGCCTAGGGAAGACGACTGGTCACCTGCATTCACTCCGTCATACTTTGATTGGAACCATACTTTTTTTTATACCGAAGGAAGAAAAGAACGAGCAAGGATGCCGGGTTTCTGGAGGAGGATTATTTCGACCATGTACCAGGCATGCCCACTAGAGTTTCATTTGGATATTAGCAGGAGCAACACACAATTCAGCAACAAACTTGGTGAAGGAGGATTTGGCTCAGTCTATGAGGCCTCATTGAATGATGGCACAAGGATTACCGCGAAGTACCTTGATGGAGTTGTTCATATTAAAAACTCATTTCTAGCAGAGGTTGAAAGTATTTGGTGAGACTAATTGGCTTTAGTGCAGAGAAATTTCATAAACTTTTGGTGTACGAATACATGTGCAATGGCTCTCTAGAGAAATGGATATGTCGAAGAAGCCATGAGACGTCTCTTGATTGAAACAAGAGACAAAGATCATCCTTGATGTCGCCAAGGGGTTAGCCTATCTTCATGAAGATTGCAGGCAAAATGACATCTAGCCTCAGAACATACCGTGAGACGAACACTACAATGACAAACTTTGCTGATTTTGGACTGTCTAGACTCATAGACAGGAACCGGAGTCAAGTTGTGACGACCATGAGAGGCACTCCCGGTTATCTCTCCCCAGAATGGCTTAATGCAGTCATTACAGACAAGCTAGACGTCTACGGCTTTGAAGTTGTGGTCCTTGAAATTTTAATTGGAAATCTGGAATGGAGATTTTTGAGCAATCTAGGCCAGTGGAGTAGAGGCATTTGCTGTCAGTTTTCAAGAGAAAGGCTGAGGAGGGGCAGTAGCTTGATCTTATCGTTGAATGTTGTCAAGACGAAGAGGCTAATGCAACGAGATTATGCAAATGTCAGCTTGGTGCCTGCAGAGTGATCATGAAAACTGGTCTTCTATGTCAATGGTGATGAAGGTGATGGAGGGTGTTAAGGATGTCCCAGAAGTGATCGATTGCAATTTTTTTATCACAAGGTATTTGAGTTGCAAAACCTCTGAAACTAGTAGCCCCAAAGATGTAACTCCTCTACTTCCGTCTCTTCTTTCATGGCCACGTTGATTTTAGTGTTTTTGGAATGAATATTTTCTAGTATGCAGAATGTAGGCAGGAATTTCATGAGAAGACAATGTCTGCCTTTTATCAAATTAATGTTATTTGATTGAGTATGCCATGATATGTAACAGTCAACCGTAATAGTAATTTTCAATTCACTTTGTCTTGTGCTTCATTTGGATGGATCTGGAAATCCATGCCGTGACACTGCAGTTAAAGTTCCAATAACTATCATTCAACATTAAAAATGATTATCTCTTCTTTTAGATATGGTAGCCGTGTTGTGGTTAATTTGAATATTCCTCTCAACTTGCTATCTGTACCTTTTACTGAATAATTTTATTTGACTTACAATAGAAAATTCTTGAGGTGAATGACTTGAGGAGTTTGAACTCAGCAGCGGTCTTGCTTCAATTTCTGCAAATTCACGATGAGTAATCCACAGTTCCTTTGTGTTGCTCTCTGTATTTTAACAATTTTCAAATTCTGCATTGCTGCTGATACACTTTCTGCAAACCAAACTCTTGCTGATGGAGAAGTATTGATTTCTCCATCTCAAATGTTCGAGCTCGGATTCTTCAATCCGGGTTCATCGACAACCAGATTCTTGGGAATATGGTACAAAGCCACACCAGACATCATTGTTTGGGTTGCAAACAGACAGAATCTGATCACCGGGCTAAACGGAGTTCTTACTCTATCCAAAAATGGCAATCTGATCCTCACCTCAGCACAAGGTACAATCATATGGTCTTCCAATTCCTCCACGGCAGCAGCATCAAGTCCAGTTCTCCACCTCCTAGATACTGGAAATCTCGTTCTTGCCGAAAATTCTACCTATTTATGGCAAAGTTTTGATCACCCTGGCAACACCAGGTTGCCTGGGATGAAGATGGTGAATGATCCTGAGTCTGGATTAGATAAACATCTGACGTCGTGGAAGAGCCCTAGCGATCCATCTTCTGGAGAGTTCGTTTCAAAGATCGAAAACCATGGATTATCTCAAATGAGTGTTGTCACGGCGGGCAAGAAAGAATACAGGAGTGGCCCCTGGGATGGGACTCACTTCACCGGCCTTCCATCAGTGACCTATCAAGATATCGAAACTGAGAAGGATATCAGCAGGGATGGTAAGTTGATCTCCATTTCTGAGGCATACAGCACACCTCATCTATCATGAGACTGAGCTTGAGTACTTCGGGGTTGCTGCAACGCTATGTAATGAATGAAGAGAGGGATGGTTGGATTCTTGCGTTTTCTGAGCCTAACGATGTATGCAACAGATACGGATGGTGTGGTCCGAATGGGATTTGCAGAGGGTACAAGCAGCCGGTGTGTGATTGTCTGTGGGGTTTCGTGCCTAAATCTCAGAAAGAATGGAGTCTGTTCGCATGGACTAGAGGATGTGATCGAACTCCACCATTGGACTGCACTAAGGAAGACAGGCTTTTGAAGGTTGAACGGATCAAGTTTCCTGACACACTGAATTTTAAGATGAATGCTAGTATGAGCATTGGTGAATGCCATGATGAATGCTTGAACAGCTGCAGCTGCACAGCCTATGCTGATCCATACTTGAGCAGTGAGAGCAGTGGCTGTTTGATGTGGTTCGGGGACTTGATCGATGTGCAGGAGTTCATAGGAGATGTTCGTACTGGGCCGAGTATCTACATTCGCGTCCCTATTTCAGAACTAGGTACATGAATTCTCTGTATATAGATGCTGAGGTGTTTACATCAAGAATGTGTTTTATATTTGGTTTTTTTCTATGGCAGATCAGAATAAGAGGAAACAGCCTGCAAAGATTATAATTGTGGCAGGTGCTGCTAGTTTTGGAGTGCTTGTTTTGGGCTTCAGTTTTGGAGTTATTTTTCTCAGGATGAGAAACAAAAGACAAGGTTATATTTTTTTTTTAATTGAGTTAAATTGATAAACAAATTACACTAAATACTTATGTGCAACTAACTCATTTGACAGCTTATAAGAAGAGAAGGGAGGAATTTGAGTTGCCTTTGTTTAGTTTGTCAGCCATTGCAGCAGCTACCAGAGACTTCTCAGAAGAAAATGTGATTGGAGAAGGAGGTTTTGGTCCTGTTTACAAGGTGAAGTACAAAAAATTAGAAGTTTTTTTAGTTACATTTAGAATTAGTATTTCTTCAGCATTATATATCTGATTGTGGCTGCTGCAGGGGAAGCTATCAGCTGAGCAAGTAATCGCGGTGAAAAGAATGTCGAGAGATTCTGGACAAGGACCTGAAGAGTTCAAAAATGAGGTCATTTTGATTGCAAAACTCCAACACAGAAACCTTGTGAGAATTTTGGGTTGTTGCATTGAAGGAGAGGAGAAGATGTTACTATATGAATATATGCACAACAGAAGCTTGGACTATTTCATTTTTGGTATTTCCACTCACTAAGGCATCTTATGCAAATTTTTAACATGTATCCGTATTTCAAGAGTTCTATACCACTTGCAGATCATAATAGAAGCGCTCTATTGAACTGGCCAACACGGTTTGATATCATTATGGGGATTGCGCGAGGCCTTCTTTACCTCCATCATGACTCCAGGCTCAAGATCATCCACAGGGACCTGAAAGCAAGCAATATATTGTTAGATGAGAATTTGAATGCAAAGATTTCAGACTTCGGGTTAGCTAGAATGTTTGAAGGTGATCAAACTATGGCAAGCACAAAAAGAGTTGTTGGAACATAGTAAGTTTCATGTCGTTCACAATCACAAGCCTATAGATGCAAAAAAAGCACATTCTTGCATAGACTGATGAAAACAAAGCTCGTTGCAGTGGCTACATGGCTCCAGAGTATGCATTCGATGGGAAGTTCTCCGTCAAGTCAGACGTATTTAGCATGGGAGTTATGATTTTGGAGATAGTGAGTGGGAGAAAGAACAGAGGCTACAACCATCCTTGCTATCAGAACCTTCTAGAACAGGTGAAATTTAGAACTAGTCTACTAAATAATGCAAACTCTTACCTGTTATGACCTGAACAAATCCCCAATTTACATGAATCGTAGCAGGCATGGATACTGTGGAAGGAAAACCGAGAGTCAGAGCTGATGGATCCATGCTATTCTAGTTCGTGCGTGGATTCTCAAGTAAAGAGGTGCATTCAAGTCGGCTTATTATGCGTTCAGAACGCAGCAGAGGAGAGGTCAATGATGCCGTCTGTGGTCCTGATGTTGAGCACTGTGGATACAGCATTGCCTGAGCCCAAGAAGCCTGGATTTTTCTTGCATGGAAGCTCAACTAGTACTTTACAGATTTATACATCGGGAAATTCTATAACTATTAGTGAATCACAAGGGAGGTAGTTTCTTCAAAGTGGTTACTATGCACTGCCTTTCAAAATAAACTTTTTAGGCCATTCATTTCATCATTTCACATCACACGTTTTCTTTTTCTTTGCTCAAACCTTTGTGAGTTTTCTCTGCACAAAAGCCAACTACTCTCACCATGTTAAAATGATGAATGCTACCAATAGCTTCAACCTCAGCAAGAAAATTTATCCGACTCCATTAAGGCGTTTCACAGCAATTCTTGTATCATCATCTTTTAACAACCCTTGTCGAAGTTTCTTGCTAAAGTTTTGAGTTGCAATCATAAATCTTGAAAAGAAAATCTAGTGGGGATGCCTGCTACATGGTCTAAAAATTCGTCTTCAACTTGTTCAGCATTTCTCCTTCTCCACAACACAAATGCTGTACTGTATATTATTGAAAGATTACAAAATTTCAAGGTGAGTAGGCAGTAACTAGAAACAAGTAGTTCGGTCCAAATTTTGACAACTAAGCTCGAACTCAACTTGAATTAAATTATTTAACCTCAGGCACGATCGACTACAATGTTTCTGCTGTTTATAGATCCTCCTTCACCTAGTTTGCTGTTGAAGGTGTTTGTTGCAGTTGCCAACTCCTCAAAAGAAAACCAGGTAGGCATTACAGGTAAATAATCTAAATAGTCCCCTCAACATCTTCAGATTTTCCAGTAGCCAGAGAAATTTTGATAATAAGAAAGTAAAAAAGTTGAGTCTGCTTTCATTTAATGGAACAGAATACAAAATACTGAAACTTGGAAATACATAATAGCATACTCAATCAAACAAAAATTACAAACACTTGGCATTTTGTTTCTTCTTCAACTAGTTCCCTACAAACTTTTGCTAATTAAACAATGTATAAATCCAAAAACTCTAAAATCATCTTGGCCCTGAGAGAAGTGAAGGAAGTAGAGGAGTTACATCTTTAGAACTACTGGTTTCAGAGGTTTGCTGATCAAATACCTCGAAATCAACAAGTTGTAATCAATGTCTTTCAGAACACCCGTAGAACCCTCCATCACCTTGATCACCATAGACATAGAAGGCCTGTTTCCATGATCACTCTGTAGGCACCAAGCTGATATCTTCATCATTTTCTCCACTTCTGCTAGATCACAATCTTCGTCTTGACAGCATTCATCCACAAGATCCAGCCACTGTCCCTCCTCGGCTTTCTTCTTGAAAAGTGTCAGCAAATGTCTCTCCTCTTCTGGCCTTGATCGCTCAAAAATCTTCCTTCCGGTTAAAATTTCAAGAACCACAACTCCAAAGCTGTAGACATCTACTTTTTCTGTAATGATTGCTTTGAGCCATTCTGGGGCGAGATAACCCGGAGTGCCCCTCATGGCTGTCACAACTTGACTCTGGTTCCTGTCTATGAGTTTAGACAGTCCAAAATCAGCAAGTTTGGCATTGTAGTTTTCATCCAAGAGTATGTTTTGAGGCTTGATGTCTAAGTGGAGTATCTTTAGCCTGCAATCTTCATGAAGATAGGTCAACCCCTAGGCCACGTCAAGGATGATCTTTCTTCTCTTGTTCCAGTCAAGAGACCTCTCATGGCTACTGGAGTATATCCATTTCTCTAGAGAGCCATTGCACATGTACTCATACACCAAAAGTCTGTGAGAATTCTCTGCACAAAAGCCAATTAGTGTCACCAAATTTATATGGTGGATATTGCCAATAGATTCTACCTCTGCTAGAAATGACTTCTTGATGTGACCAACTCCATTGAGGCGCTTCACTGCAATCCTTGTTCCATCATTCAGCGCGCCCTTGTAAACTGAGCCAAATCCTCCTTCACCAAGTTTGTTACTGAAATGGTGTGTTGCTGCTGCTAAATCTTCAAATGAAAATCTGGTAGACAGGCATGGAACATGATCCAAATAATCCTCCTCTGCATCCTTAGTTTTTCTTTTCCTCCTTTGGCATACAAAAAGTGCAGAAATTGCAAAAATAATTCCAAGAGCTAATCCTAATCCTAGCTGATAAATCTAGTGTGTTAATATACGAGATTTGTGTAAAGCAGTAATGAACACGAGAGTTTTACGTGGTTCGACCCGAATGAGATCTACGTCCACGGAGGTGATGACCTCAATACTTTCACTATAATTGGATTACAATGAGTGTATCTAAAAGCTCTAGTATTCAACAAGTTGCTAACCCTTCTACATTCGATCTAACTCCTATTTATACATATTTGAGGACCCCTAAGGCGGGATCTGATCCCCTCCCATGTAGGGACTCTTCCTCTCGCATGTAGGGACTCTTAGCCTTCCGTGTAGGGTAGAGGCTGATTAGGGTTTGGAGGCTGTTTAGGGTTTGGAGGCTGGGCCTTTGGCTTAACCGCGTGGGCAAGTTATTAATGTCGAGGCCCACTCGTTTGGGCTGTCGCTGGGCTGAGCGGTTGGGCCATATCCCATCATAGCCCCCGAATAGTCGAGTAACAACCATGCCGAGGGGAAGTGAAGAATGCGCTTCGCCGAGGTGGGATGTTGCTCGGCTGAGGTTGTTGTCGAAGGTTTTTAGATCTCTCTGACGTCAGGGTTTGATCTGACGATCTCGGTTGAGCGAATTGGGCGATCGGCCCGTTCGGGCATGCACCGCTTGTCAAGACCGAATCGAATAACTGTCGTTGGACAAAGATGTCCGTCGGAAGGATGTCGAAGTCCGACCTGGATAGCGACACCTGCGTAGGTAGTACCGAGGTCCGATCTGGGTAGAGATATCCTTCTGGATGATACCGAGGTCCGACTTGAGACGTCTGATTGTTTTCCCAAGGTCTGAACTGGGCGAGGCGACCTGCCTTTCCTGGCTGGAACACATGGACTAGAGCCGTCCGTTGCTGTACAGGAATGTCCGTTGGAAGGATGCCGAGGTCAGACCTGAATTCCCTGATGGTAGGGGGCGATGTCCGTTGGTAGGACGCCGAGGTCCGACCTGAGTGCCACCGCCCTTCCGGAGGTCTGACGCCTATCTGAAGGATGCCGAGGTCCGACCTGAGTGGCGCCGCCTTCTGGAGGATGCCGAGTTGTGACTTGAGTGGCGCCGCCTTCTGGAGGATGCCGAGGTCCGACCTGAGTGGCGCCGCCTTCTGGAGGACGCCGAGGTCCGACCTGAGTGGCGCCGCCTTCTGGAGGACGCCGAGGCCCGAGTGATGATTGCACGGTCAGACTGGCGGTCTGTCTTACCCTAGAGTACGTCATACGCGCTAGACGGTAGTTGGGCGCTCAAGTCGTGTGCACGCGTCAACTCCACATCAAATCGCGGATAGGCACGTGTGAAGTTGAAACGACAGTTTTTAGGCGCCATTTGTTCCATAAATAGGCCCAAGTAAGGCAACTGTTCACTTTTTTCTTCCACACTTTGTTTCAGAGAATACAGTTTCAGAAATTTCCCAACTTTTTCCAAACTTGTTGAAGAAGCCAGATATCTCGTCGAAAAGTAAGTATGTATTCTTCATCTTCTCCTTCGCCTTCTCGTTCTGAACATTCTGAGTCTGCTTCGGGCTCCGGCCGTCCGTCTTCCTCTGGCCGTCCGTCTTCCTCCCCCGATAGTGCCATCGATATTAAGGATTATATGTGCTATAATCTTTTGGGTAGGTCGATAGGAATTAGTGCTAGGGTCCCGCCGGTATCATCAGTATGGGATGGATACAGGGTGGGTTTAGCGAGGTCGAGTTTGACGACGGAGGACCTTTTTGAAATGGCGAAGGAATACCGGATCCCGGAGGAGGCGTGGTGGTGCCTGCCGCGATCTGATGATAGGGCTATGGCCCCTCCGGAGGGTTTTATTACCGTATATGTAGATGCCTTGAGAGCTGGCCTTAGGTTTCCCTTGGCCCCAATTTTCTTAGTATCGAGAATATTTCCAGATTCCCATATGTCATCTGACCTCGAATTCCATTAGGTCGGTGGTGGGGCTGGGGCTCTCCTGCCATGGCGTTGCCGAGGAGTTCTCCTTCGAGGTCTTGATGCGTTTTTTAGCATCAAGACTATAGGAGGAGTGTATTATCTGTCTCCTCGGCAGAAATTTAAGGTAGCGGCCCCCTCTAAGGTGTCCCATTGGCAAAATATGTATTTCTTCTTGCGGGCTGATGGGCATCCGAGGTATGAGTGGGGCCTTGGTAAGATGATGGACGTGAAGGTCAAGCCCCTGGGCTACATGGAGAAAGAGCTCAACAACCTCGGTGAGATATTATCTATTAATTTCACCGAGGATGACCTGAACAATGCCGGGCTGAGCGTTTATAGGTCAGAGGCGTCGGGAGCGGGGTCTGATCGGGGTGAGGGCATCCCATATATATATATATATTTTTTATATATACTGCTCACATGTCCGACCTCGTTGTGCTGAACAAGAATTTATCTTTGTTGCAGTGAAGCTCGATCATGAGAGGGAGACCAAGGCGCCGGCCTCGTCATCCCAGGCGCCATCTCCTGGCCAGGCGCCACCAAGGAAGAAGGCGAGGACCGAGCCCGCTCCGCCGCCTGTGGTCGTGAACGACCTGAACCAGCTGGTGGCTGTCCACCAGCCGACCTCGAGTCCGCCACGGGAGGGGACTCGCGCCAGACATTCGTTCGAGGTGCCGACCTTCGACTCTCCTATATCCTTCCCAAGATATAAGCCCCGCCATATTCCTTGTACTTTTGTGTTATGTGATGCCGTTGTTGGGTATGCGGGATGTGGCGTCGGTTGGGGTGAGCCGCACCGCGTGGCGGGTTCGTGGTGGAGCGCCTCCCAGCGAGGCGCTAGAGGGGAAGCCGGCGCCGCCGAGTCTGCATCGGGCCGCCGCGAGGCGGGCGGAGATGCGAGGGCCGCTACCGAGGCCGCCATCAAGAAGAAGAACCGGCCCCGCAGTGGCCCGTGGCGGCGGAGGGTGCCGCGGAGGAGGTGGCCGAGGCTGAGAAGAAACTCGCCGACTAGACGAGTGCCTTGCTGGCGGGGCAAGGACCGATGCTGAAGGCCTTCGCCCGCAAGCTCATTGAGTCCGAGACCTTCTCCTCCTTCATCTCCGATCTGGCCGCAGTACTCAGGCCCCAGGTGGTGTCCTCCTACCTGGAGGGATTGGCGGCCTCGATGCCTGGCTTTGACAAGGTCAGGCACGGTTGGGTTGAGGTCGTACCTCGGGCGGTGCAAAAGGATTACGCCCGAGTGATCGCCGAGGTGGCCCCGTTCCCCGTGGTAGAGGCTCTATCATCCTCCGCCTCTCTTTTAACGGCTGAGGTCGTGGCCCAGTGCAAGGAGGATGAAGACCCGGAGCTTCAGGAACTCCTCGCTGAGGTGCGAGCCGAGGCTGGAGAGGTGGGGTCGAGTGGAAGCCGAGAGCAGGAGCAGGTGGTCGGCGACTCCGACAAGGCGGCCGAGGTCAGCGACCCTAATGTAATAGGTTAAATATCGCTGGGATCATTAGGATCCCAAGCCTTTGTACTTTCGCCCATTATAAATAAAAGACGCACTTTTCTGAACGTGTTTATCCTTTGTCTTTTTTTTTTTTTTAGCATTCCGCTTCTCAATATCTCGGGCTCGATCATGATCTGTTGACCAAACTAAAAGAGGCCCGAGGTGCCTTAGCTGAGAAGAACGAGGAGGTGCTGTTTTGGAGGAGCCGCTCGGCCGAATTGACTCAGGTTTTGGTCAGTTTGGATGTCAGCTCGGCATCACTTTCCGAGCTGAGGGAGAAGTTGTATGAGGCCGATCGCGAGGTGGCTCACCTTCTGGCTGAAAACGAGACTCTCAAGCTAAAGATTGCGTATCTCGAAGTCCAGGGGGCGGATCCATCTACCAACATGATTCAAGGACGCCTGATACAATCTGAGGAGCAGCTCGAGCTGACGACAGAGAAGCTAGCTCGGATCTCGGAGGAGCACGCCGAGTATGAAAGGGTGATCCACCGATCTGGTGGAGTTACCATATCAGAAGCCGATGATCGAGTCCAGAGCTTGCTCGCCGAGGGCATGGTGCTGAGGGACGAAGTGGGGCCCAATAGCAAAAGTTTTAAAGACTGCCTTGAGTCCATTGTGAAGTATATCCAGCTGTACTAGCTCATCCACAGGCGACGCATGCCCCAGCCCGTCAGCGAATCCGCAGTCGGCCCCAGTGATGTGATAATCGAAGAATCCGAGGAGGGCGGCTATGCTGATCATGCCGAGGTACTCCGGTTGCTGGGTCCGGCCGAAAGGGGAGCGCGTAGGGGGCTATCGTCGGTAGGTCGGAGGCGCCCGAGGACTGCGGGTCGGCGTGGAAGGGCGGCAGGTCGGGCGAGGTCGTGATCCCGCCCGGTCAAGTTCGAGGGCCGAGGTGTGACTCGGGTGCAGGAATGCCCCCTTTAGGTCGGAACCCATCTGTGCCGGCTCAGAGTGCACCCGGAGCAGGCCGTGGTGGTGCCGACCTCATTGATTGGGTGGAGGGCACCGAGTTCGTTCCGGGTATTCATCGCCGACCCGGAGATTTTGTTCAGAACTGGTGCAGCTTCAGTGAGTCCCGGCGAGGTGGAGCTCGGAAGCCCGAATGAGGTGTATATAGCTTAGGACTTTGTATTTAGTCGTAAATGTATTTAGACTGTGTACCGAAGTGTATATTTTCCCCCTCGAGAGGTACAAATATAGCTTAGGACTTGGTTTTTAGTTGTAAATGTATTTAGACTGTATGTATATCTTCCCAAATAAAGGGGCATAATTTGACGAGATCCGATGTGGACGTCGTTTGCATGTAGATGTTTCAACTTAATGAGTAATCTGTATGCGTGCATGTAGACGTTCAATTTAATGAGTAGTCTGTATGCCTTGCACCGAGACGTTCAATTCAATGAGTAATCTGCGTGTGCGGCGCGCGCTTAGTCGAGTACCCTACTTAGTGGGTTTGTCATCTTCGTAAGGGCGTCCCCTTGTGAAGGTTAATTATGTGTTATCCGGCTTGGGAGCAGATGTGCACATAAGCATAAGATGAGACGAAGTGAAATACTTATTCAGAAAAACAAATGTTTTATTGAGAAGTAAATAACATCGCACTTCGGCAAAGCAATAAGAGGACTAACATGATGCTGATCTGAAATCAAAGCTATGTAAAGTACCTCCTCAAATGAGTGATATGCCAGGTTCGGGGGATAAGTGCACCGGATAAGTGAGCAAGCTTATAGGCCCCTTTGCCGAGGTCCTCGTGAATGCGGTATGGACCTTCCCATGTCGGATCTAGCTTGTTAAGACGCTCGGCTCTACTGGCTTCATTATTTCGTAGGATGAGGTCGCCTACTTGGAGTGTGGAGGCCTTTACCCTTTTGTTGTAGTATCGTGCGATCTGGCACTTGTATTTGGCTCCGTTTATGAAGGCAAGCTCACGTTTCTCCTCGAGAGTATCAAGGTTGACACGCAAGTCTTCCTCGTTCCCGCTCTGGTCGAAGTGAAGAGTGCGCGGGCTCGGTGCACCGTTCTCAGCCGGTATGACAGCCTCGATCCCGTAGACCAAGCTGAAGGGGGTTTCTCCGTGCGAAGTCCGAGGTGTTGTCCTGTAGGTCCAAAGGACTTGAGGGAGATTTTCAACCCAATCACCCTTAGCTCGGTCTAACCTCTTTTTCAATCCTTGTATGATCGTGCGGTTCGTCACCTCGGTCTGACCATTTGCCTGCGGGTTTGCGACCGAGGTGAAACGTTGCTCGATCTGGAGCTCTTCACACCATTCCTTGAAAGCTTTGTCGACGAACTGGGTGCCGTTGTCCGAGACCAAAATATGTGGTATGCCGAAGCGACAAACTATGTTTTTCCACACAAAGGTATGAATCCTCCCGCCAGGAGGCTCGAAAGTGGCTCGGCCGACCTATTTTGTGAAGTAGTCTACAGCCACGACTAAGTATCGGTCGACACGGTGCTCGGTCAAACGGACCAACGATGTCGATCCCCATCGCATGAAAGGCCACGCACTCAGTGGTCGCTTAGATCGGTCAGGGTAGCTTCGACCGTGGAGTGGTCGCACTTGGACACTTTTGACGAGCTCGGCCGAATCTTGGACGAGGTGGGCGAATATCCCGACCTCGGCGTCTTCTTTGAGAGAGTTCGCGACCCGATGTGACTTCCATAAGACCCTCTGTGAATCTCATTGAGCACGTAGTCGGCTTCTTCTGGCCCGAGGCACATCAGGAGGGGTTGAAGATAAGACTTCCTGTAGAGAACGCCCTCATGTGTGAGGTACTTTTGGGATTTCACCATAATCTTTTTGGCTTCGAGCCGATCTTGAGGCAGTGCGCCATCTTCCAGATAGGCCTTTATGGGAGACATCAAGTTCGGCTCTATCTCGGTGATGATGCCGATGTGGGACTCCGCGATGCTTCTGGAATGAACTTCCTCCACTGGTGGATTTGTTGACGACGCAGCTAACTTACTGAGGATATCAGCTCGGCTGTTTTCCCTCGTGGGATACGATGAACACTGGAGTACCTGAATGAGGTCAGCATCTCCTTGGCCTTCTCAAGGTATTGCTTCATTCGATCATCCTTGGCCTCATATTTGCCTAGGACCTGGTTTACCACGACCTGGGAATCTCCGAAGATCTGGATCTTGTCCACTTTCAATTGTAGGGAAATATGATTTTAACCCTCTCCCGAGGATCTATCTTGGATGTTTAATTCACCATACATTGATTATATACCTAGCATGCACCTATATAATTAATTGCAACACGTTGGGGTTTTCTCGTGTTTACCTTTGAATATGTCGAGACGGAATGGATCAAGACTCGTGCTTTGACCTTCTGGACTGTATCCCGGTTGCCCAATCTCCAACGTCGAGTGAGGACAATCTATGGACAATGCTTGGAAAATCACCTCAAGCTCTCAAGAATTTTCAAAATCTCTCAAAGGATGAACCTCAAATTCTCGAAAATAATGATGATGATTATTAATCATTGACCTAGATTTAATCTCTTACTTCATATTTATAATGCATTACCATAATCCTATATGAAAATTACCATAATCCCATATGGAAATTACCATAATCCCATATGGAAATTACCATAATCCTTTATGGAAATTACCATAATCCCATATGGAAATTACCATAAACCTTTATGGAAAGGATAGGATCTATGCATATCCCATAAATATAATAATATCCTTATAGGATAAAGAGAGTCAAATCCTTGCCTTGTAGAGCATAGGGGCGCCGATTTTGCCTAGCTTACGGGCCTGGATGGGCCAACCCAGGGATCAAATGCAAGAAATAAAGATGGGCCTCAAATAAATTAATTATCTTATGTTCAGCCCAGAACATAAATTAATTTATAAACATTTATTCATGCCACTAGAGAATAAATGCCGACTTACCCTTTATTACCGGGTTGAGTCGGGCTTGCATTTAGACATTACGAATCCCGTATTTAAGATATCGAACGTCCATTAATTATTTATAGCATTCTGACTGCTTAAAATAATTTATATCTTTAATTCCTTAAGTAGTACCACTCAACCTTATTATTGTACTTGAGCTAACTCAACCTGCAGGGTTTAGTACAAAAAACTTTTGAGCTCCTTAAGGGACATCATCATCCTAAACGGATACGGTGACTCGTCTGACGATAACTAGCATGACATACAAGCACCGCCACCACCCAAGATGCGGAGAATATTGGGTTAGAACATATAACCCTCACCCATAACAAGTCAAAGTGATGGTCAGCAACTTATACTCATCTAATACCTTATCGAGGTTTAGATCATCGTAAGTCACCGAGATCTTGGTTCTTCACGACGGTCAGATAGAAGAACTCATCTCACTGTGATCCTTCAATACGTCGAGACGCGTACCGGCATAGACAAGCAACCAAGTCAAGTCACTTCTTATCTATACAAGCAGCTATACCGACAACTCGTCCTCAAGTTGTCTCACCAGGAAACTTTTATATCTCATTAAGCTTGACCAATCATACGACTTCGTGATCTTCTACACACCGTATGATCTAACTTATATATGAGATAAGGGACACGATATATGTAATCAAGTATTCATTTCGGATAGGAGATTGTAATAGTGGTAACGAAACATTGTATACAAGCTCAACCAAAACGCTTCAAGATACAAATCCAACATCAATTCCTTTGCGGCGGAGTCCCGAGATCAGCGTTTCGTACTCCACCTCGTTGTTTGTGGTCGGAAGGTAAACCGGGTGCATAGGTCACTTCTTTTTCTGCGGCCGAGGAGGAGGATGCTGCTCATTGCCTGTTTGCTTGAAGCTCAGGCCCACGTACATCCGCCAAAGAACCATCGGTGGGTTAAGGATGATTCCTCCGCGGTGGGGTGGGAGTTGGGTGACCTCGTTGGTAGGATCGACCTCGATGAACTTGGCCTCCACCAGAAGTCGCCGAGCTTGCCTTTATGGCCGGCACCCGGGAGTATGAAATGTCGTGCTCGCCGAGCTCCAGTGCCCACTTGGCTATACGTCCGGATGACTCTGGCTTCGACAAGACTTGTCTCAAGGGTAAGTCAGTCAGTACCTGGATGGAATGGGCCTGGAAGTAAGGTCGAGGCGTCGCTTGCGTTCACTAGAGCTGTGGTACCTTTTCGAGGTCGGTGTACCTCGTCTCCGGTCCTTTGAGAGCCCGGCTAATAAAGTAGATGGGGAGTTGACGTCCCACCTCATCTCGTACCAATACCGCACTGATTGCCTCGTCCGAGGTGGCCAGATATAAAGAAAGGATCTCACCTTCTTTCGGGGCGGACAGGGTCGGCAGGTCGGCGAGATACTCTTTCAGTTGTGCGAAGGCGACCTGGTGTTCTTCCTGCCAGGCGAAGTCCGGAGCTCTCCTCAAGATCTTGAAGAAGGGAAGTTGCTTCTCGATAGCCCGAGATAAGAATCTGCTGAGGGCGGCTAGGCACCCGATGAGTTTGTGGATCTCATGGATGGTCTTTGGCACCTGCATGTCGAGCACTGTTTTCACCTTAGTGGGATTTGCCTTCAGGCCTTCTTGAGAAACCCAGCATCCCAGGAATTTACCCGTCTTCACCATGAATGTACACTTCTGGGGGTTGAGCTTGAGGTTGGCCGACCTGAGGAGCTGGAGGATAGTTCCGAGGTCGTCGGCGCAGCTCTCCGTTTTTGACTTTTGACTACGATGTCGTCGACGTAGACCTCGACAATCTCCCCTATGTGGTCTTTGAATATTGCGTCCACCATCCTCTGGTAGGTAGCTCCGGCGTTCTTCAGGCCGAAAGGCATCTTCCGGTACGCAAAGACGCCGAAGTCGGTGATGAACGCTGTCTTTGGGGCGTCCTCCGGGCTCATCAGGATTTGGTGGTACCCTTTGTACAGATCTAGGAAACTGAAGACCTCGTGGCCTACCAGTGCCTCCACCTTCTTGTCAATGTCGGGGAGGGGGTAACAATCTTTCGGGCAGTGTTTGTTGAGGTCGGTGTAGTCGACACACATGCGCCACCCCCCTCCTGACTTTCGGACCACGACTGGATTAGCCATCCAGGTCGGGTATTTAACCTCGAACAAGATCATGGCCTTCTGGAGTTGAGTCACTTCGTCTCTTATGACCTGGCTGCGCTCTGTCGCAAACACTCTTTTCTTCTGCCGAACTGGCTTAGTAGCCGGGTCAATGTTGAGGCGATGAGTTATGAGCTCGGGTGACACTCTGATCATGTCGAGTGGGGACCATGCGAACACGTCTCTGTATTCCCTCAGAAGCATGACATCTTGCCGAATATCACCGGGCCTCGACACCGACCTTGACAACTTTGGAGGGTCGCCGTCAGATAGCTGGAGGTTCTCGGTCGTCGTCCCGAGGTGGCGGCACGGGATTCTCAGAATTGCTATGCCTGAGGCAAGGCTACATCATGGGTTGAGACTCGTAGGCATTCTTTGGCTGCTGTTTGGTCGCCCTGGATGCTTAGCACCCCCACCGGGGTGGGTATCTTGATCGTGAGGTGGTACACCGAGCAGACGGCCTTGGTGGCGTATAGCCAATCTCTGCCTAGGATGATGTTGTATGGAGAGGGAGCGCGCACCAGGAAAAATTGAATGGACTTAGTGACCGACCTGGGAGCACGTCCTACGGTAACCGAAAGGGTGATGACACCTTCGGGTTAGACCGCCTCCTGAGTGAAGCTCCTCAACTGGGATGGTGCGGGGCGTATTTGAATCCCTCCGACCTCAAGTTTATCCAGACAGCTCTGGAAGATAATGCTGACGGAGGCACCGATGTCGATGTAGACCCGGTGGACGTTCTTGTTGCCCACCACGGCTTGTATCGTGATGGCGTCTTGGTGGTGAAGGGAAAAACTATGTTTAGCCCTCTCCCGAGGATCTATCTTGGATGTTTAATTCACCATACATTGATTATTTACCAAGCATGCACCTATATAATTAATTGCAACACGTTGGGGTTTTCTCGTGTTTACCTTTGAATCTGTCGATGCGGAATGGATCGAGACTCGTGGTTTGACCTTCTGGACTGTATCCCGGTTGTCCAATCTCCAACGTCGAGTGAGGACGATCTATGGAGAATGCTTCGAAAAATCAGCCTCAAGCTCTCAAGAATTTTCGAAAATCTCTCAAAAGATGAACCCTCAAATTCTCGAAAATAATGATGATGATTATTAATCAATGACCTAGATTTAATCTCTTACCTCATATTTATAATGCATTACCATAATCCTATATGAAAATTACCATAATCCCATATGGAAATTACCATAATCCCATACGGAAATTACCATAATCCTTTATGGAAAGGATTATTACCATAATCTTATATGGAAAGGATCTATGCATATCCCATAAATATAATAATATCCTTATAGGATAAAGAGAATCAAATCCTTGCCTTGTAGAGCATAGGGGCGCGATTTTGCCTAGCTTACGGGCCCGGATGGGCCATCCGTGGATCAAATGCAAGGAATAAAGATGGGCCTCAAATAAATTAATTATCTTATGTTCACCTGAACATAAATTAATTTATAAACATTTATTCATGCCACTAGAGAATAAATGCTTGACTTACCCTTTATTACCAAAGTTGAGTCGGGCTTGCACTTAGACATTACGAATCCCCGTATTTAAGATATCGAACGTCCATTAATTATTTATAGCATTCTGACTGCTTAAAATAATTAATATCTTTAATTCCTTAAGTAGTACCACTCAACCTTATTATTGTACTTGAGCTAACTCAACCTGCAGGGTTTAGTACAATAAACCTTTTGAGCTCCTTAAGGGGACGTCATCATCCTAAACGGATACGGTGACTCGATACAGATAACTAGCATGACATACAAGCACTGCCACCACCCAAGATGCGGAGAATATTGGGTTAGAACATATAACCCTCACCCATAACAAGTCAAAGTGATGGTCAGCAACTCATACTCATCTAATACCTTATCGAGGTTTAGATCATCGTAAGTCACCGAGATCTTGGTTCTTCACGACGGTCAGATAGAAGAACTCATCTCACTGTGATCCTTCAATACGCCGAGACGCACCAAAGATAGACAAGCAACCAAGTCAAGTCACTTCTTATCTATACATGCCTATACCGACAACTCGTCCTCAAGTTGTCTCACCGTGAAACTTTTATATCTCATTAAGCTTGACCAATCATACGCACTTCGTGATCTTCTACACACCGTATGATCTAACTTATATATGAGATAAGGGACACGATATATGCAATCAAGTATTCATTTCAGATAGGAGATTGTAATAGTGGTAACAGAAACATTGTATACAAGCTCAACCAAAACCGCTTTCAAGATATCAAATCCAACAATCTCCCACTTATACTAAAGCAAACTTTAGTATACAATGTGTCTCTCTACTAGCTATTACAAACAAAACCATCACCATCACTTTGCTTCTCCCACTTATACAAAAGTTTCCTTTCTAAGTGGGTGACATCTAGCGCAATTCAAGTCCTCTAACGTCCCCGACGTAGAATTATTTCGGCAGGCTTTAGCGGGTGCCATCTAGCGCAATTCAAGTCCTCTAACGTGCCCGACGTAGACTTATTGCGGCAGGCTTTAGCGGGTGCCATCTAGCGCAATTCAAGTCCTCTAACGTGCCCAACGTAGACTTATTGCGGCAGGCTTTCGTGAATGGATCCGCTTGGTTATCCGTCAGATCAATCTTTGCAATCAAGACGTCCCTCGCCTAACGATTTCTCGTATGACATGGTACTTTCTCTCTATGTGTTTGCTTGCCTTGTGGATCCGTGGTTCCTTCGAGTTTGCCATTGCACCTGAGTTATCACCGTAAACCATGATACTCATGGGCAAACCAGGTACCACATCTAGATCCATGAGGTAGTTCTTGAACCATACAGCCTCCTTAGTAGCCTCCGAAGTGGCTACATATTCGGCTTCCATGGTAGAGTCCGCAATGCATCGCTGCTTTGCACTCCGCCAGGATACGGTTCCACCTCCCAAGGTAAACACATAGCCTGAGGTAGACTTTTTCTCATCACGGTCAGATTGGAAATCCAAGTCTGAATAACCCAAAGGCATTAGACTATCTGCATGGTAAGCCAGCCTATAATCTCGAGTCCTTTTCAGGTACTTGAATATATACTTTACCGCAGTCCAATGAGCTTGTCCAGGGTTAGACTGATATCTAGCCACTATGCCCATCGCATAGCAGATATCGGGCCTCGTGCATAGCATTGCATGCATGAGACTTCCTATGGCGGAAACGTAGGAAACTTGTCTCATTTCCTCTATCTTCTTTGCAGTCATAGGTGACTGCCCCTTAGATAAAGGAACGCCATGTCAGAAAGGTAGCAATCCTTTCTTGACGGTCTGCATACTAAAACGAGTAATCACAGTATCAATTTAAGACGCCTGAGATAAGCTCAATATTTTCCTCTTGCGATCTCGGTAAACCTTGATCCCAAGAATGTACGCCGCATCTCCTAAGTCTTTCATTTGAAACCGATCGGATAACCAACTCTTTACGCCCCGATAACAACTTCACATTGTTGCCAAATAGAAGAATGTCATCTACGTAAAGTGCAAGAAATACCACATTACCGCTGACATCTAAACGATACAAACAACTCTCGCTAGGCAACTGGTAAATCCATAGGACTTTACCACCTCGTCCAAACGTAAGTTCCATGATCTTGCATCATTGTCTTGTATCGCCTCGCTGTACGTCCATGGGTCGATTATTGCCTGTTCGTTTTCTGGGACTAAATCCGAAGATTCACCCACGAACATACATCGCTCGGGTTGACGAACAACCCTCCCACTACGACGAGGCACTACAGGCACAATGGCAACGGTGGGTGCAGTAATTTGTGGTTCTCTATCTTGCACAACTTGCTTGGTAGGTACCACTTGTACGGTCGGTATCTCCAGTGGAACTCGACCCACTTCAATTTCTTGAAGTATCTGGTGTCGATCCCTCCCACTAGACTCGACATCTCGTACCTTTGGTCTAATCGGTGGTGGAATACGATCATCTTCTAATTCTTGAAGAATGATTTCAACTTTGGATTTATGATTTTTCATGTAGTCCTCTTCTAAGAATCGGACATTAGTGCTAATAATGACCTTCTGATCCTTAGGACTATAGAATAAACCACCTTCGCTCCTCTAGGATAGCCAATAAACAGCCTTGCGCCGGATCTAGCCTCCAACTTGTCGCCTTCTTGTTCAAAGACATGTGCCGGATCGCCCATATCCTTATGTGGTTTAAACTCGGCTTGCGCCCAAACCACAACTCGAAGGGGTCTCTTCGATCGACTTGATGGTACTAGATTTAGCAAGTATGCCACCGCTTCTAAGGCATACCCCGTAACGAAATAGGCAAGTTGCATAACTCATCATTGATCTAACCATTTCCAAAAGAGTCCTATTTCTTCGCCCGACACACCATTTTGTTGTGGTGTGCTCGGAAGTGAAATCTTGAGGTAATCCCACACTTCACTAGATAGTCCATGAACTCGTTGTTGAGGTATTCGCCACCGCGATCGTAATCGCAGCGACTTGATACTCTTACCTAGCTTCGCCTCCACTTCCGCCTAAAATTCTTTGAATTTCTCAAAGCATTCAGACTTGCGGTGAAGCGGTATACGATCCGCACTCTCGAGTAATCGCCAATGAAAGTGAAAAATACTGCATTCTCCACGAGCTTGTGGACATCGGTCCACACAGTCGAAATGGACTAGCTCTAACATTTCTTTGGCTCTATGACCCTTCGCTTTGAAGGTCCGTCAACATCTTACCTTCTATACAGATTCGCAGATCGGGAACCGAGTAACTCGTGAGATTACCCAACGCCCATTCTTAGCCGCCTTTGATCCTATTTAGATTGATGTGACCTAATCTAAGATGCCGAGAAAAGAGGTGTCATCTTGTGAAGAAAACTTTCTCTTTAAGGTTTGATGTAGATGCAACATAGTTATAGGTATTATGTATTGCGTAAATAGTATAAAGCTTAATTATATAATGTGCCTACACAGATAACTTCGTCATTTCTTATGATAGAAACACCACTATCAAAACAACCGAATATCCATGAATAAACAATTTCAAACAGAAACAAGGTTCCACCGAAAATCCGCACATGTAAACGCCTTTTAAAACTAAAACTGCTTTCTCAAACATAAAGTAACATCTCCGACCGCAACGGCCTCGACTTTCGCCGCTGCCCATGGAGATCGTTATCTCGCCATCATTCAGCCCCATTGTCCGCAGAACCCCGCAAGGTGTAACAAACATGATCATCGCACCAGTGTCGCCTACTACCCAAGAATGGGTAGAACAAGTCGCTAAATATGTTTCACATTAAAGCAAATGGCGTACTCTGAGCCTCGAGCTTGGGGCACTTAGCCTTCCAATGCCCGCCTCACCGCACTTGAAGCATTTGCCCTTCTCCTTCGCTTTTTCAAACCGCTAGTAGAGCCCTTTGTACACTCCCACTCTTTTTTTAGCCTTAGCATCTCTTGAATTCCACTTTTCCTTTTCATCTTCGATAAAGCGTTGGTTTTCGAGATGCGATTAAAGATCAGGCACCTTGCCCATTTTATGCTCTTCCGCTACTAGATCCTCTTGCAATGAATCTAGAGTATAACTCTTATCATAAAGGACCGCTTTATAACGAAGTCATCAAAAGACTTGGGCAAAGTGTTGAGGATCATATCGATTCGACTACGCCATCAATATATCCTCGAACCAATTCGAGCTCTCCAAGAGATTAATCATTTGCTCTACATGGTTATGCACCGAATCGCTTTCCTTCATTGAACTTGACATTATTGATTTTGTCAAATTATGACAAGCGATTCTCGTCCGACTCTCATACAATTTCATAAGACTTAGCCTTATCGCTGTCGCATCTTCCATCTCTTGATGCTGGAGTTGCGTGGACTCGCACATGGTGACCAAAAGAAGACACTTTGTCATTCTATTTGATTTGTCCCATTTCTCGTGCTCCTTGCGCCCTCATCGCAGATGAATTGTCTAGAGGCTTGGGACGGGTGTAGTGAGTACAAATTGATTTTCTTCCGCAAGAAGAACATTCTCAATGTTTCGCTTCCACTCGATAAAATTTTGACCGGATAAGGGATTTTGTGCGAGCATATTGATAATCGTGTAAGAGACATATCTCAAACGATAATGTAAACACATAAGCATACGATCGCACATAATTGTAATAATAATATTGTAACCTTTTGATAAAACAATATTAATTGAAACCTCCAATCGCCCAAGGAATCCCACATGCAAGCCACGCGTGTGGATCGCCACACACATGAACCCCCGACTGCACTAAAATATACCTTTTAGTCGCTTAATTTCAATCCATGTCAACTTATCCTTATGACAAATGAAATTAACGATTGACCTTTCTGACCACATCACTATCGCAAGAAGGACTTCATGGAAGTTGTACTTGAGGTGATGTCTAAGCAATGACCACAATTTTAACAAATAGAATGAATTTTAGAATCGCATACTCACTCGGACCATACCGCCCAATTCAAATTCTTTTGTTATCTCATTTTATATCTATCTCTAGAGAACTTATGAAAATCGCACATGCAAGCCACGCGTGTGGATCGCCACACATGAAACTCCCACTTCT
Source organism: Salvia rosmarinus (assembly GCA_036937905.1). NCBI lineage: Eukaryota > Viridiplantae > Streptophyta > Magnoliopsida > Lamiales > Lamiaceae > Salvia > Salvia rosmarinus. The sequence continues at coordinate 102,951,585 of CM072819.1, forward strand.
CAATAGATTTAAAATGTTTTATTTAGAAATCTCATCTAACAAACTTATGATAAACAAAGGCAAGCAAGCCACGCGTGGATCGCCACTCACAAAAGGCCTCACTTTGTTTAGAGATCAAAAGTGGAGTTCTTGACATTTTAATTTTAAAAATTAATTTGTCGGGTTGCTTGCTTAGTCTTTTTTGTTCAAAAGGTTTGTCCATGCAGATCACGTAATCCTAGCATGCTTGTCATAGAACTCAACATGTAAAACATGCTCGCAGAATTCTAAAATATGCTTGAAAACGCGATAAACCTAGCATGCTTACTATGCGCATCCAATTACGAAAACACGTAAAGGTTTGTCAACGTAATTTAAACATACATAGCATGCTACTGCATTATTTAAACATCCACGACATGCAATGAACGATAAAATAAAATAAAACGCTCATCGTGGCTCACTCGTGGAATCGCACTTTCCTGCCTAATCTATTACATAGAATTGCAAAGTACAGATCTTTATAATCTTCGAAAACGGGCCTCGCGTGCACGGGCACGGACCGGATTCGAAAACGGGCCTCATGTGCACGGGCACGGACCGGACTCGTCAAAACAGATTCGGCCGAAAACGGATCCGGCTCGCCCCGCCATGCGGCGCGTCCGCGAGCGCCGCACGCCTTGCGTGCCGCCGCCGCACGCCGCATGCGACCCGCTTTTCCCGCCTTCTCGATCCGGCTTTCGCTTCGCTTTTACTTTTATAGATAAGATTTACATAAAATAAATCTAATCTAACCACGATTTTCTCGTGGTGAAAACAAAATCCGACAAAATAAAAACGAGCCACGATGAACGATGATTCAACAATTAATATATTGCGCACGTAATAATCAAACGTGAATTAATCTAATGAGCCAAGATATCGATCCTGTGCTCGATACCAATTGAAGGAAAAACTATGTTTAGCCCTCTCCCGAGGATCTATCTTGGATGTTTAATTCACCATACATTGATTATATACCTAGCATGCACCTATATAATTAATTGCAACACGCTGGGGTTTTCTCGTGTTTACCTTTGAATCTGCCGAGGCGGAATGGATCGAGACTCGTGCTTTGACCTTCCGGATCAGTATCCCGCCGCCCAATCTCCAACGCCGAGTGAGGACGATCTATGGAGAATGCTTCGAAAATCACCCTCAAGCTCTCAAGAATTTTCAAAATCTCTCAAAGGACGAACCTCAAATTCTCGAAAATAATGATGATGATTATTAATCATTGACCTAGATTTAATCTCTTACCTTATATTTATAATGCATTACCATAATCCTATATGGAAATTACCATAATCCCATACGGAAATTACCATAATCCTTTATGGAAAGGATTATTACCATAATCTTATATGGAAAGGATCTATGCATATCCCATAAATATAATAATATCCTTATAGGATAAAGAGAATCAAATCCTTGCCTTGTAGAGCATAGGGACGCCGATTTTGCCTAGCTTACGGGCCTGGATGGGCCAGTCCCGGGATCAAATGCAAGGAATAAAGATGGGCCTCAAATAAATTAATTATCTTATGTTCAGCCCAGAACATAAATTAATTTATAAACATTTATTCATGCCACTAGAGAATAAATGCCGACTTACCCTTTATTACCGGGTTGAGTCGGGCTTGCACTTAGACATTACGAATCCCCGTATTTAAGTCGAACGTCCATTAATTATTTATAGCATTCGATCGCTTAAAATAATTAATATCTTTAATTCCTTAAGTAGTACCACTCAACCTTATTATTGTACTTGAGCTAACTCAACCCGCGGGGTTTAGTACAATAAACCTTTGAGCTCCTTAAGGGACGCCATCATCCTAAACGGATACAAATGACTGATACGATAACTAGCATGACATACAAGCACCGCCACCACCCAAGATGCGGAGAATATTGGGTTAGAACATATAACCTCACCCATAACAAGTCAAAGTGATGGTCAAGAACTCATACTCATCTAATACCTTATCGAGGTTTAGATCATCGTAAGTCACCGAGATCTTGGTTCTTCACGACGGTCGATAGAAGAACTCATCTCATCGTGATCATTCAATACGCCGAGACGCACAAAGATAGACAAGCAACCAAGTCAAGTCACTTCTTATCTATACCATGCAGCCTATACCGACAACTCGTCCTCAAGTTGTCTCACCAGAAACTTTTATATCTCATTAAGCTTGACCAATCATACGCACTTCGTGATCTTCTACACACCGTATGATCTAACTTATATATGAGATAAGGGACACGATATATGCAATCAAGTATTCATTTCGGATAGGAGATTGTAATAATGGTAACAGAAACATTGTATACAAGCTCAACCAAAACTGCTTTCAAGATACAAATCCAACAGGTGGGGCATGATTTTGGGCACTGGTCATCTTTGGAGAACACGATGTTCTCACCATCCCGAGTCGCTTGTTTTTGGCTCTCGGGGCCGGCCTCCGAAGCTTCATTCTTTAACGACGACCTCGCCATTCCTATAGGCGATCTGTAATGGCATGACACCGCCCCATAGCGTTGGGACCTTCTTCCTCGCCATCTTCAGGTTGGGTCACGAGGTCGAGGTTGGCCCAGTTGCCACCATTATTCTTTCCTCTCGCTTCTTGTTCCCCCAGCCACGGTCGAGGTATTTCTTGAGGGCTCCTCCTTTGACGAGTTCGTCAATCATGAGCCTGTGTTTCGCAATCTTCGGTATCGTGACCATACCCTTGGTGATAGCCACAATACTTCTCCGTTGACCTCTTCTTAGATCCTCCTTCATAGGAGGGCTTTGGAAGAGCTCGGCGTGGAGCTCGAATATCTCCGCCTCGATTTGAGCAGACGAGGCGCGTTACACGCTGTGGTTTGGTCGAGGTCCGAGCCCGACTCCATCGGGTCCTTCTTGATTCTCTCAAGGCACTTCGCGATCGGCCGACCTCGGTCATCCGCTTCTTTCTCTCGACCCTCCGTCCCGCATCTCTCTCTTTTCGATCTGACTCGTCTCCTTTGACGAAGTTGTCAACCAGGTTCCAAAGGCGACTAGCCGTCTTCGGCTTTTCACGGGTGATCTCTTTATTCAGTGCGTCGGGTCGGATCCCGTTCTTGAACGCATTGATGATGTAGAGGTCGTTACTCTCATCAATTTTGAGAGACTCCTTGATGAACCTCGAGACGAAGTTCGACATCGTCTCGTCCCGCCCTTGGCGGATAGTGAGCAGGTCGGACGAAGGCTGCTGAGGTGGCATCTTCTGATAGAAGCGCCACTTGAACTGATCCATGAGATCCTGGAAGCAGTGTATACTGTTTTGGCGGAGCGAGGTGAACCAACGTCGGGCGTTGGAGATCAGCACCTCGGGGAAGATTTTGCACATATGAAAATCTTCCATTCCTTGATTCGCCATGTTGGTAGTGTAGGCGAAAAGGAAGTCGGAGGGGTCTCCAAGGCCATCGTAGGCGGCGATGTTGGGTGCCCTGTATCGCTGGGGCAAGGGCGTGTCCAGAATCTCTCTGGAGAAAGGAGAGATGATTCTTCCGTTCCGGTCGAACCCCGGGAGATCGTTGCCATCTCTTTCTGGAGGGGTGGGAGACCGATAACGGCGTCTATCGTCTCTCCGAGGGGGAGTTCGGCCGCCTCCTCTCTTCTGTTTTGCTCGGCTCTCTGGGCGGCATGCCGAGGTGGAGAGCGACTTTGCGGGCGACGTGGTGGTGAATGGTTGCGACCATCTCGGCGAGGTGATGGACTTCTGGCGGCGGGTTGATGTACGATTCTCGGCTATTGTGCCGAGGTGAGCGTTGACCGCCTCGGTGGGGCGAGCGACCTCGGGCGCCCGTATTCGCCAGTTCGGGCACTCGAGAGGTGCCCGCCCATTCGCCCTCCGTGAAGGAAATTTTGAATTGGCCGAGGTTGGCATTGAGGAACTCGCACACGGCTCGCCAAGGACTTCGTGAGATCGGTGAACCGCCTGCTCACCGGCGCTGAGGTCGGCATCTTCACCTCGTCGGGCGGCGATCCCGAGGGTGTATGGAATGTTCTCCATGTAACCTCGGGCGTGTTGCCGCGGTGGCGTCCGTGATCCCTTCCTCACACTGCGCCGAGTGACCACCGGTCGTCTTCACCGGTTGTTGCCGGCATCGGCGGCGGTGCTAAGCGTTGACGTGTTCTTGCCATTAAATTGTAGAAAACGCTTTTTGTTCAATTTTCCCACGACGGCGCCAATGATAAATCTAGTGTATGTTAATATACGAGATTTGTGTAAAGCAGTAATGAACACGAGAGTTTTACGTGGTTCGACCCGAATGAGATATGCGTCAACGGAGGTGATGACCTCAATACTTTCACTATAATTGGATTAAAATGAGTGTATCTAAAAGCTCCAGTATTCAACAAGTTGCTAACCCTTCTACCTTCGATCTAACTCCTATTTATACATATTTGAGGACCCCTAAGGCGGGATCTGATCCCCTCCCATGTAGGGACTCTTCCTCTCGCATGTAGGGACTCTTAGCCTTCCGTGTAGGGTAGAGGCTGATTAGGGTTTGGAGGCTGTTTAGGGTTTGGAGGCTGGGCCTTTGGCTTAACCGCGTGGGCCGTTATTAATATCAGGCCCAACTCGTTTGGGCCTGTCAGTGGGCCTGAGCGGTTGGGCCATATCCCATCACTAGCATAGGCCATAACAAGCTGGTAGAGGATGTGCTTGCAGCAATCCGTACCTTTATAAATACAGAGGAATTATAGTGTGTTAGATCCTTCTGATTACTCATCAATGAAAAGATCTCTGTTGGCAGATAGCAGGAACCAATAGAAGAATTTGTGAGAGAAACAAACATAGCAGCTTTGCAGGAACAATTCCTCAAGCAAGCCTCCTTACAACTATCCATATCTGTATCATTAATATCAGCAACAATGTAAAACCTATCAACCAAGTTAAAGTAGGTGACATTATTGAGGTTCAAGAAACTATGCTTGTCTGAAGCATTACAAGTTAGTGGAACGACCTCAGAAAAACCTTGATCAGGAAGCCTGTCGTTTGTCTGCCTAAAGCTCGAACCAGGGCAACTACATTGCCCATCTGTGCAAATCTCATATTTACCACAAACCATAGGATAAAGACATTCACACAATCACCTGTCAAAATATCAGCTACTTCACTCCAAGATCCACTCCACTCATATACTCGAAGATGCCCATCATGCTCCAATTTCATGTATCGAGTTTTAGTCGAATAAGCAAGTCTTGTCTCATCTGGATAGAATCCTAAAATCACGTTTTGAAACGCAGCATAACTAACTTTGCTCCCATCTGAATAAGAGATTTTGAAGTATACTTGAGGAGGATGAGATATTATAGAAGCTTCTAATCCTCTGTCACCCATTGAGAGAGAATACAAACCTTCACTCCGATTTGTAGGAGAAGCCGCTGCTTTCAGATTCATACCAGATCCCAGAGTCTGTCCAAGAAGCAAGCAGTCAGTAGGATGATCAAAAGATTGCCAAATCACAGAGTTATTTGCATCAAATAGAACCAAATTCCCCATTTCTGTGAGATTTAAGCCAGCAAACGCCTTCCCAGAAGTGTTGGTAGACCATACAAAGGTGCCATCTGCATCTCTGAGGAGCAAGTCTCCTCCATTTGTGACCTCTAATGATGCATTCTTTCCAACTGAATTGTTTCTATTTGCAGACCACACAATCTCTGGGGATCTAGAGAGAGTATCATCATAACCAAAGTCATAACCTATTGCGAAGATAGATATAACAAAGAGAAAAGTATCACAAGTTCCCTTGCAATAGAGTCCGCAGGCATATCCCACCCGATAAATATCGTCTTCTTTGGCCATGATGACTCCGGGAAAGATGGGCCTAATACTTGAATCGTCTGGAAATCTGAATGTATGATTTTGGAGGATGTTGCTATTGGCACCATTGATCCAACGAGTAGAGAGGTTTGTAGTTGGATAACCGTAGCTTAATGGCAGCTGGGAACTGACACAAGTTAGACAAGAGAGCAAGAAAGCTATGGAGCACAATATCTTCCTTGATGGAAACATCTTGGAAGAGGCTCTCAAAGGTTATGGAGCAGGAAAATGTGAATAACTAACTTTTAGTTACATGCCAAATAATTGGTACATTTTCAATCAACAATAAACGACTTACAAGAATACTTTACTGTAGCTGTATTCAGCGTAGTGGACTTCAGTGGGCTTGAGCTGGTCCATTTGACGTTAACAAATGAGTCTTTGTGGGGCTTAATTGCTCAAAGACATAATCATCGTTGCCAATAGCATTACGAAAAAAGATTCAAGTCATAACTTCAGTCAACTTTCAGAACTCCACATCATAAGATTAAGAGGGTATTTGGTTAAGCTTATTTTAGAGAGTTTATAAGCTTCGAGAGCTTATAAAATGCATTATTTCAAAAACTTATAAGTTGTCAAAGTGTTTGAATAATTAACTTATAAGCTAGAAAAAGAATTATGAGTTTGAGAGAGAAAATTGACGGAATAGAAAGTTTATAGTATATATATAATAACGAACCATAATAAATTTATTTTGATAAATTCATTATTACTTATAAGCTTATGAAAAAAATAAGTTAGGGTCGACGAACTTATTTTTAGGGAACTTATAAGTTGTTATGATTTATTTTCACAATTTATAAGCTGTTTATGAGCTTATTTTGTTAATTATTTCGCAAGAGTTTATAAACTCCTAAATAAACTATTTTGGAGATTATAAGCTCAGCCAAACATCCTCTTAAATCTTAATTGCCTCAGAAAATTGCACAAATTCGCTACAAATATAAAGATGAGATTTTTATTGAAATGTGAAAAAGTTGTGCGTCAATGGCAAATTCATTGAAAGGCCAAGCATGCAGTATTTGACTGTTAATCCTATTTAAATTTATAACTTTTAGTTGCCATCGCATGAACCGTATTTTACCTAGCTACTAAGAATTCTTTTAGCAACTGAAAACTAATTAGTATGCGCCTGACTCAAAATATAATACTTAGAATAAAAAAGTGTCACCTTATGTTGCTCTTGCCTTGCGTGGTGTTTGGTCTAATTTGTATTTATTTAACGCCTTGCGTGGTGTTTGGTCTAATTTGTATTTATTTAACTTTATTTTCTTGCTCACGATTGTAATTAAGGTGAAAAATGAATTTCTGTTTGGGTTTTTGCTAAAATTAAATTGGACCAAATTTGTCATTTTTAACAAAATTCAAATCAAACCAAATTTCCTGATATTTTAAAAAATCGAACCGAATAAAAAAAATAAAAAAAAGTCCAAAAAAATAGAACAACCAAAACCGAACGAGGCACATTCATGTAGAACTATCCTCACCTAAGGACATGTCCTCTCATGAGTCGATCCAACGCGGATTCTGACCCGTTAATGTTAGTAAACTAATTTGTAAATGATATATTTATTAGTAACAAATGTAACATTTATTTAAAACAAATGATACATTTACTTAGAAAAAGTGATACATGCATTCACAGTAAGTGATGCAATGGTCAATTTATTCACGACAAATGGTACATTTATTCACTGCAAATGATACGATAACATTTATTTAGAGCAAGTGATACATTTATCCAGAGCAAGTATATATTTATTCACAGTAAGTTATACAAGTGAGCATTTCAATTGAGTTGGATAGACTTAGGCTTAGACTACTGATTCGTAAGTGGTAGTTAGAGCAAGTGCTACATTTATTCACGATAAATAATAAGATGACACATTTATAGATAGGGTTGGATCAAACGAGTCTGTGGCAGATCAACCCGCGAGAGACCACTTTTAGGTAGGGTCAATCCTACTTAAGTTTTTGTGAAGCCGAATTATATCCAATAATTTTGATAAGGAAAAACCCGTGCCTAAACTACTATTCTGTATTTTTCACAACTGCTGTTTTTATCGAAATTGAGTTCTTTAACCAAATATAATCCGATTCATCAGATATAATTTATGGCGACTGAATGCTATAATGGTTTTTTAAATTCGAATTACGAGTGAAAATTCGGCGCCAACATTGTAATTATACAATATATAGTTAATTGGACATATAAGTTTAAATGAAAGTAATTAAGCTTTTTTTTTTTCGTATATAAATACAGATTTAGCAGGCGCCGATTAGACTAATAGTTTGCAAAAGTTGAAAATGGGCAGGCTTCTTTTTTTCTTTTTCTTTTTTAATAGTAGAAATAGGTGGGAATCCAGTAAAAGTTAGTGTGAAAGAGCCATTTACATATTTGCTTAAACCTTAAAAATCAACAAAGCATTTGGAATATTTTAGCCCCCAGTGGACGGAATGAAGAAAAGTAAAAAAAGCAGTTCAAAACTTTTAGCCCTCGTGACGGAACGGAGACAAGCAATAGAGCACTTTATGAATTTGATTGGCGGTATTAATGTTGCAAATCATTCTAAACTAAAGAAAATCCGTCACAAGACAAGGACGCACCTGTTAATCCGGTGGGAATAGGGGTGTCTAAACGGTTTTCAGTTTTCGGTTAGAATCGGAACCGAACCGAAACCGACAAATTCGGTTAACCGAAAACCGACAAATTCGGTTATCAGTTCGGTTCCAGAGTTAAAATAAATTTCGGTTATTGGTTAACCGATAACCGAACGGTTCGGAATCGAAAAACCGTTTTTTATTTTTAATTATTAATTAATTAATTAAAAATTCTGAAAATTAATTTTTAATTATTACTTTATTAATTATTTGTTAAATATTTTATTTATTTATAATAAGTTTCAGTTATTTAATTATTATTTTATTTATTTTAATTATTGTTTTATTTATTTTTATTATTAATTAATTTAAATTCAGCTTTTTAATCGAAAATCGAATCGTCGGAACCGATCGGTTTTGGTTAACCGGTATTTAAATAGTTGGTTTGGTTCCATTTTTGGAGAAATTCGGGTCGGTTAACCGAAAAATTCGGTTCGTTTAACCGAAACCGAACCGTTTAACAGCCCTAAGTGGGAATTATGCTTGTTAAAAGGTTCTGTTTCGATTAACCGAATTGAATTTTTCGGTTAACCGAACCGAATTTCTCGGAAAAAATGGAACCGAAATCGAACCGTTTTAAATTTTCGGTTAACCGAAAACCGATCGATTCCGACGGTTCGATTTTCGATTAATCGAATTAAAATTAATTAATAATAAAACAAATAAAATAATAATAATAACAAATAAAATAATAATTAAAATAATAATTAAAAACTGAAACTTATTAAAAATAGATAAAATATTTAACAAATAATTAAAATAATTAATAAAGTAATAATTAAAAATCGATTTTTAGAATTTTTAATTAATTAATTAGTAATTAAAATAATAATTAAAAATAAAAAACGGTTTTCGGTTCCGAACCGTTCGGTTATCGGTAACCAATAACCGAATTTTTTTTAACTCTGGAACCGAAATCGAACCGATAATCGAATTTTTCGATTTCGGTTCGGTTCCGGTTCTAATCGAAAACCGAAAACCGTTTAGACACCTCTAGTGGGAATAAGGAGCAAAATTATTATTAACATACGAACTAACAAGTCTAATACTAACGAGCTCAAACTTGCCTTATAGTTAAGAATTTCAGTAAACGAATTTGACAAACTTTTATCAAACTCATGTTTGAGCTTGGATTATTCTTGCGGGCTCGTCCACATCAATATTATTGGGCATACGGTACAAAGCTACACCGGACCTCGTCGTTCGGACTGCAAACAGACCGGTCCAAAAATGGCAATGCTCACCTGACGGCGGCAGCGGCAGCATGAAGTCCACTTCTCAAGCTCCCTGGATACCGGAAACCTCGCTGTCAGGGAAAACTCCACCTATTCATGGCAGAGTGATTTACAAGGGAGGTAGTTCTTCGAAGTGGTTAATATGCAATGGCTATCAAAATAATGATTCTAAACCATAATGCACTTCCTTCAGTCTCATGCCATTTCATACATTTTAGCAAAATACCACTAATTGACCAATCAACAATAAAAAAACACGAAGACTATTGTCCTAATCAAATGCTTGAGATCAACGAACCTTTTAACATCACCGCGGACTTGACAAAACTGAAGGAATCAAAGGAGTTGCATCTTTGGGACTGCATTCTGGGGCACTGCTGATCAGATATGGTGGCATCAAAAAATCGTAATTGATATATTTTTCGACATCCATAAAACCCTCCAACACTTTGATCACCGTCGACATAGAAGGCCTTTTCTCATGATCACTCTGCATACACCAAGCTGAAATTTGCATCATTTCCTCAACTTGTGTCTCGTTGGACTCAACCACATGGCAATATTTGTCTACAAGATCGTGCCACTTCCCTTCATTGGCAGTTTTCATGAAAAGGGGCAGTATATATCTTTCCTCCTCAGGCTTAGATTGATCAAAAATCCTCCTTCCAGTTAAAATTTCAAGAACCACAACTCCAAAGCTGTAGACATCTACTTTTTCTGTAATAACTGCACTTAGCCATTCTGGGGCTATATAACCTGGAGTCCCTCTCATGGTAGTCACCACTTTACTTTGGTTCCTGTCAATGAGTTTAGAAAGTCCAAAATCAGCAAGTTTGGCATTATAATGTTCGTCAAGAAGTATGTTCTGAGGCTTGATGTCTAGGTGAATAATCTTCTGCCTGCACTCTTCATGAAGATAAACCAATCCTTTTGCAATGTCGAGGATGATCTTTCTTCTACAGTTCCAATCAAGAGAACTATCGTGGCTTCTGTTGAATATCCATGTGTCCAGAGAGCCATTGCACATGTACTCATAAACCAAAAGTCTGTTAGTTTTCTCTGCACAGAAGCCAATTAGTCTCACCAAGTTTATATGATGAATGCTACCAATAGCCTCAACCTCTACAAGAAATGACTTCTTGATATGACCGACTCCATCGAGGCATTTCACAGCAATTCTTGTACCATCATCTTTTAACAACCCTTCGAAAACTGTACCGAATCCTCCTTGCCCAAGTTTCCTGCTGAAGTTTTCAGTTGCAATCACCAACTCTTCAAAGGAAAATCTAGTGGGCATGCCTGGTACATGGTCTAAAAATTCCTCCTCGATTTGCTCAGTATGTCTCCTTCTCCACAACACAAATGTTGTGATTCCAATCACAACAAATACACAAAAGACTCCAAGAGTTGATCCAAGTGCAGGCCACAACAAGCTAGCCTTCTTCTCTTGGTTAACATTTTGTACTTTTATAGATACAGAATATCTGTAGTACTCGTCATCGTATTTCACATTCATCAAAGAAAATACCTCGGACGGCAAATAGCAATCACTCCTAGAGTGGCTATAGCGCATGATTGAAGCTTTGCAAGAACAATTCTTGAAGCACGCCTCTTTGCAACTATTGATATCAGCATTGCTAATGTGAGAAATGAAGGTGAAGTATGATATATCCTCAAGGTCCAAGAAGCTATGATGATTGTTGGAAGCATTACAAGAAAATGGAACAACTTCTGAACAACCTAGCTCAGGATGTCTTTCATTTACCAGCCTAAAGCTTGTGGAGTCAGAGCTTGAACTAGGGCAACTGCATTGCCCATTTGAACAAATCCCATGCTTGCCACAAGCCATGGGATAATTGCATACATCAATATTTAAAATATCAGCTACTTCCCTCCAATACCACGTATCCTCCTCCTCAAATATTCTAAGATGCCCATCATGCCCTAATTTCATATACTGTAGAGGCAAAGTTGGAGGAACAGTTATCGACATATTTAATGACTCAACTCCATCCTTGTAGACATGTAGACTTCCATTAAGAAACCGAGCATAAAACTTTTCTTTGCTCTTGTTGTTACCTTGAAAAAAGAATTTTGGGTAGTATATCTGTGGAGGATCAGATAGTATGGAAGCTACTAATCCTGTGTCCGTCATTGACACAGAAAACAAGCCTGTAGTCCAATCAGTAAGAGAAGCAGCTGCAGTAAGATTCTTACCAAATCCTAGGATCTGCCCTGGAAGCAAGCAATCAGTTGGATGATCAAAAGATTGCCAAACCACAGAGATGGTTGGATCAAAAAGGACCAAGTTTCCCGGTTCTGTCAAATTTAATCCAACCACAGCTTTTCCAGAAGTGTCGGTAGACCATACGAATGCGCCGTCTGCATCTCTGAGGACTAAGTCTCCTCTTGCTGTGAGCTCTAATGTTGCGTTCTCTCCAACTGGATTGTTTCTGTTTGCAGACCACACAACCTGTTGGGAACTAGAGAGAGTATTAAAACCTAATTCATTATTGATTGTGAAGATAGATATAGCAAAGAGATAAGAATCACAAGTTCCGTTGCAATAGAACCCGCAGGCATATGCTAGCTGATAAAAACTGTCTTCTTTGACTGTGATGACTCTGAGAAAGATGGGCCTAACAATACTTGAATCTGAAAATCTCAACGTACGATTTTCGAGGATGTTGGTATTGACACCATTGATCCACCGAGTAGAGAGTTTTGCAGTTGGATAATCGTAGTCTAATGTCATTCGCGAAGTGACACAAGAGAGCAAGAAAGCTATGGCACACAATATCTTCCATGATTGGAACATCATATCATCACCTGTTCGCCAGAAGCTCTTAAAGTTTTTGAAGCTGAAATATGTGAATAATTCATTTTTACTTCGATGTTACAACGAAATAATTGAGACATATTCAACCAAGAATAAACAACTTGCAAGGCTGTAGTCAACGTAATCAATTCTAGAGGACTAGTCAACAATTTTGGTTTGTCGGTCCCCTTTTGGTTGGTTACAATGTAGCGTGGGGCTTGCTCAAGTCACAGTCATCATTGACAATAGCATTACAAAATATTAAATCGTAACTCTGCATGATGATGTCAATATGTGTAATTGAGTTGAACTAGTAACAAGTAGGTTTTGTCCAATTTCTGACAGTTAAAAGTTCAAGCTCAAGCTCAACTCGAATCAAATTAATTAAGCTCACACACAATCTAATACTCTCTATGTTTCCTTTTTTTAATTTTTTTTTATACGTCTCCTAAACTTTTTTTTTTTTATTTCATTTACAGGAACTGTCTCATAAAATACTCCATCAATAATATCTTTTATTACATTTTTATCACTCATTGACTTATATGACATAACAAATATTTCATTTCAAAAGCCAATACCTTCCAACAGTGGCTGACTCATACGTGGACACTCGGGCTGGCTCGCATTCTTTGACCCAGTAATGACCATTTTGCCCATCCCATACCCAAGAAAACAACATTCATCTTCTCCAACCCCACCAAAACCGTTTCCTTATAAACCCCGGCTTTTATCCATATCACTGTTAGAACCGCAGATGATAATGCACGACGTGGCATGCTTTGTTAGCATAAAGATAAAGCTGTTGGAAGCTCACACCCAGCTCAACATGAAGAGCACGTGAAGAATGATTTAGATACTTGATACATGTGTTGCTTTGCTATTGCATCCGTACACTCTTTGGCATATTTTATTCCTAGTGTCTAGGGTTAGAGCTGTGTCTTGCTATATGTAGTATACTTTCATATGAAGCCGCAATGTAACAGTATCAATATCAATGAAAGAAGATGTTGTCATTCAATGCATTTTGTTTTGTTCTTAGCTTTTCTTTCATGGTATTAGAGCGGGTAGACACAGCTTGTCTCTAGATACATTTGTCTCTTTCTTTTTATTGTCATGGAACATACACCAGATGAATATATCATAGGAGGATCATGCTCAACCATTATGAACTCGGTTATATTTCTTCAAACATATCCACGCCTACCAAATTAAAAGATACAAATTTTTTGATTTGGAGACAACAAGTCTTAGCCACAGTTAGAGACTATGATTTAGAAGGAAATCTCACAGGGTTTGCACAACTACCACATATGTGGATCGAATAAAATGATGGAGCTACAACACGCCGATCTATAAATCCAGAATTTACAATATGGGAAAGACAAGATCAAATCCTATCAGCATGGATCCAATCTTCCTCGATTGAAAGTGTGATGATCCTGGTAGTTGGGCTTACTTCTTCAGCTTCAATCTGGCGTGCGCTTGAAACTCATTTCTCTAGCCAATCTAGAGTAAAGATAATGCAGTACAAACTTTAACTGCAGACTCTCAAGAAGGATAATTTGAGCATGACTTAGTATTTATCCAAGGTTAAAACATGTTGTGATTTACTTAACTCTGTTGGACATCATGTTTCAAATGAAGATCAGATTATGCATGTCTTAAATGGCATAGGAAGTGAATATGATCCTGTTATGGTTATAGTGAGCTCTAAAGTTGAATCTTGGTCTATCATAGATGTACATTCTTTAGTTTAGTTTTGAGAACAGATTGGAGTCCACCAGATTTTCCCATCTTAATTCAGATAGCTCTCAGCCTTCACTTGATTACATAGCTCAATCTGACCTCAAAGATGAGGTCCACAAAATTATAGAGGGCAGAGGAAGTTTCAACGGTTATAGAGGATGACACATAAGTGGATCACATCACGGTGGATATCATGGTGGTCGTGGCAGAGGCAGAAATTTAGGAAAAAAACCCACTTGTCAAGTTTGTTTTGTACCAAGTCACCCAGCTGATAGATGTTGGCACAGATTCAATCAAAATTTCGTGCCGAAACAACAAAATCAACAACAGTAGCAGCCTTCTCAAGGTCATTAATCAGGAATGTGTTTCACTTTGATCCTGCAGCTCATGTAGCACATTTCCCATCTGCAACACAATACTCAAACTCTGGTGTTTCTCAGTATGCTGCCTCTGATTATAATAGTGAGAATACTTGGTATCCTGACTCGGGAGCAACTAATCATGTCAGTCATGATCTCTCTAACCTCAATTCTGCTTCAGAGTATTAGGGAAGTTCTAAGCTTCAAATGGGAAATGAGAAATGGTGTCAATATTGCTCACATAGGTAAATGAATCTTATCCACTCATTCTTCTACAAAACCTTTTATTCTTAACCATATTTTACATGTTCCTCATATCACTAAGAACTTATTAAGTGTCTCTCAGTTTGCTCGAGACAATAGAGTGTTTTTTGAATTTCACCCTGATTTTTGTGTTGTGAAGGATCAGGTCACCCAAGCTACTCTCCTCAAAGGTTCTCTTAAAGGAGGTCTATACCATTTTTCTCTTCAAAGTCTCCATTCCCTCTCTTCCAGTAGACCAGCTTCAAGTCAGTTACCTATTTTCAATCAAAGACCATCTGTGGCTTCTACTGTTTTGTAGCCCACAGTTGCTTTCTCTCAATCCTCTTCCACTCTTAGCATATATGTTTGGCACAATGGACTAGGGCATTGTATTTCTGACATTGTGAAGAAAGTCTTATTATCTTGTAATTTACCTTTTCATGAAATAAAATCTTCTACTCTTTGTCAACCTTATGTTTTTGCTAAAATGTATCGATTACCATGTGCTGATTCCAGCTCTGCTCACCATTCTCCACTAGAACTCATTCACAGTGATCTTTAGGGTCTTGCTCATGTCATTAGTTCCATTGGTTTCTCTTACTATGTCAGCTTCATTGATCATTCAAGTAGATATGTTTGGATATATCTTGTCAAAGCCAAAAGTGAAGTTCACTATGTGTTTCTGCAGTTCAAAGCTCTCGTAGAAACTCAGCTTAATACTAAAATAAAAACCATTTAATCCGATTGGGGAGGATGAATATAGGACTTTGGCATCTTTTTTCTCTCAACATGGTATTCACCACAAAGTGTCTTATCCCTATACTCCACAGCAAAATGGTTTGACAGAAAGAAAACATAGACAAATAGTTGAAATGGGGTTATCTTTTTTATTCAAATCTGGTCTCCAATGAAATATTAGGACGATGCCTTCTCCACTTCTGTCTACCTTATAAACAGACTTCCCACTAAAATCATTCATTTTATTTCCCCTCTTGAAAAACTGTTTTGTCAAAAAAACCTGATTACTCTTCTCTCCGAACCTTTGGCTGTCTTTATTATCCTTTTGTTCGTCCATACAATCACCATAAACTTGAATCTCAATCTACCTCTGGTACTTTTCTTGGTTATAGTTTCCATCATAAAGGGTATAAAGTTATTCTATCTTCTGGCAAAGTCATTATTACTAGGGATATCCTCTTTGATGAATCCATTTTCCCTCATCTTCCATCTTCATCTAACTCCCATGTTATATCTGAATCATCTCTTGCTCGTCGTGATCTTCCTCTTATTCTTTCTATTCCTTCTTCTTCACCTTCTCCTCATCATTCTCTAACTCATATTCCCATAATCACACATTCATCTCCTGTTTTCAATTCTCATCTTATAGCTTCTCCCACGTCTTCCAGTTCTTCCACTAAGCCCCCTCCCCTTCTAGATTCTTCTCATTCCCTATCCCCTTCTACTAATGAGAACAATATTGATACTCAATCTTCTCCTACTCGGGCTGTACCAACTCAAAATGATCATCCTATGCTCACTAGAGACAAAGCTGGTATATTTAAACCCAAGGTTTTTTCATCTGCACATGTTATTGATTGGTTTGTTGATCATGAAACTTCAAATATCTCTGATGCTTTATCCAGTCCTCACTAGCGGACTGCTATGATTGGTGAGCTGGAAGCTCTTTTTAAGAATCACACCTGGATTCTTACATCTCATCTCAACTAGCTGGTAAGAATTTCATTGGTTGCAAATGGGTATTCAAAATCAACGCCATGCAGATGGCAGTATTGCCCGCCATAAGGCGAGGTTGGTAGCTCAAGATTATACTCAAGAACTTGGTTTTGACTTCAATGAGACTTTCAGCCTTGTGGTTAAGCCAACTATCATACGAACTGTGCTTTCTCTTGCTATTCAACAGAATCGGGGTGTAACTCATCTTGATGTGGACAATGCTTTCCTCAACTGTATTCTTGATGAGACCATATATATGAAACAACCATATGGCTTTAAAGTTGGAGGTTCGTCTCCTTTGGTTTGCAAGCTTAACAATGCCATATATGGATTAAAACAAGCCTCCTGATCTTGGTTTCTTACTTTTCGGGCTGTTCTCCTCAATTTGGGCTTCCCTTAATCTAAGGTTGATCATTCGTTTTTCTTCAAAAAGAATGCTCATGTAATTATTTATTTACTGGTTTACATTGATGACATTCTTGTAACATGATCTTCTTCTGCTGATATTCAATCCACCGTTGGCAGCATAGGGAAATATTTTGCCTCAAGAATTTGGGATTAGTTCATCATTTTCTTGGAATTGAGATTGCTCAAACTTTACATGGCATGCATCTTTATCAAAGGAAATACGCCACTGATATCCTTGCCAAAGTTAACATGACTGATGCTAAACCTTGTCCCATTCATATGGTCGTTAATATTCTGTTATCTAAGTTTTAAGGAAGTCCTTTGCCTACTCCTTGTGAATATCGAAGCATTGTCGGAGGTCTTCAATACCTAACAATTACAAGACCTGATCTTTCATTTTCAGTGAATAAGGTCAGTCAGTTTATGTCAAATCCTCTTGATTCTCATTGGCGTGCTGTGAAGTGGATCCTTCACTATGTTGCTGGTACTCTTGATCATAGCATTCACTTAGTATGAACTGGAGACTCTCACATTATCGGGTTTTTTTATTCTGATTGGGCATCAGACATTGATGATAGAAGATCTACATCTAGTATGTGCATCTATATATTTTGGTGGTTACTTAATCTCTTGGGCTTCTAAAAAGCAACATGTTGTTTCTAGATCCAACAAGAGGCTGAATATCGTAGCCTAGCTAATGCAGCAAAAGAAATTACTTAGATCACTTTCCTTTTTCGAGAACTATCCATTGGTATTTCTAAAGTCCCTATTATTTGGGTTGATAATTCCAGTACCATTTCCTTGGCTTCTAACCCGATCCTTCAACTCGCACCAAACACATAGAACTCGATGTTCATTTTGTCCGTGACAAGATCACTGCAAATGCTCTTCATGTACAACATGTACCTTCTTTTGATCAAGTTGCCGATATATTGACAAAGTATTTGAGTCTCCAACTCTTCACTCATCTCAAGAACAAGTTGCTGGTTGTTTCTCATAACTCTCTCGAATTGAGGGGGCATGTTAGAACCACAGATAATAATGCACGACGTGGCATGCTTTGTCAGCATAAAGATAAAGCTGTTGGAAGCTCACATCCAGCTTAACATGAAGAGCATGTGAAGAAGGATCTAGATACTTGATACATGTGTTGCTTTGCTATTGCATCTATACACTCTTTGGCATATTCGTTTATTCTTAGTGTCTAGGGTTAGAGTTGTGCCTTGCTATATATAGTATGTTCTCATATGAAGCCGCAATGTAATAGTTATCAATATCAATGAAAGAAGACGTTGTCATTCAATGCATTTTGTTTTGTTCTTAGCTTTTCTTTCAATCACAAACCGTTTTCCTGAGCCGGAGGGCGCCGCATCAACCACCTTCTGCACTATGTTGTAATCGGATCCGTCCCGCCCTTGGACATAGTCACATCCACCTTCAACCCCCGGGGCATGCTGTTGCTCGAACCGAGGTCATAACCAGAAACTGGTTCCCAAAACCCGTTGCGCTTAGTTCGGACCTTGCTCCAGGACCCGATTTTCTCACCATATAAATAATATTCACCATCACCACCAGCAGACGCAGCTGCCGCTGATAAAAGTCGAGCTGAAAAACAAAATCGTTTTGACGACCTCGGTTGTATCGTTCACGTACTTGAGCGCTGACCAGCAGTCGTACTTGTACACCAGCGCGCCACTTATCAATGCACGCGCCTCTTTCATCTCGTAGATGAGACCAGCCCGATGCGTGGAGTAATGCACCATGTCGAGGCAGCTCTGAATGGTCGGGGTACGGTTCGGGTTTCTGATGTTGAAATCATCGGAGATGATCTGCAGCCACGATTGAATTAGTTGCAGCGCAGTGACGTTGGGAGGCACGTGATTGGAGCAGGACAACCAGTCTTCCCATGCTGGCAGGTCATGTGAGGGCCTGTAGGCGTCGTGGATGATGTTGGGGTCTTGTTGGCATGAGGAGGGGATGAGGAATGAGAAGAGAATTAGAGATAGAAAAGCCGCCATTGGAGTGAGTTATTCTTCTTCAAATTGCAATTATATAATCAATTTTTAATTAATGTCTTTTTCTTTGGTACTTGGAGTATGAATTAGGTTGGGTTAAAAATAAAATGTTCAAAAAATCGGGTTTACAAAGTCTGCTCGAAAAAAATTCTTGACCGACCGGATTTCGGACAAAAAATTACGGGGTTTTCAGGTTAAAATGTATGCCGACAAATTTTTTTTTATTAACTACTAATATTTTGTTTCACTTTATTTCTTTGTTTTATTTCTTATCTTTCTCTTTAATTCTCTTTTTAAGTTGTTTATTATTGTATTTTAGTTTATTTACTACTTTAGATATGACTTCGATGCTTTAATCTATTTTTATTGCATTAGCATATAAGTTTGAACTTTTAGTTTTGTTATTGTTGATGTTAAATTACTAGTTTTTGTACTTAAATTATTATTTTATATAGTTATTTATTTATTTTTATAATTAAAAATACAATTTTATAGGTTAAAAATTTGAAAAAGTTGAACGGGTTTCGCCCTCCCGCTTGAAAAGCCGTCTGATGCTGGGCTAGGCTTCATATTTAGTACCCCAATTTTTTTTCGATCCGACCCGAAAAAGTGTAAAAGTTCGATGAACCGGACCGCACAACTACTTTTTTTTTGGTCAAAACGTACGAAATAACATAAAATGGATAAAACTTTGAACAAACTGAACTCGGGCATACCCGAGGGGGATACAACCATGTCATAAAGACAAAGCAGGGGAGGGGTCATGAAAAACCTAGTGACCAAAACAATTAGGCCAAAGAGCGACTCGCTCAAACTAAAAATGCACATAAAGAAAACACTCAAATCAACCCCTAAGGGACGAAATAGGGGTGGGCCTCATTAAAAATCCCGTGACCAGCGGGGAAAAGAGTACCCTAATGCAGTGTTGATCGCTCACTTTTCTAACACGAAAACGTGCAAGTATAAAGGTAAGTCGAGTATTGTATCCACATGGATTGTAACACGAAAACACAGAAGCTAACTCAACAATAATTCATCATTATCCAAGAAAAGATTGGTTTTGAAAAGGGTTTAGGGTGTCGAATATTAAATCCAAAACCAAAGGATAACAACGCAAATAAAAACGAAAGCAATAAACACTCAAAGAGATAATACGAATTAAAAAGACTAACCCTAGGGATGCATTAATCCTACCCAAAACGTATGTTTATCCTGCTTCCTATTAACCAATTTTAATCCAGACAAGATGGAAGATCACATATGTAACCAACAATTTCAGTTACGACAATTGGGGCAGTTGATTACCAATTTTTCCTATTACTGTTACATCTCTAGGTGAAAATTAGCAACTCCAAAAGGATCACAAAGAATATGCATCCTACGAATGTTCCTATCTCAGCTACGACTCAAGGTTTATTCAGACAGTATTCAAGATCGATTGATAATTAAAGCGGTTAAGTAATTAATCGGCAACTAGATATGCATCAAGATTGATCGAAATTAACACATATTATTAAGCACCAAGAATCACAAATCAATGCCCTAAGGTAAATAGCAATAATGGAATCACAACACTTAGGATAGAATCATGCAAACCCTAGGATTAGAAAAGGAATTTAGCTAGACATAATAATTGAAATAAAATAAGAATTAACCATAAAAATAAGAATTAAATAGATAAAACCCGTAATGCGGCGTTTGAAGAACAATGGTTGGGTTCGTATC
Organism: Salvia rosmarinus; assembly: GCA_036937905.1. Taxonomy (NCBI): domain Eukaryota; kingdom Viridiplantae; phylum Streptophyta; class Magnoliopsida; order Lamiales; family Lamiaceae; genus Salvia; species Salvia rosmarinus. Next base: position 102,972,408 of record CM072819.1, read on the forward strand.
CAAACCCAAGAAGAAAACTGGAAAATAATGAATTCCTTCGGATGAAAACGTTCCAAAGCGATAACAATACGTAGAACTAATGTAGAACAATAATATTCTAAGCCTAGATGGATGGAAAATCAAATCTAAAGCAAAAGTAAGTGAAAAACTGAAGAAAAACGTGTAAAATAAGTGTGTTACGTGTTAGAAGCGCATAGGCAAGCCTAGGGATATATATAGGTGCAAGCAAAACCTTAATTTCGCGTCCAGCGGTCATGCCTCGCGGCTGGGCTCACGGCCGCGTGCTCTATCGCGAGCTTTTTTACGTTCTGGGCACTTTCTCGCCGCCGCGAGCTTCTGCGCAGAATGCGCGACTTCGCTGTTTCGCTCCGTTCTCTCGCGTTCGAACTCCGAATTGCGATCCGTTTGCGCATATGGACTCCTATCGAGATACTTTTTAAGATTATAAAATTTTCACATCCATAATTGTAATATAAATTTCATCATATTTGATTACATCTTTGCCTTGTGCATTGATTATCACCTGAAAAGCCGACAAAACACCAAAGAGAAACCCCAAGAGCAGTATCTTCCAAAAATAGCTAAAAGAATAAAAATCGACTATATAAACGCACTTAATAGATCTATTTCATCTTAATATATCATCAATAAATGATTAGAAAGCACGTTTATCAAACCCCCAAACTTGAAGCATTGTTTGTCCTCAAACAAAACAGAACAAACGAAAGACAACAAAATGACAGGGAATGAGTCGAACGACAACAGCAATAAGCCTCAGAGCAATGAGCAACAAAAGATTCACCTCAAATGAAACAAATACAACATCTTCCGTTCAACTCCACATATCATAAAAACCATAAGCACAAGCCTTCTCAAACTTAAATCCTCAAGGCATGGATATATATATATATATATATAAGAATCTCAAACACTCAAGTGTATTAATGAGGGTGTGTATACTCTCAAATTTTAAAAACACACGAAATCTACCATAAGCTTGCAAATCGTCTAATTCTCCATTGAAAATATGTGCTCAAGAACCAAGATCAAAAAGGTCTTTATAATGGGCTATAATGTAGGCTCTTTGTTAAGGTAGGATATATTTAGGCTAAGTGACTCATAATCCCATAATGAAAACACCATAAGTATCATAAGACACAATTCCTAAACTTTCACAATTCATTTCAAATTTTCATACCAAGAAGTTATTTTTATTTTTAGAACATCATACTTATCTTATAAGTGATATACTCATCTCAAGCACTAGCTACTTACCCATTTATGTTCTTTTCCATACACCCGTGTCAACTTTTTCTTTTTCTTTTCTTTTATTTTCTCTTTTTTTTTTCTTTTATTTCGAACTTATATGGGTAAGCAACTATTTTTGATTATCACTTTCTTATCATATATTTTCTTTTTCTCAACCCTCAATTCAAGCGGCCAAATCTCGCACTAACAACATAACCCAACTCACGGCTATATGAAAGAATAAGGTAGGCTCAAACGGGCTCATCAAAGGATAAAATAACAAGTTAGTGTTTGGATAGTATATAGGCTGAGAAAAGAATGCCTAATATCATCTCTCAATTCTTAAGCACATCAATGCAACCTCGAAAAAGAACCATAGCAAGTTCTAGAGAAACACATGTTATTTCAAACTATTCATACAGAAAGAAACGAGACTGCAAATATATGACAGTCAAAAGCTCAAGTATCACATGTTTCAAAAATGTGATCAAGTTCTCAAAGGCTCAATACTCAAAATAATCATAACATGCGTCGTCTCACAAAATCAGTTGCAATTGATTTTCTAATAAAAACAATTCTCATCATCGGTTGCTCGTCATTCAACTCAACCCCATACCGACACAAAACCAAACAAGAAAAACAAGATAAAAACAGACAAAACAAAAACGAAAGCAAAACAAAACGAAAAGCAAAACAAAGCAAAAAAATTGGTTACCTCCCAACAAGTGCTTAATTTAACGTCTTTAGCTAGACCATCACATACCTCAATCAATCCGGTGTTTTGGCAACTGCTTTCTTGCCAAACTTGTACTTGCTCTTATACTTAGCATTCACAGCAGACCACCACTGAGTGTGGAAGTGGTCTCCCCTAAACTTGACTGAATCACTCGGGGTTCCATACTGAGTCCAACTCTTCTTCTTAGCATCCTCATCGACTGGTCGGTTTCCCTTCAAGCACGAGACTTGTCTTGAAATGGCAGTGGTGATCAAATAGCACTTCTCATGCTCTGAACTATCGTGTTGCTTTATGGCATCATATATTGAAATGGTTAACTCCTCTTTATTCACACGGAAGGTGAGATCACCATCCTGCACATCGATCAGAGCCCTGCCTGTGGCTAAGAACGGTCTCCCTAGAATGAGAGACGTGTTCCCATCCTCTGGCATATCAAGGACCACAAAATCCGCTGGGAAGATAAAATCTTTGACTTTGATAAGCACATCTTCCACTATCCCCTTTGGACGGGTGACTGATGCGTCTGCCATTTGGAGAGCAATTGTAGTAGGCTTTAATTCTCCAATCTCCAATTTGTTAAATATGGACAACGGCATCAAGTTGATGCTTGCCCCTAGGTCGCACAGAACTCTGGAGAAAGTTTGCCCTCCAATGATACAGGGTTTAGTGAAGCTGCCTGGATCTTTCTGCTTCAACGGCAACTTCTTTTGCAGCACATCACTGCACTCTTGAGATAAATTAATAGTGTCGAACTTTTCCAGCTTCTTCTTGTTGGTGACGGTATCCTTTAGGAATTTCATGTACCCCGGCAAATCTTTTGAGCGCATCTAGTAAGGGGATATTGATATTCACCTTCTCGAACATCTCCAGGAATCGGGTCAGCCTATCGTCATGCTTTGGCTTGGCTAGCCGAATTGGGAACGGGATTGGAGGAGTGTAAGTCGGATATTTCTTCTCTAGGAGTGCCTTGCGGCCACCCTCGCGGGTGCGAGTACGGTCGCTAGGCACCTGGGCTGCGTCAGCGGTCTTCTTCGCGGCCGGGCTCGCGGTCGGGGGCTCGATCGCTGACTCTTCTTCCGAACTCTCTACCCGATTTCTCGCGGCCGGCCTAGCGGTCGCAGGGTCAGTCGCGAGTCTCTCTGGAAAACTCTCCGGACGATTTCTCACGGCCGGGCACGCGGTCGCGAGCTCGGTCGCGAGTTCCTCCTGGTTTGCGTCATTTTCATCGTTTTGCCCCGGGTGATTCTGGTAAGCTCGTCCACTCCTCAACTGGATAGCAAAGCACTGATTCTTTGGGTTCACTTCCGTATTACTCGAAAATTGGCCCGACTTATGTTGCGCATTTTGTTGAGCATCTATTTGGCTGATCTGGTTCTCCATTATTTTCAAATTCTTGCCCATCGTCGCTACGGTGGATTCCAGCTGCGTAATCCTCTGACCAGTGGTACTGATGAACGAGTTCTGCTGTGTCACCAATTGTTGGTTGCTCACAACCAACCGTTGCATCATATCTTCCAGACTCTGCTTCTTCGGTTCCTGAATCATCCCATTTTGCACAACGAAGCCTGCTGGAGGTTGTTGAAATTATTGGGGTTGGCATACGACAAATTTGGATGATTCCTGTTGTTAGGATGGTATGCCAGATTTTTCCCATGGTTCCTCTGATTGATATAATTGACATCCCCTGTCTCGATCAGGCTCTTCAAAAGAGTGAACTTCTTCATAAGATCGTCGTATCTCGAGTCGACTTCTACGGCAGCTGCTTTCACCATTGGTGTTCTCTCCATCGGCCATTGATTTCTATTTGCCGCCATCTCTTCTATGATTCGACTGGCCTCCTCCACTCGTCGGTTCAACAGGCATCCTCCTGTCGATGCATCTACTATGCTCCTCGTGTGAAGCGTCAGCCCACTGTAGAATTGCGTGATCTGCTGCTCTATGGAGAATCCATGTTGAGGGCACTTTCTCAATAAGCCCCTGAATCTCTCCCATGCCTCAAATAATGATTCATCTCCTTGTTGGTAGAAATGGGAGATCTCGGCTATTATCTTCGACGCTTTCGCCGGTGGAAGATATTTCGAAAGAAACTTCTCGCAAAGTTTCCCCCAACTGTCTATCCCAGTACGGTCCCGGCTCTTGAACCTATCCTTCGCCTGGCTACGCAGAGAAAATCCGAACATGCGCATCCGGATCGTATCTTGTGGCACCCCATTCTTCTTGATGGTGTCATAAATATCGAGGTATGTCTCGAGATGGGCATTCGGATCCTCTGTCACTCATCCTCCGAACTGTTCTCCTTGAACAATGCTGATCAGGGCCAGCTTCAACTCGAAATTATTCGCATTCACCTCCGAGCCCTATCCGCCTCCTTGAAATTGCTCAGTCGGAGGTCGATACATGTAGTTCAACGGTCTCATCTCTGGAACAGGGACAAGGAGTCCCATGTTCGCCATTTGGCGTTGCATCTCTGTAAAATCAACCAGAAGACGAGAAGCTTGCTCGGTAGGTATACCCCCATTGGGAGAAACACCCCCGTTGTTCGGATTAGCTACCATTTCTCGCTGTCTTCTTTCTCGTCTCCTTCTCCTTTGGGTATTTTCGATTTCTGGATCTAAAGGTAATTTAGGAAGTCCTTAGGACCTTGTGATCATAAACTACGTGGAGAAAAAGAGAGAAATCAGCTCTGGCAAGAAATAAAAATAAAATAAATTTACAACTTGAATTAATAATTCCAAATCGTCAAGTTATTCCTATATAATCTTAACAATCCCCGGCAACGGCGTCAAAATTTTATCGCTCACTTTTCTAACACGAAAACGTGCAAGTATAAAGGTAAGTCGAGTATTGTATCCACATGGATTGTAACACGAAAACACAGAAGCTAACTCAACAATAATTCATCATTATCCAAGAAAAGATTGGTTTTGAAAAGGGTTTAGGGTGTCGAATATTAAATCCAAAACCAAAGGTAACAACGCAAATAAAAACAAAAGCAATAAACACTCAAAGAGATAATAAGAATTAAAAAGACTAACCCTAGGGATGCATTAATCCTACCCACAACGTATGTTTATTCTGCTTCCTATTAGCCAATTTTAATCCAGACAAGATTGAAAATCACATATGTAACCAACAATTACAGTTACGACAATTGTGGCAGTTGATTACCAATTTTCCCTATTACTGTTACGTCTCTAGGTGAAAATTAGCAACTCCAAAAGGATCACAAAGAATATGCTTCCTATGAATGTTCCTATCTCAGCTACGACTCAAGGTTTATTCGTATTGTGCATTCAAGATCGATTGACAATTAAAACGGTTAAGTAATTAACTGGGAACTAAATATGCATCAAGATTGATCAGAAATTAACACATATTATTAAGTACCAAGAATCACAAATCAATACCCGGAAGGTAAATAGCAATAGCGGAAATCACAACACTTAGGATAGAATCATGCAAACCCTAGGATTAGAAAAAGAATTTAGCTAGACATAATAATTGAAATAAAATAATAATTAACCATAAAAATAAGAATTAAATAGATAAAACCCGTAATGCGGCGTCTGAAGAACAATGGTTGGGTTCGTATCCAAACCCAAGAAGAAAACTAGAAAATGATGAATTCCTTCGGATGAAAACGTGCCAAATCGATAACAATGCGTAGAACTAATGTAGAACAATAATAATCTAAGCCTAGATGGATGGAAAATCAAATCTAAAGCAAAAGTATTTGAAAAACTGAAGAAAAACGCGTAAAATAAGTGTGTTGCGTGTTAGAGGCGCATAGGCAAGCCTAGGGATATATATAGGTGCAGGCAAAACCCTAATTTCGCGTCCAGCGGTCATGCATTGCGGCCGTGTGCTCGATCACGAGCTTTTTTACGTTCTGGCACTTTCGCAGTCATGAGCTCGGTCATGACCTGCACAGAATACGCGACTTATTGCTCGCTCCGTTCTTTCGCATCCGAACTCCGAATTGCGATCCGTTTTCTCCTATGGAATCCTATCGAGATACTATTTAACATTATAAACTTTTCACATCCATAATTGTCATATCCATTTCATCATATTTGGTTACATCTTTGTCTTGTGCATCGATTATCACCTGGAAAGCCTACAAAACACCAAAGAGAAACCCCAAGAGCAGTATCTTCCAAAAATAGCTAAAAGCATAAAGATCGACTATATAAACGCACTTAATATATCTATTTCATTTTAATATATTATCAATAAACGAGTAAAAAGCACGTTTATCACACCCCCAAACTTGGAGTATTGTTTGTCCTCAAACAAAACAGAACAAACGAAAGACAACAAAACGACGGGGAACCAAACAACAACAGCAAATAGCCTTAGAGCAATGAGCAACAAAAGATTCACCTCAAATGAAACAAATCACAACATCTTCCGTTCAACTCCACATATCATAAAAACCATAAGCACAAGCTTTCTCAAACTTAAATCCTCAAGGCATGGATATATATATATATATATATATATATATATATATATATATAAGAATCTCAAACACTCAAGTGTATTAATGAGGGTGTGTATACTCTCAAATTTTAAAAGCACACGGAATCTACAATAAGCTTGCAAATCGTCTAATTCTCCATTGCTCAAATATGTGCTCAAGAACCAAGATCAAAAAGGTCTTTATAACGGGTTATAATGTAGGCTCTTTGGTAAGGTAGGATATATTTAGGCTAAGTGACTCATAATCCCATAATGAAAACACCATAAGTATCATAAGACACAATTCCTAAACTTTCACAATTCATTTCAAATTTTCATACCAAGAAGTTATTTTTCTTTTTTAGAACATCATACTTATCTTATAAGTGATATACTCATCTCAAGCACTAGCTACTTACCCATTTATGTTCTTTTTCATACACTCGTGTCAACTTTTTCTTTTTCTTTTCTTTTCTCTTTTTTTTCTTTTATTTCGAACTTATATGGGTAAGCAACTATTTTTGATTATCACTTTCTTATCATATATTTTCTTTTTCTCAACCCTCAATTCAAGCGGCCAAATCTCGCACTAACAACATAACCCAACCCACGGCTATATGAAAGAATAAGGTAGGCTCAAACGGGCTCATCAAAGGATAAAATAACAAGTTAGTGTTTGGATAGTATATAGGCTAAGAAAAGAATGCCTAATATCATCTCTCAATTCTTAAGCACATCAATGCAACCTCGAAAATAATTAATATCTTTAATTCCTTAATTATCTCTGTATTTTTGAAATATTAAGTCTAAAAAAATATCGAACGTCCATTAATTATTTATAGCATCCTGACTGCTTAAAATAATTAATATCTTTAATTCCTTAAGTAGTACCACTCAACCTTATTATTGTACTTGAGCTAACTCAACCTCGCAGGGTTTAGTACAATAAACCTTTGAGCTCCTTATGGGGCGCCATCATCCTAAGCGGATACGGTGACTCGACATGTGTAACTAGCATGACATACAAGCACCGCCACTACCCAAGATGCGGAGAATATTGGGTTAGAACATATAACCCTCACCCATAACAAGTCAAAGTGATGGTCAACAACTCATACTCATCTAATACCTTATCGAGGTTTAGATCATCGTAAGTCACCGAGATCTTGGTTCTTCACGACGGTCAGATAGAAGAACACATCTCATCGTGATCCTTCAATACGCCGAGACGCATCAAAGATAGACAAGCAACCAAGTCAAGTCACTTCTTATCTATACCGCAGCTATACCGACAACTCGTCCTCAAGTCGTCTCACCAGTGAAACTTTTATATCTCATTAAGCTCGACCAATCATACGGACTTACGTGATCTTCTACACAATCGTATGATCTAACTTATATATGAGATAAGGGGACACAAATATATGCAATCAAGTATTCAATTCAGATAGGAGATTGTAATAGTGGTAACAGGAAACATTGTATACAAGCTCAACCAAACTGCTTTCAGTATACAAATCCAACAATCTCCCACTTATACTAAAGCAAACTTTTAGTATACAATGTGTCTTTCTACTAGCTATTACAAACAAAACCATCACTTTGCTTCTCCCACTTATACAAAAGTTTCATTTCTAAGTGGGTGCCATCAAGCGCAATCCAAGTCCCCTAACGTGTCCGTCGTAGACTTTTTGCTGCAGGCTCTTCGTGAATGGATCCGCTAGGTTATCCGTCGATCAATCTTCTCAATCAAGACGCCACCGTCCAACGATTTCTCGATGACATGATACTTTCTCTCTATGTGTTTGGTCGCCTTGTGGGTCCGTGGTTCCTTCGAGTTTGCATCGCACCGAAAGTTATCACAAGAAACTATGATACTCTTGGGCAAACCAGTACCACATCTAGATCCATGAGGTAGTTCTCAACCATACAGCCTCCTTAGAAGCCTCCGCGGCTACATATTCGCTTCCATGGTAGAGTCCGCATGCATCGCCGCTTTGCACTCCGCCAGATACGGCTCCACCTCCCAAGGTAAACACATAGCCCGAGGTAGACCTTTTCTCATCACGGTCACTTGAAACCGAGTCGGTATAACCCAAAGGCATTAGACATGTTCACCGTAACCAGCCTATAATCTCGAGTCCTTTTCGTGTACTTGAGTATATGCTTTATCGCAATCCAATGAGCTTGTCCAGGTTAGATCGATATCTAGCTACTATGCCTACCGCATAGCAGATATCGGGCCTCGTGCATAGCATTGCGTACATGAGACTTCCTACGGCGGAAGCGTAAGGAACATGTCTCATTTCCTCTATTTCCTTCGCAGTCATAGGTGACTGCTGCCTAGATAAAGGAATGCCATGTCTGAAAGGTAGCAATCCTTTCTTGGCGGTCTGCATACTAAAACGAGTAATCAAAGTATCAATGTAAGACGCTTGAGATAAGCTCAACATTTTCTTCTTGCGATCTCGGTAAACCTTGATCCCAAGAATGTACGCTGCATCTCCTAATTCTTTCATTTGAAACTGATCGGATAACCAACTCTTTACGCCTAATAATGCCTTCACGTTGTTGCCAACTAGAAGAATGTTATCTACATAAAGTGCAAGGAATACCACATCACCGTTGACATCTAACCGATACACACAACTCTCGCTAGGCAACCGGGTAAATCCATAGACTTTACCACCTCATCAAAGCGTAAGTTCCATGACCGAGGTTCGCTTAAGTCCATAAATGGACTTCTTAAGCTTCCATACTAGATGCTCTTCACCCTTCACCACATAACCTTCGGGTTCTGCATATAGATGTCTCTACCTTCCTCAAGGTAACCGCTTAGAAAAGCGGTTTTCACATCCATTTGCCAAACCTCTAGTGCAAGTGGGCTGCTATAGACGTAAGAATTCGATGGACTTTTGCATTGCTACAGCGAAAAAGGTCTCATCGAAATCGATGCCCTCAACTGAAAGTGTACCCTTCGCCACAAGCCCGGCTTTAAAAGTCGAAACCTCTCCATCGAATCTCTCTTCCTCTCAGATATCCACTTACTACCTACGGCTTCCTTGCCATCCGGTAGAGGTGTCTTTCATATACATCCATAGCCGTTATGGACTCCATTTCTAAGTCTATAGCGGTGTGCCATGATCTTGCATCAATATCTTGTATCGCCTCCTTGAAGTCCATGGTTCGATTATTGCTGCTCGCTTCACGACTAAACCAAGATTCACCCACGAACATAAATCGCTCGGGTCGACGAACAACCCTCCCACTCACGACGAGGCGCCACAGCACAATGGCAACGGTGGGTGCAAGAACTTGTGGTTCTCATCTTGCACAACTTCTCGGGTAGGTACCACTTGACGGTCGGTATCTCCAAGTGGAACTCGACCCACTTCAATTTCTTAAAGTATCCGTGTCGATCCTCCCACTGACTCGCGCCTCGCACCTTTAGCCTAACTGTGGTGGAATACGATCATCTTCTAATTCTCAAGAATGATTTCAACTTTGATTTATGATTTTCATGTCGTCCTCTTCTAAGAATCGGGCATTAGCGCTAATAATGACCTTCCGATCCTTAGACTATAGAACAAACCACCTTCGCCCTCTAGATAGCCAATAAATAGCCTTGCGTCGGATCTAGCCTCCAACTTGTCAGCCTTCTTGTTCAGCACATGTGCTGGACTGCCCCATATCCTTATGTGGCTTAAACTAGGCTTGCGCCCAAACCACAACTCGAAAGTGGTCTTTTCGACTGACTTGATGGTACTAGATTTAGCAAGTATGTCGCCGCTTTCTAAGGCATACCCCGTAATCTAAATAGGCAATGTTGCATAACTCATCATTGATCTAACCATTTCCAAAAGAGTCCTATTTCTTCGCTTTGACACACCATTTTGTTTGTGGTGTGCCTTGTGAAAGTGCTACCGAGGTAATCCCACACTTCATTAGATAGTCCATGAACTCGTTGTCGAGGTATTCGCCACCGCGATCGTAACGCAGCCGACTTGATACTCTTACCTAGCTTCGCTCCACTTCCGCCTTAAACTCTTTGAATTTCTCAAAGCATTCAGATTTACGTGAAGCGGTATACGTATCCGCACTCGAGTAATCGCCAATGAAAGTGACAAAATACTGCATTCTCCACGAGCTTGTGTGGACATCGGTCCACACAGTCGAATGGACTAACTCTAACATATCTTTGGCTCTATAACCCTTCGCTTTGAAGGTCCGGTCGACATCTTACCTTCTATATGATTTCACAGACCGGAATGGAGTAACGTGAGATTACCCAACGCTCAATTCTTAGCCGCCTTTGATCCTATTTAGATTGATGTGACCTAATCTAAGATGCCGAGAGAAAAGTGATGTCATCTTGTGAAGAAAACTTTCTTTTTAGGGTTTGATGAAGATGCAATATAGTTATAGGTATTATGTTTTGCGTAAATAATATAAAGCGAATTATATAACGTACAACACGTATAACTTCGCCATTTCTTATGATAGAAACACCACTATCAAAAATAACAGAATATCCATGAGTAAATAATTTCAAACAGAACAAGGTTCCACCGAAAATCCGCACATATAAAACGCCTTTCAAAACTAAAACTGTTGTCCCAAAACATAAAGAACATCTCCGATCGCAACGGCCTCGACTTTCGCCCGCGTTGCCCATGGAGATCGTTATCTCGCCATCATACTGCCTCCTTGTCCGTAGGAACCCTCGCAGGTGTAACAAACATGATCGATCGAACTCGTGTCTACTACCCAAGAATGGGTAGAACAAGTCGCTAAGCATGTTTCACATTAAAGCAAACAAGCGCACTCGAGCCTCGAGCATAGGGCACTTGGCCTCCAATGCCCGCCCACCGCACTCAAGCACTTGCCTTCTCCTTTGGCTTCTTCAGCCTCCGTGGCAGCCATGTTCTTGCTCCCATTACTCCCACTATTTCCTCGCCTCTACCACCTTTGGTGCCCTTTTCTTTTCCATTTTGCAATGTAAAATTTGGGCCCTTAGATGTGCTAGAAAGAGCATGTGCTCCTTTTCCCATAACTCATTCTGCAGCCACGAGATTATAAAGCAACTGACTAAGTGTATACTCGGTCTTGCTCATGATCGCATTCACGCGAAAGTTCTCAAAAGACTTAGGCAAGTGTATTGAGGATGATATCGACCTTGGCCGCCGTCAATACCTCCTCCCAACCGATCAAGACTATCCATGAGATGAGTCATGTGGAGACATGTTCATGGACCGAAATTCCTCTTCCATCTTACATGCCAAGATTTCTCTCATTGTGTGGAAGTCGACTATCCGATCCGACCGCCCAAACTTACTCTCGAGACTCGACCAAATATCGTCGCGTCACCATCGATCGATGTCAGCACCGCAAACCTTTGGACATAGTAGTCATCATATAGCATTTTGCCATATTGTTCGACTTATTCCAAAGTCCGCTTGACTCGCTTTCATTAGTCGATCGTCGAAGGGCATCGGGTTTAGATTAGTGAGAACGAACATGTGTTCTTCAAATGATAAGAACATATTCCATGTTTCGCTTCCACCGATAAAATTCGGACCGGATAAGGGATTTTGTGCGAGCATATTGATAATCGCACTACTACAAAAATCAAGATAGACTACGCGCTTTATGTGTAGTGTATGCGCGTTCAGAGTGTAGAAAAGTGGTGTAGAGAAAAATAGGCGCAAGACACACTCACGCTTTTTATCGTAGTCTATACCCACCATAGACCACGCCGCACATAGACTATGCTTTTACGCCGTAGTCTATACCCCATGCATCACACAAAATTTCGCACATACACCACGCTTTTTACGCGTAGTCTATACCCACCATAGACCACGCCATGCACATAGACTACGCCACGCCGTAGTCTATACCCCACAGCACTACACAAAATTTCGCACATACACCACGCTTTTGTGCGTAGTCTATACCCACCATAGACCACGCCGCACACAGACTACGCTTTTTACGTAGTCTATACCCACTGCATCACAAAAATTTCGCACATACACTCACGCTTTCCGAGCGTAGTCTATATGTATTAACCACGGTTTTTGAGTTTATTTACTACGGTTTTAATGCCAAATTTACTACGTTTTTCTATTACAACCGTAGTCAATTTAATAACAACTACGGTTTTTCAATTTCAACCGTAGTTAATTTCTTTATTTAAACCTGTACAATTATTTTATATGTAGTTGAAACCCCCATATCCACCAAGTATTGATGTAGAACCCTTAGACACAACCAATATAATAAAGATTATAGCAATAGGCTACGGAGCCTAAAAAAAATAAAAAATTGAGATATAATATTTTCGAAATACAAATCAACCATACCAAATAGCAATTGGAGAACACAATATTCAAGTAGGGTCAGGAGAATAAAATATATCAGAACAAAATTTGTCCAAAACTTTTCAAGGGCATGTCACAAAAGAGAGTAGTACAGGAATAACAAGTCTCCAATAGTCTTAAAAGCCAAAATCTGCAATAAAACTTCATAGCTACGAAAAACTTAAACCCTGAAACCTCTGCTGTTTCTTCTTCCTCTAGCACGCTCAAACTTGCGTCCCTCGCTCGGACATAAGGCTTGGTGTGGCTGTGTGGAACACCGTGAGCAGGACCAAAGTGCTTAACAACTTCACGAGCATTCCTCGAGCCTCTCAAGAGCACTGCTGCAAAGGTATAATGACGAACATTAGCGTAAAATAAATTATAGTGTAGTCCACCGCTGGTTCGGATCAAAACACAACACAGCAGTGTAGGGAAGATTAGCTTCTTCATAAATTATAAAGATGATGGACTTTGTTTAGGAGAATATATGTATACACCGCTCGATGACTTCTTCGTGGGTAGCCCATTTCCATTCTCGAGAATTCGGATCTGTTTCACCATTTGCTAAATTGATTTCGCTCTCTTCGCTGTGAATCTCATCGTAAACCTGCTCATCATAATTTGAGTTACAGATCTAGTCTTTTAGAATGTCACCATGCAACCAACACACACTCAAATGTGACTGGGATTAATCAATACAAAATGTCAAGTAATTGAATGACATCTAGCTAGAATACTAACGCATGCAGCTATTTTCCATATTCGCAGTAGTGAAGAACCTTCCTAGCTCCACCCCAGGAAATGCTATATCGAAAGTTATAATGGTTTCTTACTTTCTTGCACAATGAACAGTGGTCGAATAAAAAAACCAACCATAAATAAGCTTTTCTGGAGACCTTAACAAAACAAATTATATTAACTATGTGATGAGAATACTGGCGAGGCTGTATATTGTATCCAAATAACACCCCCGTATCAGAATAGTGATCATTCAATAGAATTAATCTTGAGCTCCAAATTTGGCACAACGGCTGTTTGCCACGAGATCAGGTAGCTTTACATGCAGAGAGAGGAAACCATCTCATAAGTGACACCACATAAACTGATTAATATAGTCTAGGCCGTGGCGTTGTGCATTAATAAGAACCCAAAAATCCATATTTCCTAGCTTTTTGTTGGTACGTGAAATCACATACTTGTGTCAGTACATCAAACCATTCCCAAAAGTGAGCCATATCTTACAGCTACGGTATTGTGAAGGACTATGACCAAATCACAATATTTGAACTCCACAAAACCAGAAGAAAAAAACAAATATGAAGATCCTAAGCATGTTAACCAAAAGTAAAAATTCAAATTAGTAATCTTTCAGTTCCATGGATTATAGATGGTTTTATTGGTCGACATAGGGCATCAACGAGTCATGAACTTACCACTTTTGTGCCTGCCCGTGCCATTCTCCACCCCAGAGTCGATTCACTTTGACTTTACAGCCGGAGGGAAGTCATACGTCAACCATTCTGGAACCTGATGATTCATAAGACTTCAGAACAAGTAACAGACTTGTTCAAAATTTTTAAGCCTATAATCAGCATCAGTAGCTCACTTCTTCAAATTGCCTTGCATAGTGAAAATGTGTGAAAGACATGCGTCCTACAAATAAAGGGAAGAAAATAGCAGAAGCACGGACTACAAGTGGCCGTACTCATAGGTCTCCTCATTTTTTTTTTACTTAAACAGAATGTTGAAAAACTTACATAAACATTCAACCCACCCAAGCAAACATCAACTCTAACAAACCTCATCTATTACTTCAGCAGACACCACTCCAGTTTCTTCCCTCAGTTCTCTGATTGCTGCAGACCTTGGTTCCTCTCCATCTTCAATACCACCCTATTGAAGTACTTGTGTACATAAGTTCAAGAATGGTAGAAAACATTGTATATATGAAAATCTTATACAAGTTGACAATACATTTTCGAATAAGAAATTGATGCTTTGGAAGAGTTTTTAATCATACAACCAACTACCAGTGCCTTGCCTTCAATTCCACAGAAACAAGCTCAAGATGCTCAACACATAAAAATTGCTTTATAAAGATGGTATTATTTTTCAGAAGTTTCAGCATCCAAAGATAATTGTCCAGATACACTTACAATGAAAAAGATTTATAGCAACTATATGTAAATCGAAATTTATGTGAAACAAATACAAATGGTCACAACTAATGCCATATTAAAACTGTGGCTTTACCTGAGGCATCTGCCATGCTCCAGGAACATTCAGTCTAGAAGCCACAAACACCTGGAAGTAATTTAGATATTAGTTTGAGTTTCATGTCTAATTTACTTCATATTATCAATTCAAGGGACTTCCTATTTAAAATTGGCCTAGAAACAATCAATTGAACAAAGGAGGGAGCAAAAGACAGAAACTATCTAAATCATATATATACTCGAGCAAAAGAAACATACAAAACTATATACATTAAGAGGGTTTTGGGAAAAATAACTCGAGAAATTATTAAAATAACAAACAAGGAACATATTTTTCCATCAAATTTTTAGTATATATGAGTTTCCAATTATTAAAAAGATAATAAAACCGAAAATTATTTTAGCTTCTGAGTTATCAAACGAAAATTACGAGAAATCTCTCCATACCCTCATTATTCGAATCAAATAGAACAAAAACTAGCATTTTAACCGACCAAAGGACAAGGTCGACGGTGGGTCGACGAAGCGATCCGCCTCGCAACTCGAAACCCTAGCGCCGCCTCAACAACTCGAACCCAAGCGCCACTTCCGCCGGTGAACCTATGACGGTGAGGGCCCCAATCGCCGCCTTAATAGAACCCCAAGCCACAGCGGTCAATTGAATCGCCGAAGAGGGGGGTGTCGCGATTTGGGGTCTCCGGGTAAGCCGTGAGCAATCGGGGATGGGGTTGGGTGGGTAGCCCTATCCGCCGCCGTCTGGTTGTGAGGCGATATTAGGGTCGCCAAAGAGGACCGGGAGTGAAGGGCGGGAGCGTTCCAAGTCCGAAATAAATGAGGGCAAATATTGTAAATTCATGTTCTACTTATAATATAATAAAGTCCAGGTATGAGAGATGTTGAATTGTTGGTGAAATGGTTAAGTGATATGTTAAAAAACTCACAAGTCGTGAGTTCGAATCTCACTGCTTTTTTTTTTTTTAATTTATGACATAGACTACGCTTTTTTATTAAAAACACGCACATACACTACGCTTTTTAAGCGTAGTCTATACCCACTATAGACTACGTACATACACTACGCTTTTGTTAAGCGTAGTCTATACTTCAAAAAATTCGCACATAGACTACGCTTTTCACGAAAAAGCGTAGTCTATAAGGTGTAGAGAAAAGTGGTTTTTGTAGTAGTATCGGTGTAAGAGACATATCTGAAAAGATAATGTAAACACATAAGCATACGATCGCACATAATTCGTAACAATAATATTGTAACCTTTTGATAAAACAATATTAATTGAACCTCCAATCGCCCAAGGAATCCCACATGCAAGCCACGCGTGTGGGCGCCACATGAACCCCCGACTGCACTAAAATATACCTTTTAGTCGCTTAATTTCAATCCATGTCAACTTATCCTTACGACAAATGAAATTAACGATTGACCTTACTAGACCACATCACTATCGCAAGAAGGACTTCATGGAAAGTTGTACTCGAGGTGATGTCTAAGCAATGACCACAATTTTAACAAACAGAAAGTGAATTCTTAGAATCGGCATACTCACTAGACCATACCGCTTCCAATCCAAATTCATTTGTTATCTCATTTTAAAACTATCTCTAGAGAACTTATGAAAATCGCACATGCAAGCCACGCGTGTGGACGTTTACACATGAAACTCCCACTTCTCAATAGATTAAAATGTTTTATTTAGAAATCTCATCTAACAAACTTATGACAAACAAGGCAAGCAAGCCACGCGTGTGGACGCCACTCACGGCGTATCACTTTGTTTAGAGATCAAAAGTGGAGGTCTTGACATTTTAATTTTAAAAATTAATTTGTCGGTTTGCTTGCTTAGTCTTTTTGTTCAAAAGGTTTGTCCATGCAGATCACGTAATCCTAGCATGCTTTTCTATAGAACTCAACATGTAAAACATGCTTGCAGAATTCTAAAATATGCTTGAAAACGCGATAAACCTAGCATGCTTACTATGCGCATCCAATCACGAAAAACACGTAAATGTTTGTCAACGTAATTTAAACATACATAGCATGCTACTGCATAATTTAAACATCCACGACATGCAATGAACGATAAAAATAAAATAAAACGTTCATCGTGGCCCACTCGTGGAACCTGCACTTTCCTGCCTAATCTATTACATAGAATTGCAAAGTACAGATTTAAACTTCGAAAACGGGCCTCGCGTGCACGGGCACGGACCGGATTCGAAAATGGACCTCGCGTGCACGGGCACGGACCGGATTCGTCAAAACTTGATTCGGGTCGGAAAATCAGGTTCGGGCGGAAAAACGGGTCTGGGCCGGGTCGGCCCATAATGGGCTGGGCCGCGCGCTAGGGCACAGCCCATTCGCGCACCCAGCTCCGTGCGCCGCCTGCGTGCCTCGCGGGCTACCTCGCGGTCGCGAATGTGACCGCGACCCGTCGAGCACGCATGCGCAGCACGCCGCGCTTCGCGAAGCTTCGCGCGCGCCGTTGCCTCGCGGTCGCCCTGCGATCGCGAAGCTCGCCGCGAGGCACCGGGATCTCGCACGTGAACGCGCACCCGTGGACCTCGCGACCGCCGCTCGCGTTCGCCGCCGAGCTCGCTTTGCGCCGAGCCGCGAATACGAGTCTGCCGCCAAGAGCGCCACGGTCGCGCAGGCGTCGTCGCGGCGCCGTGCACGCCTAGCGTGCCGCCGCCGCACGCCGTGCGACTGCTTTTTCCGTCGCCTCGATCGGCGACCGTCTTCGCTCTTCTTTTACGTATAAGATTTACGTAAAATAAATCTAATCTAACCACGGATTTTCTCGTGGTGAAAAACAAAATCCGACAAAATTAAACGAGCCACGATGAACGACAGATCCAACAATTAATTAAGCGCACGTAATAATCAAACGTGAATTAATCTAACAGAGCCAAGATACTGATCCCAGGCTCTGATACCAATTGATGGGAAACCTAGGTTTAGCCCTCTCCCGAGGATCTATCTTGGATGTTTAATTCACCATACATTGATTATATACCTAGCATGCACCTATATAATTAATTGCAACACGTTGGGGTTTTCTCGTGTTTACCTTTGAATCTGTCGAGGTGGAATGGATCGAGACTTGTGCTTTGATCTTACGGATCAGATCCCGCCGCCCAATCTCCAACGTCGAGTGAGGACGATCTATGGAGAATGCTACAAAAACACCCTAATCCCTCTTGGCACAATTTTCGAAAACCCTCACAAACACACAGTGATGGACGAAAATTCTAGGTTAAAGATTAAGGATTAACTTTGATTCTATCTCTTACCTTATATTTATAATACATTACCATAATCCCATAAGGAAAGGATCTATGCATATACCATAAATATAATAATATCCTTATAGGATAAAGAGAATAAAATCCTTGCCATGTGGGGATAATAGGCGCCTTTTTCAGTAGCTATGGGCCTGGATGGGCCAGCCCATGGATCAAATGCAAGAATAAAGATGGGCCTCAAATAAATTAATTATCTTATGTTCAGCCCAGAACATAAATTAATTTATAAACATTTATTCATGCCACTAGAGAATAAATGCTGACTTACCCCTTTATTACCGAAGTTGAGTCGGGCTTGCACTTAGACATTACGAATCCCGTATTTAAGATATCGAACGTCCATTAATTATTTATAGCATTCGATCGCTTAAAATAATTAATATCTTTAATTCCTTAAGTAGTACCACTCAACCTTATTATTGTACTTGAGTTAACTCAACTGCGGGGTTTAGTACAATAAACCTTTGAGCTCCTTAAGGGGCGCCATCATCCTAAACGGATACGGTGACTGACATGTAACTAGCATGACATACAAGCACCGCCACCACCCAAGATGCGGAGAATATTGGGTTAGAACATATAACCCTCACCCATAACAAGTCAAAGTGATGGTCAAGAACTCATACTCATCTAATACCTTATCGAGGTTTAGATCATCGAAGTCACCGAGATCTTGGTTCTTCACGACGGTCGATAGAAGAACACATCTCACCGTGATCCTTCAATACGTCGAGACGCATCAAAGATAGACAAGCAACCAAGTCAAGTCACTTCTTATCTATACCGCAGCCTATACCGACAACTCGTCCTCAAGTCGCCTCACCAGTGAAACTTTTATATCTCATTAAGCTTGACCAATCATACGTACTTACGTGATCTTCTACACACCGTATGATCTAACTTATATACGAGATAAGGGACACGATATATGCAATCAAGTATTCAATTCAGATAGGAGATTGTAATAGTGGTAACAGGAAACATTGTATACAAGCTCAACCAAACTGCTTTCAGTATACAAATCCAACAACAAGTGCTTAATTTAACGTCTTTAGCTAGACCATCACGTACCTCAATCAATCCGGTGTTTTGGCAACTGCTTTCTTGCCAAACTTGTGCTTGCTCTTATACTTAGCATTCACAGCAGACCTGTGACGACCCGACTTCCCAAGGAAGTACGGATCATATGGATCATCACTGGTATGATAAAGCAGCGGATATAAACATAACTAATCAATGCAATTAACCATTAACTACTCAATAACGCATAGACTAAAAAAGGATAAGCTATTCAATACCAACTCAAGTCACAAAAGGACTTGTCAAAAGGGTTCATGATTCAAATATAACCCAATCAGGGCACAATTCAAGGAACGAGGTACGACCTCAAGTTCAATACGGTATGAAAGCTTTTATAATCAAAACATCAAAATAATATCAGAGTTAGCAGCAAATAAACGTATGGACATGCATATGACGTTACATGTTCAAGGTTCTAGAAACATTTCTAATAAAGCATCAAAATAACTGCCACTCGCACCACCTCGCACCCATCATCAATCTCGCTCAACCCGCACATCAAAACGAGATGCGAGGCTAAGTACAAAAGTACTTAGTGGACTCATTACCTAAAACATTTTCTTTATCAAAAGTTATCAACTACCCACAATAGCACATGAGGAGTTTAGTTAAAAGACTCATGCCTATCAAACATTTTATCATTTCTCAAAAGCGGGCCCGATTATTTCATTCACATTGTTTCCATATCGATCATTCATTCATTCATTCAATCACAAGACTATGGAGTGGCCACCTACACATAGTCGCCGTGACCGATCGAGGTAGCTAACCTTAACACACAACACACGTGTACACAATCCGAGTTAGTCCTCAACTAAGTCGATCCGATCGTTACCCTTTTTAACGTTGGAGGACCAACACATTCACATACCACATCGATATACCAATCTCGATAGATAACAACAAAACATAAACATTTGGCGATCAATAACATTTCATGTGATAATATTTCATAAAGCTTTGTAAATCATGCTTTCGCTTATGCATAACATTTTGTTTCAAGAAAGCCCACCGCTAATCCAAAGCTAGTAAGTCTAAACGAGCGGGCGTGGTTGTTCTTCCTCACGACTACGCATTTATCACACCCTTCATAAGAAAATAACGTTTCTTAGATTCTTTCTATTGATCGAAGGTCATTTATAAATTACGACTTAAAGTTCCCACTTAGAGTTTCCTTATGATTTCATGTGATTGTTTTCAGATAATTTCTATTATCTTACATTCTCAATTCCCAAGCTATATTACTTCATCGTTCATAGGTGAACTTCAATTATGAATCACATACTCCGAGTCTATCCTCGACTCTTAACCTTAGTGTTATTCTAAACGTTATTACGTTATAGATTGTCGGTAATCAAATTATGATTGGTAAATTAGGATATTCTCAAGCCACTAACTAGACTTAACAATTATAGTTACGTCCTAGTAGGTTATGCTTGACGACTTGTCGTATTAGCACGATAATTAAAAGAGGAGTGTTGACTTATGATTCAAGTGAACACATGCTATCATGTAAGTAAGAACTTAAGAATAAATGAAGTGCTTCGGAAATATTAACTCGACTTTTGAGACATAAGGATCGACATCTTATGTTCGAATCTTTGCTTACACATTACGACATTATTTGTTTCTCTTAACTCGTCGGAGACTATATAAGTCGTATAATCGTTATTCATTATCGAGTTGTTTTGACGCTCAATCTAATATCGTATTGAGTTGTCGTTATTGAGTATCAACGTTGTAGCTCGGCTTTTGGTTTCTCTAACTTAGGAACTCACGTTTGAGTATCCTTTTAATAGTAGCAAACCCTAATTTATGTCTAACTTCGATTCTTGTTGATTCGTTCTTAAGTTATCGAAATTGGTCGATTTCTTTTGGATTCTCGTACATATAGTATTATGTTGTTCATATTTGGGGTTTTGGTTTGTCGGTACAACATAAACATAAACATTCAACACCAAACAATACCATACACAACATAAACTATACTAAAGCATTAGAAAACCCTAATTTCTAACATAATACACAATCATTGTGTATGTGTGCATAAGTGTTCCATTCATTCACCATAATCACAACCATTCATTCTAACCTTATAATTTCACTATCATAGCATCATTTAACATTAGAATTAAACTCATACTTAGCCATTTTGTTACGTTTTCGATAATTAGTAACAATTAGCATATGTATCCAATAATTTCCAATAAAATCATGTTATACTCCTATCATACTATAGAATTTAATTACCAACCCAATATCATCATATAAAATTTCAAACCATAGGTTAAAAAGCATTTAATTTTCGGCAATTATGATTTAAGGAGTTTTGGTGTTCAATAAATTCCACAAAAATTATATCATGCTTATACCATATACTAAACATGAAATATCATTTCATATCATGCATTAAAATTTAAACCCATGCTTTTCACCCTTATTTATTTTCGGTATTCATTATATATATATATATAAACATATTCAATAAATTTCATTCCTTCACAATATGTTTATATTGTGCAATAACATGTGATTTTAACATTAAACATCAACTAGTATTTAATAATATCATATAACATATTATCCTCAACAACAAAAATCAAATAAATCACTATATATATATAGTTCACGGTAATATTAGAAAAATAGGAGAGGTGTTTGAATAAATTCAAGGTTAATATATGATGTTCATATCATACCTTAAACACCATATCTCAATTATTTTCAACAAACAAAAATCAAACAATACTCCAAAATATATATATGTCTCGGTCCAAATAAAATAAAATAGGAGATGTGTTTCAAAAATTCCAAGATTTATATATGATGTTCATATCATATATTAAACACCATATCTCAATTATTTTTAAAAAGAAAAATCAAACCATGGCTTAAATCAAGCCTATAGCTCTCGGCCCTTTTTTTTAAAATACCTAAAATATTCTGAAAATTATGATATTTATTCTAAATTCTTATAATACATTAACAAGCAACAATATCAAATAATATTCACAAAATCATGTTTTATCACATATAAAAAGAAATAAAGCATAAATCAAAAAATATCAAACATGCTCCAAAAATTCTGAAATTTTAACTACAGCCTTAGAAAATCATTCTAAAAATTTTTCATTCATGGCTTGAGAGCATTTGATGGCTCAAAAGTCACGAAAAAATTGAGGAACAAAACTAGGGTTTTTTGTGAAATAATTCAAGAAAAATCTAAAAAAAATTCTACTCCATTACAAATGGAGAGAATGATAAGTACTACTTTTGTATGGTCTTAGAATAATTATGTGAGGGTTGGGAAGGTTTGAAATGGAGGATTAAAGACTAAAAAGTTGAAGAACAAAGAGAGAATTTTGGTTCCAAATGGATGAGGCTGTAATGGATGTCTCAACCACTGCATTGGCAGCCTAAAGGGCTGTCATTACCCATTTGGGGTGGTCTTGGTGGTAGTTGGGAGAAGGATTGGTCAAATTACCCGTTTTGGCATGTTAATACCGACTCTTTAAGTTTTAACGCGCTTTCGATTGATTTCTCGGAACCTTAAGGTTTTATTTTATTAAATAGCCTTTAAATGAATTATTTAAATTTTTATAATAATTTCATAATGTTCGGACAGCGTCCGATAAGTCAATTCCGAGTTATCGAGGAAAAACAACATTCGGCGATTAAATTATGCTCATTCAAAATTCTATTGAATTCTATAGCTTTCATAATTTATTTGAGTCTTATAAATCATTTCTTATTGATTTAGACCCTTGGTTCGAGTTTCGGATTGTTCTGATCAATTTAGGGTTTTTTCGGTATATTTTCCCGGCGTTCGATTAAGTTCTTCAGGAATTTCTTTCAGAAATTGATTCTTACAATTTATAAATTCATAATAATATATTCTTTCATGATTTTGATTGTTATCAATAATTATCATGATTAGCACGGACTGGAAGTTGATCCGGCTCGTAAATAGTGCTTTTAAGACTAACCGGGCAAGTATGCCCGAAAATTCTCCTTCTTTGGCTTCTTACATGTTTTCGTGAGATGATTCTAGAAATGAAATCCTTTTGTTAAGATTCATTCTCGATCTTTCATCCTATGTTCAGGCTATTCAGAAAACCCTAATCCGGTTGGATTAGTCTCTAGTTTTTGATTTCTCTAGTTTTCGATCTCCGAATCGATTCTAATTCGTTTAATTGGTTACCTTAAATATAATTAAGGTCTAAGCACCACAAATAATTGGTTTAAGCATCACTAATAAAAGTTTTAAATTTTTCGGGTTATTACATATCATCCCCCTTAAAATAAATTTCGTCCCGAAATTTGCTAACCTTGGAAAAGATCTGGGTATTTCTCTTTCATAACTGATTCTAGCTCCCAGGTTGCTTCTTCTTGTCCATGGTGTCTCCATAGAACTTTCACTAATGGTATCTCTTTGTTCCTTAGCTTTTGGATACGTTGGTCTAAGATTTTCGTAGGCAGTTCTACGTGTTGGATTTGTATACTGAAAGTAGTTTGGTTGAGCTTGTATACAATGTTTCCTGTTACCACTATTACAATCTCCTATCTGAATTGAATACTTGATTGCATATATCTGTGTCCCCTTATCTCATATATAAGTTAGATCATACAGTGTGTAGAAGACCACAGAAGTCTGTATGATTGGTCAAGCTTAATGAGATATAAAAAGTTTCATAGCTGAGACAACTTAAGGACGAGTTGTCGGTATAGGCTGCGGTATAGATAAGAAGTGACTTGACTTGGTTACTTGTCTATGCTGGTACGTCTTTGACGTATTGAAGGATCACAGTGAGATGGGTTCTTCTATCTGACCGTAGTGAAGAACCTAGATCTCGGTGACTTACGATGATCTAAACCTCGATAAGATATTAGGTGAGTATGAGTTCTCGACCATCACTTTGACTTGTTATGGGTGAGGGTTATATGTTCTAACCCAAGATTCTCCGCGATCTTGGGTGGTGGCGTTCTTGATGTCACGCTAGTTATCTCAGACGAGTCACCGTATCCGCTAGGATGATGACGCCCCTTAAGGAGCTCAAAGGTTTATTGTACTAAACCCCGCAGTTGAGTTAGCTCAAGTACAATAATAAGGTTGAGTGGTACTACTTATGAATGAAGATATTAATTATTTTAAGCAATGATTGCTATAAATAATTAATGGACGCTCGATATCTTAAATACGGGATTCAGAATGTCTAAGTGCAAGCCCGACTCAACTTCGGTAATAAAGGGTAAGTCAAGATTTATTCTCTAGTGGCATGAATAAATGTTTATAAATTAATTTATGTTCGGGTTGAACATAAGATAATTAATTTATTTGAGGCCCATCTTTATTCCTCAGATTTGATCCCTGGTCGGCCCATCCAGTGCCCGTCGCTTAGGAGGAAAATCGTGCCCATATTGCTCTATATGGCAAGATTTTATTCTCTTTATCCTACAAGGATATAATTATATTTATGGAATATGCATAGATCTTTTCCTTATGGGATTATGGTAGTGCATTATAAATATAAGGTAAGAGATAAAATCAAGGTTAATTTTTAATTTACCAACCTCATATTTTCGTATATGTCCAAGTGAATTACATGAATAAGGATTCTCGAAAATCCTTATATGCTTGGGAGACATTTACGTGAATAAAAAGATATACATGGGAGATATTTACATGCGTGAATATTTACGTGAATTCCAAATATATTGGGAGATATTTACGTGAATTCCATGTATTCTTTTGGTGATTTTTTCATGAATTCCAAGTATTTCTTGGGAGAAATTTTCGAAAGTCCATAGAGCATTTGGGTGATTTTTCGAAGCATTCTCCATAGATCGTCCTCACTCGGCGTTGGAGTTTGGGTAACCGGGATACAGTCCAGAAGATCAAAGCACGAGTCTCGATCCATTCATCCCGTTCATCCCCGACAGATTCAAAGGTAAACACGAGAAAACCCCTACGTGTTGCAATTAATTATATAGACGCATGCTAGGAATATAATCAATGTATGGTGGATTAAACATCTAAGATAGATCCTCGGGGCGAGGGCTAAACCTAGTTTTTCCTAAATTTGGTATCAGAGCCTGGGATCAGAATCTTGGCTCTGTTGGATTAATTCACGCTTGATTATTACGCGCGCTAATTAATTGTGGATCCGCTGCTCATTGTGGCTCGCTTTGTTTTTGTTGGTTTTGTTTTTCACCACGAGAAAATCCGTGGTTAGATTTGATTTTTCCCGTAAATCTTATCTGTAAAAGAAGAACGAAGATGAAAGCACGAAGAACGAGACGACGGGCGACATCGGAGAAACGGGACGACAACACGGAGGGCGCGCGGGCGACGCGCAGCGTGCTCGGCGCTTCGGCGCAAAGACGCACCTCGGCGCGTGCACGCTTCTCGCCAGCAGTCGGCGGCGTGCCTGGCGGCGCTGGGCGGGCGGGCGAGTGGTCGCGCGCGCATGGCTCGGCAGCCGAGGCGGTGCGGCGCGCGCGACAGCGCGGATGCCTCGGCACCGCCGACGCCGAGCGCAGCGCTTTCGGCGAATCACGGCGATCAGCGCCAGAAACCTCAACGAGGTCTCGGCAGTGCGGGCGACGCCACGCGCGGCGGCGCGGCGCTTCAGCGGCAGACGCGAGATCGCGCAGGGCGCCTCGGTCGGCCACGCGCGCAGCGTTTCTCGATCGCGCCGCCACGGAGCGTGCGCTTGCGTCTGAAACCTCGAGCAGCGCGGCAGACACGGGCGACACGGGCGCGCACTCGGCGGTCCTCGCGAGCGCTCACGCGATCGCGAGGTGGCACGCGAGGCAGCGCGCGATGGCGCTCGGCAGCGCCAGGGCGACAGCACGCGCATTATGCGCGGCGCTCGGCGAGATCTGTGTGACGAGGGGTGCGAGTTTCACGCACGGGAAACCTCAACGCCCGGATTTCTCAGCACCTCGGTAGCACGTTTCTCGGCAGATCGCTGGGCGACTAGCGCACGAGTCGCGCGCAGGTTTTCTCGGCAGATGCCGACACCTGCGCGCAGATGACTCGACAGCTGCTCGGCGAGGCGCGAAGGCGTGCGGCGTCTTCTCGGCAGTGTGCTGGGCGTGCGCTGTGGGCCTTGCCCTAGCGCGCACGGCCCAAATTTATCTGGGTCGACCCGCCCAACCGCCCGAACTCGCTTTTTCACCCCGATCCAATATCCGCCCGAATCCGCTTTTGACGAATCCGTCCGTGCCTGCACGCGAGGCCTGCTTTGATTTAATTGCATGCTTTGCAATTCTATGTAATAGATTAGACTTGAAAGTGCAGTTTCACGAGTGGGCCACGATGAACGCTTTATTTTATTTTTATCGCTCATCGCATGTCGTGGATGTTTATATTATGCAAGAGTATGCTATGTATGTTTAAATTACGTTGACAAACCATTATGTGTTTTTCGAATTGGATGCACATAGTAAGCATGCTAGGTTTATCACGCTTATCAAGCATATTTTAGAATTTCATGAGCATGTTTTACATGTTGAGTTCTATAGAATAGCATGCTAGATTACGTGATCTCGCATGGACAAACCTTTGAATAAAAAGACTAAGAAGTAACCCGACATATTAATTTTAATTAAAATGTCAAGACCTCCACTTTTGATCTCTAAACAAAGTGAGACGACCGTGAGTAAACGCCCACGCGCGGCTTACTTGCACTGCTTATCATAAGTTTGTTAGATGAGATTTCTAAATAAAACATTTTAAATCTATTGAGAAGTGGGAGTTTCATGTGTAAACGTCCACACGCGTGGCTTGCATGTGCGATTTTCATAAGTTCTCTAGAGATAGATATAAAATGAGATAACAAAAGAATTTGAATTGGAAGCGGTATGGTCCGAGTGAGTATGCCAATTCTAAGAATTCATTCTCTGCTGTTAAAATTGTGGTCAATGCTTAGACATCACCTCGAGTACAACTTCCCGCGAAGTCCCTTCTTGCGATAGTGATGTGGTCTAGTAAGGTCCAATCGTTAATTTCATTTGTCATAAGGATAAGTTGACATGGATTGAAATTAAACGACTAAAAGGTATATTTTAGTCTGGTCGAGGGGTTCATGTGTAAACGTCCACACGCGGCTCAGATGTGGAATTCCTTGGCGATTGGAGGTTTCAATCAATATTGTTTTATCAAAAGGTTACAATATTATTGTTACGAATTATGTGCGATCATATGCTTATGTGTTTACATTATCTTTTCAGATATGTCTCTTACACCGATTATCAATATGCTCGCACAAAATCCCTTATCCGGTCCAATTTTTTTATCGAGTGGAAACGAAACATTGAGAATGTTCTCACTGCCGAAGAAAATTTATATATTCTCACTACACCTCGTCCCAAACCTCTAGACGATTTATCTACTGATGAGGAGCGCAAGGAGCACAAGAAATGGGACAAATCAAATAGAATGGCGAAGTGCCTTCTTTTGGTCACCATGTGCGAGTCCTTGCGCCTCCAAAGATCAAGAGATGGATGATCGCGACCACAATATGGCTAAATCTCATGATATTGTATGAGTCGGACAGAATCGCTTGTCATAATTTGAAAAATTAATTATGTCAAGTTCTATGAAGGAAAGCGATTCAAAGCATGACCATATAGAGCGATGATCAATCTCTTCTGGAGAGCTCGAATTGGTTGGAGGATATATTGATGACGTAGTCGAATCGATATGATCCTCAATACTTTGTCCAAGTCTTTGATGACTTTCGTTATGGAGTAGTCCTTTATGATAAGAGTTATACTCTAGATTCATTGCAAGAGGACTTAGTAACGGAAGAAAGCAAAATGGGCAAGGCAGCAATCTTCGCACAAGACCTCTGGGAAGACCACTGTTTTATCGAAAGATGAAAAGGGAAAGTGGAATTCTAGAGATGCTAAAGCTAAAGAAAAGAGTGGGAGTAATGTAAAGGGCTCTACCAGCGGTTTGAAAAAGCCAAAGGAGAAGGGCAAGTGCTTCAAGTGCGGTGAGACTGGGCATTGGAAGGCAAAGTGCCCCAAGCTCAAGGCTCAAGGTACGCCGTTTGCTTTAGTAACGGAAACATGTTTAGCGACTTGTTCTACCCATTCTTGGGTAGTAGACACGGGTGCGACTGATCATGTTTGTTACACCTTGCAGGGGTTCCTGCGGACAAGGGAGCTGGCTAATGGCGAGATAACGATCTCCATGGGCAACGCGGCGAAAGTCGAGGCCGTTGCAGTTGGAGATGTTACTTTATGTTTTGAGAAAACAGTTTTAGTTTTAAAAGACGTTTTATATGTGCCGGATTTTCATGAACCTTGTTTCGCTTTCAAATTATTTTCTCATGGATATTCGTTATTTTTGATAGTGGTGTTTCTATCATAAGAAATGACGGTTATCTGTGTTGCACGTTATATAATTCGCTTTATACTTTTTCTCGCCAAACATAATACCTATAACTATGTTGCATCTTCATCAAACCCTAAAAGAGAAAGTTTTCTTAGAAGATGACACCACTTTTCTCTCGGCATCTTAGATTAGGTCACATCAATCTAAATAGGATCCAAAGACCGCTAAGAATGGGCGTTGGGTAATCTAACAGCTTACTCCATTCCCACCGCGAATCTGTATAGAAGGTAAGATGTCGACCAAACCCTTCAAAGCGAAGGTTATAGAGCCAAAGAAATGTTGGAGTTAGTCCGTTCTCGACTGTGGGACCGATGTCCACACAAGCTCGTGGAGGGTACGAGTATTTTGTCACTTTCATTGACGATTACTCGAGGTACGGATACGTATACCGCTTCACCGCAAGTTTGAATGCTTTGAGAAATTCAAAGAGTTTAAGGCGGAAGTGGAGACGGCTAGGTAAAGTATCAAGTCATCGAGTTCGATCGCGATGGCGAATACCTCAAGAACGAGTTTATGGACTATCTAGTGAAGTGTGGGATTACATCCCAACAAGACTTCACCGGGCACACAACAACAAAATGGTGTGTCGAGCGAAGAAATAGGACTCTTTTAGAAATGGTTAGATCAATGATGAGCTATGCGATCGCCTATTTCGCTCGGGGTATGCCTTAGAAACAATGGCATACTTGCTAAATCTAGTACCTTCCAAGTCATCGAAAAGACCCTTTCGAGTTGTGGTTTGGGCACAAGCCTAGTTTAAGCCACATAAGGATATGGGCCCAAAGACACATGTCGAACAAGAAGGCGACAAGTTGGAGGCTAGATCCGATGCAAGGTCGTTTATCGCTATCCTAGAGGAACGAAGGTGGTTTATTCTATAGTCCTAAGGATCGGAAGGTCATTATTAGCACTAATGCCCGATTCTTAGAAGAGGACTACATGAAAATCATAAATCCAAAGTTGAAATCATTCTTCAAGAATTAGAAGATGATCGTATTCCACCACCGACAGGCCAAAGGTACGAGATGTCGAGTCTAGTGGGAGGATCGACACCGATACTTCAAGAAATTGAAGTGGGTCGAGTTCCACCGGAGATACCGACCGTGCATAAGTGGTACCTACCCGAGAAGTTGTGCAAGATAGAGAACCACAAGTTTCAGACCCACCGCCGCCATTGTGCTCGTGGCGCCTCGTCATAGTGGGAGGGTTATTCGTCAACCCGAGCGATTTATGTTCGTGGGTGAATCTTCAGATTTTGTCCCGTAAAACGAACAGCAATAATCGACCCATGGACGTTCAGCGAGGCGATACAAGACAAAGATGTCAACAATAATGTGGTATTTCTTGCACTTTACGTAGATGACATTTTTCTATTTGGCGACAATGTGAAGTTGTTATCGACGAAAGAGTTGGTAATCCGATCGCCTTCAAATGAAAGACTAAGGAGATGCGGCAGACATTCTTGGGATCAAGGTTTACCGAGATCGCAAGAGGAAAATGTTGAGCTTATCTCAGCGCCTTACATTGATACCGTGATTACTCGCTTTAGTATGCGAACCGCCTAGAAAGGATTGCTACATTTCGGACATGGCGCCCTTTATCTAAAGGAGCGATCACCGTGATCGCAAAGAAGATAGAGGAATGAGACAAGTTCCCTACGCTTCCGCCGTAGGAAGTACTCATGTATGCAATGCTATGCACGCTGCTCGATATCTGCATGCGAGAGGCATAGTAGCTAGATATCGCCTAACCTCGACAAGCACATTGATCGCAGAAAGCATATACTCAAGTATCCGAAAAGGACTCGAGATTATAGGCTAGTTTACCATGCGATAGTCTAATGCCTTTGGGTTATTCGCACTGGTTTCCAAGATGACCGTGATAAGAATAAGTCTACCTCGGACTATGTGTTTACCTTGTGAGGTGGAGCCGTATCTGGCGGAGTGCAAAGCGGCGATGCATTGCGGACTCTACCATGGAAGTTCGAACATGTAGCCGCTCAAGGCTACTAAGGAGGCGGTATGGTTCAAGAACTACCTCGAGGATCTAGATGTGGTACTGGTTTGCCCAAGAGTATCATAGTTTATCGTGATAACTCGGTGCGATGGCAAACTCGAAGGAACCATGGACCCACAAGGCGACCAAACACATAGAGAGAAAGTACCATGTCATACGAGAAATCGTTAGGCGAGGGACGTCTTGATTGCAAAGATTGATACGACGGATAACCTAGCGGATCCATTCACTAAAGCCTCGCCACAATAAGTCTACGCCGGGACGTTAGAGGGCTTAATTGCGCTAGATGGCACCCACTTAGAAAGGAAACTTTGTATAAGTGGGAGAAGCAAAGTGATGGTTGTGTGTAATAGCTAGTAGAGACACATTGTTTACTAAAAGTTTGCTTTAGTATAAGTGGGAGATTGTTGGATTTGTATATCGAAAGCGCTTTGGTTGAGCTTGTATACAATGTTTCTGTTACCACTATTACAATCTCCTATCCGAATTGAATACTTGATTGCATATATCTCGTGTCCCCTTATCTCATATATAAGTTAGATCATACGGTGTGTAGAAGATCACGTAAGTCCGTATGATTGGTCAAGCTTTAATGAGATATAAAAGTTTCACACCGAGACAACTTAAGGACGAGTTGTCGGTATAGGCTGCATGTATAGATAAGAAGTGACTTGACTTGGTTACTTGTCTATGCTTTGGCACGCCTTGACGTATCAAGGATCACAGTGAGATGAGTTCTTCTATCGGACCGTAGTGAAGAACCTAGATCTCGGTGACTTACGATGATCTAAACCTCGATAAGGTATTAGGTGAGTATGAGTTCTCGACCATCACTTTGACTTGTTATGGGTGAGGTTATATGTTCTAACCCAAGATTCTCCGCATCTTGGGTGGTGGCGATCTTGTATGTCACGCTAGTTATCTCAGACGAGTCACCGTATCTGCTTAGGATGATGACGCCCCTTAAGGAGCTCAAAGGTTTATTGTACTAAACCCCGCAGTTGAGTTAGCTCAAGTACAATAATAAGGTTGAGTGGTACTACTTAAGAAATGAAGATATTAATTATTTTAAGCAATGATTGCTATAAATAATTAATGGACGCTCGATATCTTAAATACGGGATTCAGAATGTCTAAGTGCAAGCCCGACTCAACTTCGGTAATAAAGGGTAAGTCAAGATTTATTCTCTAGTGGCATGAATAAATGTTTATAAATTAATTTATGTTCGGGTGAACATAAGATAATTAATTTATTTGAGGCCCATCTTTATTCCTCAGATTTGATCCCTGGTCGCCCATCCGTGCCCGCCTCTTAGGAGGAAAATCATGCCCATATTGCTCTATATGGCAAGATTTTATTCTCTTTATCCTACAAGGATATAATTATATTTATGGAATATGCATAGATCTTTTCCTTATGGGATTATGGTAGTGCATTATAAATATAAGGTAAGAGATAAAATCAAGGTTAATTTTTAATTAACCAACCTCATATTTTCGTATATGTCCAAGTGAATTACATGAATAAGGATTCTCGAAAATCCTTATATGCTTGGGAGACATTTACGTGAATAAAAAGATATACATGGGAGATATTTACATGCGTGAATATTTACGTGAATTCCAAATATATTGGGAGATATTTACGTGAATTCCATGTATTCTTTTGGTGATTTTTCGTGAATTCCAAGTATTTCTTGGGAGAAATTTTCGAAAGTCCATAGAGCATTTGGGTGATTTTTCGAAGCATTCTCCATAGATCGTCCTCACTCGGCGTTGGAGTTTGTGTAACCGGATACAGATCCGTAAGATCAAAGCACGAGTCTCGATCCGCTCATCCTGCTCATCCCCGATGATTCAAAGGTAAACACGAAAACCCCTACGTGTTGCAATTAATTATATAGACGCATGCTAGGAATATAATCAATGTATGGTGGATTAAACATCCAAGATAGATCTTCGGGGCGAGGGCTAAACCTAGTTTTCCCTAAACTACGTAACACATATTGTCATCGAGGACAATATCTGTCGGCGGTATCACATGGCTGGGTCGTGTATGTACTTCCTTAGTTGTGAAACGTGGAATACATTGTGCACATTCCCAAAGCTTGGCGGCAATGCAAGTCTGTAGGCCGCTGGCCCTATCCTTTCCAAAATTTCATAGGGTACTATGAAACGTGGTCGTAGCTTTCCTTTTATTCCAAATCTCACGATTCCTTTTGATGGAGAAATCTTCAAGAAGACTTTGTCTCCCACTTCAAAATGTAGCTCTGTGCGACCTTTGTCGTCGTACGACTGCTGTCGGTCTTGGGCCTCCTTGATCCGTTGGCGGATCTGTCTCACGATCTCGATCATCTCTCCCACAGAGTCAGGTCCTAATACTCTGCTTTCTCCTGCTTCATCCCAGTAGAGTGTTGATCGACATTTCTTTCTATAAAGAGCTTCATACGGGGCCATTCCAATAGTTGCTTGGTAGCTGTTACTGTAGGCGAATTTCATAAGTGGTAACACTTGTTCCCAGCTTTCTCCTCTATCCAGGACAACGGTCCTCAACATATCTTCGAGCGTCTGAATGGTCCTCTCGGATTGTCCGTCCGTTTGTGGGTGGAACGCGGTACTGAAATATAGTCGAGTTCCCAATTCCTTTTGCAAACTCGTCCAAAATCTGGATGTAAATTTTGAATCTCTATCGACGTGATAGTCTTCGGAACTCCATGTAAGCGTATGATTTCTTGAACGTACAGCTGTGCTAGTCTGTCTGATCCATGTGTTATCAGAATGGGCAGAAAATACGCGCTCTTGGTCAAACGATCGATGATGACCCAGATAGCGGTATTTCCCCATTGTGATTTGGGCAACCCGGTAACAAAATCCATGGCTATGTCATCCCATTTCCATTTCGGTATGTCCAGAGGCTGTAAGGTTCCATACGGTCGCTGGTGGAGTGCCTTCACTTGTTGGCATGTCAAACAACGTTCTACGAATGAAGCTACGTCTCGCTTCATTCCATCCCACCAAAATTTCTCTTTGAGATCTTGATACATTTTGGTGCTTCCGGGGTGTGCGGTGTAAGAAGTCTCATGGACTTCTTTCAAGATCTCGCTCCTAAGCCCTTCTTCTTCTGGGACACACACTCTCCCATCATACAATAAAACGTTATATGTTGCTTTTTGAAATTCTTGTGGTTGTTGTCCTTGATCTTAGCTCGTATTTCCTCTAGCTTCTTGCTCTTCCTCTGAGCTTCTACGATTCGGGCTCTTAAGTCCGGGATTGCAATCAACGTTGCAATACAACCCTCTATCGTCAGAGACGGGTCTATGACTTCGATGTTCATCTTCTGAAATTCCTTTATAAGTATTTCCTCATGGCTGAGGAGACATCCCAAACTAGGGTGGGATTTGCGACTCAAGGCATCGGCTACAACATTACCTTGCCTGGGTGGTAATTGATATCACAGTCGTAATCTTTCACTAGTTCTAACCATCTACGCTACCTCATGTTAAGATCTTTCTATTCAAAGAAATATTTCAAGCTTTTATGGTCAGTATAGATCTCACATCTAACTCCATAAAGATGATGCCTCCAAATCTTTAAGGCATGTACGACCGCTGCTAATTCCAGGTCGTGCGTAGGATAGTTCAACTCATGTAGGCGTAACTGCCTTGAAGCATAAGCGATAACCTTGCCTTCTTGCATTAGCACACATCCTAGTCCATTCTTTGAAGCATCGGTGTAGATTGTGTATTCTTTATCTACCTCGGGTACTGCTAGTACAAGTGCTGTCGTCAGTTGGAATCTAGCCTCACACTCGGTGGTCCATGTGTACTTGATCCCCTTTCGCAACAATTAGGTCATGGGTCGAGCTATCGTTGAGAATCCCTCGATAAATCTTCGATAATAGCCCAAGTCCTAAGAAACTCCGAATTTCATTCAGGTTCTTCGGTGACTCCCATTCAAGAACTATGTTGATTTTCGAGGGGTCTACTTTGATTCCCTCGGCGGACACGATATGACCTAAAAATGTCACTTCGCCTAACCAGAATTCACACTTGCTAAACTTGGCAAATAGTTGCTCTTGCCTTAATGTTTGCAGCACAGTTCTCAAGTGCTCCTTGTGTTCTTGGTTATTCCTGGAGTATATTAGGATATCGTCTATGAATACTAGGACAAATTTATCTAAGTACGGGTGAAATACCCTATTCATGATATCCATAAATACTGCTGGGGCATTTGTAAGTCCAAAGGGCATAACGATGAATTCGAAATGACCATACCTTGTACGGAAAGCCTTTTTAGGTACATCCTCTGGTCTAATCCTTAGTTGATGGTATCCCGACTTTAGATCTATCTTTGAAAAGACTCCTGCTCCCTTAAGTTGATCAAACAGATCGTCGATTCGGGGCAAATGATACTTATTCTTAAGAGTTATCTTGTTTAACTCTCGATAGTCTATGCACATTCTCAAAGTGTCATCCTTCTTCTTCACGAAAAGGACAGGTGCTCCCCAAGGAGACACACTGGGTCTAATGAAACCTAACTCCAAGAGTTCTTGCAGCTGGATCTTCAGTTCCTCAAGTTCCTTTAGTGCCATCCGGTATGGGGCTTTTGACACGGGGGCAGAACCTGTTTCAGGGTCGATCGTGAACTCAATCTGTCGGTTTAGTGGTAATCCCGGTAATTCATCTGGAAATACATCGGGATACTCCTTCACGATCGGGACGTCTTCTATCCTTCTCTCATTCTGCTCTTCCTCTTGGAGATAGACGAGGTATGCGTGGTTCTCTGTCTTGTTCAGCAACGTCCTTGCTCGTAGTGCGGATATGATTGGGACTCTCCTCTCCATGTTGATCCCGTGAAAGTCTGTAGGATTCTCTCCGGGATGTTGGAATGAAATTTTCCTTTCATTACACAGGATGGTCGCATTATGTTCGGTTAACCAATCCATTCCTAGGATCATGTCCACATCTGTCATATGTATGACGTGAAGGTTTTCTGTCAAGACCTTGAGTGAGCCTAGTCCAAGTTCTAGGTTCGAGCATATGTGGGTTACCGTTCTTATGCCTCCTACTGGAGAAGAAATTTTCATGATTTGTTCAGCGCGCTTAGGGTCTAATCCTAAGTTCTCTACGCATGCTTCAACAATAAAAGAATGTGAGGCGCCAATATCAAACAGTAGGATAACAGGCAATTGAAGGAGTATTCCCATACCTGCCAAGTTTCCTTGGTTCCTTAACGGCTCCTGCGGAAACTCCCTTTCCTGGTTGAGGGCGTAGGCCCTGGCTTGCGGTGGTGGTTGTTGTTGTTGATGATGTTGTTGTTGTTGCGGTTGTTGCTGCTGTTGTGGTTGCTATTGGGGCTGTCGGTACTGCTGCTACGGCTGTCGCCATTGTTGTCGTCGTTGCCGCCGTGGTTGATATGGTCGCTGATTCGGCTGATAGTACTAGATCGAGGTCTGCTATTGGAACGGTTGGGCTTGAATAGCCCGGATCAGTTGGACTTGGTTGGCCACATTGGGACGGTCGTTTCTCCCTTGGCGTATCCCAGGGCAGTCCCTGGAGTAGTGGCCCTTCTGGCCACAATTGAAGCATCCGTCATTTGTGAATGCGCATGCCCCCTTATGACTCTTATGGCACTTGGGGCACACGGGGAGTTTCACAAATTTTTGGTTTCCCCCGCCAGGTGCAGGTACCATAGGGCGTCCATTCCCCTGCCCATGCCCAGATGGCACGTTATTCCTTTGCCATGGCCTCCAGTCGGCCTGCCAGTGTTGGATCCTTTTCCTTGGTGGGGTCCTTCCCACTTTCTCTTTCCACGATCCCCTTGGTGACTCGGGGGATGTACAATAACAGTCCTGTCCTCAGGCATAGCAGCCTCGATGTCCAATGCCCGACTGAGGGCCTCACG
The DNA here is from genome assembly GCA_036937905.1 of Salvia rosmarinus. NCBI lineage: Eukaryota > Viridiplantae > Streptophyta > Magnoliopsida > Lamiales > Lamiaceae > Salvia > Salvia rosmarinus. Next base: position 103,009,155 of record CM072819.1, read on the forward strand.
GTAAGTCAGATTTTCGTGACCAGCTAGCGACACCCTGATCTCATGGTAGAGTCCCGCCCGAAATTTTTCAGTCCTCTTCTCGTCGGTGTCGACCAACTGAAGCGCATACCGCGACATCTCACAGAATGCACAGTCGTAATCTGTGACCGTGGTCTTCCCTTGGTGCAGGTTGTAGAACTCGTGTTCTTTCCTCTTCCTTTAGCTCTTAGGAATGTACTTCTCGTACACCTCCTCTTTAAATTCCTCCCATGAGAAATTTTCCAACTCCTCTTCAGATAGAGTCTTCATCTTTGCTTCCCACCAGAAGTCGGCGGCACCAGTCATCTGGAAGGCAACGCATGATAATCGTTCCTGAGAGGTGCAGTGGAGGAAGTTGAAGATTCGCTCCAAAGCGCGAATCCATAGTTCATCATCCATTGGATTCCAAGTCCCGTTGAAGGTCGGTGGGTTCTGCCTGAGGAATAGTTCCTCAATCCGTCTCGCCGGTGGTGGTGGTGTGGGTGGAGTGTCTTCTCTCTCAGGTGTTACTTCACGGTTTCTTCTTCTCGGTGGTATCCTATCCTTCATAGACACACGCAATTAGAACAAAATCTCCTTACACTATCCATCAAGATCAATGCATACATATCAACACGGTATTCATATAATTACGAGCATAAATCTAGCACATCATCGAACACCACACATCGTAATATTTAAACAAAAGGCTCTCGAGGAGCTATCACCATATCATATCAATTGTCTCTACGAGGACTTTCATCAGCGTTTTGAAGATTACAAAGACCGTGCATGCAGTATGATGCCCAAAACAAATATCAGCATCACTCTGTGTACCTAGTCACGGTGCGTACAAAAATCTAACGCCACCGTGGTCATCAAAATAGGGTTCATGTTGGAACGACTCATCGTTTCCGCATGCATCAAAAGATATACAAAGTATATAGATAAAAAGACAATCTAGTCCTAAGAACTAGATCTATGATCGCCCGGGGTGTAGATAGGGCTCCATGCGTGAGAGTCAGGACTGGAAGCATGGGAACTCTCCACTCCTTCCATCTCATCGTCAGCTGATGGATCCTCCTCGGGGTCCTCCTCAGGATCTTCCTCGGGGTCTTCCTCGGGGTCCTCCTCCTCAGCGTCGCGTGCGGGAGCCACGGGCTCTCGGTCTCTAGCAACCCTGGCTTCCTCCATAGCAGCTAGGTGTTTGGTATGAATTTGTGCTGATTCTTGGTATTGTTTTACATGTCATTTTAGTGGTTTGTCCTATTTATGCCGCTGGTTTGATTAATATTTATCGATTCGGACTTACTTCGTTGTTTCGATGTTTTGTGGAAAAAACGGTATTTAAATAGGATGAATTAGATGTGCCAAGGATCTGGTATATTGAAGAGAATTTCGATAGGAGTTCATAGGCGCAAGCGGATCGCAAATCGGAATTCGGACGCGAGAACAGAGCGAACGTCAAAGTCGCGACGGCACCCCACCGCATGGCCCCAGCGCCCACGCCCGCACTCCCACGCCACAAGACCCACACCGCACGCACGCGCGCCACAGCACGCCAGCGCCCGCCGAGTGCCGGCCAAGACGCCCATCTTCCGTCGCGCTGGCCACAGCCTTCCCCGCCGGTAGCCCCACGCCTGCCGCCTCGCCTCGCCCATGCCGCCACCCAAGGCCGCACAGCCAACGCCGCGCCGCAGCGCGTCCATCCGGCCCAGGTGTCGGCGCCCGCCTCGCCGCCACACGCCGCCGCGTCGCCCGCCTCGCTCGCGCGCCAGCCCAGCCGTAAGTCCAAAGACTATTGCTCTCGGCGCTTCGCCGCCGCCATTCCATTCGAGCGCGTTCGCCCGTCTCGCGTTGGCACTCCAACCGGCGCTCATACCGTCGCGCGCTCGGCCATGCGCGTCCTCCAGCTCGTGCCCGTCCGGCGCAGGGCCTTGCCCAGCGCCCTTCTCCCGCACGCCCCTGCCATCTCAACCGGCGCACACACCAAGCGCCCATCCCAGCGCGCATTTCACATATTTTCCTCGCGCGTTCACTTTGAGCTGGCGCTAAAAAATGAGGCAGAATGTCTTCTGAGCCTGCGCTCACCTCAAACCGGCGCTCACTCTTATTTATTATATATAGGCGCTAGGTCACAATTTAAAGCGGGCGTTCTCAGTTTTTGATTCAACGCAGCCGTGGCGTTCTTCAAGGTTTCTTCCAGGATTTCTTCAGGCAACATATCAGATACAATTTAGTTTTAATTTCTGTTTTATTGTTTCGATTGAATAATCTTGTTATCAATTTATGTTTTTGGGGATTTAACAGTTCTTTCGGATCAATTTCATAGTATTCTTGTGTGATGGTTTTGTTGGATTCAATTCCATAGTGACAATGGATTGTTTTCGTTCTTCTATCAATTTATATTGCTTTGATTTATCTTGCTTTGGTTTAATTCTTGTTCTTGTTGGTTGATTGATGATTATGGTTTATTTGCAATTAGATTTAGATTAGGGCTTGACAAACCCTATGAATTGGATTTATATTGCTTTGTTTATTGCTTTCGATTTATCCTGCTTTCGTAGTTCAACTAGGGATTGACAACCCCTGGTTTAGATTTATTGCTTTATTAGTTTAGCTCGGGATTGACAACCCCTGGCCTAGGATGCTGTTTAATTCCTCGTATTTCAATTCCTGTATGTTTCAAACCCTTGTTGGGATTAGAATGTTTAGGTTTTAATTGCTTTCTGTGCGCGACACGAACAATCGCCCTGTTAAGTTTTCCTTGAGAGACGACTTGGGTTGACTTATCACGCTACAATTACCTCGTACGATTGCGAGTAATTTTGAGTGTGTTTTTAGCTCGATCAATTTTGGCGCCGTTGCCGGGGATAACTTTAGGCGTATTGTTTGTGTTGTTTGTTTTTTGTGTTTCTTTTCGTTTTGTTTGGTTATTTTCTCCACCCGGTGCGTGTAATCTTGTTTTTGTTGTTGGTGTCTGTTAATGCAGGGTTACCAGCAGTACGAATATGGCCAAACAGGCTGGGGGGAGGAAAGTTCATCGTATTGGGTAAATTATTCTTTCGAAGAAGGAGCCCGGTTCGACTTTTCTGAGGGATGTCCGTCAGGCTATGGGCCACAAGCATATGACCCTTACTGGGACCCCAACCTGATTTGAGAAGTTGGGATCCTCAGCAGCAACAGCAGCCTCCTCAACCCGATTTGGGATGTTGGGATCCACAGCAGCAGCAACCGCCTCCTCAGTCCGATTCGGAATGGTGGGAACCACAACCCGACCCGGAATATTGGAACCCACAACCTGATTATGAATGGTGTGATCCACAGCAGCCATAGCCTCCACAACAACAGTGGTACGACCCGCAGCAGGAGTATTATTCACCACCACACCCACCACCACCTCAGAGGTCATCTTTTGAGGATTCATTCGCCCCACGAATGGATCTGTTAGTTCACAGAATGGATGCTGCAAACGCCTCATCTCTGCGTTTAGAGACGCAAGCGAGACATGTTAACGGCACCGCTTGATGAGTATTACGACAATGGAAGGAACTTCGCACCAATCGAACAGTCCAGGCGGTCACTATTCTAGAAAGTGACCCAATTGAGAATTGGGTGGAAGAGACATCAGATGAGCCGCTGCAGCCAGAGAAGGTGGAAATTGAGGAAGAATGGGCATGTGAGGATGAGAAGCAGGATCAAAGCCACGAGGAAGTTGTTACCAGGATGGCTGACGAGGAAGAGTGGGTCCATGAAATTGATGACACGCCACAACCCACTATGGAAGTGAAAGAACTGCCTCAACAACTGTTCCCAGAGGAGGACAAAATGAGAACAAAGGTTGAGGTAATATCAATAATTTGTCAACATCCTAATTCACCAAAGTATCGTGCTTTGGGAATTGTAGTTATCTATTTTTCTTTGGAGAATAGGATGTTTGACTTGAGCTTAAATGATTCATTGTTTGCTTTCTTTACTATCCTCTGTTCTTATATGGTTTCTATTAATGCTTTGGCTGAGATGGTATTCCTACAGGTAAAGGACTATGGATAGCCCGTTGTTGACCGGAATACGTCGGGCTCATGACGTTAAACTGAGTACTACGTGGGAGTTTACCCACAGATTTTTATTTTCTTTTTCTTTCTTTCTTTTGTTTTGTTTCGTTGATCCGTGCTTTGTCGCTGAGTTTGTTTTGCTCGAATCGGAACGTTGTAGCGGTGTGGTGGCCGCCGACACTCCCAACTTTGTCGTGCACGCCACATTCCATCCACCGCCATGCCATCTATTTTCAGGGAAGTCTCCCCATCTATTAGTAATTTTTGTGTTATTAATGTTTTGAGCACTGGGGACAATGCTCGAATTTAGTGTGGGGGAGAGAGTATGTGGTTTTGTGGGCGTGATATATATATTTTTGTATGCTTAATGATGTGCCCTTGTGCTTATTTTGATTGTTTGGACGTAAGCTTTGTCTATGCGAGTAAGTTAGGATTTTGATTGTTGCATCTGAACTCTGTGATATTGGTCAAACTGATTTTGTATTTCCGAGACTTTTGGTGATATATGATTTGAGTGTAATATGAATTGACGAGATTGTGATTGATAGAAAATGAATAGGGAAAAATTGATGTGATTTGTCCGGCTAATGTTAGGTGTAGTGTTAACATTGTGGTCGTCTATATACTTGTCTCCTTTTATTAATAAAAAAAATGGAAGAGAAAAAAAAAGAAAAAAAGTATGAATTTGTTTTGTTGAGATTGTTGAAATGGAGGATGAGATTATGTCCCTCTTTCTCGTAAATTGAGAAATGGACATGGGAAACCACGTTAGGAGACTCGAGTTCATCGAGAGTTCACCTTTGGAATATTGTTCCAAAATCTGTTAAAACTTTCTTTGTGCTTTAAAAAGGAACTTGTTGCTAAAGGTGACCACATTAGTTAGTTCACCCCTAACGGAGAGTTGGGTCTGAGCAGAGTGTTCCCTTTATTTATTGGAAATCAATTGCCGTCTTAGATTTATTTCTCATTATCTTTGAATTTGTAAACACCAAGCGTGGGGGAAAAGCAATAAGGTTTGATTGATTAGAATAAGAGTGAAATTGCATGAATTATCTTCTCTATTCTTATTGGTATAGAGTTTGCTTGAGGACAAGCAAATGGATAAGTGTGGGGGAGTTGTTTGGTATGAATTTGTGCTGATTCTTGGTATTGTTTTACATGTCATTTTAGTGGTTTGTCCTATTTATGCCGTTGGTTTGATTAATATTTATCGATTCGGACTTACTTCGTTGTTTCGATGTTTTGTAGAAAAAAACGGCATATAAATAGGATGAATTGATGAGCCAAGGATCCGTATATTGAATGAATTTCGATAGGAGTTCATAGGCGCAAGCGATCGCAAATCGAATTGAACGCGAGAAACGAGCGAACGTCAAAGTCGCGACGGCACCCCGCCGCATGGCCCTGCGCCCCACGCCAACAAGACGCCAGCGTCCATCGAGTGCCGGCCAGCGCCCATCTTCCGTCGCGCTCCACACACACCACCTTCGCCGCCACAGAGCCGCCGCCGCCGCCTCGCCTTGCCAATACCACTCGCCAGCCGCGCAAAACCAGCCAGCTTCAGCCTTGCAGCATCCGTCCGGCGCTGGTGTCCAGCGCCCCGCCTCACGCGTCATCCGTCCGGGCTGGTGTCCATCGCCCGCCTCGCCGCACGCCACGCGCCGCTCGCGTCGCCCGCCTCGCTTCGCGCCGCCGCCCAGCGCCCGTTACTACGCACTTTCGCCAGCGTCGCCCATTCCCGCGCGTTCGCCCCATCTCGCGCGTGCGTTGGCACTCCAGCCGGTGCTCATGCCGCGCGCGCCAAGGCCGCCATGGCGTCCTCCAGCGCGCGCCGCGCCCCGCCACCTCAACCGGTGCACACACCAAGCGCCCATCCCAGCGCGCATTTCACCTATTTCCCTCACGCGTTCACTTTGAGTTGGCGCTAAAAAATGAGGCAGAATGTCTTCTGAGCCTGCGCTCACCTCAAACCGGCGCTCACTCTTATTTATTATATATAGGCGCTAGGTCACAATTTAAAGCGGGTGTTCTCAGTTTTTGATTCAACGCAGCCGCGGCATTCTTCAAGGTTTCTTCCAGGATTTTTCAAGCAATATATCAGATACAATTTAGTTTTAATTTCTGTTTTATTGTTTCGATTGAATAATCTTGTTATCAATTTATGTTTTTTGGGGATTTAACAGTTCTTTCGGATCAATTTCATAGTATTCTTGTGTGATGGTTTTGTTGGATTCAATTCCATAGTGACAATGGATTGTTGTCGTTCTTCTATCAATTTATATTGCTTTGATTTATCTTGCTTTGGTTTAATTCCTGTTCTTGTTGGTTGATTGATGATTATGGTTTATTTGCAATTAGATTTAGATTAGGGCTTGACAAACCCTATGAATTGGATTTATATTGCTTTGTTTATTGCTTTCGATTTATCCCTTTCGTAGTTCAACTAGGGATTGACAACCCCGGTTTAGATTTATTGCTTTATTAGTTTAGCTCGGGATTGACAACCCCTGGCCTAGGATGCTGTTTAATTCCTCGTATTTCAATTCCCGTATGTTTCAAACCCTTGTTGGCATTAGAATGTTTAGGTTTTAATTGCTTTACATGCGCGACACCTAACAATCGCCCTGTTAAGTTTTCCTTGAGAGACGACTTGGGTTAACTTATCACGCTACAATTACCTCGTACGATTGCGAGTAAATTTGAGTGTGTTTTTTAGCTCGATCACTAGGTCTCGGCGGATTTCCGTCATGACCTCCTCATAAACATCATCCGGACATGGGGCAACAGCAGGGCGGACATCGATTCCCCTCACGGTACTTGTAGCTATGTCACATGGGTCCTCAATCTTCACAGCATCATGGCCCAAAGGCTCAGGCGGGGGTGGCGGCGACTGGACTGGGGGAGGGCCCGCAGGTGGAGGTGGAGACGGGTATGGCAAGACCGGCGGTGATGGTCTGGATGGACAATGGCAAGGATGGAATCCTACTGGTGGTAGGACTTGGAAGGTGGGCTGCCGGGGACGGGAAGGTCCCGCTTGGAACATGTCCCTACCACTGCCAGGCAAGAACACAGGTCCGTCAGCTGCCAAACGAGGCACCTCTGGATGGAGTCACTCCGGAATCTTGTCACGCCAAGTGTATTCTCGTGCGGGAAGATACGGTCCACGTGGTGCAGCTCCGTACACCGTGAACACATAGCTCATATGGCTAGCAAAGCGAGGCAGGTCTGCCTCCAGATCGAAGCTCTCTCGGCGTCGATAGATGTAATCCGCCGATATCTCGGGCATACCCCTGCCAGTCGGATGGCAGTCTCATGATAAGTCGAAGCACACCGTCATAATGAGATGTGCCTCGGGCGTGTGTAGCGGCCCAATGACGAGCGAAGTGCGCCAGAACTCGTCGAGGTCGTCTCCGTGGCACGTCCGGTAGGAAGCGATGCGAACGTATAACCTCGCCGGGTGTGGCCTAGAGGATAGGGGGCGCCTAGTCGTGAAGACTGTCCGAGCCATCTGAAAAGGAAAGTATCACTATGGTCAGACATGGTAAACATAATGGTATATCTAGAAGAAGGTATGTGCATAATAACATCTGTACAAAGGTTATAATAATCTATACCATACTATGACTTATCTACCTAAATTCCTATGGTGCGACTTTTATGGTTGGGTCTGCGGGAAGAGACGGTATGGTTTCTTAGAGTATAGCAACGATCGAGTCCTAGCCTTCGGGTAAAATCTAAGTGGTCACCTTATCTTATTGGGTCTTGGATTCCTTATTTCTATTCGCGTTATCGCATCACATCATATTCGTTCTCATTACGTACTTACAATTCATCATCTCTTTTTATACCTTCATAACGTTATACTTTTATTCTTTTCACTTATGCCACGATAGAGGAAACACGCGCGGTGTTCGGAACTCCTTCACGTAGAGAGGTTGGGACTCATAACAGTGCGAATCTCCAGTTAAGCAATCGCTTCATCATTGTAGACTCGTCGCGTTCTCATCATCGAATCCGTTCGGATTATGATTCCTAAGATTTCTATGTTCTCGTTCTTTCTTAGTACTTCGTTCAATTGGGGATACTTATGTTCTCATACTAAGTTCGGCGCAAAGGGATCATGTGTCTTAAGAGTCTATGTTCTTGTTGGGAAAAACGCACACACACATCACGAATAAAGACGAGAACACGAGAATTGTTTACCAGTTAGTCTTTCGACTACGTGCAGGGCGATACCAAGCCGAGTTATTTCACTATTTTTCTGATCTGACATACAAGGAGAAAACCGCTATTTATATCATAGCAATTAAGCCCAACCCTAAACCCATTAGGATAAAAACGGGGGCCTAAAACGTGGGCCCAAAAATTGACTCGGGCTTTTCGTCCGGTCCATTCAGGCTCCACACTCCAACAATCTCCCACTTGGACCGAATCCTCCAAGTAACCATATCTTCTTCTTCTCCTCCGTATCCGCTTGGTATCGTCTAGCCTCATCTTCGTTCCAAGGCCAATTGAAGCTATGCATAGCTCCATTTCTCTAAGGTCACCACCTTAGTAAACATGTCGGCTGGATTCTCACTTCCAAGGATCTTCTCGAGCTGCATAATTTTCTTCTCTAGAAGGTGACGGATGTAATGATACTTCAACTCAATGTGCTTTGTCCTCGAATGAAATGCCGGATTCTTAGCCAAAAAATAGCACTTTGACTATCATTGTAGAGAGTGCTATTCTTATGCTCCTTCCCAAGCTCATCCAAGAAATTCTGCAACCACACCATCTCCTTACTAGCTTCTGTTACAGCCACATACTCCGCCTCGGTTGTGGACAAAGCAACAACTTTTTGCAACTTAGAACCCCAAGAAATAGCGACCACCATAAGTAAAGACATACCGGTTGTCTTCTCCTCCCATCAAGGTCATTTGATGCCAAGTCCGCATCAACATAGCCACCAACATAACACTCTTTCCACTAAAACATAAGATTCTATCGTGGTACCTCTCAAGTATCGAAGAATCCATTTGACAGCTTCCCAATGTTGCTTCCCCGGATCACCCATGAATCGGCTCACTACTCCCACTGCATGCGCAATATCTGGTCTTGTACACACCATGGCATACATAATGCTACCAATTGCCGAAGCATAGGGGACTTTTAACATTTGGGCACGTTCCTCCTTGCTCTTTGGCGACTCCCTCTTTGACAGCTTAAAGTGACTGCCCAACGGGACACTCACAGGCTTCGACTCGAGCATGTTGAATCTTTCTAGGACCTTCTGAATGTAATTCTCCTGCGAAAGATACAACTTTCCCGTCGCCTTCTCACGCTTGATCCTCATGCCCAAAATCTGATTTGCCTCTCCAAGATCCTTCATGGAAAACCGTTCAGATAATTGCTTTTCAACTTATCTACCTCGCCAGCATCGCCTCCTGCGATCAACATGTCATCAACATATAACAGTAGAATAAGATAGTTATTGTCGAACCTCTTGTAATAACAACAATGGCCTGCGTAGCATCTTTGATAACCGATCTCTATCATGAAACTATCAAACTTCTTGTACCACCGCTCGAGCTTGCTTCAGCCGTCTAAGCTCTTCCTCAACTTGCACACAAACCCTCCTTTCCTTTCACTACAAATCCCTCCTACCGTGTCATGTATAACTCCTCCACCAAATCACCATGAAGAAAGGCGTCTTAACATCCATCGATGTAACAACAAATTTTCTGCGACAACCATACTCAACACCATGCGAATAGTGGTTAGTTTCACAACAGAGTAAATACATCAAGATAATCAATACCATGTCATTGCTCAATCCTTTGACAACCAGCCGAGCCTCATGGCGCTTGCTACCATCGCTTCACCCTTGATCCGATAGACCCACTTGCAATGCAAAGCCTTCGCCTTTGGGAGCTCAACAAGTTCCCAAGTGCCATTCAACGTAAGAGATGCCAACTCGTCATCCATAGCAACTCTCATTTTCGCCTTTCTCCACCCCGCTCTGCCTCTGATAACACTCGGGTTCACCACCATCGATGCGTAGCAAGTAGTAATTAGATGGCGAATACCTTCTGTGCACGCCGCCTCTAATTGGTCTCGCGGTAGATTCTCCGTGGTGGGTTCCTGGTTCTTCATCAAGATCTTCTTCATTCGACTCTCATTGCTCCCACTCGAGTTTGAGATGTCTAACTCGACCTCTTGGGCTTTGTTCTTGTCGTAATCGATGCCTCCAATATGTCCTTGTGCATAACCTCTTTTCCGTCCATTCTTCCTCGGTATTACATTCTCGGTGGGCCAGATGGACCTCGGTTGATCGAGATATGCAGTTGTGCTCACAAAGCGTCCGCCTGAACATCTTAGCGATCCACTCTTCAACCTCGTGCATCTTGCTCGCTCATTCAACGTTACTTCATTCGTTCGCCACTCCATTCTCACGGGAGTTCCTCTCACGGTCTTCTCCATGCGAATCCCATTCTCAACACAATGGTCTTTGAACTCACGGTTCATATTCTCCTCCATTGTCGGACCGGAGACACTTCACCTTCAATCCGTTTCATTCTCAACAAGGGCTTTCCACTACGAAAGTATCAAATGCATCGATTTATTCTTGAAGAAATAAACCCATACCTTTCGAGTGGAATCATCTATGAAGGTCATGTAGTATTCGAACCGCCAGAGGACTTCACATCTTGGTCCCCATAAGTCACTATGCACCAGCTCCACTTTTCTATCTTCAAGGTTCGCCACCTCGAGAAACTCACCCTTCTCTGCTTCCGAAAATGCAATCCTCACACCGGCCGACTTCAACATTTTTCAGCCGTGAAGTCTCCCTTCAACACATCACCTTCATCCCTTTCTCGCTCATATGACCCGGTAAGACGACAAGCCACAATTTAACATCGGTTGTAGCTCTGCGAGATCAATGCGATCCTTGGAATTAGTAGTTGTATACAACGTACCTCCTTCTTCCCTCGAGCTACTATCATAGCTCCTCTGCCGATCTTCCAACCGCTTCTGCGAAAGTCACCGAGTATCCTTCAACGTCTGTCGCCCGATTGAAAGCAAATTTCTTTTCAATCACGGAATGTGCCTCACACCATTTAGCTTCAACACCGATCCGTTTGGTGTAGAAATTCGGACATCTCCTTTCCCACGATCTTGTGGGTTCATCATCGCCTAGGTAGACTTGTCCGACCGCGGACACATAGTTCTCCATTATTCGGCATCACCGCATGAATGGAATGATGCTCGTAATCAACACCCAAGACTCCGCCGACTCATCGACACTCAAGACCAACGATCTCCAATATCATCTCGTGGTTGCGTTTGTCGCCTTCTTCTCGTTCGTCCTTTCTTGTTCTTCTTAGGTCTTTGGGCACTGCCTCATAGTGACCGAACTCCTCACAATTCCAAAGACCTTGGATTGAGTCTTTGTCCTTCCCGGATTGACTTTTTCCTCCGGATTTTGATCTTCCTCCTTCTCGCTTATTCTTGACCGCCTCTCTTCCGTGTTCGTGACCACGAGGTGGATCTGATTCTTTCTGCGAACCTCTTCACTAATCATCGGATCCTCACTCGTCAAAACTCGGCTTAGTCTTCGTGGATGAAGCACTAATCTTCTTTATGCTCCATTCGAACTTTCTCGCGAGAGAAGATAACATGACTAAAGCAAGTACCTCGTCTTTGAAGTCGATCTCAACCGAACTCAACTGCCCAATGATCATGTTGAACTCGTTCAGATGTTGTTGCACATGTGTGCTCTCCGACATCTTGAAATTGAACAACCTTCTGATCAGATGAACTTTGTTCGCTGTTGTAGGCTTCTGGTACATCTGCTCCAAGATTTGCAACATCTCCTTTGCCGTCTTGGCTTTAGTCGTGTGATAAGCCACGTTCCTAGACAGAGATAACCGTATCGCACTCATCGCTTTTACAACTCAGCGATTCCATTCCGTTCTTCCATCTTTTCGGTTTCCTTCCTCCTCCGGGGGAAAGCAGATCTTCTCGTAGAGGTAGTCCTCGATCTGCATCCTCCGAAACCGAAATCGATCCGTCGAACTTCTCGATTGAAATCTTTCCATCGCTCATCGTGATCGCTCCTTCGAACACAAGGCTCGATACCGCTTGTTGGGAAAACGCACACACAATCACGAATAAAGGCGAGAACACAAAGAATTGTTTACCAGTTAGTCTTTCGACTACGTCGGGGCGATACCAAGCCGAGTTATTTCACTATTTTTCGGATCTGACATACTGAGGAAAACCGCTATTTATATCATAGCAATTAAGCCCTAACCCTAAACCCATTAGGATAAAAACGTGGGCCTAAAAACGTGGGCCCAAAAAATTCGGCCCACAGTTCTCATGGGGAAACATACTCATTTACATCATGCTTCTATCATGCTTCGCAAACAACAGTAAACACAAATCGCGACACATTGTGCGATAATCAAGCATTCTCATTTACTCATTTACCAAGCTCCTAAAGCTTGTAACTTTCTTTCAAACTAATGATCAATCAATTGAAACAACTTTTCAATTTCAAAAATTTCCACTTCCAAAAATATTTTTCAACTTCCCAACAAGGCAATATTGAAATTCCAATTCACATTTCATATACTTCCATCATTTCAAAACAACTTTTAGTTGGGATAGTTACCTTCTTCCTCGTTGAGCAGGACGACAATGGAGTGCAGTGCAGTAGCAGTCAAACACAAACAATTTTAGACTCAACTTTAACTTAGGATTCAAAGAAATGATTTCTAGGGTTCAGAGCAAACAAGTGCTCTGATACCACTTTGTGACGACCCGACTTCCCAAGGAAGTACGTATCATATGGATCGTCACTGGTATGATAAAGCAGCGGATATAAACATAACTAATCAATGCAATTAACCATTAACTACTCAATAACGCATAGACTAAAAAGGGATAAGTTATTCAATACCAACTCAAGTCACAAAAGGACTTGTCAAAAGGGTTCAAGATTCAAATATAACCCAATCAGGGCACAATTCAAGGATCGAGGTACGACCTCAAGTTCAATACGGTATGAAAGCAGTTATAATAAAAACATCAAATAATATCAGAGTTAGGCAGCAAATAAACGTATGGACATGCATATGACGATACATGTTAAATGTTCTAGAAACATTTCTAATAAAGCATCAAAATAACTATCACTTTACACCACCTCGCACCCATCATCAATCTTTGCTCAACCTGCAAATCAAAAACGAGATGCAGGGCTAAGTACAAAAGTACTTAGTGGACTCATTGCCTAAAACATTTTCTTTATCAAAAGTTATTGAACTGCCCACAATAGCACATGAGGATTTTAGTTAAAAGACTCATGCCTATCAAACATTTTATCATTTCTCAAAAGCGTCGGGCGACTATTTCATTCACGTTGTTTCCATATCTGATCATTCATTCATTCATTCAATCGCGCACTATGGAGGTGGCCACCTACGCATAGTCGCCGTGACCGATCGAGGTAGCTAACATTAACACTAAGTCACACGTGTACACAATCCGAGTTAGTCTTCAACTAAGTCGGATCCGATCGTTACCCTTTTTTAACGTTGGTGGACCAACACATTCACATACCACATTGGATATACCAATCTCAGATAGGATAACAACAAAACATAAATATTTGGCAGTCAATAACATTTCATGTGATAATATTTCATAAAGCTTTGTAAATCATGCTTTCAATTATGCATAACATTTTTGTTTCAAGAAAGCCCACCTGCTAATCTAAAGCTAGTAAGTCTAAATGAGCAGGGTGTGGTTGTTCTTCCTCGCCAACTACGTACGATCAAACCCTTCATAAGAAAATATCGTTTCTTAGATTCTTTCTATTGATCGAAAGTCTTTTATAAATTACGACTTAAAGTTCCCACTTAGGGTTTCCTTATGATTTCGTGTGATTGTTTTAAGATAATTTTATTATCTTACATTCCCAATTCCCAAGCTATATTACATCATCGTTCATAGGTGAACTTCAATTATGAATCGCATACTCGGAGTCTATCCTCGACTCTTAACCTTAGTGTTATTCTAAACGTTATTACGTTATAGATTGTCGGTAATCAAATTATGATTGGTAAATTAGGATATTCTCAAGCCACTAACTAGACTTAACAATTATAGTTACGTCCTAGTAGGTTATGTGACGACTTGTCGTAGCACGACAATTAAAGAGGAGTATTGACTTATGATTCAGTGAACACATGCTATCATGTAAGTAAGTACTTAAGAATAAATGAAGTGCTTCGGGAATATTAACTCGACTTTTGAGACATAAGGATCGACATCTTATGTTCGAATCTTTGCTTACACATTACGACATTGTTTGTTTCTCTTAACTCGTCGGAGACTATATAAGTCGTATAATCGTTATTCGTTATCGAGTTGTTTTGACGCTCAATCTAATATCGTATTGGGTTGTCATTATTGAGTATCAACGTTGTAGCTCGGCTTTTAATTTTTCTAACTTAGGAACTCACGTTTGAGTATCCTTTTAATAGTAGCAAACCCTAATTTATGTCTAACTTCGATTCTTGTTGATTCTTTCTTAAGTTATCGAAATTGGTCGATTTCTTTTGGATTCTCGTACATATAGTATTATGTTGTTCATGTTTGGGGTTTTGGTTTGTCGGTACAACATAAACATAAACATTCAACACCAAACAATACCATACACAACATAAACTATACTAAAGCATTAGAAAACCCTAATTTCTAACATAATACACAATCATTGTGTATGTGTGCATAAGTGTTCCATTCATTCACCATAATCACAACCATTCATTCTAACCTTATAATTTCACTATCATAGCATCATTTAACATTAGAATTAAACCCATACTTAGCCATTTTGTTACGTTTTCGATAATTAGTAATAATTAGCATATGTATCCAATAATTTCCAATAAAATCATGGTATACTCCTATCATACTATAGAATTTAATTACCAACCCAATATCATCATATAAAATTTCAAACCATAGGTTAAAAAGCATTTAATTTTCGGCAATTATGATTTAAGGAGTTTTGGTGTTCAATAAATTCCACAAAAATTATATCATGCTTATACCATATACTAAACATTAAATATCATTTCATATCATGCATTAAAATTTAAACCCATGCTTTTCAACCTTATTTATTTTCGGTATTCACTATATATATATATATAAACATATTCAATAAATTTCATTCCTTCACAATATGTTTATATTGTGCAATAACATGTGATTTTAACATTAAACATCAACTAGTATTTAATAATATCACATAACATATTATCCTCAACAAAAAATATCAAATAAATCACTATATATATATAGTTCACGGTAATATTAGAAAAATAGGAGAGGTGTTTGAATAAATTCAAGGTTAATATATGATGTTCATATCATACCTTAAACACCATATCTTAACTATTTTCAACAAACAAAAATCAAACAATACTCCAAAATATATATATATGTCTCGGTCCAAATAAAATAAAATAGGAGATGTGTTTCAAAAATTCCAAGATTTATATATGATGTTTATATCATATATTAAACACCATATCTCAACTATTTTCAAAAAGAAAAATCAAACCATGGCTTAAATCAAGCCTATAGCTCTCGGCCCTTTTTTTTTTTAAATACCAAAAATATTCTGAAAATTATGATATTTATTCTACATGTTTATAATACATTAACAAGCAAAAATATCAAATAATATTCACAAAAGCATGCTTTATCACATATAAAAAGAAATAAAGCATAAATCGAAAAATATCAAACATCTCCAAAATTACGAAATTTTAACTACTGACCTTAGAACATCATTCTAAAATTTTTCATTCAATGGCTTGAGAGCATTTGATGGCTCAAAAGTCACGAAAAAATTGAGGAGCAAAACTAGGGTTTTTTGTGAAATAATTCAAGAAAAATCTAAAAAAAATTCTACTCCTTTACAAATAGAGAATGATGAGTACTACCTTTTTATGGTCTTAGAATAATTATTTGAGGGTTGGGAAGGTTTTAAATGGAGGATTAAAGACTAAAAAGTTGAAGAACAAAGAGAGAATTTGAAAAAGAGAGAGAATTTTGGTTCCAAAGGGATGAGGCTGTAATGGACGTCTCACCCACTGAATTGGCAGCCTAAAGAGCTGTCATTACCTATTTGGGGTGGTCTTGGTGGTAGTTGGGAGAAGGATTGGTCAAATTATCCGTTTTGGCATGTTAATACCGACTCTTTAAGTTTTAACGCGCTTTCGATTGATTTCTGCGTTCGGCGATTAAATTATGCTCATTCGAAATTCTATTGAATTCTTGAGCTTTCATAATTTATTTGAGTCTTATAAATCATTTCTTATTGATTTAGACCCTTGGTTCGAGTTTCAGATCGTTCTGATCAATTTAGAGTTTTTCCGGTATATTTTTCCCGGCGTTCGGTTAAGTTCTTCAGGAATTTCTTTCAGAAATTGATTCTTACAATTTCTAAATTTATAATAATATATTCCTTCATGATTTTGAGTGTTATCAATAATTATCATGATTAGCACGGACTGGAAGTTGATTCGGCTCGTAAATAGTGCTTTTGAGACTGACCGGGCAAGTATGCCCGAAAATTCTCATTCTTTGGCTTCTCACATGTTTTCGTGAGAGGATTCTAGAAATGAAATCCTTTTGTTAAGATTCATTCTCTATCTTTCATCCTATGTTCAGGCTATTCAGAAAACCCTAATCCGGTAGGACTAGTCTCTAGTTTTTGATTTCTCTAGTTTTCGATCTCCGAATCGATTCTAATTCATTTCATTGGTTACCTTAAACATAATTAAGGTCTAAACACCACAAATAATTGGTTTAAGCATCACTAATAAAAGTTTTAAATTTTTCGGGTTATTACAAGACCACCACTGAGTGTGGAAGTGGCCTCTCCCAAACTTGAATGAATCACTCGGGGTTCCATACCGAGTCCAACTCTTCTTCTTAGCATCCTCATCGACTGGTCGGTTGTCCTTCAAGCACGAGACTTGTCTAGCAATGGCAGTGGTGATCAAATAGCACTTCTCATGCTCTGAACTATCGTGTTGCTTTATGGCATCAAATATTGAAATGGTTAACTCCTCTTTATTCACACGAAAGGTGAGATCACCATCCTGCACATCGATCAGAGCCCTGCCTGTGGCTAAGAACGGTCTCCCTAGAATGAGAGGCGTGTTCCCATCCTCTGGCATATCAAGGACCACAAAATCCGCTGGGAAGATAAAATCTTTGACTTTGATAAACACATCTTCCACTATCCCCATGGACGGGTGGTGATCGTCTGCCATTTGGAGAGCAATTGTAGTAGCTTTAATTCTCCAATCTCCAATTTGTTAAATATGGACAACGGCATCAAGTTGATGCTTGCCCAGGTCGCATGAACTACGGAGAAAGTATGCCTCGATGACACGGGGTATAGTGAAGTCGCTCGATCTTTCTGCTTCAACGGCAACTTCTTTTGCAGCACAAGACTGCACTCTTGAGACAAATTAATAGTCTCGAACTTTTTAGCTTCTTCTTGTTGGTGACGGCATCATTTAGGAATTTCATGTACCCCGGCATATCTTTGAGCGCATCTAGTAAGGGGATATTGATATTCACCTTCTCAAACATCTCCAGGAATCGGGTCAGCCTATCGTCATGCTTTGGCTTGGCTAGCCGACTTGGGAACGGGATTGGAGAAGTGTAAGTCGGATATTTCTTCTCTAGGAATGCCTCGGGGCCACCCCCGAGGGCGCGAGTGCGGTCGCTAGGCACCTGGGCTGCGTCAACGGTCTTCTTCGCGGCCGGGCTCGCGGTCTTGGGCTCGATCACTGACTCTTCATCCGAACTCTCTGCCCAATTTCTCACGGCCGGCCTAGTGGTCGCAGGGTCAGTCGCGAGCCTCTCTGGAAAACTCTCTGGACGATTTCTCGCGGTCGGGCTCGCGGTCACGAGCTTGGTCGCGAGTTCCTCCTGGTTTGCTCCATTTTCATCATTTTGCCCCGGGTGATTCTGGTAAGCTCGTCCACTCCTCAACTGGATAGCAAAGCACTGATTCTTTGGGTTCACTTCCGTATTACTCGATAATTGGCCCGACTTATGTTGCGCGTTTTGTTGAGCAGCTATTTGGCTGATCTGGTTCTCCATTATTTTCAAATTCTTGCCCATCGTCGCTACGGTGGATTCCAGCTGTGTAATCCTCTGACCAGTGGTACTGATGAACGAGTTCTGCTGTGTCGCCAGTTGTTGGTTGCTCACAACCAACTGTTGCATCATATCTTCCAGACTCTGCTTCTACGGCTCCTGAATCATCCCATTTTGCACAGCGAAGCCTGCTTGAGGTTGTTGGAAATTATTGGGGTTGGCATACGACAAATTAGGATGATTCCTATTGTTAGGATGATATGCCAGATTTTCCCCATGGTTCCTCTGATTGATATAATTGACATCCCCTGTCTCGATCTGGCTCTTCAAAAGAGTGAACTTCTTCATAAGATCGTCGTATCTCGAGTCGACTTCTACGGAAGCTGCTTTAACCATTGGTGTTCTCTGCATCGGCCATTGATTGCTATTTGTTGTCATCTCTTCTATGATTCGGCTGGCCTCCTCCACTCGTCGGTTCAACAGGCATCCTCCTGCCGACGCATCTACTATGCTCCTCGTGTGAAGCGTCATCCCACTATAGAATTGCGTGATCTGCTGCTCTTTGGAGAATTCGTGTTGAGGGCACTTTCTCAATAAGCCCCTGAATCTCTCCCATGCCTCAAATAATGATTCATCTCCTTGTTGACAGAAATGGGATATCTCGGCTATTATCTTCTACGCTTTCGCCGGTGGAAAATATTTCGAAAGAAACTTCTCGCAAAGTTTCCAACTGCTATCGATGCGGTCCGAGCTCTTGAACCAATCCTTCGCCTGGCTGCGTAGAGAAAATCCAAACATGCGTATCCGGATCGTATCTTGTGGCACCTCATTCTGCTTGATGGTATCACAAATATCGAGGTATGTCTCGAGATGGGTATTCGGATCCTCTGTAACTCATCCTCCGAACTGTTCTCCTTGAACCATGCTGATCAGGGCCAGCTTCAACTCGAAATTATTCGCATTCACCTCCGAGCCCCATCCGCCTCCTTGAAATTGCTCAGTCAGAGGCCGTTACATGTAGTTCAACGGTCTCATCTCTGGAACAGGGACAAGGAGTCCCATGTTCGCCATTTGGCGTTGCATCTCTGTAAAATCAGCAAGAAGACGAGATGCTTGCTCGGGTTGTATACCCCCATTGGGAGGAACACTCCCGTTGTTCGGATTAGATGCCATTTCTCGTCTTCTTCTTTCTCGTCTCCTTCTCCTTTGGGTATTTTCGATATCTGGATCTACAGGTAATTCAGGAGGTCCTTGGGACCTTGTGATCATAAACTACCTGGAGAAAAAAGAGAAATCAGCTCTGGCAAGAAATAAAAATAAAATAAATTTACAACTTGAATTAATAATTCCAAATCGTCAAGTTATTCCTATATAATTTTAACAATCCCCGGCAATGGCGCCAAAATTTGATCGCTCACTTTTCTAACACGAAAATGTGCAATTATAAAGGTAAGTCGAGTATCGTATCCACAGGGATTGTAACACGAAAACATAGAAGCTAACTCAACAATAATTCATCATTATCCAAGAACAGATTGGTTTTGAAAAGGGTTTAGGGTTTCGAATATTAAATCCAAAACCAAAAGGTAACAACGCAAATAAAAACGAAAGCAATAAACACTCAAAGAGATAATAAGAATTAAAAAGACTAACCCTATGGATGCATTAATCCTACCCACAACGTATGTTTATCCTGCTTCCTATTAACCAATTTTAATCCAGACAAGATGGAAGATCACATATGTAACCAACAATTTCAGTTACGACAATTGTGGCAGTTGATTACCAATTTTCCCTATTACTGTTACGTCTCTAGATGAAAATTAGCAACTCCAAAAGGATCACAAAGAATATGCTTCCTACGAATGTTCCTATCTCAGCTACGACTTAAGATTTATTTGTATTGTGCATTCAAGATCGATTGACAATTAAAACGGTTAAGTAATTAACTGGCCACTAGATATGCATCAAGATTGATCAGAAATTAACACATATTATTAAGCACCAAGAATCACAAATCAATGCCCGGAAGGTAAATAGCAATAGCGGAAATTATAACACTTAGGATAGAATCATGCAAACCCTAGGATTAGAAAATGAATTTAGCTAGACATAATAATTGAAATAAAATAAAAATTAACCATAAAAATAAGAATTAAATAGATAAAACCCGTAATGCGGCGTCTGAAGAACAATGGTTGGGTTCGTATCCAAAACCAAGAATAAAACTGGAAAATAATGAATTCCTTCGGATGAAAACGTTCCAAAGCAATAACAATGCGTAGAACTAATGTAGAACAATAATAATCTAAGCCTAGATGGATGGAAAATCAAATCTAAAGCAAAAGTAAGTGAACAACTGAAGAAAAACGTGTAAAATAAGTGTGTTGCGTGTTAGAGGCACATAGACAAGCCTAGGGATATATATAGGTGCATGCAAAACCCTAATTTCGCATCCAGCGATCACGCCTCGCGGCGCGTGCTCGATCGCGAGCTTTTTTACGTTCTGAGCACTTTCTCGCGGCCGCACCTCGCAGTCGCGAGCTCGGTCTCGAGCTTCTGCGCAGAATGCGCGACTTCGCTGTTTCGCTCCGTTCTCTCGCGTCCGAACTCCGAATTGTGATCCGTTTGCGCCTATGGAATCCTATAGAGATACTCTTTAACATTATAAATTTTTCACATCCATACTTTTCATTTCCATTTCATCATATTTGGTTACATCTTTGCCTTGTGCATCGATTATCACCTGAAAAGCCTACAAAACACCAAAGAGAAACCCCAAGAGCAGTATCTTCCAAAAATAGCTAAAAGCATAAAGATTGACTATATAAACGCACTTAATAGATCTATTTCATCTTAATATATCATCAATAAACGAGTAAAAAGCACAACTACTTTTTTTTTGGTCAAAACGTACGAAATACCATAAAACGGATAAACTTTGAACAAACTGAACTCGGGCATACCCGAGGGAGATACAACCATGTCATAAAGACAAGACAGTGGAGGGGTCATGAAAACCTAGTGACCAAAACAATTAGGCCAAAGAGCGACTCGCTCAAACTAGAAAAGCACTAAAGAAAACACTCAAACCAACCCCTAAGTGACGAAGTTGGGGCGGGCCTCATTAAAAACCCTGTGACCAGCGGGGAAAAGAGTACCCTAGTGCAGTGTAATCGCGGTGCACAAGGGGCGGGGTTAGTGAACACATGCAAACACGCAAGGTGCACTGATTCGGTTGGGCCGAAACAGTCCCTTAACACACTCACACAAGTTCCACTAAGAAACAAGTGCAGATCATGACATCCCAAAAGTGGATCTGTCATCAAAACCGAGACATACCTCGGATCACTACATAGCCAATTCAAAGTGAGAAGTAACAAGGTCAACATGATAAATAAAATATAAAGCAGCATATACATCTTCTTGAATAACATTCACAATGGTCTTCACATCAAAGGGGATATCTTCAAAGATTAGCTTGTTGTGTGCGTACCAAATGTGATTAACCGTTTGATAGCACTCGAAATTGTAGCTGGCCCCGCCTTTTTCTCTCTCTTTATGTGTTTGATAGCACTCGAAATTGTAGTCATTCTCCTCGGGAGATGAAGCCACTCTCGAATTCTTCTCCATACAGCTTCCGTGCCTTTGCACTCAAAAAACAAATGATCATGAGATTCTAAATGGGTATTACAAATGGTGCAAACCTGTGAGATACCCATGTGCCGGAGTCTATCCACCGTCTTAAGTCTTCCCCTCATGGCAAGCCACATTGTTATTGAAAACTTAGGCGGGATGACGTGTTTCCAAATCAACCTCTAATCTTTATATAATTTTGAGACTTCATGTGAAAAAGATTATTAAGCATTCTTGGTGGATTATGTGAAAAATATGTAATCACGTCAGCATTGGGTTTATGTTATACACGCAAATGGATAGCCCAGATTTTTGTATGTTCAAATTGGTACTATGCATTATTTAGTTCGTGATGTAACTTTTCTTCTTACAATAACAGCTGGTTTTGTGCGATGTGCAAGCACATGACACCATGTATCTAACGTTAATTGGTTCCTTGTTTACTGTACTATTTGCATATATTTCATAGCATTGATTTTTTGTTTATTTCTACTGTGCATAAATGAATTCATTGTCTTTTTAACAATAATAATGTCGATCCTTCGTCTTGTCCCAAATTTGCATTTCTATATATTTATACCGAGCGAAATATTATTTTAGCCTTTTATGATTGTAAAATACTATGTCTAGTCATCATAACTTTTGAAAAATTAGTAATTAGATCTTGTCAAAGCAGAAATGCAAAAAGACCTTCACTAATATTACTAGAATTGTGAAAAGAGATGACCGGGTAATCAAAATAAGTTCAAAGAGCTACCCTATTTCTAATTGGGGCGACTCTGGTGCGGACGACCGCACCATGAGGCCAGTTAATTAAATCTCCTAATAGTGAATCTCCTAATTACCAGTTACAATAATTGAAAAATAGTTAATAATTACTGAATAAATCAAACGTGATTTGCGAAACGTCCCCACAATCCAGTTCTGTCCGTATCTTGTATTTCATTTTACAGATACTTGTTCCATATAGTATGATACACTCTCTCCCTCAAGCAAAAACTGGTCTACAATCACCTGCCTTCTTCAGTAACGGTGATAGAAACTTGTGACGCATTCTCCTGGGAAAAACTGTCACTGCTGCGCAGGAAAAACCCTGGCGTCCTCGGCCGGGGCAAATCCGGATCCTCACTGCTTAACATGAGAACAACAGACGGCATCATCGGCCTCTCTTTTGCTGCTTTCTGAACGCATAATAACCCCACCTGAATGCACCTCTTTACTTGAGAATCTACACACGAGCTAGAATAGCACGGATCCATCAGCTCCAACTCTCTGTTTTCCTTATAAAAATGCCATGCCTGCCTCAATATAAATATGCAGTTTGTTTCATATAAAACTATCCTTGCAGGGTAAAAGATGCAGATGCAGTAGCTTGCAATTGATCACCTGTTCTAGAAGGTTCTGATAGCACGAAGAATGCTTGAAGCCTCTGTTCTTTTTCCCGCTCACTATCTCCAGCATCACAACTCCCAGGCTAAATATGTCCGACTTCACAGAGAACTTTCCGTGAAAGGCATACTCTGGAGCCATGTAACCACTGCATTGCAAGATTTAATGAATATTTTTCTAGGGAGTCTCGTGTAGGGTAGTCTAACTGGTCAAACTATCAAGACTCAGGATCCAAACACCATACAAATTACAAACTAATATGCGATTGGATCCACACTTTGACCAGTCAGACGGTCTTGTACAATTTCGTTTATGCTGTAATATAGTAAGATTATATATGGATGAAATGAACTTACTATGTTCCAACGACTCTCTTTGTCCTTGCTGAAGTTTGATCTCCCTCAAACATCCTAGCCAGGCCGAAATCTGAGATCTTCGCGTTCAAGTTCTGGTCTAATAAGATATTGCTTGTCTTCAGGTCTCTGTGGATGATTTTGAGGCGGGAATCATGGTGGAGGTAAAGAAGGCCGCGCGCAATCTCCATGATGATATCAAACCGTTTTGGCCAATTCAACAGCATGCTTCTGTTCTGATCTGTTTTGATATAATAGAGCATTAATCAGTTACATAGTAATAGGGTGCAATGGTTAGGAAAATAAAACACAAGTGAAGGATTCAATCAAACCAAAAATGAAATTGTCCAAGCTTTTGTTGTCCATGTACTCATAGAGCAACATCTTTTCGTCTCCTTCAACGCAGCATCCCAAAACTCTAACGAGGTTCCTGTGCTGCAGTTTTGCGATCAGCATTACTTCGTTTTTGAACTCTTCGGGGCCTTGTCCTGAACTTCTCGACATTCTTTTCACCGCGACTGCTTGCTCAGCTGACAGGTGTCCCTGCAATAGCCATAGCCATATAAAAGTAGAAATGAAACACCATTTAGCAGTAGCAAAAGCCATTAGAATTGTAGACCACTCTAGCGGTTCTGGCAGTTTTGGTAAAAACAACCCGAGATTGGAAAAACGATTTGTTTTAAGAGAGGAACTCGAACCGCCAAAAAGTTATAGTTGGATTGAATGGAACCGAGCCCAGACTGAAATATTCCATTCAGTTATATCAGTTCGCTTCTTTTGAAGCCATTCAACATGTTATATATTTTTACATTTTTGCACCAAGCATAAATATAATATCTCAAATTCAAAACTAACCATCTTTAAATGAATCGGTCCAAGATAGTTAATTTTAAAATTGATTTCATTTTTTTATTATATTTGTATTTGAGTTAGAATAAAATAATGAAAGAAAAGAAATAGTAAAATAAAATTATAATCCTCCGTCTCCAAAAATTGTTCTTAGAAATCTCCGGTACGGATTTTAATAAAAGTTGTGGAATATTTATGAGTGGAGTAAGGGGGTGTTTGGCTAAGCTTATTTTTAGAGAGCTTATAAGCTCTAAGTGCTTATAAGATGTTTCAAGAGCTTATAAGAGGTAATGTCGCAAGTGCTTATAAGTTGTTAAAGTGTTTGGATAATTGATCTTATAAGATAGAGAAAGAATCGTGAGTTAGAGATAGATAAAATTGACGAGATGTGAAGTTGATAGTGTATGTGTAGAAATAACGAATTATAATAAGGTTATTTTGGTAAATTCATGGTTGTTTATAAGTTTATGAAAAAATAAGTTAGGGTTGACCAACTTATTTTTAAGGGAGCTTATAAGCTGTTGGAGTTTATTTTCACAGCTTATAAGCTGTTTAGGAGCTTATTTTGTCAAACGCTTTGTAATAGCTTATACGCTCCTAAACAGCTTATAAGCTGTTTTAAAGAGCTTATAAGCTTAGCCAAACACCCTCTAAGTGCATCATATTAGTATATTATTAAATTAATTAGTTACAGATAGTGATGAGTCATGAGTGATAAAATATATAAATAAATAGTGTTATTGAATATAAGAATGAGAGATTGTAATGGGTCATACGTGGTAAAAAGTGTAAATAAATATTGTTGTTGAGGGTAATAAGTGAAACCTATTTTATAGGATAGTTTTTATAAATTGAAAGAGAATAAATTTGAATGGCGTATCAAAAATGAAAATTACGAACAAATTTTGGGGATGGATATATTATTTCATTAGATATTTCGGTTTGTTCGACTTTTTTCCAACGAATTTTTATTGACAAAATCAAACGACCCAAATTTGCATCTCGATTTCACAAAAAAATGGGAACCTAACCCAGGCGAAGCGAATTCAACGGCTTGTTTCGATTTCACTCTCTCGTAAAATTGTAGTTTTTACCTTGTAAACGGTGCCAAAACCGCCTTCTCCAATCATTTCTGCAAAGTTATTTGTAGCGGCTGCAATCGTCGCCAAGCCAAAGGTAATTCAAATTCCTCCCTTTTCTTCTTGCAAGCTGCCAAAACAACTCCTTTTTCATTTCAAGATCTGACATAAAACTTGTTTGCACATATATTGATTAATCGAAACAACCAACAACTCAACCTTGTCTCTTTCGTCCAAACCTCAAAATCATGCACACAAAAAATAATCCCAAAACCACCATTCCAAGACCAGCAGAAGGTCCTATAATCACCCACTTTGCAGGCCCTTTCTTGCTTCTCCAATCTGTCACATTTTCTTGAAGAATCAAGAACCAAATATTAGTTACTGCCATTTGAAATTAATGACTTTTTACAGAAAGAGTAAAATTGTTAACAATTGTAATTTCGTGATTACAATTGTGAAAAATTTCAAACTTTACCCAGTTCTGAAATAGGCACACGAATATAGATACTAGACCCGAAAACCACCTCTCCCGAAAGCTCCTTCATATCAATCAAGTCCCCAAACCACATCAAACAGCCACTGCTCTCACTGCTCAAGTACGGATCGGCATAAGCCGTGCAGTTGCAGTTGTTCAAGCATTTGCGGCGGCATTCGTCGGCGCTCATGCCAGCATTCAACCAAAACTGCAGTGTGTCAGGAAACTTGATCCCTTTGACCTCAAGAAACCCGTCTTCCTTCTTGCAGTCTAACGGTGGAGATCTCCCGCAGCCACTACCCCAAGCGAAGACATCCCACTCTTCTAGAGACTTCGGCCCGAACCCCCTCAAGCAATCGCACTCCGGAATATTCTTGGTTCGACATATCCCGTTCGGGCCGCACCATCCGTACCTATTGCATTTGTCGCTGGGCTCGGAAAATGCGAGATCCCATCCATCTCTCTCCTCATTCATGATAAAGCCTTGGAGCAGGCCCGAATAACTTATCGCCATTGTCTTGGGAGATGAGTTTCTCAGAGGATCGGAGAAGGAGACGAGCCGGCTGTTGTCAAAAACTGTTTCGGGCTTAAATTTCTGATAGCCCGCCACCGCAGACCCGGTGAAGTAAAACCCGTTCCACGGCCCGCTCCGGTACCGTTTCTCGGGCCCTTTGAAAATAGTCATTTGAGATAATCCGTGGTTTTCGATCCTGTACTCGAATTCCCCGACGGATGGATCGTCGGGGCTTTTCCACGATGTCAGGTATTTATCCAGGCCGCGTTCGGCTGCATCCACCATCTTCATCCCCGACAGCCTCGTGTTGCCGGGATAGTCGAAACTCTGCCATAAATAGGTCGAGTTTTCGAGAGCAACGAGGTTTCCGGTGTCGAGGAGGCGGAGAAGTGGACGTGATGCGGCCGCTGTGGAGGAATTGGAAGACCATATGATTTGACCTTGTGTTGAGGTGAGGATTATATTGCCATTTTTGGATAAGGTTAGAGCTCCGGTTAGGCCGGTGATCGCAGTCTGTCTGTTTGCGACCCAAACGACCATGTCTGGTGTGGCTTTGTAGCGTATGCCCAAAAATCTGGATGTGGGTGAGCCCAGAGAGAAGAATCCGAGCTCGAATATTTGGGATGGAGAGGTTAATACTTCTCCATCGGCAAGGATTTGGTTAGCGGAAAGCGTGTCGACAGTGGCAATGCAGGATTTGGAAATGGTTAAAAACCAGAGAGCGGCTGAGAAGAGCACTTGATAGATCATTTAGAGAGAGATTAATATTTTAATTTTGACTATGAGATTAATATTTTAATAATTTTGAGTTACTTATAAAATCGAGTTCGAGACCTCAAGTCGATCCGGCAAGAAGTAATCGTCATTGCACAAAGTCATTTTTGACATAGTTGTTGAAGATCGGTATCATTCTTTGACGTCAACGCTATCACCCTCATAGAAATTTGGAATTTTTTTTTGAATTTAAGGGGTCATTAGAATTCAACAATTACAAAATTTGTGACTAAGGATAAATTGTGTAGTAACTATATGGCAAGTAAGGTTAAATTTCTGTTGGGTTAATTGCATACCAATGCACAGAGTTTTAACTCATTTTGTAATTTTAACATGTTATTTGGAATGTCGCAATAATTTGAGCATATTTCAATTTGATACAAAATTAACATCTAGCTTAAGGTTTTTAGTCGCTGAAAAAGTGACATGGCTGTTT
Source organism: Salvia rosmarinus (assembly GCA_036937905.1). Lineage (NCBI taxonomy): Eukaryota > Viridiplantae > Streptophyta > Magnoliopsida > Lamiales > Lamiaceae > Salvia > Salvia rosmarinus. Next base: position 103,036,899 of record CM072819.1, read on the forward strand.
CACTTAAGCCGGTATTGCCAAAGTGCGGCTACTCGACCTCAAAATTTCCAATTCCATATATGAGTATTACGCTTGACATATCAACTCTTTGATGATTGAAAAAGATTTTGGGGTATGTATGGATGTAAACGAATCAAAAATCAATCGAATATTACTACAAACAAATAGAATTCAAAAAAGTAGTTATATCATTGAATCAGTGTTCAAATATCTTTCGAATATTTTTTTCCGATTCATATTAGTATTCACAAATATTCATTTCAATTTAAATTTAAATCTAAATCTAAATCAAAATAATCCCTCTCTTTCTTTTCTTATTAATTTCTAATTTGTAGAGTTTTTATTTGTTTTAATTTAAATTTAAATTAAAATCTAAATCAAAATAATCTCCCCTTTCTTTTCTTTTAATTTCTAATTTTGTAGAGTTTTTATTTGTTATTCTACTTTAGTCTTTTAGATATATAATCTAATTATTTCAATTAAAAATATTAGCAAATAATATTTATAAAATATATATTGATTCTATTTTATTTATTTTTCTTTCTTTATTATAATTTTAGGTGTATTTGAGGTTATCCACTTTTTACATTAATAGTTATAATAGTTGTGTAAATCTGGAGTAATAAAATGATATAACTTATATAATAGTTGATTATTTGAAACTTAATAATATAATGACATTGTCAATTCATTATTATATATTAAAATATAGATTGTAACACATATATAGTATATATAATAATATAATATATAATGATATAGTAAATTAAAATATAGATTATAACACATACATTGTCATTACATTATAGTCGAGTTTTGAAGAACTTGCGAGTAGCTCTGTTAAATTACAGCCTTAATCGTAGCAATGCGGTAGGGTGTAGAGGAAAATACTCATTTATTCTTTAGTTTACATTATAGTTATTTTTTTCTTTAACTTTTTATTAATATATAACTAGATGTTTATGATTATTAAATCCAATATATATATATATATATATATATATATAATCGAATATTACAAATTGAATCGAACATCATGATTTTGAATTTGTAATTAATAACTAATTGAATAAAAATTATTTGTATTTGTATTCGAATTATAAAATTTCAAATTCGAACATCGAAAATTCGAATTGAATCAAAATAATTTAATTCATACGGGGAAGGGTTAATTTCATGACAAAATGAAAAATATTGACGTTATTACAATGTTTCAAATCTTGTGTTTAAATTGATCAAAATCCACGTATTAATTGACAATTAACTCATTTTTATTAATAAAATAATTTTTTTCATTTCTTGAATTTAGCCAGTCAAAATAAATTAATTGATAGGGTGGTGGTTTTGACTTTTGAGATTGGAATTAACAATTGAGAAAATAATTAAACCAGGCATTTCGTTATGTTTCCAAATTGACATAGTTATTGGTATGGCTTGTACTTTTATATGTGAATTAGTATTATATGATACCAGCAAGTACTTTTAAATTACCAAATTCAGAAATAGAAAGATAAATTAATGTTTTCTTACATATTTACAGCTCGAACTATGTTGCATTACCTTTTCTGTTTTCTGTGAGTATCATCATTTACTAAAATTCCCCAGTCTTCATTAATTAAATTATGTCGATGCAATATATGTCAAACATCCCAACAATTCTAAGTTTTAAAAAAAAAAGTGATGATGATTAAATTTTGAGTTAGTATCTCCACGATAGTCAACGGTCCACCTTCTTGAATGTTTGCCCTTCAACAGTCACGTCAACCAATATCTAGATGATCATTCTCATTTTTCTTATTCTTTTAATTTTTTTTTTCATTGTGTTATAGATAATAGAATCTATTTGATGTAACCAAATCTCAAGACAACTGAAAATTCCAACTTATTTTTTGTGCAAATAAGAATTCACCGGTCTTGTAGAGTGTAGCATACACGTTTATAAACAGTCGATCGAGCGACATATTCTCGAGGCATAGGGAAATTAAATTAATTAATATAGCATTTCATAAGGACATTCTACAAAGTTTCTCCTGCTGCATACATAGAGTCAAAATGAAGTATACCTATTTTGCCATCGTAAAGACAGATTCTATTCGCCATTATTAAAATATAAAAAAATACCTATTATTATTGTTGGGTATCTTCGCCTAGCCAAGGGTTCACCGCTTGATTCCCGACCTTTCTGCCTTCTTCACTTAGTGCTCAAGCACTAATTGAATCCTTCAGCTTCAACACGAACAGATCACAAAGAATGGGAAAATGTGTCCTCGGACACGGTGGCTTAGATTTTCCCACTCGGCGGCGTCACACTCCGGCAACAAACAGATCTAGGGTTTTCAGTAGGTGGAAGGGTAGGAAACAGGATGTAACCACTCGAGCTTTACAGACTACCAAACAGGAGACCTTAACAAAGGAATCCGGCAGCCACACTCTCTCACAAGACACGGGACAACTTCTCAGAGTACACCACAGAATATCCTCTCTATGGTATCCAAAAAACTCTGCATCACAGAAGGGTACGGGGTGGTTTATATTGGGAGGTCGCAGGGGGAACCACGGGGAAGCCATAAATGGTGGTGAAGAGCTCAAGAGAGCTCAGTAATGGTGGTGGGGAGGTGCGGAGGAAACGAGGAGGTGGGGAGAGAAAGAGGCGCAATTCAATTAGATTAGGGCAAAGTGAGGTATCGCGAGAGAGGGGGAGGCAGAAGTAGGGTTAGGGTAATGGGCTAATGGGCTGGTGGGCCGAGTGAGAGAGGGATAAATAAATAAAAGATATATGGGCCAACATCCCACATATCCACCTTTGGCCCGTAGATCTTTATGTCGCCAAAGAAGTGTGCACCGCCATTATCAACAGGTTTTTCATCATAGCCAAATTTTTTCCATCATCCTATCACAAAGACAAGATAATAGAGGGTGAGAAAAATATTAAGCATATTTAACTCAATCTCAAACACAAGAGACCAACCCAAGGGTAAAACTCACCATTTCTCAAACCTACAAGTAGGTTATCATAGAGGAAGACTGACAGACAAGAACAAACATACCAAACAGACACACAAGAAAAAAAGAAAAACAGACAGAGAACATACAAAGGAAAAGAAAGCAGGAACAAGAAAAACAACAAGAAGAAAGACAGAAAACATGCAGACACATTAACCAAAGTTAAGGATTCTTTTACAAGATTCTAGTTTAGCAACAAGAAGACATTTTGTGCCCATATCAGCTGGATTAAATTCAGAGGGAATTTTATCAAGAATAATTTCTCCCTTTTCAACCACATCCCTAATAAAATGGTACCTAACATCGATGTGCTTTGTTCTATCATGAAAAGCAGGGTTTTGCACAATGAATGCGGTGACTATCGTGAGTACGAATAGGTTTATCATCAATGTAGTTTATTTCGAGACAACACACCTTTAACCAAATAGCTTCTTTACTTGACCTCGATGGTCGCTATGTACTCGATTACGTAGTGGATAAAGCAACTATGCTTTGGAGTTGGGATTTCCAACTAATGCTAGAACCACATAAGGTGAACACATAGGAGGTTGTAGACTTTCTTTGGTCTCTGTCATTAGCATAGTTGGAATCCACATAACCAATACACTTAACACCATTATCGATTTAGAAAAGAGCGCACCATTTCTCACGGTGAACTTTAGGTATCTAAATAGCCATTTCTGACTTCCCAATGGGAAGTCCGGATTGCCATATATCTACTCAAGCGAGAAACAACATATGCAATGTCGGGCCTAGTGCTAATCATTAAATACATAATGAGACCCAATGGCATTTGCATAAGGAACATCTTTCATTTCATCCATTTCGAATTTGATTGAGGAGCTTGTGTCTTGCTTAACACAAAGTGAGAAGCGAGGTATATTAATGATTTGCAATCGGACATGTTGAATTTAAGCAAAATCGATTCACATAATCACTTTGATGCGAAGCAGGTAGACTTTTCCTATTTCTTTCTATGTTCATGCCCAATATTTTCTTAGCATCTCCAAGATCTTTCATGCTGAAATTTTCACACAAGCACTTTTGAACATCTTGAATTGTTTTCAAACAAGGGCGAAGAATTAGCATATCATCCACATATAATAGCGAGTAAGCAGAGGCCCGAGTTCATGTAGTAAAGCGTTGATCAAACCTTACGGAAAAGTTTAAGCTTTGCATACATTGGTCAAATTTAATATTCCACCGTATGCGGGAGGCTGTTTGAGCCATACAAAGATTTTTAAGCAAGCAAACATGATCGGAAAGTCTTTACTCACAAATCCTTGAGTCGTTTCATATAAATAGCATTTTCAAGTTCACCATGCAAGAAGGCGAGTAACATCCATTTGTTTTAGTTCCCAGTTAAAATGAGCAACCAAGGCAATCATTATTCTAACAGTGGTGAATTTAACAACAGGAGCAAAAATTTCATTATAATCAATCCCTTCCTTTTGAGTGAACCCTTTAGCCACTAGTCTAGCTTTATACCTAACATTTTCAGGTTCATTTTTAATCTTGAATAGCCATTTACACTCAACCACAGAACAATCATCGGGTTTTCCACGGGACCCATGTTTCATTATCATGCGGTGATTTTATTTGAAATTCATGGTCGCAAGCCATTTCTCGATTCAAGAGACTCAATGACCTCGAGTAGGAGTTTGGTTGAATAATCAACATTAGTGAACACATTAAAAGCATATAAGGAGAGATTATAGTCATCAAACCTAGCAGGCAGTCTCACATGTCTTCTTTCCCTATCTCTAGCAAGGTGATAATTATTTAGGTTTTCAGGGGTTGATTCTGATTCAGATTCAGATTCAGATATGGGGTTAGAATCAGTTTCTTGTGCAGAGGTTTCAGGTGTAGGTTCATTTAGTTCATCTTGTTCAGAGGTTTGAGGATCCACCTCATTTGGAACAGCAAGAGGGTAAAACATGAAGTCATATTTGTCATGCACATTATCTTTCTCCACCTCACTTGGAGCAGCAGAGGGTGAGGATTCATGCAAACAAGGAAAACTCAGTTCATTAAAAGCAACATCCCTACTTATGCATGTTTTGAAACCAGGTACACTTCTATCCCATAACCTATATCCTTTGACACCATCTGGATAACCCAGAAACACACATTTCTTGGCTCTAGGTTCAAGTTTTCCTATACTTTGATGCACATAAGCAGCACACCCAAACACTTTTAAATGTTTCAGACAAACAGGTTTATTCCAGAAAACAGATTCAGGCAACATACCCTTTAAAGGAACAGAAGGAGACCTATTTATCAAATAAGTTGCAGTGATGAGAGCTTCTCCCCAGAAATGTTTTGAGAGACCAGAGGCAACAAGAAGGCTTCTTACTCTCTCAAGGAGAGTCCTATTCATTCTTTCTACAACTCCATTTTGTTGTGGAGTGTAGGGGATGACTTATGTCTAGTTATACGAGTAGTACACCAATTGTCCATGGCTTGATTACGTAATTCTAGACCATTATCGGACCTTAAGAATTTAATCCTCTTTCCGGTTTGATTTTGGATTTTATTAGCCCAATCGACGGTTTACAAAACATCGGTTATGTTTCATTAGAAATACCGGGTTTTCTTGAGAAATCATCAATGATGGATGAAAAATAAAATTTCCACCATGTGTGGATACCTTGCAGTCCCCATACATCGGTGTGAATGTACTCAAGGATTTCGGTGCTTATATGCTTCCTAGGATAAGGTTTGGACACGTGGAATGCAGACTTATGATGTTTACCCATAACACATGGTTCACAAAATGTCACACTGTCACTTTATCATTTCAAAAGCTCAGCTTTATTCGAATTTCCAACCCTTTATTACTCATATGCCTAGTCTAGCATGCCATATTGTGGATTTGTCTTTATGCACCATGTTTGCAACAAGTAAAGGAACAGACTCAGCATGCACAGTGTATAGGTTTCCCTTTCTAGGGGCTGAAAAGTATAACTTGGAGTCTTTTTCAAATTGAAACCTTAAATAATTCATGCACCCACTTATCATGCTATCGGCAATTTTAGATCTGAGACAAGAGAATTTGATTAGGCACATATCTTACTTCTTTTAAAGTGAGCAAGCTCCCATTTTCAAATTTTAAGCATATATCTCCTTTTCCCGAATTTCAGGTTTTGACCATCGGCCAAAGCAACATGTCCAGTTTAACGGTGTAGGTTGTGAAACATGTGTTTAAAAGGGTAACATGAAAGGTACAACAGAGTCGATTAACCATTCATCGAAATTCACGAGTTTGAAATGGCATTTGAGTAACATATAATCGAAAATCATAGTCATGCATCATATACACACCTTCCTCTTCATACACATTATTAGCATTTTGTTTGGGCTCATTAGGAACAAAGTTTTATTCTTCTTTGGCCTACATACATTTTATAAAATGCCGGGTTTTCCACAATTCCAACAGACCTTCCTAGGTTTTTGTTCAAAACTTGACCTTGATTTGAAAAATGAGGTTGATTATGTTCTTGATTAAAGTTACGCTTGTTAACAAAATCATTTCTGGGTTTTTCAGAGTTTTCAGATTGATGGTGAGGCCTTTTAGGGTCATTCTTATTAGCATACATAATATCACCATGAGGGGCTTGGATTTGATAATTTCAGGTTCATTTTCCTTGGCTTTAAGGCCATTGACAATCATTTCACAATTCACCTTAGACCCACCATATTTTAGAGCGATTTGACTTGAAAATGATTCGTGAATGGATCTAACGAGTAATCTGAAAGAATATTTTTCAATAGAGTCATCTCCAAGAAGTTTTAGGTCATACAACAGTTTGTTAAAATCATCCATGTTTGCATCAATGTCTTTTGAAATATCCATTTGAAATGACATAAACCGATTTTGTAGGGACCAAGCATTTTCTTGATTGAAGTAGAGTATAAAGAATTCAAATTATCCCACAAATCTTTTGCACATTGATGTTGGGAAACCTTTCTGACCACAAAACTGCTTAGGTTAAGTAAGATAGTGGCCCTAGCACTATCATTCATATCCATTAACCTTTCATCAGTAGTTGTGCTATCAATTTTGGTAATAATGGCCCTTTTAACTTTTTCTTTGACCAGAATACACTCAATTTTAGTTTTCCAGTCCTGAAAATCATCCCTTCCATTAAAAGGCACCAAATTCAGATTGTTCATGATAACACACAAGGAGGGTAGCACAAACACAATCAGGAAAGATGCAGGAGATCACAACAGACAACACACCACACCCAAGAAAACAGGGAAAAAACTCCCTATCTTGTGGTTGACAAACCAAAGGCTTAAAGTGTTGAGGATTTCTCAGTTCTCAGCACAGATGAGTCTGTGGAGCAGAGGTTCACTCAAGACAACCCAAGGTTAGTTTTCCAAACAAGGACTGACTTTACAAGTCAGAAACTCACAAGACTTAGTGAGTTTTTTCAGATGAACATCAAAGAAAGAACACCGGAGCGAACCAAAAACAAGGAAAATCACAAGAAACCATCAGAACCTTTGTATTAACCCTGCTATCCAGGCTACTCGCACGAGGAGACACTTTAAAGTGAATCCAGACGAACTGGACCTTAAGCAAAGTTAACCTTTAAGCTTTTGAATGCTTCAGGTTACAAGGGAATACAAGTAATAACACAAACCAAAGCGGAAGCAGACAAGAAACAGGATCGCAAGATACCCAAACACAGAACACAGATCAAACCACAAAACACCAAACCACATAACACAGCTCAGGACACAAACCCTAGGACTCAGAGAAGGGTTTCAGCCTCTTTACCAGAGCCGACTCTCCCAGGTAGGGGAGAGGCCGGTCTTACCGTTTTCCTTGCTCGTCGGGAGCGAATTTGTGCGGCCAGTAAGGCGGTGGGGTGAAGGAGGTGAGGTTGGAGGGTGCCCCGGGCTAGGTCACCGTGGCTCTGATACCAATGTTGGGTATCTTCGCCTAGCCAAGGGTTCACCGCTTGATTCCCGACCTTTCTGCCTTCTTCACTTAGTGCTCAAGCACTAATTGAATCCTTCAGCTTCAACACGAACAGATCACAAAGAATGGGAAAAGGTGTCCTCGGACACGGTGGCTCAGATTTTCCCACTCGGCGGCGTCACACTCCGGCAACAAACAGATCTAGGGTTTTCAGTAGGTGGAAGGGTAGGAAACAGGATGTAACCACTCGAGCTTTACAGACTACCAAACAGGAGACCTTAACAAAGGAATCCGCAGCCACACTCTCACAAGACACGGACAACTTCTCGAGTACACCACGAATATCCTCTATGGTATCCAAAAACTCGCATCACGTAAGGTGCACGGGTGGTTTATATTGGGAGGTCGCAGGGGGAACCACGGGGAAGCCATAAATGGTGGTGAAGAGCTCAAGAGAGCTCAGTAATGGTGGTGGGGAGGTGCGGAGGAAACGAGGAGGTGGGGAGAGAAAAGAGGCGCAGCCTCAATTAGATTAGGGCAAAGTGAGGTATCGCGGGAGAGGGGGAGGCAGAAGTAGGGTTAGGGTAATGGGCTAATGGGCCGGTGGGCCGAGTGAGAGAGGGATAAATAAATAAAAGATATATGGGCCAACATCCCACAATTATAAATTCATTCAGAATGCACGAACATATTTGTTCATGCAATCATGTAATAGCTCATTTTGACTATTATGTAAATACACGAATTTTGCACGTTCGCACTTCGTATAGGCGGAAAAGAAATGTGAGGCACGACAAGCAATGGTGTTCGTGCATCGTGAAGTGACGGAACGGACGAAAGTGAGGAAATGGGGGTGGCAGTGGCAGCACGAGGGAGGAGGGGATGGCATCGGCGACGCTAGAGATCGGCGATGCTTGATTAATCCTCTCTTCTTTTCCCACTCACTATCTACAATATTACTACTCCCAGGCTAAATACACCTGACTTTCCATGAAAGGCGTACTCTGGAGCTATGTAACCACTGCAACGAGCTTCGTTTAGCAAGAAATGAATGTATTTTCTAAAGGAAATGGAACTTACAATGTCCCAACGACTCTTTTTGTCCTTGCTAATGCTATATTCTAAACCAAACTCTGAAATCTTTGCATTTGACTTGTCATCTAACAAGATATTGCTCGCTTTCAGGTCCCTTTGGGTAATTTTAAGCCTGGAATCATGATGGAGGTAAAGAAGACCTCACGCAATCCCCATAATTATATCAAAACGCATCTGCCAAGTCAGCAGTGCCCGCATATTCTGATCTGCATGATCAAGACATTGAGTACAACAGATGTATTCTACACTGTGATTATTGAATTCAATGAGTAGGAAAAGCAAATGAGCACAGTTTGAACAAATCAAAGATGAAATAGTCCAAGCTTTTGTTGTGCTTGTGCATGTACTCATATACTGATAAGAACAAAAAAAAGAATCAAACGATGAAACCACCGCTTGCCAGCCTCCAGGCTCTGCTATTCAATTAAAATCTGATAAACCTTTCTTAACCCTAATTAGACTCTTAAATACTCTCACTAATCTCCTTATTACAATCAAGCCCATTCAACCTCAAGCCCATTCAACCCAGCCCACTACATACTCTTCTTTATTCGATTAAATCAGCCCACGAACAGTGAGCCTAAGCCCGTCCCCGTCTCCGATATACTAGCAGCGGTCGCGGCTCCTCGCTCGCGCCCGGCCCATGCTCATCTAACTCATGCCCTGCATCAATTCCATCCTCCTTCGAAGCAACCTTGTCCTCAAGGTTGAAGTCTGAAAACTGACGCGTGAAACTGGAGACGCTCAACCACGACGCATCATCTTCATGTTGTCCCACCCATTTCACCAAGAGCTGCTCCTCATCATGCCCGTCCTCCGGGACATTTCACCATGCCAGAACTACCTCCGGCTCGAATAACGGGCCTACTGGTAACGCCAAACTATCTGGCAATTCGGTTTCCAAAGGATGCTCCCCGACAACCCGTCGCAGCTGCGATACGTGGAACACCGGGTGAATCCGGCTAGAAACAGGTAGGGTCAGCCTGTATGCCGTTTGCAACGTCCCTCGAGCGCAAAAGGTCCATAGAACTTGGCCGCCAGCTTATGGTGGGGTTGCCCGGTCACGGAAGTCTGGCGATACGGTCGAACCTTCAAAAATACCTTGTCGCCCACCTGATACTCAATCTCTCGGCGATGTTTATTAGCCTGTTTGACCATGCGCTGCTGTGCCTTCTCCAAATTCTCATTCAAGCGACGCATCATCACATCTCGACTCCCCAATACTTCTGCCACCGCTGCCACTCGGCACTCATCGGGTAAGAACCTCTTGATTGAAGGGGGTTCTCTACCGTACACCACCTCAAATGGTGACATTCGGGCAGCCGTCTGATATGCCGTATTATACCAATACTCAGCCCAGGGCAGCCAACGGAGCCATTGTTTGGGGTGCTCGCGAGTAAAACAACGTAGATACGTCTCAACCACGCGATTCAATACCTCGGTCTGGCCATTCGTCTAAGGGTGATATGCTGAGCTGAATTTCAGCTGAGTCCCCGACAATGTGAATAATTCCTTCCAAAAAGCACTCACAAAGATGGAATCCCGATCACTTACAATAGACCTCGGAATCCCATGTAGCCGCACGACATCACGAACGAATACATCGGCCACTGAACGGGCTGTCATTGGAGGTTTTAATGCTATAAAGTGGCCATATTTGGACAAGAGATCCACGACTACCATGATTGCCTTATAGCCTCGCGACACCGGCAAACACGTAATGAAATCCATCGATATATCCTCCCAGATGAGCTCGGGAATCGGCAACGGCTGGAGCAACCCGGCTGGCGACATAGCTTCATACTTGGGCCAAACCAAGCATTGAGACACATAGTTTTGCACTCGTCGGAACATTCCCCTCCAATAAACATTCAGGGCCAGCCTTCGGTATGTACGAAACGCCCCCGCATGACCCCCAGCTGGCGTGTCGTGGAACTCGTGCAACAATCGAGGAATCCACTGTGAGTCCACGGCCAAAACTAGGCGACCCTTAAAATATAACCGATCGTTCTGCAATTCAAATCCCGGCTTACTACACGGTTGCTCGATCACCGCTTTCCGAATCTCCCGAATATAGGCATCCTGTTGTTGTTCTGCGCCGACCTCCGCCAACCCTAACCACTCATATCCACTGATTGCCGTTAAAGTCACACACTCCCCCCGTCGGGATAAGGCCTCGGCCGCCGCATTGGAAGCCCCGGTCTTATACTCAATCACAAAATCATATCCGAGCAACTTGGCTACCCAAACCTGCTGGGACGGAGTCGTGATCTTCTGTGTGAGAAGATGTTTGAGGCTGCGATGATCCGTCCGCACTACAAACCTCCTCCCTACTAAATAGGGTCGCCAGTGTTGAATTGCTAACGCCAACCCCATCATTTCGCGTTCGTAAGCCGACTTGGTGAGGGTCCGATCTGCCAGTGACTTGCTGAAATAAGCAATGGGCCGTCGCTCCTGCGTGAGAACGGCGCCCACTCTGGTGCTCGAGGCATCACATTCTACCACAAACTGTCGGTCAAATTATGGCATAGCGAGAACTGGAGCCACAGTTAATGCTTGCTTAAGCTTTTCAAAGGCAGTCGCAGCCTCCGGGGACCAGTCGAGAGTCGCTGGGGCTGTTTTCTTCAGTAACACCGTAAGGGGCCGTACAATTAGGCCGTATCCCCGAACAAACCGCCGATAATAGCCGGTTAACCCTAAAAACCCACACATCTCACAGGCTGTACGCGGCCTTGGCCACTCCCGGCGGCTGAAATGATGTGCCCCAAGTATTCCACCTGAAGACACCTAAATGAACACTTTTTCCGATTGGCCTTAAATTGGTTCTCCTTCAGCACTCGCAATACCTGCGCTAAATGTGTACGATGCTCCTCCCAGGTGTGACTATAAATCAGAATATCATCAAAGAAAACTAATACGAACCTTCTCAAATAAGGATGGAAGAGGTCATTCATAGCCGACTGGAATATGGCAGGGGCGTTCATCAACCCGAAAGGCATGACTAGGAACTCGTAGTGACCACTATGGGTTCGGAACGCTGTCTTATGGATGTCGGAGCTGGCCACTTGGATCTGATGGTATCCCAAACGCAAATCAATCTTCGAAAAGACCACGGCCCCGGCTAACTCGTCCAACATCTCCTGTATCACCGGAATTGGGTATTTGTCCGGAACCGTTACTTTGTTCAACCCCCGGTAATCCACATAAAAACGCCAGCTCCCGTCTTTCTTTCGAACCAATAACACCGGCTAGAAAAAGGACTGGAACTCAGTCGAATGATTCCCACTAGCAGCATATCATTCACCAATTTTTCTATCTCGTCTTTCTTCACATGGCCATACCGGTAGGGACGAACAGACACTGGTTTCACTCCCGGAGCGAGCTCAATGCGATGATCTATCGCTCGATGTGGGGGCAGGTCGTGCAGCTCGCCAAAGACCTCCTCGAACTGCTTCAATAATCACCTTAACAGTGACATTCGGCTTATATAGCTTAGTCGGCTCGGTTTCCAGAAGTACTGCCCAAAACTCAATGTCGCGGATACGATTCAAGGCCCAAAGTCCCACGGGGCTGCGACAGAGGGTAGGGTCCCCTCTTAACGTCACCTTGCTTCTCTTCCACTCAAAGGACATAGTTAAAGCTTCCCAGTTCGTGCTAACCTCGCCTAACGTGGCTAACCATGCGACGCCCAAGATAATGTCGATGCCCCCCAGTGGAAACACAAAATAATCAACCACTACGTCGCAGCCGGGAAGTGACAATGCAGCCCCTTTGGACTCCTGCCATCGCCCATCTCGTAACTGCACGCCAAATTTCCCGATCATGTCCGACTCGAGCTGCAAGGTGTTGACAATAGAGGAGGATATAAAGTTGTGGCTCGCGCCACTATCAATGAGCACAGTTACCATTCGCCCTCTCATCACCCCATGCAGTTGCATTGTTCGAGGACTTGAGATGCCCGCCATAGAGTAAATGGGTAGGGCCCCATCCACCTCCGAAATTTCCTCCTGCTCAGTCGACTCTTCCTGTTCCGTGGGTTCACAATATTCTGAATTCTGGAGATCGAAATGTTCATCCTCTTCTACCAACATGACTCGTAATTGCTTAAGGGGGCACTCATGTCCGGGTGTGTAAGGCTTTTTACAGCGGAAGCAAAGCCCTTTTGATCTCAAATCCGTGAAATCTTGCGGTGTCATGCGAGTGTACCGCGATCGTGCGGTAGACAAACCTGATACCCCTGGTTGTGTGGCTGCAGGTCGATCGAAAGGACGGTTGAAACTACCACCTGTACCGCCGTGGCTGTTGCTGGCTGCTGGAGTTGAGCGTGTGGGACTCTGCCGGGAGAAAGCATTCATTCGGGGCGGTGGGTTGTGGTTGTAGCCACGGAATTGATGCCCTCCAGCCTGCATTGACAAATTATCTTCAATATCTCTTACTAACTCCATAGCCATCTCCAAATCACGAGGTCGTAGTAGGCGCAACGAGCCTCTTATTGAATCCTTCAAGCCCTTCATAAAATAGCCCAAGTAATAGTCATCAGTTAATCTGGGCACCTGACTCGCTAGTTGGACGAAAAGGTTGACGTAGTCTTCCATCGATCCCAATTGCTTCACATCGGCTAACCGTTCAAACGAGCTCCCCTTGAATCGCGTATCAAATCGCGCAACAAGGGCCTACGAAAACTCTTCCCACGCCAACCCAGGTTTGCGCGATCGCAACCACGTAACCCAATACAGGGCCGAGCCCTCCATCGCGACGACTGCAGCCGCCACTTTCAACTCCGGCTTCAAATCATGCAGTTCGAATTTTTGGTTGGCGCAAGCCAGCCATCCGATTGGATCGGATCCGCCAAAGGTTAGAAGCCTTACCGAATTGATTGCCTCGTGATTAGTCATCCCTCCTGGTGGTGTGGTATTGTCACGACCCAACTACCTAATCAGGCAATTAGGCTGTGACTTGGGGTTAAGAAGAAAATTTAACGACAATGACTCAAACATATGTCAAAAGAAGGGATGACAACAATTTTCATCATGAATAAAATTTAACCTTTATGATTCAAGAATTTAACTAAAGTTGAACGAAGAATGATTTTATGGTCCTCAAATCACAATAAAGAATCGATCAAGAAAAATAACGGCTGAGGACAATAATCACAACGAAATAACCACTATCAAGAATGTACATAATTGAGCATGCTTCGAAAACTTTGAGAATTTATCAACAATTTAAATCATGATAGGGCATTGAACATGATCACTTTGTTCTATCAGAACAAATAAACAAGTGATGGCTAGAGTCCAACAACAGAAAGTGTGGCTGAGAATTATGTATGAAGACATAACTCTCTGGCATCAAAACATGTGATCATCAAATGAATAACATCAACCAATTATCAAGATTATCATGAATCAAATTACTTAGAGAAGCTCCTTTGCGCAGCATTCGATTCCAACATTCTCTCCAGCTCAACCTGCATATTTAGAAATATATGCAGGGCGTGAGTACAAAAATGCACTCAGTGGGTGTACGCCAAAACATTTAAAACTTTGCCCTTAGGGCTATATTCTTGACTTGCCATAAGATTAAACTTATGCAGGGTTTTTATTGAAATTACCTGCATATAGGGTTTCTCAAAATCTGTTCATGCATGCTCATATCATTATATCATCATATCATCATATCATATGCATATGCATGTTTCATGTCTGCATGCAGCTTTCTTTTCCTTCCCATATCCACATATTTTTCTTTGTGCTGATCCGAGGAGTAGGCCTCCTCCTCAACACACTTTAACTTCACATACCCGAGTTGGTCCCGAAGGATCTCAATTTCGGTCATACCCGACGTCGGTAATTTCTTTCTTTCTTTCTTTTTCGTGGATAGGTAGTGCATTATGTTTATGCTCATGCTCAAAACATTGGCAAGTCAATCAACTTTTCAAATCAATGCATATCATAAAATTTCATATCATCTTTCATGCATAATCATATCATGTCATTTGAAAACATTTAAAAGCATAAGCATATTTTATAGAAAATACTTATACCCACCTGGATGTTCCTTAGAGATAAGGAACTAATTTCCAATTCCATTTCTTTCTTTATCCATATTTTATCCTTATAAAACGGCATAAATGCCTCTATTCGAAGACCGATCGAAAATTCAATGGTCGGATCTTCCTATTTTTGGCTCATGATTTTCGAAATTTAGTGTGTGTGAAGTGTGTGTTCTTGTGTGTGTTGGACGTGAGTTTGAGAGAAATGGAGAAGAAAATGTGGTTTGAAAAGTCTAAAGTTTCATACTTTATATTATGTAATAATTATTTAATTTTTCATTTTCTTTTATTAGGGTGATTATTCACCCTATTCTAGAAACTTAAATTTTCTTTTCTTTTTCTGCTTTTCTTTATTATATAAAAATCACTTTTATTGTAGAAAATAATTATAAATATTGTAGAATAATACATAACGTTTTTATCGCAAGAAATCGACACTAATTATCCGATAAAACAACCTCTTTTGAATCTCTACTTTTAACCACAATAATTACTCATAAACATCAAAATATACTTATTAAACATATTTTTGACCTTAAAAACCATTTTAAATATTTTTCTCTTCATCCGAGCTTGATCGGCAAACGCCGATGTCACAAAAACATAGATTTTGAAATTGTAAATTTTCTGAAATCAAGACCTCTTTGAGCATATATCTATCATCTCAAGACTATTTAAATCTAGGTCTTCTTATGTTCAACTAGATTTAAGAATCTTATCTCAGATTCTATCTCAAATCTGTCGAAATTCTATCGTCTCAACTCAAAGCTTAACGTAAAAGCTTCTAACTTAAACAACTCTTTCTTAAGGATGCAATGCCCTTCTTATAAGCTCTCAATCATGAGCTAATCTTTGCTACAGAAATACGGGGTATTACAGGTATGACCTGCATCGGACGACCCACCTTCTTCCGTGCGTCGCCCCTCCGTCGACTCCTGCGATCCCGAGGGGTGCATGATCGCATGAAATAGTTCGGCTAATGCAGCCTTGATCTCCTTCAATTGTTGATTCGTAGCCTGCATTTCTCCCTTCAACTCCACCTGTTCGTTCTCAATCTTCTCGAGCCGCTCACTGTTGGATCGGGTGTTCGTCATGGTGATGGGACGGGATCCGGCAGGTCGGACCAATTAATAAGAACAAAAAAAAGAATCAAACGATGAAACCACCGCTTGCCAGCCTCCAGGCTCTGCTATTCATTAAAATCTGATAAACCTTTCTTAACCCTAATTAGACTCTTAAATACTCTCACTAATCTCCTTATTACAATCAAGTCCATTCAACCCAGCCCACTACATACTCTTCTTTATTCAATTAAATCAGCCCACGAACAGTGGGCTTAAGCCCGTCCCCGTCTCCGATATACTAGCAGCGGTCGCGGCTCCTCGCTCGCGCTCGGCCCATGCTCGTCTGACTCATGCCCTGCATCATATACTAACATCTTCTCCTCTCCTTCAATGCCACATCCCAAAATTCTCACAAGATTCCTATGTTGGAGTTTAGCAACCAAAATTACTTCATTTTTGGCCCTTTGCGCACAAGTTCTCGACATCCTTTTGACTGCGATGGCTAGCTCAGCTGATAAGTTTCTCTACAACAGCCACAATCAATCATAAAAATGCCCCCCACCCCCAAAGAAATAAAATAAAATAAATACAATTTCACTAATATGAGCAAATTCTATGTCTCTGTCCTACTTAAAAGCGTGCATTACCTTATAAACATGAAGAAAACCGCCTTGTCCAAAAAAAAATTCATCCAAAAAGTCATTAGTAGCTGCTGCAATAGTCTTCAAACCAAACACAGGTTACTCTAAATCCTCGCTTTCCTTGTTACAAGATTCTGCAAGAGTCATACATATGTTTCAGATTCTTACACATTTCTCAACACCTATCGTATAACTGAAAGGATCAGTAGAACATCACCTTGTCTCCTCCTTCTCATCCTAAGAACTACACCTCCAAACCATAAGATCAAAACAAGCATTCCCTAAACTAACAGCCATTGCACATGCACGAGCTTTCATGACCTTTCCTCAGACTCCAATCTGTCATATGATCTACATCAATGAGTGAAGCGTCATTAATGCACTAAAACGGAACCTCATCCTTGATGTAATAAAGTCTCAAAATCTACACAAAATTCTTCACAAAATTAGCAAGAATCAATTACCTAGCTCTGTTTTAGGCACGAGGATATAGATACTCAACCCTGTATTGACTTCTCCAATGAAATCCCTGACATCAACTGAAACGAACCTGCTTCAGGATCGAATCAATAATTCACGATAAGCTCGTGAAAAACCCCAATCCCCATGATCAGTAAGGTCAAAATCATAAGGTTCTCCAAATATAAATATTATTGACTTAATTAATAAATAACAAAAGTACAAGACTATTTATACTAGCTACGACTCCTACGCATAATAGGCCTAATCAACGGGTTCTATAATATAACCATATTCAATAATATTAACTGACAAGATAGACATAACTAATAATTAAAATAACAAATATATAAATATTTGGAGTTGTATCAACTCTCCCGTCCTTTAAAACCACATTGTCCTCAAGGTGGAGACTCAAAGACTCTCTGTAAACCTCCACAAGCACATATAATTTTAAAACAACTCCTTTTCGAGTCATGTAGGGGTGAGCAAAATACCCGAAATCCGAATATCCGATCCGAACCAAACCGAAATTTAAAATTCAGTTCGGATTTTTTGGATTTTCGGTTCGGATCGGATTGACATTTTTCAAAATTTCGGATTTTCGGATCGGATCGGATTGGATTTTTTTAATCCGAAAAAATCCGAAAATCCGAATTATATATAATTTATACATAATAATAATATTTTATTTAAACAATTTTAAATCTAATATAAATATATATAAGAATTAATAAAAATTGGTTTCGGATTTTTCAAAATTTCGGATTTTTCGGTTCGGTTCGGATATATTTATAAAATTTTCGGATTTTCGGATTTCGGATATTCGGTTCGGATCGGATTGTTTTCTTCTTAAAATTCGGATTTTCGGATCGGTTCGGATTAGGCAAAAATCCGAACCGAAATCCGAATGCTCACCCCTAGAGTCATGACCAATATGGCTCCATCTCCAATTATGAGTACGATAACTTGTGAAAAATCAATGAGATCTGAGAAGCCTTTATCACCATTTCTTTCACTACGAAACAAATAAATAGAAGGAGTGATATCTTCAAACCAATGAACCAAAAGAGAAGCATCAACAGAAAACTCATTAACAAGAGGCATCAATTTTTCTTCATCAACAACTTCAAATTGCCACACAAAATTAAACTTTGGCGTAGGGATGTCAATGGGTGGGTTTTACTCGAACCTGAACCAATAAATAAGTAATGATTATGGTTCTGGAATCGGCCCATTAGATACTGGATCCGGACCGGACCAGGACCATCAACTATGGATCTTAAGCGGTCCGAATCTGAACGGGTCTAGAACCAGAATCAGAACCGGGCCAGAACTAGAATTGGAACCAAAATCGTTGCTTTATAATTTAGTGGGTTATGCGTGATTTCAGATCGATATGGATAAAACTAGCTCATTGAGAAATCTATTTAAACTTAGGCTTGTCAATAGACGGGTTTTACTCGGACCAGAACCAATAAATAAGTATTGGTTCTGGTTCTAGAACCAGAACCGGGCCGTACAATCAAACTATGGATCTAAACCGTCCGGATCTAAAGCGGTTCTGGAATCGGAACCAGAACCGCTGCTTTAAAATATAATAGATTTTGAGCGATTCCGGATCGATCCGGGTAAAATCCACACATTGACATCTCTACTTTGGCATATCCATCTTGGAACCAACATCTAGTAAAAATGAAATTAATGATTGGACTTTACTAGACCACATCACTATAGCAAGAAGAGACTTCGCGGGAAGTTGTACTTGAGGTGATGCCTAAGCAATGACCACAATTTTGACAACGAAAAATGAATTCTTAGAATTGGCATACTCACTCGGATCATACCGTTTCCAATTCAAATTCTTTTGTCATCTCATTTTAAAACTATCTCTAGAGAACTTATGAAAAATTGCACATGCAAGTCACGCGTGTGGACGTTTACACATGAAACTCTCACTTCTCAATAGATTAAAATGTTTTATTTAAAAATCCCATCTAACAAATTTATGATAAACAGTGCAAGTAAGCCACGCGTGTGGACGTTTACATACAGTACGTACCACTTTTTTTAGAGATAAAAAAGTGGAGGTCTTGACATCTTTAATTTAAAAATTAATACGTCGGTTTCTTACTTAGTTTTTTGTTTCAAAAGATTTTTCTATATAGATCACGTAATCCTATCATGATTTCTATAGAATTCAACATGTAAAACATGCTCGCAGAATTCTAAAACGTGCTCCAAAATGCAATAAACATAGCATGCTTGCTATACGCATCTTCATCGCGGTCCACTCGTGGATCCTGTACTTTCCTGTCTAATTTATTACATAAATTTGCAATGTACAGATCTTCAAAAATCTCAAAACAGGCCTCGTGTGCACGGGTACTGAACAGACTCGTCAAAATTGGATTTGGACCAAAAATTAAAAAACGGGTCGGAACAGTGAATCGGGCCGGGTGAGGTCAGAAAACTGGATTCGGATCAAAAAATAGATCTGGGCCGAAAACGGGCCGGGTGGGTCCAGATGGGCTGGGCCACGCGCTAGGGCACTGCCCATAGCACGCCCAACACCATCCGCCGCCCTCGTTGTCTTCCCACATCGCGTCGGGCAGTAGCATGCTATCGAACGTCGCCCAACACCGCACGCCGAGACCACCGAGCACTGTCGAGCTTTGTCTACCGAGCGCCATGCATTGTCGCCCAGCTGCCGAGAAGCCCGTGCGGGTCCGGTCGGAAGCTGTCGAGACTGCTTCTGAGAGCTACCAAGCATGCGCGTGGGTCTACGTGCAGAATACGTTCCCCGTCGTGCGTGTTCGCCCAGCCTCGCCCATCCGCCCACCCTCATCTCGTCTGTCTGTCGAGGTCTGCCGACGTCTCCGCGCAATCTGTCGATGAGTGCCGAGGCATCCGTGAGACAAACGCATGCCCCGCACACCGAGCTACCGAGACGTCTGACCGTGTGCCGCCGAACCTATTCGTTTGCTCACTGTACCATGCATCGAGATCCGCACGCAAGTTGCCGACGGATCCGGGCGCTAGGGCTGCGCCTCGTCGTGCCTCACAGTGTGTTGATTTCCAACGTACCTCCCATCCCGCCGTACGATGGGACTCCGTCGTCTCGTCTCATTCTTCGTGTTCTTCATCTTCTTTCTTCTTTTTACATTTTTTATTTGCAAAAAATAAATTCTAATCTAATCACGCATTTTCTCGTGGTGAAAAACGAAATCCGACAAAAAATCAAAACAAACAATCGAGCCACGATGAACGACATATCTACAATTAATTAATTGACACGTAATAATCAAACGTGAATTAATCCAACAAAGTCGAGATACTGATCCCAGGCTCTGATATCAATTGTAGGGAAATCTGATTTAACCATCTCCCGATGATCTATCTTGGATGTTTAATTCACCATACATTGATTATATACCTAACATGCACCTATATAATTAATTGCAACACATTGGTGTTTTCTCGTGGTTACTTGCAAATTTATCGGATAGAAGTAGGATCAAGACTCGTGCTTTGATCTTCTGGACTGTATCCCGTTTGCCGAAACTACAATGCTGAGTGATAGCAATCTATTGAGAGTACTACAAAAATTCATCTTCTTCCTCACACAGTAATTTTCGAGAATCACAATGATGGAATAGTTCATTCTGATTTTCTCTCACCTTGTATTTATAATGCAACCCTATAATCATAATAGGATAGGATCTCTACATAACTAATAAATATAATCTTATCTTTAAAGATACACCATATTAAGAATAATATTCTTTAATATCTAATGATATCAGAAATAATCTATCTAGATATAAGAGAATTAGAACAGAGTCCTGATGGGACTCCACTATGTGAGGGACGGAAATCTCCACCAGTCCAAGCCTTGATAGGCCAGCCCAAAGATCAAATACAATGAATAAAGATGAGCCTCAAATGAATTAATTATTTTATGTACAGTCAGAACATAAATTAATTCATAAACATTCATTCATGCCACTAGAGAATAACTACTGACATACCCCTTTATTATCGAAGTTGAATCGGGCTTGCACTTAGACTTTATGAATCCCCGTATTTAAGATATCGCAGGTCCATTAATTATTTATAGAGTTCTGATTGCTTAAAATAATTAATCTCTTTAATTCCTTAAGTAGTACCACTCAATGTTATTATTGTACTTTAGATAACTCAACCTGCATGGTTTAGTACAATAAATTTTTTGAGCTCCTTAAGGGGACGTTATCATCCTAAACGGATACGATGACTCGATACAGGTAACTAGCATAACATACAAGCACTGCCACTACCAAAGATACGGAGAATATTGGGTTATTTCATGTAACCCTCACCCATAACAAGTCAAAATTATGGTCATCAACTCATACTCACCTAAAACCTTATCGAGGTTTAGATCAACGTAAAGTCACCGAGATCTAGGTTCTTCATGATGGTCAGATAGAAGAACTCATCTCACTGTGATCCATCAATACGTTAGAAACTTACCATTATAGACAAACAACCAAATCAAGTCACTTCCTATCTATACCGTAGTCTATACCAACAACTCATCCTCAAGTTGTCTCAGTTGTGATCCTTTTTATATCTCATTAAGCTTAACCAACCATAAAGGCTTCTGTGATATTCTACATACTGTATGATCTAACTTATATATGAGATAAATGGATATACATGTATAATGAAGTAAACAATTCAGATAGAAGATGTAATAATGGTAACAGGAAACATTGTATACAAGCTCAATCAATCTGCTTTCAATATACAAATCCAACACTGTTGTGTGCTTCAAATCACTTTGGAGATAACCAGACTCTCTCTCTCTCTCTCAAACTCAATAGGAGATGTGGAAAGAAGCTACAATCCTGTTGCTGCTGAGAGTATTCTACTTGAGAATCTCCTGTGCTGCATCTCTCACTGATGAATCCTCTCTTCTGAGCCTCAAAGCACACATAAACTCCGACATTTTGGCTAAGAATTGGACGAAGGGAAGAACTTTCTGTAGCTGGATTGGCATCAGGTGTAGCCGGAGGCATCTAAGAGTAACGGCCCTCGATCTTTCCAACATGGGTTTAACAGGAACCATTGCTAGAGAAATAGGAAACCTCTCCTTCCTCACCTTCTTAGAACTCAGCAACAACACAGCATCAGCGGCTCGATTCCAGTTGAAATAGGGAGCTTGAGGCATCTGTTGGAAAAAGTACAAAATAGTACAGAACTTGTCGGGCATATTACAACTCGAAACAGAAAGGTAGGAGAAGATCAAACTAACAATGAACTAAACTGGATTATAAAAACAAATGAAACTATAAACCGTAGAATGATGCCGAGTCGAGGAGGCCTCTTTCCATAAAACACACGCCCGGTAGTGCTCTCGATTACGGCATATCGTCCCAAAAGATAAAACGGCAGCGTCTCGTGGGTGGCAGCACCGCAGACTAACGAGCTCCGACGAACTGGACGGAGGCGAGGACAGAGCTTGGACACGAGCTATGTATGCGAGGAGTGCTTTGAGAGAATCTTTGGAATGCTTTAGGCGATCGGTGGCTTATCTTTGAGAGACATGTCTTATTTATAGCGTCGTCCCCTCATGGGGAGCATCTTTGAGTCAACACCGCATTGATGTCGGGTGTTACGGGTTATGTCCCCATTGAGTGCATAGGGGTTCTGCGGCGTTTACGGAGACAAAGTGGGAGTTACACCCATGTTTCCCTGAGCCATCATGTTGGGGCGTTATCGAGCGATTCGATGAATCGGACAACGCGTGCGTCGGGTTCGTTGGACGTATCCGGGCGTCTCTTCAAGTGCACAAGCAGCCCAACGGATTTGGCCACACGAGTTGGGTCTCGGACCAACTCCATCTTTGGGCTCGATCAAACATTGATCCAAAATATAAGGGCAATGGGCCACGGAACCAGGCCCACGAACGAGCCCAAAATCCATGATCCACGGAACCGGAACCGGGCCGGACCGAGCCAGGCCTGGACCTGTGACCGGGCCCGGCGGCGCGCGTGTGGGCTTTTACAGCCCATCACTTGTGCACGCAATTATACTAAGTGTTCAACGAACCACTTATATAGACAATTAATGTATATACATTAATCAATGTGGGATAAGGATTAATTAATCCATGCTTATCCCCTTAAGCACATAACTTCATGTTTAAGTGACCAACTTTGATCCATTATTTCTCACTCACCGGAAATTGGATTTGAGAATGTGAATACACCACGATCATCTACTCAAAACGTAGATCGATCCTATGTCATTTAATTTCACAAAATTAAACGTTACGTCACTCAAAATCTTGATCAAAGTAGCTTCCTGGCAACTTGACCATATATATAATATTATATATATATACACGCGATTTCAACAATCCCTCACATGAGTGGAAATAGCCATATGCATGTATGCGAACGCCTCGATCCTCGAGATGTTAAAATATTTGGACAGGTGGTTTATGGCCTTGAACCTTCCATAGTTAGTACCATCGAGTACACAGGTGGATTAGTGGACACGATGCCTTGAACTATTCCCCCACAACGTGCACCGAGACAATGGTATTAACACTTTAACACCTCAACCTCATCCGTTCTCACGTTTGATTTTATTTTGGCCATGGACATCCACTTTGGATTCATAAGTGTTTTGTTTGAAGCGGCCCCACTTCGCACTTACATAGGTGATTCTTTACCGAGTATCTGGCCATACTCAACCTCCTCGAGGTATCTTAGAAATCATTAAGAGTCAACGACTCAACCTCACCACTAGGCAAGTTTTCCAACACTCATTTGCTTCTAGGGAACATACTAACTTGAGTGTTTACACACGAACTCCTATAGCTTAGTTCTCCCATTGAACCAAGTTCTTGGGATCTCCAGTCATCATGGTTGGGTTACCACTATGATTGTTTTTAAGATGTGGATTTTAATCCCATTACCTCTAGCAACTTGATCATTTGATCCCGGTTCAACCATTTGGTTAACGGATCTACCAGATTATCTATTGACTTGACATAGTCAACTGAGATAACCCCACTTGAGATCAAATGTCTCACGGTATTATGTCACCGACGTATATGTCGAGACTTACCATTATACAAACCACTTTTCGCCCTTCCAATAGCTGCTTGGCTATCACAGTGAATCATCACCGGTGGCACAGGTTTAGACCAACATGAAATATCTTTCAAAAAATTACGGAGCCACTCGGCTTCCTCACCAGCTTTATCCAAAGCTATGAATTCTGATTCCATGGTGGATCAGGCTATACACGTCTGTTTCGTGGATCTCCAAGAAACAGCACCTCCCCCAATTGTAAACACGTACCCACTTGTAGAAAGTGAATCTTTCGTGTCGATATCGATTGGCATCACAGTACCCTTCAAGATTGGGGATATCTCGTAAAATGCACCCATGATTTTGAGTATACTTCAGTACCTCAAAACTCTCACTAGAGCCTTCCAATGCTCCTTACTTGGATTGCTCGTGTAACGACTCAATTTGTTCACGGTGCAAGCTATGTCGGGTCGGGTGCAATTTGTAAGATACATCAAACACCCGATGACCTTAGCATAGTCTTCTTGTCCAATAGGTTCACCCCTGTTCTTACTCAAGTGAACATTGAGCTCCAACGGGGTCTTAGCAGGCAAACTGTTAAACGTGTTGAATTTCTTAAGCACTTTCTCGACGTAGTGAGATTGTGTCAAGACAATTCCGTCTGATCTTCTTAGAATCTTGATTCCAAGAATCACATCAGTTAATCCCATGTCCTTCATGTCAAAATTTCTATTTAACATGCGCTTTGTGTCATTAATGACTTGAGTATTGCTACCCATGATCAACATGTCATCTACATACAGACACACTATAACATAACCATTATCAGTGTTCTTAACGTAGACATATTTGTCACACTCGTTGATCTTGAAATCATTTGCCAACATAACATTGTCAAATTTCAAGTGCCATTGTAACGACGCTTGTTTCAAACCATATAGAGACTTCACGAGTTTGCATATCTTGCCCTCTTGACCCGGTACTACAAACCCTTCGGGTTGCTCTATATATACCTCATCCCCGAGGTCACCATTCAAAAACGCAGTCTTAACGTCCATTTGATGAATCTCAAGATTGCGCAGCGTAAATTGCAGAAGCACCGAATAGACTTAATCCTTGTCACAGGTGAATAGGTATCGAAGAAATCGTACCCCTCTCTTTGTTTAAACCATTTGACAACCAAACGGGCCTTATACTTTTCAATTGATCCATCTGCCTTGTACTTTCTTTTAAGGATCCATTTGCATCCTAAGGGCTTACAACCTTCGCAAATCAACCAAGCACCCAAGTGTGGTTTTGCGAATAGAATCAATCTCACTGAGCGACCTCTCGCCGAGCATCCCGTCTGGCGAGCATAGGCTACTTTGATCGAAGTTGGTTCTTCGTCCAACATGAACGCAATATAGTCAGGACCAAAATCCTTTAGCGTTCTGACTCTACTGCCTCGTCTCGGTTCCAACTCCTCTGGATCAGACCTCGATCGCTTATGCAATATCGGTTCTTCCTCCAAAGGTTTAGAACTCGA
Source organism: Salvia rosmarinus (assembly GCA_036937905.1). Lineage (NCBI taxonomy): Eukaryota > Viridiplantae > Streptophyta > Magnoliopsida > Lamiales > Lamiaceae > Salvia > Salvia rosmarinus. The sequence goes on from CM072819.1 coordinate 103,062,762, forward strand.
AGCTTCATCATCAGCTCTATTGCTAGAACTGGCTTCACTTTTGTCCTTGTCTTTACAGTGATAAACACTTTCAAAGAATATAGCATTCATTGATTCAATCGTCGTCCCCACAACATATCCGCACCTCGACCGTGGATCGAAACGATAGGCGTTGCTGTTTAGTGCATACCCAATAAAGATACAATCGACTGTTTTAGGTCCAATTGTAACTTGTTTAGGAAGAGGCACCTCAACCTTCGCCAAACACCCCCACACTTTGAGATATTTGTATGATGGCTTTCTTCCTTTCCACAACTCGTAAGGAGTGACATCCTTACTCTTAAGTGGAATCTTGTTCAGTATGTAGTTGGCTGTCAAAACAGCTTCCCCCCACAAGTTCTGGGGCAACCCTGAACTAATCAACAAAGCATTCATCATCTCCTTAAGCGTTTGATTTTTGCGTTCAGCATTAGACTGAGGTGAATAAGGAGCTATCGTTTGATGTATTATACCACTTTCGTTGCATAATGCCTCAAATGGAGCTACATATTCTCCCCCTCTATCACTTCGAACAGTCTTAATTCGACAGCTTAGTTGATTCTTGACTTCGTTCTTGAAGTTTTTAAAAGCTTCAATAGTCTCGTCTTTATTTCTTAGAAGGTAAAGATAACAATATCTTGTACAGTCATCAATAAACGTGATGAATTACTTTTTACCACCTCTAGTTTGTACAAACTTTAAATCACACATCAGTGTGAATAAGTTCTAGAGGTTTAGTGCTCCGTTCTACCGAATGAAACGGTAACTTAGCCATTTTGGCTTCCACACAAACCTTCATTTCGTTTGTGTATTCACTTCATTTAACTTTAGTAAATCTAAATTTACTAATATTTTTATTGCATTTAGATTAACATGTCCTAATCTACAATGCCATAAATCAGAGCACTCAGTCAAGTAAGAGGAAGTAGATGCATTTTCATTCATCATAATTTTTGGTACACAAGACAAATTATTACATTTAGTTTGAAAAGACCCCGGTGAGATAACCCCTACCAAAGAACTTTCCAAACTTAGTCAAGACAAACTTGTCTGACTCAAAAACTAGTCTAAAACCCTTATTAACTAGAATAGAGCCCGACACTAAGTTCTTGCGAATGTCAGGACATGCAACACATCCTTCAACGTGATCTCAATGCGGACGACATCTTGAGCACCACATCACCAACTCCGCAACCTCGGATGACTTGGTTCCCCATGTTGAGCTTCCTCCTCAACAGCCTTGTAGGTGGAGAAACACATCTTTCGGCGCAGACGCGCGAGCTTGCCCAGATGTCGATGAACCATCCACCTTGATTCTCGACGTGGTTGACTTCTTCGGTCACCACGGCAGCCAAGTCATCCTTGTACCATTTATCGAAGTCCTTCTCGACAACGTTGGCAACTTGTTTAGTCTTCTTCTTCTTTGGTTGGCGACAGTCCTTACTCGTGTGGCCATGCTTGCCACAATTGTAACAGTCCCCGTCAAACTTATGGGCAATCACCTTCCCTTTGCCTTTGTCATTGGCATTGGGACGAACACGTTTGTTGGAGGGACCGCCTCTCTCCAACAGGTTAGCTCTAGCATCGATCAAGCCTTTCGCTTTTAACTCTTACTTCTTCACGTCAGACTCGATGCGCAGTTTGACGATCAAGTCTTCAAGTGTCATATCCTTTCGCTTGTGCTTAAGGTAGATCTTGAAGTCTCTCCACCCCGGGGGTAGCTTCTCAATCACTGTAGCGACGAAAAAGCCGTCTGAAACAGTATGCCCTTCGGCTTGAACCTCGTGTACAATGAGTTGAAACTCTTACACTTGGTCCATGATCGGTCGGGAATCAACCATCTTGTAGTCAAAATATTTGGCTACAATAAACTTCTTTGTACCTGCATCATCACTACGGTACTTCTTTTCTAGCGCATCCCACATACATTTGGATGTCGTTACAACAGCATAAACACTATACAAGATATCTTCTAAACTGTCAAGTATAAAGTTTTTACAAAGATAGTCGCCAGGACCGCCGTTGTCATATGTTGCTCGGACGTGAAAGTCCGTCACTTCGACCCCCGGTATGGCGGGCTCATCTTCCACCAAGAAGTTGGCGAAGCCCAACGTCGTGAGGTAGAACAACATCTTTTGCTGCCATCTCTTGAAGTCAGATCCTCCAAACTTCGGCGGCTTCTCGGGCAAGATCATCCTCGCGGTATGAGCAGCGCCGAGATCGATCCAAAATCGGATCCACCAGCACCACTTGAAGTGTGCTGAAACATGGAACTCGAATGAGGACCACCAGTGTTAGATCCAGTGGATTCAACATTCGACCCACTGAAAAGTGCAGTCTTCGAGCCAATGGAACCACTAAAAGTGGAACCAAACGTTGAACCACTAAAAGTGGAACCAACAGTCGACCCAAAGGGTCCAATGGTTGACCCCGAAGGCATCAAACCAAACATGGCCGTAGCCATTGTGCGAGTGGCGGCAGCAGAGGCGGCGGCAAGCGGCGGCGGCGGCGGCGGGCGAGTCGATGGCAGGAACAGTCGACATCTCCAAGCAAAGGTATTAGTTTCGAAAGTTTTAAGTTAATTAATGTCTCAACTCCTTCGTGGCAAGTATTATCTCGTCTTGCGATTGTTGGAAAAAGTACAAAATAGTACAGAACTTGTCTGGCGTATTACAACTCGAAACAGAAAGGTATGAGAAGATCAAACTAACAATGAACTAAACTGTATTATAAAAACAAATGAAACTATAAACCGTAGAATGATACCGAGTCGATGAGGCCTCTTTCCGCAAGACGAGATACGCCTTGGTAGTGCTCTCGGTTCTGGCGTATCTTCCCCAAAGATAAAACGGCAGCGTCTCGTAGGTGGCAGCACCGTAGACCAACGAGCTCCGACGAACTGGACGGAGACGAGGACAGAGCTTGGACACGAGCTATGTATGTAGGGAGTGCTTTGAGAGAATGCTGAAATGCTTTAGACAGTCGGTGGCTTATGCTAGGGAGACATGTCCTATTTATAGGCGTCGTCCCCCTCATGGGGAGCATGCTGGAGTCAACACCCGCATTGATGTCGGGTGTTACGAAGTTATGTCCCCATTGAGTGCATAGGGGGTTACGCGGCGGTTTCTGGAGATAAGGTGGGAGTTACACCCACGTTTCCCGCAGAGCCATCATGTCGGGACGTTACCGACAGTTACGACGAATCTGAACAACGCGTGCGTCCAGGTTCATTGGACGTATCCGGACGTCTCTTCAAGTGCACAGCAGGCCCAACGGACCCGGACTCGGACCCGGATCGGGCCGGGTCAGGCCGGGCCGGGATCGGAGCTCGGGCCCGACGGCGCGCGTGTGGGCTTTTACAGCCCATCACTTGTGCACACAATTATACTAAGTGTTCAATGAACCACTTATATAGACAATTAATGTATGTACATTAATCAATGTGGGATAAGGATTAATTAATCCATGCTTATCCCCTTAAGCACATAACTTCATGTTTAAGTGACCAACTTTGATCCATTATTTCTCACTCACCGGAAATCGGATTTGAGAATGTGAATACACCACGATCATCTACTCAAAACGTAGATCGATCCTATGTCATTTAATTTCACAAAATTAAACGTTACGTCACTCAAAATCTTGGTCAAAGTAGTTTTCTGACAACTTGATCACATATATAATATTATATATATATGCACGCGATTTCAACAGTATCTTCGCGCATTAGGTATGGCTGACAATGAGCTCAACGATCACATTCCCCAGAATCTTGGATTGTTGAGAACGGTGGAGCAACTAGACCATTCCAACAACTACCTAAGCGGAGATATTCCTGGAAGTTTGTCCGAGTGTGTAAGACTCAACATACTTGATCTGTCTTATAACAATCTCACTGGAAGCATTCCGGTTCAGTTAGGCAACTTTTCACGACTTCAACTGCTGTTCTTGAGAAGCAACCAGTTGACAGTATTCTTTATCATCCGGCTTTGTTTGGAACGATATTCGATTTCAGTGTTTTTGCTTCCTGCAGAAAATGTGAAAAGATTTGATATAGAAATTATATACATATAATATAGTTTTTATGTTTAGGATTTCAGTTTTGAATTTCTTTTGAATATGCATAATGTGTATGTATGACAACAATTATGCCTACTTGTTAAATAGTTCATGGAGTATACTAGTTAAAACTGTGGCTTCAATTCTGAGAAAAAATCTAATGAACATCGCCAAAGAAAATATATTGAAATAATTTCAATATCCTTAAATACAAAGATAGTTATATAAATATAGAGATTAGTTGGTGTATAAAAACCAACGATGCTAATGTCTGCCTATCAATGAGGTCAGAAATTTTAGACTAAGATAAGAATAAGAAAACATGGTTTAAAACTTTTCTTTTTTTACTTGAAGTGGGGCAATTCCGAATTAACTTTTGAATTCTTTTGTTATATATTCCATTCAAAACTCAGAAATTCTGCAGCAGAGTTACCGTCGACAATTTTCAACATACCTTCTGTGGTGTATATGTGGGAGAAAACCAGTTGTCTGGAAACATTCCAAAAGATATATGCAGCCAACCTGCTACAAAGCTTGAAAACTTAGCCCTTCATACTAATCAATTTGAAGGAGAGCTTCCTTCCACTCTAACGCGTTGTCACTCTCTCAAGTTCCTATCTATGGCACGAAACAAATTCACAGGAAAGATCCCAGCTGATTTTTGGAACTTATCTGCAATCCAGGCGTTTGATTTAGCCCGTAATCAATTCACAGGTATTATTCCACCCTCAATTGGCAACTTGTCGAATTTGGAGATATTTGACATTAGTGAGAACACTTTCTATGGGATGATTCCTCCAGAAATCGGGCAACTGTCCACTTTTAAGCTCTTGAATCTTGGAGTATCTGGAAGTCTTCCATTTTCTATGGACAAAGGGCTTCAGGATATTGAAGCGCTGTACTTCACAGCAATCAATTCTATGGAAAGATTCCTGAATCTATCTCAAATCTCTCCAGGGTCACTATACTTCAGCTTTCTACTAACTCAATTCACCGGAGTTATACCAACAACTCTTGGGAACTTAGCTCAGCTTCAAATCTTCAACGTGGAAGATAACCAGCTCACAAATAACATGGTCAAGCCTGAACAGGACTTCCTCTCCTCGTTAACAGCTTGCAAACATGTAAAGGCCATAAGGATATCATTCAATCCCATAACAGGAGTCCTCCCAAAATCATTAGGCTCCAAGAATCTGTCTGCCTCTCTTGAAGAATTCTTGGCCGATTCTTGCAGAATCATAAGCCCTCTGCCTGATGAAATAGGGAACTTAAGCAACCTGATGAAATTACGCCTTGGAGATAATGGATTGCATGGAGCCATTCCCACGACGCTTTGGCATTTAACAAACTTGCAGATGTTACAAATCCAAGGCAATAAGTTGCAGGGCATTGTGCAATTTGAAGAATTTGTACTTCATAAGTTTAGCCCAAAATAATTTCTCTGGTCAGCAACCAATGTGTTTGGGGAATCTATCTTTGTTGGGAGAGATCTATTTGGCTGACAACGCATTCAGTTCCAGCATCCCCTTAGTTCTATGGTCTAGTAAGCACGTTTCTAGGATGAACTTCTCTAACAATTTCCTTGACGGTCCTTTGTCTCAGGAAATTGGTAATATGGAGAGCTTGATAGAGTTGGATCTATCCGGAAATAAGCTTTCTGGGGAGATTCCAATCACTATCTCACAGCTTCAGAATCTAATATTCCTGTCACTGTCCAGTAACAAATTGGGTGGCTCCATATTTGAATCTTTTGCTGATTTGAAAGATCTGCAGCACTTGGACTTATCCCGCAACAATCTCTCTGGTTCAATTCCGAAGTCTTTTGAGAAACTCTTGTATCTTAATTACCTCAATGTTTCATTCAATAATCTTAGAGGAGAAATTCCAGATAAAGGGCCTTTTGTCAATTTCACAGCCGAATCTTTCAGAGGTAACGAAGGCTTGTGTGGTCCACCTCAGTTCAAAGTGGAAGCATGCAAAAGGACTGTGCCTGCCCCTTCAAGAAAGAATAGGCTTCTGAAATATGTACTGCCAGTAACAGCCTCAGTAGTTGTTGTCGTCGTCATAATTCTCGTTCTGGTCAGAAGACAACGTGTTAGAACGCCTTCATCATTGTCCTATTTGGCTCCAGGAGTCATGTACCAGAGGATATCACACTACGAAATCCTTCAAGCAACAGGCAACCTTGGTGAAGAACACCTGATTGGGAGAGGTAGTTTTGGCTCAGTATACAAGGGAAATTTCCCTCATGGAACAACTGCTGCTGTTAAGGTTTTCGATCTAGATGTGCAAGGTGCTACGAAAAGCTTTGACACGGAGTGCCAAATATTGCGCAGCATACGCCACAGAAATCTTGTCATGGTTATAACTTCTTATAACTTCTTGTTCCAACCTAGATTTCAAAGCTTTGATCATGGCTTACATGCCCAATGGGAACCTTGAAAAATGGCTCTACTCTGCAAACTTATTAGACATTTTCAAAAGATTGGAAATAATGATAGATGTTGCATCTGCTCTAGAGTATTTACATGAAGGATATACACCCCCTATTGTCCATTGTGACTTGAAGCCCAACAACATCCTTCTAGACGAAGACATAGTTGAGCTCGTGGGCGACTTTGGCATTGCTAAGCTCCTGACACAAGAACAAAGAATGGAGCTTACCAGAACTTTGGGTACCATTGGATACATGGCACCAGGTAAGAATCTCTCTAAAAACTTCATTGAACTAATTACCACGCAACTACTTATAACATTTATTTGTTACATAAACTATTTAGAGTATGGGTTGGGAGGATTAGTATCAACCATGGTGGATGTCTATAGCTATGGCATTTTGTTGATGGAAGTATTTTCAAGAAGAAAGCCGACAGATGAGATGTTCTTAGCAGAGTTAACCATGAGAAGATGGGTGTCCGATTCATTCCACAAATCAGTAAATCAGGTTATTGATGATGAGCTACTCAATATGAATGATGAAAGAACTAGAGCTAGACATGAAAGTTGCTTCGTGTCAACCATTCAATTAGCTCTAGAATGCACTTCAGATAAGCCTGAGGAGAGGCCTAGAATCAAGGATGTTCTAGCAAGAATCAAGGCGAACTTATCAAACCATGGCTAGGGCCGGTAGCCAGATTCAGACAATCTTGGCTATCCATAAAAATTAAAAAATGTCCTTGTTAGATTTTCTAGCATCTATTGTTGAATAATTGTATCTGTTTTCTATATACTATATGTCCACCTCGTTATAGTATTAGTAGTAATACTAAGCAGTATGGTTGTCTCTGTTTGCTCCTATTTTCCATCAGTTGATCTATGGAGCTGTAATTTCCAATATATCTGTAATAGTCCATACCTATGAATACTTTTATAGATGACTAGACTAATTAGTCTTATTTAAAGTTTTTGCACTCTTTAAAATAATTAATTGAAATGACAAAGTCCGTATTGATAATTTTATCGGATATCTAATTATACATTATACACGTTCGTTTAATCGAAGATAAATTATTTGATCACGATAAATTTATACAAAAACATAAATGGACCAGATATTTTTATTGCGATTATTACATCACATCCTTACCATCCATTCATACTTTACCTTACACTCTACTCATTAGCTAGCTATACCTAAGGATCATGCAGATAACATAACCATTCGAATACACCGTCTCTCCCTCTTTTGATCGACTGCTAGAGAAAGAAGAAAGTAATTTCCTCTGCAATAGAAGGGCAAGATCTCCTTTTCCTTTTTCTTTATTTCTCGTTCTCTTAAAACCTACCCAAGTGAACAACAACTTACTTCCTAGTTGGTTTCAGCACTTGCTTCATCTCTCAAAAAATACAACAACAGCAAAACAAGTTCTTTCACCAAGGTTCTCTCAAACTCAACTCCTAGCATCTTATTTTAGTTTGTATGCCTACCGATTCTTAGGAAATACATAAAAGAGAAAACAGAGCACATACAACAAACGAATGCTCCTTGCTTAAACAAACTCAAGCAGTAAAAAAAAATTGAAATTTTATGTGATTTCAGTACAGTTCTCTTTGTTTACAACATAAAATTTGTAATATAGGACCAACCACCCCAAAATCAATAGAATTACCTACTGCTGAAAACATATAAGTAATCGAATCAAAAATAGAACCCAGGTACATAAGGGGCTGTTTTGAACCTATGATTTGTTGGGTTTGGATCGAGCCATTTAGGGCTCGGATGTTGATCAGAAAACAGCAATGACTCGGCGGCTGACTGGCCGAGGTGTGAAGGCGGGGATGGCGGTGGCCTGGGAGCGGCTGCTGTTATCGCCGGAAGGGGACCGACGATGACGGCGGCGGCCTTGGCTGCTAGCCATCCGACCGCCTTTGCCTGTTGGACATCCAAATGCAACGGCGAAGGCAGCGACGATGTGCTGCTGTGGCAGTGAGCCGCGACGGTTAAATCTCGGGAATAGAGGCGGTGGGCGTATCATTCGCCGAATCTGACGAGAGAGACAGAAGGTTGTCCTCTGCGTGTGTCGTGTGAGAGGCGAGAGAGAGAGGTATCCATTTTTGTGGGGCGTTGAGTTCAGAGAGATGAGAGAAGGGATGGTGCGTCGTCGACGGCGGTGGTACTGCAGGAACCGCGACGGCAGCAGAAATGAGAATGGAGAGAAGAGAGAGAGGGAGAGGACGATCGTTGTGACAGAAGGAGAGAGGAGAAGATTAGGCGATGGAACAGCGTAGCAGCCGTGGTGTCGCCGGCCGCAATTTTCCGCCGGAGATGGGGGAGGCAGCGGCGGCGGTAGGATGGAAGAGGGAGAGACGTATCCCTGTGTGTGTGAGTGAGGTGGGCGAGAGATATAAAAGGGGGGTAGATCAGGTTTCTTCTATGGGTAATTCTATTCATAGCCACTATTTTGCTCACGATAGCCCTCATGTTTAATAAAATAAATAAAAATAATAAATATACTATTTCACCCTTATAGCTTTTAATTTAAAATCACAAAAAAACCCTAAACAAATAAAAATTACATTTGTATAGCCCTGAACTCAGATCTATTTAAAAAAACACGTTATCTTCTCGTTATTCTCTTTAATTTCAAAATTTTGGATCTTATTAAACACTTTTATTCAATATCCAAGTTTGATTCGAGACATAACAACACTTCACCAACAATTCTTGTAATTGAAAATCAATCGATGTAAAAAACATGGAATTAGGGGTGGATTTCATGGGAGCGGGGCTCCAATCGGGAAGAAAAATTCTTGCAAACCTTCAAAATTTATGGATTTATGGATTTGGGGCCATTGGAAGAAATTAAAAGCAGCCATGGTTGGAGATGGCTGAATACCAAACATGCCATTAGGAGACATTAAGCCTTGTGGATTTAATGGGTAAGAATAGTAAGCGAAATAAATTATTATGGAACTGAGAATTCACGAACTTGGTAGAATTAATGTAAGCGAAGCTATCAGTGTAGTTGGTTGAGTGGTGGGGAAAAAGTGAGCGTCTTCACTTCCATCTAATTTAGAATTTCAGAGAACCATTCCAATATTACAATTTCAGGGATTTAAAAAAAATATTATATGAAAGAACTCTATGTGGATGTCGAAGGAGGAAGAGCCGTTTCGGAGTTATAAAGTTTATTTAGAGTTGAAGTTGGAGGCTATAAGTTTGTTTTTTTGAAAAAATTATTAGAATTTAAGTTGGGGCTATAGGGACAAAATAATATTTACTATTTTATTTTATTTTATTAAATATGGGGGCTATAATGAGCAAAATGAGGGCTATGAATAGAATCACCCTTCTTCTATCTTATTTTATTTTGGGCCGTTTTTTTTTAAAAAAAAAAGAAGGGTTGGGCTGGATATTATTTAGTTAGGCCCAAATAATAAGTTTATTTTGGACTACAGATTCTAAGATTTTGGGCTGAGAAATTAAAATGCCCTTATATTACTACTGGGCTAGATTCGAATTTTATCCTTTTGGGGCCTTAGTTAAATTAAGTAATTTAAATCAAAGCTAATTAATTGTTTAAGATCAAACTAATCAAGTATTGGACTATCTAATTAAGTTAATTGGACTTTAGTGCTTTAATTCAATCAAAAATGGACCTTCAAATATATGAGTGATTTTGGCTTGGATCGTTGGATCCCAATTAAATTGAGATGGACCACTGGCCCTTAATAAATAGAATTAAGTCTATAAGTGAATTAAATTAGACTTATAAATTGATCCATTGACTAAAGTTTTAGATGTGGACTCGATTAATTAAATTTAGAGATTTAATTAATTTAATTATGTCAAGCGGATGATTGGAAGAATACAAAAGTTAGAGTTCAAGTTTAATTTTTTAAAATCGATTCCGATCACTAGTTTGAAGTTTTATAAGTCTTCTAAACTGTTAAGGTAATAAGATAGAATCTCCCAATGAGAATTCAAAGTCATAACACAGTCTTAGTAAAGAATGCAAAATTCCTAGTAAAATTCCTAAAATTATGAATGACGAATTTCTTTTAATAAGAATTGTCCTTCGTTCTGGACGTCTTATCTTTAAATTTTACAATAAAGGTCGAGCATGGAAGTAAGGACCGAACAAAGAATAAGAGTTTGTACATCTGTGAACAAAGAGTTGGAATCAGGTGGACTTTCTTATATAAACAAAGTTTAATATATGTGTCGAGCAATTATTTTCTTTCAAAATCTTTGAATTGAAAATCCTTTTAAGTTATTGTCTTGTTATAAATGTTTGAGATTTATGTATGATCGCTTATTTTCCTAACAAATAAATGGTAGTAAAACAACAAGTAATATATAAGTAATATATATCGTATCCACAGGGACTGAAACTCGAAATCACAGCGAATAATTCACACAGAATCTTTGATTATTATCTAGGCAACAAAATCAAGATGTGATGATTAAAACTAGACTCAAAATAAATAAGAATAAACTCAGAAATGAAAGACTGACCCTAGGGATGTACTTAACCTAACCAGATTCACACAATTAATCTATTATTATGTTTACTAATTTAATCCACATTCATATGAAGGATCACTAATGTAACTACAGTCTTCCGTCAGGACAGCCTATAGTAGTATGTTAGCCTAAACTCTATCTCCGTCAGGTCTCAAGAGAAGTAAGTTAATTACCAAAAGCACACAAATAATAACCTCCTACAGTTCACCTATCTCCGTCAGGTCTCAAGGTAAAGTCTGTATTATGTATTCAAGAGATCGATTATGCAATTAATTTCGTCAGGACATCAACCACATAACTAGCATGCATCAATATTGATCAGGTATCAACACATGAGAATTAAAGCCAAGAATCATAAATCATGAATGTGAAGGCAAAACAGTATCAACATATAAATCACAGGAATCTGGTAGACATACAAACTCTATGATCAATACGAGATTTAGCTACTCATAATAAAAATAACAAAGCAATAATTAAATAAAGATAACATAAACTGAATTGAATAAATAAAACCGTATGAATCCACGACGAAATGTAGCAACTTGAATCCGTAAATATTCTGAACTCTCAAATAAATCTAAATACGAAACTAGAATGAAAATAGAAAACTCAAAAATTAAAGAAAAAATGCTCTCTCTCGTCCTCTGCTCTCAGTACAGAAAAGGCGTGCAAAGGTCTCCCCTCTCATTTTGGACTGCGCGGCTATATGTAACCCTACGTCTGTCTTGACTCACGAGACTCTGCTCGCGAGATAAGGTCGCGGGTGAAAGTCGCGATATAAGCACCCGTACTCCTTCGCGAGTTTGGATCGCGAGCTTTGGTCGCGAGTGAAAGTCGCGAAGCTTGTTCCGCCATTCCTCGCGTGTTGTGATCGCGAGACTTCGTCGCGAGCAATAATCGCGATGCTTCACAGGCCAAAAATCCCTTTTAATCGTGATCTGCCTTATTGACATCCAAACCTGTGCAAAAACGACACGAAATACACACGACATAATATCTTTCAAGGTAAACATAAATATATCAAATGAAAGCTCATATGACCACTTATCTATCATAAAACGAACGAAAATGGTCTTATAAATCAGGTAGAAATACGGTTTATCAATGTATAATACTTATCTATATTGGCAATGCTAACTTTATAGTAGTCGAATTCGGATCCTGTGCGTGCCATCATCCTCAGCCAGGATTAGTATACACAGAGACCCTGAGTCATCGAGCGAGTTGGTCGGTCACGTATCCATGAGAAGTGGTCATTTCTCTGGCACAACAGTTACAGATATGGAGATCACAAATGAACTTAGTTTGATCAGACGAATTTTAGTTTCACAAAAGAATTTAGTAAGAGTGAGCCTTTCAAGATAAAACCTCTTGTGTTACTGTTGAGATGACATGATAATAATTTACAGTTTATACAAGTATGTATGTATCTTTTGGCATATGTCCAATGAGTGTTTTTGTACGGCTATGTATATATTTCTAAATATACAGGTTGAGTTGTAGTGTGAATAGTGGAGTGCAAAACCGAACTTTTGTCGAATCTATTTAAAGAAAGTCCCGAGATGTATATCTTCATACGTGTATCTCAGCTATGCATTTTCAGCTGCAAAATATCTTGGTTATATTTAAATTACAATTATCAATACAGTTTCTAATTAAGCAAGTACAATCCATTTTTATCCCTTCTTCTAATTCTTCATCCCTAATCACGATTCCAGACTTAGCTATCCTTAGCAAAGTGTGATATGACGATAACAAACTCTAGCTCATAAATTACATTTTATTCTAAATTAAGTAAAAGATGTTTACACGAGTCATCTAAAAGTTTTCTTTTTAGTATACCTAGTCCGTTAAATATACAAATTTTACAGTTTGTTATCTTTGAGAGTCCAATCAGATTCAATCCTTACATCAAGGCCTCAAAACAAACTCTTGGATGAAATTTACAACGCGAAGATTGCGGATTTTGGATAGGAATCAAAGTAGAGTTTGTACCAATTATTCTTATTGTTTCGTTAATTAAAAAGATTTCATCTTACATGATACACACATCACATCCAGAAATCATATAGCTACAACAAGTAGACATTTAATAACTGCAACGGCAAGGCTCTCTCTCAATCTAGATGCTTAACTCTAGTTTCTCTGTGATAGGTTCGACTTGATCTCCTTGATCCTCGCTAGCACATTTTTCATACTAGGCCTCTCTGCAGGCATATCTTCCGTGCATTCTAGAGCTAGTTCAATGATCGACGTCAAGCAACTTTCACATCCAACTCTTCTATCTCCAACATCCATGTTTAGTAGTTCATTATCAACAACATACACCACAGAATCGGGGAATGACTCTTGCATCCACTTCCTCATGGTTAACTCTCCAGAAAACATCTCGTCTATTGGCTTCCTCCTCGAACAAATTTCCATAAGCAAAATCCCGTAGCTGTAAACATCCACCATGGTTGATACCAATCCTTCCGACCCATACTCTACAAATAGGACGTTTGCTTTGGGTAATAGATCAGACGTCGGACAATAAATATGATTGAGTATATGAAAGATTAGACGATCAAAACGATCGACAAAATTATTCAACTCATCATAGTATGTGATGAATCAGCCTATATTGCTTTTATCTATTTAAGCTATCACCAACGTAAACATATATTAAGTAAAGCGCGCAGTTAGCTACTGAAAGAGTTTGGCAGAAGATGGTTTACCTGGTGCCATGTATCCGATGGAACCCAGAGTTTTGGTATGACGCATTCTTTGTTCTTGTGTTAGAAGCTTGGCTATGCCAAAGTCGCCTACATGTGCAACCATGTCTTCGTCTAGAAGGACATTTTGGGGCTTCAAATCACAGTGAACGATGGGGTATGAATAACCATCGTGTAAATACTGTACAGCAGTTGCCACATCTACCATGATTTCCAATGTCTGGAAAATGTTCAATGAGTGATCAGCAGAGTAGAGCCAATTTTCGAGGTTTCCATTGGGCATGAATGCCAGCACCAAAGCCTTGAAATCAAGGTTTGAGCAAGAAGTAATGACCTTAACAAGATTCCTATGGCGTATGCTGCTCAGTATTTGACATTCCGTGTCAAAGCTCATCAGTGCACCTTGTACATCGAAATCAAAGACTTTCACAGCAGCAACCATTGTGCCAGAAAAACATCCCTTGTACACTGAGCCAGAGCTCCCCCTACCAATCAATTGCTCTTCACCAAGGTTGCTTGTAGCATGGAGGATTTCATTGTGCGAAATCCTCCTATGCTCAAGTCTAGAAGAAATATCGGATGGAGATGAAGGTGTTATATTTACAGAACGATTTCTCATAATCAAGAACAAGATAAAGGAAGCAACAAGTACTGAGCTTATGACTGGTAGAAGATACTTCAAAAGCCGAGTCTTTCTTGAAGGAATGTGCACGCTCCTTTTACATTCCTCCACTTTGAATCGTGGTGCTCCACACAAACCCTGATTACCCAAGAAGGAATCAGATGTAAAATTAGCGAAAGCCCCTCCATCTGGAATTACACCACTAAGCTTATTGAAGGAAATGTTGAAGTAATCCAGATATGTAAGTGCCTCCAAAGACTTGGGAATTGGACCTGAGAGGTTGTTACAGGACATGTCTAAGTATACCAACCCCTTCAACTCAGATAAAGAATCGCTTAATTGGCCATCTAGTTTGTTATAAGACAATGATAGAGTGACTAGATTCTGAAGCTTCGAAATTGAGTCTGGAATTTCTCCAGAGAGCTGATTCCCAGATAGATCCAACTCTATAAGGTTCTTCGTATACCCAAACTCTAGAGGTAAAGAACCATCAATGAAATTATTAGACAGATTCATCCTCTCGATCTGCCCAAGAAACCATAAAGATGATGGAATGTCAGAACTGAATGCATTGCTGGCCAAATTGATTCTTCCCAGTAGAGGAAGGTCCCCTAAACACCCCGGTATTTGTCCAGAAAAATAGTTTTCTGAAAAATCCACCGAGTACATTTTTTTCAGATTGCACAAGACATGTGAGATAGAACCCTTCAGCTCATTAACTTTGATATCCAACAACTGCAAATTGCTCAAATGTCCTAGTGCTGTTGGGATATGTCCTGTCAAGTCGTTGTCTCCAAGGCTTAGCACGAACAGGTTGCTTAAATTCCCCAGCTCATTGGGGAGCGGGCTTATTATTCTGCAAGATCCAGCGTAGAAAAATTGAAGTGATGCAGACAGATTGCTGGATCCTAAGGATTTGGGAGGACTCCTGTTATCGGGTTAGCTGATATGTTTATTTCCTCCAGGTACTTGCAGTTTGTCAGGGAATAAAGGAAGTCTTGCTCAGGCTTGGATATATTATTCGTGAGCTGATTTCCTCCCACGATTAGCCATTCTAGCTGACGCAAATTCCCAAGTTTTATTGGTATTACTCCAGTAAAAGAGTTATAACCAATCTGAAATCTAGTGAGCCTGGAGAGATTTGATACAGAACTAGGAATCCTTCCGTAGAAATTATTATCCTGAAGATCGAAATGCTTGATGTTGGAAAAGCTTGTGTCTATAGAAGACGGAATTCTGCCCGAGAGGTTATTTTCTCCGAGCCTAAGTTGTTCTAACCGGGAGAGATTGTAAAGAGATTGTGGTACTTCACCATTTAACTTATTTGTTGCAAGACCCAAAAATGTTAAACGAGATAGTTGCCCCATTTCTTGAGGTACTGTCCCCTGGAAACTGTTGTAACCAAGCCTCAATATCTCCAAATTTGACAAATTGCCAATTAAGGGAGGAATCATGCCCCCAAGGTTGTTACGGAGCAAACTAACAAGTCGGATTTTGGATAAGTTCCAGAGTTCAGTTGGGATACTTCCTTCAAGTTTGTTAAACCCCAGAGATAGACTTTCCAGAGAATGGCAACGCATTAGAGCGGAAGGTATCTCTCCTTCAAACTGATTCGAGTAAAGTCGTATATCTTCAAGCTTTCTTGCAGGTCCATTGCACATATGATTCGGAAGGCTTCCAGACAATGTGTTCTCACCCGCATCAAGATACACCAGAGAAGATATGTTGAAGATTGTTGATGGTAATTCTCCTGAAACAGATTTGTAGTTAATCACTTAATGTGCAGCAATCTATTCTACTTTAACTTGAAGAATCAAGTAATAGGTTGGTTTGGGATATGACACTAGTCATTATTAGTTGTTTAGCATGCTTTTATATTTCCTAGAAAAGTTGACTAGCAAGTCATCTTTATAATGGAGCTTCGAAACAGAAAATTTAAGAAATCTGCAACTAAGATTCAAACTCTCTCCAAAAACACATCTTCAAAGTAGCCCCATTATCTCAATCAAACAAAGAGAAATCATGGTACCAAACAATCCTACAAATTTTAGTATACTGACACTAAATAAATTATGCGCCCTTTAGGTTGGGAAGATAGAATCATGAAACTTAACTGCCAACTGATTACCGGTGAACACAAGTTGCTGAAGCTTCAAGAGGTTTCCAAACCAAAGTGGAATACCTCCAGTGAGATTGTTGTAAGACATGTCAAGTATAGAGAGTTGGATACATGTCGATAAATTTGTTGGAATATCTCCACTAAAGTAATTGTTTCTAAGGTTTAACCGCTCCAATCTCCTTAAAAATCCAAGACTCTGGGGAACGTGACCATTCAACTTATTGAGCGCCATGTCTAACACACGAAGCCGTCTCAACTTACCAATTTCAGCAGGGAATAAGCCGCTCAAGTTGTTGTTGCTAATATCCAAGGACATCAAGAAAGAGAGGTTGCCGATTTCTCTGGCAATGGTCCCTCTTAAATCCATATTGGAAAGATTTAAGCTGATCACTCTTGTGTGCTTCTGGCTACAAAGGATGCCAATCCAAGTACAGAAAGAGGTTTCTTGTGACCAGTTATTAGTCAAGATGTCAGAATTTATGTGTTTTTTGATGGCTAGAAGAGAGGATTCATCTATAGTGGAGCTGTTGAGAGTAGAATCGCAGAAGATTCTCAGGTATAATGATCCCAAGACCAATAGCATTGCTGCTTCTTTCCGCATTTCTCTGCAGAATCTCAGAGAGAGAGAGAGTAAATATTCTATATAAACTGGAATCACAAGACAGATTGTATGCCTTACTTGATACTTCTTATGTGAGAAAAAGATGAGGATACGGTCAGAACCCGATAGTCATAATCCAAGATTAATTGACATACAAATACAAGAAGACATGAAAAAATCAAAGCAGAAAAAGACATGAAAATGATATAAAATATAATCTATATAATTATATTATAACTATTTCATATAACAAAGTTTAATTTGGCTTACATGCATCTCTACTTTCCATGTTCAGAACTTCAAATCCACTAAAGCTATACAAATCTTCTCTATATGATCCTCAACTAAGGGTGGACAAATTGGTCGTGTTAGTATCTATTTTTCCAAAATAAATAAATTAACCTTTTTTTTTCTTTGTATATACGTGTTTCTTCATTATTGCAGAAAAAATATTAAATATTGAGTAACTAAAGAAAAGCTGTTTTGGTTTTACCAATCAACTTCAGATATGGTGATATGGCTGGTTGAGTGTGTGATTTCTCCCCACATTTTAAGATATCTCTAATTTAATTTCGGGAGTTGAAAAATAGAAAGATATTTTTGATACAAAACTAATAATTTGATGTTTAAAGTGATACTTCTCAAAGTTTAAGATATTTTTGATAAAATGTTAATAGTTTGGGATTTAAAATGATATTTTTTAAAGTTTAGAATATTTTAGATAAAATGAATATAATTTGAGATTTAAATTATGGGTACTGATAAATTTACATACTATGTATGTACATAATGAGGGTTTTTTTTTTAATTTTCCATTAATTCTGGAATTGCATTAATTAATTCCTTTAATTTAATTTGTATTTTAAATACATAACATTTATGTTAATCTATGGATTAATATAATAAAATCCCTATATTTTCGTATTTGATATGCAATATTTCTTTTCCTTTTAATTTAGGAAAAAAATAATTCAAATCCCTAAAAAATCTGAATATATATATATATATATATATAGAGAGAGAGAGAGAGAGAGAGAGTTAGGTTCAAATGATAACCATTTTAATCCTAAAAACTAAGAACCAAATGAATTCGTTATGAAAGTTGATGAATTCGTTGAGAAAAGTTACCGAATTTAAAAATTCAAAAATTTTCACCCGGTTCGAATCTCATGAAGGGCGAAAATACTATTTTTTGAATTCAATAACTTTCCCAGCGGATTCATCAATTTTCACAGTGAATTCATCATATTTTTGTTATTACATTTTCATGATAAAAATAGTTCTCACGTTAACCATATATATATATATATATATATATATATATATTCAAGATTGTGATTTTTAAAAAAGCAATATTAATTTTTATTATAATAGTAATTGTATTCGAAATGTTAATTATAAATAAAAATAGAAGGGTTTAGGTATTGGTAATTATGATTGTTCGTAAAATTTTTCTTATATATTACTGTAATAAAATATTTCAAAATTCAATTGTAAAAATATTAAAAACTTACAAAATAGTTTTTCAATTAGTTATCATTGTATATAAGTTGAAATTCAATTGAAAAGAAAAGTATAAGTATGACATATTTCGAAATAAAAAGAAATAAACGAATACAAGTATTAAATATTGCTAGAAAAATTATTTAAAAAATGACTAGGGTTGTTGTACTTAAGATTCGAACTCGTGACCTACGATTTGACACCCTAGTCATTTGCCACATTGTCCAACATTTGCAGCCGCATAAATTTGTTAACAAAAATTGTATTTATCTATTCGAAATACAGAGTAATCGATTTAAATGGTTTATTAAAAAATTCCCTATTATCAATCTCATAATATGAATCTAATTTGGAGATGGATAGATATATATGACAACAATAAAATCGTATCTTAGAAGATTATAACAAATTTTTGGCTACTACAAATTTAAACAAACCCTAAAATTGATATGAACTACTATAAATATGAGGCTTTCAATATCATGATAGTCACAATATACATTATATTCGAATCCTATGGCACCAAACACACCAATGAAAACCACACCAATCAAATCCACGCTGAAACCATACCCTCTACGACGTAGAGTATCAACTAATGGTCTAGCCCTCCATCTGCTCCTTGCCTAGAGATGTTGTACATGCATAGGCATACGAGACAAGAATGATGAATTGAAGAAAGAAATTAATGATCTCTTTGTAAGAATGCTTAACAAAACGGATAAGGATAAAGTGCAAGAGTTGTTATTGGAGATATATCCATTTCAAAAACTTTATGAGTTATGTCGTGAGATGAAGCCGGATAATCCATTTAAATGTGCAAGAGCTAGTTTTGGAGATATATCATTGAATGAAGGGACGCCTAAACGTATGATACATATCATAGACTTAGAGTCAAGTTCAAATAAGGATTTCAATGTTTAGACCTAGTAAAGTAGGTTTTTTTTGTAGTTAAGATAATTGTCACAGATCGATTTCGCTGAGAAGGCTAAGCTAGGCTCCTACTCGGGGTATGGGTTAAGAAACGGTAAAAGACATATTGGGATAACTATTTCAATTAAAGGGATTGAGTTAGCATTAATATACATGATGGAGTTAACTTGAAAGACATATAAGCATATCAGTATTTGCAGGAAAGCCATGTGAGATACACATATGGAAATATGCACTCAAGGTTTACATTATATTCAGTGACAAACAACCCTGCTTAACACTGCTCCATTCTATCATCACCTCAACCTACACATCAAAAACGAATATGCAAGGCTGAATACAAAGTACTCAGTGAACATATGCCAAATTTTTATCATTTTCATACATGAAAATTGTATTACCCATTTCATAGTTACACACAGGGTTTTGCTTATAAAAGACCTGAGTTTACTAAACATTTTCTGTTATTTTTCATAAAGATTGTCCAGCTGGATCATTTTCTATCCGTATGATCCATATCTGCAACATTACACGTCGTAAAAGGTGGCAACCTTCTATGGACGCCATGACCGGCTGAGAAAACCTTTTAGCACATAGTATACGCATTAACCCTTGTTAGGAATTCTCCCTATAGCATAGGATCCGAATTCGATTAACATCAAGTTGACGAACCAACACAGATAGAGTACATGTATGAAACATAAATATTTTGGATAGACAATTAACAGTAAACATCATCATCATTTCATTTCAAAAGAAATAATCGTAAATAAAGCATTATCATTTATTTTATCATTGGAGAAAGCCACCGTGTTAGGACTAAGCTTGAAGAATAAATATGGTACTCGTCTCGGGCAAGCAACATTGATTCTTCCATTCAAAAAAGGCAACAAGATGATCTAATCTAAATAGATCTCGTAATACTAGTCTTGAATCAAAATAAATAAGGTTGCATAACTCTTAGTTCCCTCCATCGGGATTTTCAAAAATTAAAATATAAATCTTAAAAATCATACTATCGGCTACGGGCACCAACAATACACTTACTCAATTTTCCTGTCTAAACTTAACTTGGTTTTAAAACTAATCTATCAAAAATACTTTTCTCGCAAAATTATAACTTAAAACTTTAATTTACTCCTCATAAACCTTCTCATGATATAATAGCATAATCAAGTAATTGATACTTAATATATATCATACTAATACTTATTATGCAATTCCATTCATATATTAAGTAATTAATATTTTCCAAAATAATTACCTCAACTAAGCTTGATCATTTTTCCATCGTTAAAACATCACTTAATAAAATAATTCTCAAATTATAGAATTTATTTATTAATCTAATTTAAAGCAAATTAAATTTAATGTAATTAAACCAAAACAAAGCACAATACGTTAATCTTTCTTTTGATTTTCTATGGCCCAAATTATTTCAATCGAAGAAACCCAAAAATATATGATTAAAACTCAAATTGGGCAAAACTAAAGTAATTAGGGGTGTTTGGCTAAACTTATTTTAAAGAACTTATAAGCTCTAAGAGCTTATAAGATGTTTCAAGAGTTTATAAGAGGTAATGTTTCAAGAACTTATAAGTTGTTAAAGTGTTTGGATAATTAATCTTATAAACTAGAGAAAGAATCGTGAGTTAGAGATATAAAATTGACGAGAAATGAAGTTGATAGTGTATATAGAGGAAATAACGAACTATAATAAGATTATTTTGGTAAATTATTGGTTGTTTATAAACTTATGAAAAAATAAGTTAGGGTTGAGAACTTATTTTAGATGAGCTTATAATAAGTTGTTGGAGAACTATTTTCACGAACTAATAAAATTTGCTTATGAGCTTATTTTGCCAAAAACGTTATAAGTGTTTGAAGAGCTTATAAGCTCACCCACACCTCTTATAAACAACTTATTTGCTTAAGAGAATTTTGAGCTTATAAACTCAGCCAAACACCCTCTTAATCTAAAAGCACAAATAACACCTCATTTCTTAATCCCCTTAATCCCATCTACGTATACTTATTCAACCAAAAAGGAGAAATCAGAAGTCCCTATTCTGACAATTTCTATTTTCAATTCACGCTTCTCTTTCTCTCTTAATTCTACCTGTCGTAACCTTATCCTCTCTTTTTTTTTTTTTTCTGATACCACCGAAATTTTTGAACGGAGCTCAACGCCTTCTTCTATCGAGCAACAGCAGCCCAACGGCCGCTGCCATTGCTGTCGTGACAGCAACAGAGCTGCTCCAGCTCCATATCTCTTTATTTCAACCGAACAATAGGCAACAATTGTCGCCGCCGTCGCTGTCTCAATGCCGCTGCCGTCGCAGCTCCTCCGCCACAACGGTGCAGCGCCGCTGCCTCTGTAGGCAGCGCCTTTCTCCTCCCTCTCTCGTCTAATTCCGGACAGTACCGCCGCCGTAGTAACAGCAACGGCGCTCCCGCCGTCGCGCCTCTTTGCCCTTCCCCCGAACACCCAGCAGCCTCAATGGCTGTCTTATCCCACCCTTCTATCTCACAACACTAACAACAACTAACCCATGTCCTGACCCTACCTCTCGACCCAAAATGCAGCAGCAGACAAACTCATCAAAAGAACTCCCTCTCCTTCAATTCATACACACGGTGAGCACAAGCCCACCTAGTTCTAAGTTTCAAGCTTATTAATTTGTATTTATATATATATATATAAAGTTAGTTTTGAGAACCATTTTTATCCTAAAAACTAAGAACCAAATGAATTTATTATGAAATATATATATATATATATATAGTTGATCGAATTTAAAACTCATAAGAAATTTTCACCCACAACAAAATAATTTTAGAAAGTTCGAATCCCATTCGTATAGAAGATCCACTTAAAATTTTATTTTTATATATATATATATATATATATAGTTAGATTCAATAATTTTCAACATGATTCATCAATTTTTTTGGATATTCATCAATTTTGAATTTATCATTTTTTTATTCTCACGTTCTCATAAAGTGGTTCTCACGTTATAAAGGGATTCTCACTTAACCTTCCATATATATAAGCTCATGTTGTTAAAGTGTAAAGGCAATTCGATTTCTATGTTGGTTTCTGTGAAATGATTAATTGTCGAGTAGCTAATATATGTATATAGTGAGCAGATTTTGTTTCCTTTCGATTTAGAACACTGTATGTATTTCTATTTCAAAAAGTGGAGCAGAATGGAAAGGGAGAACAAACCTTTGAAAGGCTTATGTTGTGGCGGAATAAATTTTATACTTATTAGGAGATGTTATATAAAAGAAAAATAATTGGAAAGAGGTTGGAGGAGCTTCTTTACCGTTCTGAAATATCAAGCAGGGTAGAATGGTGGTGTCTAAGGGATGAGTTTAAAAGGGCAAAGGAATGAAAGAAGGAGACGTGGTTGAAGAAAAACCAATCATTCTTAATCTCAATTTAATTAATTAATCTTCATTAACCATTAACTGTCAAAATATATGCATACTTAAAAGGATGGGATGCAACAATTATTTAACCCTGCCCAACATCTTATATATAAATAAGGCACAATGCATGCGGCCCAATTTACATTTTTTAAAACTTTAATGTTGTAATAAATTTTGGCCCAATATCTTATTTGATTAGAGCTCAAAGTTTGGAGCCCAACTTATCTATTCAAAATAGAACTCGCTATTTTAATTATTTGGTCTGAACTTGGTTCAAATTAAAATAATAAAATTTCTAGAGTATATAGCTCGTCACTTTAAATCTCATGCAAAATTAATATCTAAGTGTAGAACAATTGCACTCATTCACTTAGCTGCTTTTAATTAAGTGTGCAAAGCATAAAAATCAAATAAATCGATTTTTTTTTGTAAGAATTAAAAGAAAATAACTTTTCTTTCTCCAAGCACAAATCATCGTAATACTCTAAGATCAAAATTCTCTTAAAAAAATCTCAGAGAAAAGACTTGTTGTCTTTAAATTGTTTTTCATATTTCCTCTTAGTGTCTTTTGTTTCCAATTTTCGTCTTTGTTAACTGTAAATTAGGACTTAGTTTGATTTGTCTTGTTTATTTAAATATATTTCATTTTTATTTAATGAATTTTCCAGTTGGTTTCATACTACTTCTTGTTTGAATGAAAAAATGAAACGAAAAAAAAGAAACAAATCAAATTGAACTAAGTCCTAGTTTACAATCAACTAAGACATAAACTAGAAAAGTAAACAAACTGAGAGGAAAAATAACAAGCTTAAAATTATATTCGAATGTAATGCTAGTTAAGGTTCAAAACAAGTTTTTAAAAAAGGACTAAGGGCTGCACTCAAGAGGATTCTAACTTGTGACTTATGCATTAAAACTATATTCATTTGCCACATTGTCCGGCAGTGGCAGTTGCATAAACTTAGTAACAAAAATTCTATTTATCTTCCAAAAAAACTCGAAAATCTATAGTATAAGGTAACAAAAATCATATCTATCTTTTTAATAGAAAAATATAGAAAAGTTAGCAATCTTTTTTAAGGTAAATCTAAACAAATTAAGTATAGTATATGTAATCTTCATAGAATTTTACTAGAAAAAAATTTTATTGGTGTCCGAATTAAATAAACTCTAGATTATAAGAAAATAATGCATGCATGTAACATCACAATGACATGAAATTCGATAGTTTGGAAAAAGGTCTTATACATGCATTGGTTGTTACTAATTTATTGTAAAATTTAAAATAATTATCTTGTGCAATGATTATATTTATTGGAAAATGTTGAATCTTTTATTTATTTTCAACAATCGAGATTGCATGAATCACAATTGAACTTAATTTGCATCATTTCAAGTTGTAGTGGGAAACCTTAATTTCCATCCAATCCAAAATTATATTTTAATACACTATTTCCCCATCTACCAAAACCACAAGACAATCATTTTCTTGATATGAAAAACAAAAAACATATAGAAATGGAATTAAACATTCATATATATTAGATTACATAGCCAACGATGCAATACATTAATCTACCAAAACAAAAAATAGAATGTTCAACTAACATTGCTTTCAAAAAACGAAGACAACATAAAACTTAACATTCATCCGACCCAACCATCCTTCCCACCGGCCGCCACCATAGCAAGATATTGGAAGCCCACTTTGTTCAATCCACCGAAGAACAAGATTTCACGAAGGTATATGATGTTCCTTTATCCAAAACAAATGATCATTCTTTGTGGATTTCATCCTAAAAAAATATTAATACAATCTACATCAAAATGTAATGAATGAAATAAAGTACAACATACATATACATAAGTGATGAAGTTAGCCTCATAATCGTATGTGACACCGCGAGCATGGACGAACCAACAAAACTTATTTACACGTTCTCTCAGATCATATAGCTTCGACACAACGTCGAGAGTTGTGTAAAAGGGCAGAAGATGATGAGTTAGAGTATTAAGTGTCGTCGTTACCTCTTACAAAACAACCATCACCATATGTTTGTTTGCATGCATAAATCGGGATGACAGTGGTGGAGGATTGCAATGAGCCAATCCTCGTCTCCGGTGTTCCAGTTTGTCATGGGGGGAATATTGATCAATGGTGGAAAGTAAGACATTGTGTTTGTGGTAAAGATATGAAGTAGTATGTGATTTAGATACTTTGAGATCTCATATTTATAGGTGGGAAATGGTATATTAAATATATAATTTACTATTCAATAAATATAATTTATTTCCCACTTCAACTACAAGTAATGAAAAATAAATCTTTTTAATAATTATGGCTCTTGATGGAAAAGATCTCAAGTGTAACATTTTCCAATAAGTTATAATGATTATTAATAAGAACGAACATATGTATATCTCTTTAGTGTCAAAATTGATGTGTTTGTATCAAATGATCTCTTGAGCTTGTGGTTTACATACTATGACTGTATAAGATCTCATATTGCTTGATTTTCCAATAAGTTATAATGAGATCTCTTGAGCCATATTTTTGTTTTTCAAAATTGATATGTTCATGTCAATTGATCTCGTGTGATTTACATAGTATGAGATCTCATATTTATAATGATATCAATTGATGTGCTACCTGAATTATGCATGTATATCTCTTGAGCTTATGATTTACAAACTATGAGATATTATGTTTATCGATTTTTTTGAAAAAGATAATTTTTATTTTTGTTATCTTATAATTTTGTATCTACCTTCTCCAGTTTTATAGAACGGATAAATACAATTTTTGTTATCGTATTTTTGTCTGCTACTGCTGCCAAACAATGTGGCAAAGGACTAAGGTGTCGAACTATAGGTCATGAGTCGAATCATTTCAAAACCAGCCCTAGTCATTTTTAAAAAAAATTGCCTTCAACAATAGCTTGAAATCAAACACCAAGTGTTTTTTTTTAATTTGATAATTAATCTCGAATAATAACTGATCGATCTTAATTTCGTTAGGGAAATAAATGCGAGACGAACACAAGGGATTTACGTGGTTCGATCTTTGAATTAGATCTACGTCCACGGAGCAAGAGAGAGTATTCGTGTATTGAATGGGTAAGAAGCGATTACAAAGAGTATGAATGATCTATTTCGTCTAATCTAGCCTCTATTTATACACAATTATTTAGACCTAGATCTTAAATCCGAGGTCTTCTAAATAGGATTCGAGATCTTGGATAGATCTTAATCCTATCCCTTCTCAAATTAGGATTCTTTAGATATGGCCGAGCCTTCGCTCCCAATCGGTTTTAGGGTCTTCTTGGGCCGAACTTGTCCAGCCGAGCTTGACGCCGCTTTACTTGTATTGGGCCCGATGTTGGGCCCGGCAATAACATATCCTATCACAACCCCCAAAAAAGACGCAGAAGCAAGGTCGTGTTGGTTTGGGGTTGTTTATGCCGAGGCGGGGCGCGAACGATCTGACTTGGTATGTGTTAATGTTTTCGAAGTCATATGCCGCGTTTGCAAAGGCATCTGCCGAGGTTGTGCGCGCTGTTACTATCTCTTGTCGAGGCGTTAAGTCGAGGTTTTCTGTTTGGCTTCACCTGACGAAGCGTTAAGCCTAGATCTCCTGCCTGACTTCACCTGGCGAGGCGTTAAGCCGAGGTCTTCTGTCTGGCTTCACCTGACGAGGTGTTTATCTTAGGTCTGCTGTTTGCTTCACCTGATGAGGCGTTAAGCCGAGGTCCTCCGACTGACTTCACCTGACGAGGCGTTTAACCTAGGTCTGCTGTCTGGCTTCACCTGACGAGGCGTTAAGCGAGGTCCTCTCGACCGACTTCACCGACGGGCGTTGCCGAGGTCTTCGTCCGCATCACCGACGAGACGCGTTAGCGAGGTCGAACACGGATTTTTCCGCCGCCGCTGAGTACAGATACGTGATACGCATTTAATGCGGCGGTGGTTGGATTCCGATAAAGGCATAATGGGAGAATATCTTCCTTGATATGCCATTTCTCATATCACTTTTGCTATTTCAAAATTTCGGACTTTCAAACTTCAAAAAACGTAAACCGTCGCCATTGTTGTCTCGAGTTCATCACCATCATCCTCGATAAACCAAAAGTAAGTTATGGCTTCTTCTTCTAGTAAATCTTCGAGCTCAGATTACTGTGTGTCACGCCGGATTCGCCGGCGGTTTTATATGTCCCTCTCGGGATTTTGGTAAAGTGTCTTTTTTTCTTCTATCTTAACAATCTCCGATGTAAAGGAGATTGTCTCCAATACTATATTTCTTCCGATATTGTTTATGTTGCCCCTCGTCCGGAGAATAGGGCTTGTGCCTCCCAAGGGTTTGTCATCAGTACGAAGACAAACCTCCGGCCGGTCTTCGTGTTCCTTATCCTCGTGTATATGTCGAACTTCAACAGATGTTCGGCATATCACTGCCCAACTTACGCCAAATTCTTTCCGACATCCGGTGGGCCTAGGTGTCTATGCCCATCGGCATAATTTTCCTTTCACTTTGGGGCTTGTTCTCCGTTTTTCAATCGAAGGGTGGTTCGGGTGGTATTATTTATCACCCCGTCGCAAATTAAAGCGAAGATCTCGAACCGCGTAAGAAGTTTTTCCGCTCGCCTCGAGGGGTCACTGAGTTTATATGGCGATCGGAGAAGATCGCGATGTGATGGTTGACGAGATTGACGGTGGCCCGGAGGAGGCTGGACAAAGTAGGTCTCGTGGACGAGGCCTTTACCGAGGCCGAGCTTGCACAAAGGGCTTAGCCCTTATGATCCCGCCACCGAGGTGAGTCGGTGGAGGTGAGGCCCTCCTTCTCTTCTCGCCTTTTGTTGCATGATTATCCGTGTGTGTATGCCCGACTTCTGTATTTTTTGTAGTGAACTTGATCGTGATAAGAAGAAGAAGAGGAATGAGCGTAGGTGTCGAGATTATGAAGGATATCGAGGATATGCCCGAAGTGAGCGAGGAGGCTTCAAGTCCCCGAGTCGCAGCCTCTTAAGCGCTTTTAAGAGGTTAAAGCGTGCTATCCCCGAGGCCACGGTTGTTGCCGACCCGAATGTGTCGTCGCTGGCACTCAATGAGCTCCCTATCTTCCCGAGGTAGCGACTTATTCTTATGCCTTGTGAAGTAGTATAAAGAATTTATTCTTCCGACCGATGGGATTCTCAGATAGGGGTTGAGGTCGGTCGGCCGAGGTGGCCAAGATGTCTCACGGACGGCCCGTATGTCCGGTCTCATAACGGACTTCTTGAAAGCCTTTAGCCGCCTGACGGGGTGGCTCGGTATGCTCGTGAAGTGGAGGAGGAGAAGACCTCCTCGCCTAAGAGATTAGCGAGGCCGAGGCAAAGCTCCGGATCTCATCAAATGTATAGGCGGATACGGCCGCCGCGAGGCGGCGGCCGAGGCGGCGAAGGCGGCCGAGGCGATGGAGGCGGCAGGGCTAGGGCGGCGGAAGCACATGGAGGCCGGTTGCCTTTAATGAAGGCAGAGAGGAGGAGGCTCGCCGGGAGGCCGAGGTGGCGAGCTCGCAGGGAGATGCTTGGCATTTGCGAGAGGCTATTCTGTGCTGGGGCTTCCGGATGGTCGCGAGGCGGCCGAGGTCCTCAATAAGCGTGCCGCCTCGTATGCAATCGAAGAGTCGTCGAGACTACCCGTAATCGATAAATCCAAGTATGGGTATGAGGAGATAGAGGATGATGTCCCGAGGCGGCCTATTTCGATGTCCTTGTCCGCGCTCGAAGCGAGCTTCCCGTGCCGCAGAGCTCGACTTGCCCCTGCTCGCCGACCATGAGTCTGCTCGCTACCGTCCCGTGGACCGAGATCCTCCGACCGACGCTTTAATGGCTGATCGTGCAAGGGGTCGGGAGGCAGCACTGGGCTTCCAAGGGCGACGAGGCTCGGAGTTCCCGAGGAGGCCAAGTCGAACGAGCTAAAATTAGGCGGAAGAGGTGATCGCCCTTTTTCACACGTAAAGGTGTATATAGAAGGTAAGTCGAGTATCGATCCATGTGATTGTAATGCGAAACACGTAAGCTAGCTCAACGATAATTCATCATTATTCGCCACGTAAAAGGGTGAAGGTTTAAGGGCTTCTAATTTAATCCAAAGCGATGTAACCAAGCGTAAAATAAAATAAAGCAAACAAACACACGTAAGATAAAATGATAAGAGAGACTAACCTTGTGGATGCATTAATCATATCCACAACGTATGTTTAACCTCGTTCCTATTAGCCAATTTAAATCCGCATAAGATGGGAGATCACAATTATAACCAACAACTTCAATTACGACAATTATGGCAAGAGATTACGAAGTTTTCCCTACCATTCTAGGTGAAAACAAGTAACTCCAAAAGGATCACTAAGAATATGCTTCCTACGAATATCCTATCTCATCTACGACTCGAGCTTATTCGTATCATGCATTCAAGATCGATCGACAATTAATACAATTACGTAATTAACCGACAACTAGATAAGCATCAAGATTGATCCAAATCAACACATATAAATAAGCACCAAGAATCATGAATCAATGCCCGGAAGGTAAATAGCGATAATGTAAATCACAACATATAGGATCGAATCATGCAAACCCTAGATCAAGACGAATTTTAGCTACGCATAATTAAATTACCAAAGCAATAAATAATTAAATAAAACATAAATTAAGATAGATAGATAAAACCGTAAGAATCCACGAAGAACAATTGTAGCGACTTTAATCCGGAAGAAATTCTGAATTCTAATACTAAACTATGAAATTGGAAAGAAAATACTTAAAGAAAAAGCTAAACTAAATTAAACGGGAAAAGAACTTGCAAAAGAAAATAAAGAAGAATTTGTGTTCTGCTCTGGAATGGTGTCTAATGGTGTGGAATGGTGTTTTTAAGCTACTGCTCTATCTCCCTATTTATAATAAAACATAAGCTCCCTTTTTCATAAATTCCCAATCCTATTCTCGACTGATTCAATCATATTCGACTGATTCAATCCTATTCTCGACTCGGATTAGAAGTATACATGGACTAGGTGTCTCAAATTGCTGAAAATTATGATTTCTCGCGAGTTTTGCCCTTGCGATTTTAGGTCGCGAGCAAAACTCGCGAATCGTCTTTTCTGGCTGCACGCGCCGACTTCATTGCTTCGCTCCGCTCTCTCTCGTCCGGACCAATTACAATCCGCTTGCGCCACGGACTCCTATTGAGATGCTCTTTAACATAGTTAACTTTGTACATCTATCCTTGTCAAATACATTTCATCATATTCAACGTCGTTTTCAAATGCTTCTTCTTCGCATGAGCTCGCGATCGGGCTATTGATTCCTCTTTATCGTGATCCACCTTTTGACATTAAAACCTATGCTAAAATGACATGAAATACACACGCATAATATCTTCCAAGGTAAACATAAATATATCAAAAGACAACTCAAAAGATCACTTATCACTTAGAAACGAAACGAATATAGCCTTTATAAATCATGTAAAACGAGGCTTATCAAGAGGTCGAGGCTTTCCAGTTCTGGAGGCGGCCGAGGTGGACAGTTCAAGCTTCGGAGGGCCGCTGATCCCCTTCTTCTTTTTTTTTTGAATGTAAATGCACATTGGTTTCTCGCCTCAGGGCATATTAATAAAATCACAAGTTTATGTGAAGAAACTTATCTTTTATTCGCTTGTCGCTCAAATGCTTGATGCTTCTCCTTGGTTGAACCAAATTGAAGACTTGTCACGGCTCGAATTGAAAGAGGCCGAACTCCTCCATATAAAGGACACCGGGCCATGTGCGCGGTCCGATATTAAGCATAGAGTCGCTTAGAGAGTTGTGACGAGCCCGTGCTCGCCTTTGCAATCGAGCGAGTCGCTCGAGGTCGCCATGAGAAGGCTAAATTAATAGCCGAGGAGCATGCCGAGCACGGCGAGGTCATCCATCGAAATGGTGGGACGACTATCTCGGAAGTTGAAGCCAGGTTGTCGAGACCGCCTGCCAGGCGAGGTACCGCGTGAATATGGTCGGACCTCCGGCACCACGAGCAGTCATTGAATTAAAAGGCTCGGAGGCATATACAAGACCGTCATTGCTCGACAACCACAGCTCGAAGAACTGCTTCGACGGGATGCAGAGGCCTCTTCTTCTGCCGGGGCTTCTATGCCTGCCCGGACTACAATAAATGCTCCGAATTTTGACGATCCGGCGTGGATAGCTCAAGAGAGGCGCGCTATGGCCCAAGAACGACGTGGATCCTCAAGGAGCCGAAGCCGGGCGTCATCGAGCGGCCGAGGTCGATCTTGCAGAGCTCTATCGTCGAGTGGCCGAGGTCGAGCTGGCAGAGCTCATAGTGTAGATCGAGGACGAGGTAGAGGTAGGATTAGTATAGATGAGCTGTTGAATCCCGATTTTTCTAGGGATTGGCTCAGTTTTTCCCGGTCTCCTCCGCCCTCGTAATATGTAATCTGCATAACTTATTTTTGAAATAAGAAAGATTTATTTGCTTCGTATTGACTTTATATTGAATAAAAGTAATATATGAAGGAGTTAGTCTCCTAGAGAGTTCCGCCTTGGAATAAATGGCGAATCTGCTCGTAGAAAGGTAGCTCGTCCTTGTAGAGAGTTTCGCCTTAACGATTTTTGCCGAGGTCATCGAGCGATGGTCCCCTATTTCGCCTACATAGAGAGTACCGCCTTCAAATAAACGAAGGTAACTGATCTCGTATGTAGGAATGGTTCCTGCTTTTGCCGAGGTCATCGGGAGGGTTGTCCCTTATTTCGCCTACATAGAGTACCGCCTTCAAATAAACGAAGGTAATCGATCTCGTATGTAGGAATGGTTCCTGCTTTTACCGAGGTCATCGGGAGGGTGGTCCTCTTATTTCGCCTACATAGAGAGCACCGCCTTCAAATAAACGAAGGTAACTGATCTCGTATGTAGGAATGGTTCCTGCTGCCGAGGTCATCGGGAGGAAGTGGTCCCCTTACGCTTAAATTCATCTTCGTATGAAACGAAGGTAATTTGACCTCCGTCGAGGGAATTTGTCCTCCGTAGAGGTATAGAATAATGGTGAAGATTAATTATGCATTAGTGACAAATAAGACATGCAAAATCAATAAAATTTTATTGATAAAAGACGACGAAGAACAAGTTTGTAAAACAAAGTAAGACTTCGACTGATTAAACAGACTCGAAAACACGACCGAATAAGACTCGACCTTTGACACTTATGCATAATATCTCTTCGTATGAATGATGTGCCATCGTTGGGTAATTGCTCACGGACAATTGGGCTTATAGCCCTTTGCCGAGGACTCGTCGACCAGTGAAGGTCCTTCCGATGTGGCTTCCAATTTGCCGAGCTGCGGCTTTGTCGACTTCATTATTTCGAGTACGAGGTCGCCCACTGAATTGTCGGGTTTTAACACGGGTTGTAATACCGAGCTACTTGTTGCTTGCACCGAGCTTCCTCGATGTAGGCGAGGTCTCTTTTTCTTCGAGTAGATCTAGATCACTCGTAGATTTTCCCCATTTGCTTCGGAGAAGTCAACGGTGCGGGACTCGACTCCACCCTCTGCGGGATCATCGCTTTGTTCCATACACCAAACCTGTAGGGCGTTTCTCGCTCGAGGTCCCAGTGTTGTTCGGTATGACCATAAGACATGTGGTAAATTTTCCACCCAAAGGCCCTTAGCTCGGTCGAGACGAGTCTTCATCCCTTCACGATGGTCCTGTTGGTGACTTCTGGTCCCACCATTTGCTTGATAACGGGCCACCGAGGTGAATTTTGTCGATCCAAGCTCTCGACACCACCTCTCGAATGTCTTATCGGAATCAGGTTCCGTTGTCCGAAAGGAGGATATGAGGGATGCCGTCGACACACCACGCTCTTCCGCACGGTTGAGGGTGTTCTTGCTTGTGATTTTGCTAAGGGCTCGCTTCCACCCACTTCGTGAAGTAGTCAATCGCAACAATTAGGAATTGGAGCTGTCCTGGTGCTTTACAAAAGGGGCCTACGATGTCGATCCCCCATTGCATAAACGGCCAAGGGCTCTATATGGAGGTGAGGTCGGTCTCATGGTAGCCTCGACGCGTTCCCATGGAGTCGACACTTGACACTTTTTCACAAGGTCAATCGAGTCTTGGAACATCATCGGCCAATAGTATCCCCATCTCATGACTTTTTTCGACAAGGCTCGGGGTCCGATGTGACTTCCGCATGATCCTTCGTGCACTTCTCGCAGAACGTAATCAGCTCGGTTCGGACCCAAGCACCTTAAGAGAGGTTGGAGATACGACTCAGATAGGACCCCCGCTCAATTGTATATCGATAGATTTGTTCAGATCCTCCTAGCTTCCAACTTGTCACAAGGCGCTTCGCCTTCTCCGTGTACTCGAATGGGAGTCATCCAATGGGTTCTTCATCCGAGACTACGCTGACCTCGGCCCGCCATCGGTATCGCCTATGCTTCGCTTGACTTCTTTCATCAAGGCTCGTTGACGACGAGGCCAATTTACTTAAGATGTCACCTACTGTTTTGCTCCTCGGGATGCGAACTATCTCAAAGTATGAGAAAATCATTGCAGTGCTTTTGCTTTTCCAAGGTATTTCTTTATCCTGTTGCTTTTGCTCAGATTTCAACATTCGCTTACTACGACCGAGAATCACCGTGAACTTGCACGGCTCATATTTGGAGATTTTGAGCTAGGCGAAGTCCTGCGATCAGGCTTCATACTCTACTGCTATTCGTATTTTGAATGTGAACCGGTGAGTAGGTGATCTCGCCGTCCGGCCTGGAGTAAGATTCCTGCTCCGCTACTGCTTTCCCCAAGCCCCGCCAACGAGTTGCCAAGACTCTTTGGTATTTCATCCATTGGTTCGGCTTCGCATCGTCCCGACACGGACTCAAGTGGGCTTCTGTTTCTCGACCAGTTAGCCTCGGCAAGGAAATCCGCTAGGCTTGACCTTTGATGGCTGGCGGGCGTAAGGATATATCGTGCTCGCTTAGTTCGATTGCCCATTACGCGATTCTCCCCGAGGCTTGGGCTTCATCAATACTTGCCAAGTGGGTAGTCAAGGAGGACTCATGGGATGTGCATGGAAGTATGGACGAGTCTCCTCGCGCCACCAATGCTAAGGCAAGCTTCTCCAAAGGCCGATACCTCGCTTCCGGCCTTTAGTGCTCAATGATGAAATACACCGGAGTCGACGTCCTTCCTCGCACAAGATCAAGACTTATGGATTCGTCCGAGGCGGCGAGGTAGAGGAAAGGACCTCTCCTCTTCTGGACTGACAGAGTGGGAGTTTGGCGAGGTAGCTCTTTGAGATCTTCAAAGCGGACTGTACATCATCCCATGAGAATTTCGGGCCTTTTGAGTATCTTGAAGAAGGGTAGCGCTTATCCGCTGCTTTTGAAAGAAAGCTCAAGACGACTATGCACTCGTCAACAGGTACGCCATGGATGGTCTTTGCATGTTCATTTCAAAATGGTTTGGACCTTGACGGGTTGGCTTTTAGCCCTTCTTGTGAAACCCAAAGACCCTAAGAACTTTCCGCATCGGACCGCAAACGCACTGGGGTTCACTTGAGTTGATTTTTTGAAGGCCGAGGACTATCTTGAGGTCGGCAACACATGTGGCTTCCTCCTGCTTTTGACGATGTCGCTCACGATACCTCCACATTCGACCTATGTAGGGCTGAAATATTTTGTCCACCATCCTTCGATAGGTAGCCCTCGCATTCTTGAGGCGAATGGCATCTTTTATACGCAAAGACTCAAGTCGGTAATGAAGGTCGTCTTGGCGCGCCTTCGTCGTCCATCGGGACTTGGTGATACCCTTGTATAAGTCCAAGAAACCAAGACTTCAGATCCGACCGCCGACGACCTTCTTGTCAATGTTGGGAAGGGATAGCAACCTTTGGGCAATGTTTGTTGAGGTCGGTGTAGTCAATACACATTCGCCATCCCTCCTCCTTTCTTTACCATCACCGGTTGGCTATCCAGTCGGATATTTGACCGAACAATATGCGGGCTTTTAACACCGGTTCACCTCGTCATGATTGACTTGGTTCCGCTCGCTGCAAAAATTCTTTGCTTCGTCGAACCGGTTTTATGTTCTGGTCGATGTTGAGCCAGGAGTGATGATACTTGGTGAGACTCGGTCATGTCGAGGAGACCAAGCAAACACATCTCGAATTCCGTAGGAGCTGGATGATCCGATTCTTTATTTCGGTGCCTTGGTGAGACCAACTTTGACGACTTTTATGGCTCATCTTCGACAATGCGACCTCTTCCGCCGGGTTGTCTGGGAGTGGCGATGTACTTCTCGACCCAACTCCTCGGTTCCTTTAATTGCTATGCTCAGAGTGCCGGACCGAGGTCCCCGCACTCGTAGGCAACCCGCATACATTCCTCGGCTTGATTTTGATCACCCGGATCACGGTTGTTCCCTTGTGGTGGTATCTTCATTGTCGTGGTACGTTGAGCATACCGCCTTTACAAATGCTCACCAATCTCGCCTAGTATGATGTTATATGGCGAGTGGGCCTTCACTACGAAGAATTGCACCACCTTGGCGGAGCTCGGTGACTTCCCCACCGTGAAGGGTAGCTCAATTATCCCTTCCGGCGTCTCTCTTCGGACGAAGCTTGAGAGCAGCGCGCTTGTGCGAGGCGCTTCTTCTATCCCTAGCTTGTCAAAACATTTCTTGAAAAGGATGCTTACCGACGCCGCTATCAATGTACACGCTTCACCAACTTATTCGCGACCACCGCATGGATCACCAACGATCCTGGTGGGGTACTATTATGGTACGGGTCGCCCCTCGAGAAGGTGATCGCCTCGTCCTTCCGAACCTCTTATTGTTAGGCTCGCTTTTAGGACTTGGCCTTGCCTTGAGGAGACTTCGTGACTCCACGGGGAGCCCGTAATAGTGGAGATCACCCCGTCATATCGGGACTCGCTGCCTCCTTCCTCATCGTGTCGCCGCTTTTTGTGGGCGCAATTTCCCTCTTCCTTGCTTTCTTCTCTCTCTCGGGTCGGTTTGGCGACCTGCCCTGGTACTTCTTCGGGTCCATCCCGAACCAACATCTCTATCTCTCCCATGAGTTCTTTGCACTCTTCGATGTCGTGCCCATAGTCTCCATGGAATGAGCAATACTTATCCTCGGTTCGGCGATCTTTCTCCCGCCATCTGGTCGAGGCTTCTAACAGGTTCATATGGAGTGCGTAGATTTACGCCCCCGGCCCGCAAGGGTGTATTGAGGTCGCCCGAGGGTGTCACGCGGACCGAGCCTCGACTTTATAGGGCGATGTAATCTTTCCAAGGCGTCACGCCTTGGTTCCGATCTCCCGCCCTTCATCTCTTCTTCCTTTTCCGAGGGTCGCATGCCTCGCTTCGCGCTTTTCTTATCAGCCTCGTCCGCTTTGGCGAATCGGTTGGCTATGCGCCACACCTGTCAGCAAGACGGGTTCGATTGACGATCTCTCAGATAAGGCCTCCGGCAAGATGCCGCTTTGAAGGCCGAGATGATTAACAGTGTCATTCACGTCTTCGACCTTCAAACACTCCTTGTTAAACCTCGTCATGAAGTCACTGATGGACTCGTTATGGCTTTGCCTTACGGTGAGGAGGTGTGCGGATGACGTTTTTGACTCCGCCTTCTGGAAGAACCTTCGATGGAAGGCCGCCATGAGGTCGCGATAGGAGTCGATGCTTCCCGTAGGCAGACTGTCGAACCACCGACGGGCGTTGTCGACGAGTAACTCCGGGAAGATTTTGCACATATGAATCGTGGCCGAGACGTTGGTTGATCATGTTGTATTGAACCGCGAGAAAGTTCGTGGGTCCCTCGATCATTATAGGGGCGATGCTCTGCACCGTATTTATCCGGAGCAAGTGTTGAGTATCCTGCTTGAGAACGGGGTGACTATTTTCCGCACTCCATCAAGCCATCCTCCGGAGATCGGGACGAGTTCAACGATCGAACTCGCTTTGGTGACTCTGACCGACCTCATGGCGCCATGATGCCTTTTCCCGCCGCTCGCTCCTTGGAGAGCGGGCGGAGTTCGCCGATCGAACTCGTTCGACGATCGGGGCGGCCGTGGCGGTCACGACGCCCTCCCACGCCGCTCGTTCTCGCACGGTCGGTTTGGGCCCCGACCTCGCCAGTGATGCCTCGCACCTAGATGAGGCTTCGGCGCTTCGCCTTCGTGACGGGCCGACCCCGTGCTTCACGAGGTACTGAGAAAGCTCTCCTTATTTTTCTCGAGAAACCCTCGACGCGTCTGCCGCGGTTTACCCGCGGAGCCGGAGGTTCCCTCGATTGTTGCCGCGATTTCTTCGCTATGGTATCCTGCCTCCTGCAGGCGGGTGTCCGTGCTCGTCGAGACTTTGGACATATCCTTCGGGGGTTTCTTCTCTGATCGGGCTCTTCCCGAGCTGAGCTCGGCGTTCCCTCTCGCCGTCAGCGTTGTTGTTGCCGACGACGATCCTGGATGCATGACTTCTGGTGTACCTGGTCATGATTATTTCCCTGTAAACGGTGGTTGATCGAAAGCACAAAATTTCGCTTCCCATGATCGCCAAAGGATCGATCTTAATTTCGTTAGGAAATAAATGCGAGACTAACACAGGGATTTACGTGGTTCGA
Source organism: Salvia rosmarinus (assembly GCA_036937905.1). Taxonomy (NCBI): domain Eukaryota; kingdom Viridiplantae; phylum Streptophyta; class Magnoliopsida; order Lamiales; family Lamiaceae; genus Salvia; species Salvia rosmarinus. The sequence goes on from CM072819.1 coordinate 103,100,406, forward strand.
TCTTTGAATTAGATCTACGTCCACGAGCAAGAGAGATTATTCGTATCGAATGGGTGCGTTTATTACAAAGAGTATGAATGATCTATTTCGCCTAATCTAGCCTCTATTTATACACAATTATTTAGACCTAGATCTTAAATCCGAGGTCTTCTAAATAGGATTCGAGATCTTGGATAGATCTTAATCCTATCCCTCTCAAATTAGATTCTTTTAGATATGGCCGAGCCTTCGCGCTCCCACCGGTTTTAGGGTCTTCTTGGGCCGAACTTGTCCAGCCGAGCTTGACGCCGCTTTACTTGTATTGGGCACGATGCTTGGGCCGATAAAAACATATCCTATCAATAACCATAAGCAAGTTTTAAGAAAAACAAATCATATGAAAATCGATTCAAAAAGGAAAGAGAAAATCCAAAAAATAAAAATAAAATAAAACAAGCTAACAAGACAAATGGTGAATCAAATATTTAATAATTGGATTTTCCAAATTGATGTGTTTGTGTCAATTTATGGAAAAGATCTCAAGTGTAACATTTTCCAATAAGTTATATTGATTGTTAATAAGAACCAATACATGTATATGTCTTGAGTCCAAGTGTCCAAATTGTAACTTTGTGATCAATTGATCTCTTACTTTTATTGAAAAGTTAAATCAAAGATTCAACATTTTTCAATAAATATAATCATTACACCATAAAATAATTAAAAATTAAAAACAAATTAGTAACAACCAATACATGCATGCATAATTTTTTAATAGGATAATTATTTTTATTCAATTCAAACGCCAATTTCAAGATTGGGACGTTTGTTATGATCTTGATATTGTTGTTATATATATATATATATATATCTCATGTGATATCAAGATAATTAGATTCATATTTTTATCAAAAAATTTACAAGCCAGTAGTTTGTGTTTATTTATTAATTTAAAATTTATATAATTTCGAGACAAAGTGAAAGATAAACATTTTTGAAATTTATCAAAATTTATACGTTAGTATTTTAAAATAGCAAACACCTAATCCTACAAAAAAATCAATTACAAAATTGAAAATGTAACCCAAATCGTTTATATATAATTTTTGTTATCAAATTTGTACAACCGCCATTGCCAGACAAGGTAGCAAATTACTAGAGTATAAGTGTGTAGGTCTCATGTTCAATTCCTTTAGATACCAGCCTTAGTCCTTTTTCTAATGTTCGAATCCTTTAGATATCGCCCTAGTCCTTTTTTTTTTTCTAATTTTAACTTTGATAATGTTGAATCCACATCACGTTCTTCTTCAAACACCAACTCAATCGTTTTGTTTAAAACTTGTTTTATTATATTCGAAAATGATATCTAAATTCAATCTTATTTTTTGAAAAATATAAAACCTTTTAAGTCTTTAGATTTTGCATGCATTTATAAATTTAAATTTTTTACATCATAATTTTGAAAAGGATACATAATGAAAGACGAATATTTTCATCATTAAAAAAATAACTAGAAAAATATAAAATAGAATTAAAAATAACGAAAATGGTGAATCCAAAATAGCACATAACAATTAGACATATTATACACCACTTTATTGTGAGCCTTTGTTACTCCTTGTACGAGGTCGATTCCTTTTGATAGCACTTTTAAATCGATTTTGTCTTGGTCTACCTCTCGGACGACTCACGTTCTGATCAAGGACTACAATATCGTCGGATGCATCATCAATAGGTTCATGCCCCGAAGTCCCATTAGTGAGCACGTTCTTCATTTCTTTACACTTTTCCTTAATAAAATTCATTCTACACTTTTCCTTAATAAAATTCATTCTTTCATTAGACGAGTAAGTCAAATCTGTGCACTCTTGGAATTCTTGCTCCACTTCTTGGAACAATTTGAACTCCTTCGTCATATGAGGATATCCACCAACAAAAACAATACTAGTATGTGGTATGTAAACATTCTTTCGTCATCTTCTTAATATGTATCTTTCATTAACATGATCAATATCTTTGTAAGCTAGAACTTTGAAGACATGAACACATAAAATACCTTTAAATTCAAACTTATGGAAATTGCAACAAACATATTCTCCAATAGGCCGATACTCCACATTGAAAATGTAGCATCTGTGGTATTCATTACCAAACATGCACGTTTCCAATACTTCAAACCTCTCAATACCTCTTTCGTCATCTACTCCATCAGAAGGTACCTCTTTGACATTGCAATGGTAAATCTTGATAATTTTTTCACGAAATATATTGTACACATTCAATGTGTAAGCATTTACAAATTGTGAATCCCATCTATAGTGAACAGTGGTTTTTACTCGCTAACACTTGGACAGACAATTAGCTTTCATCTCCTTTCGAATTTTATCAGTTGCAGCTATCTTATGTTGTTCTACAAATATCTTCAAACTACTTCTCGAATTGATATAACCATCAAAAAATGCATGCATTAACTCACTTCTTTGTGTCAACATCATACCAGCCCAAAATATGTGATTCAAGTAAATAGGGGCCCAATTCTAACGTTCTGTATATAGATCTTTAAGCCACATGTTAGTCTGTAGACCATACATGACGAGGAAATCAGCCCACTTCAATTCTAATTCTACAATGCTAAGACTATCATATATAATCAAGTAGAACTATGCCAAATATTTTCTCATATCAGTGACATATTTGAACTTAAGAGGGATCTTCTGACAAGTATGTCATAAGAAAAACGATGGACAATATTGCACATAACTTCCCTAGCAACAATTCTTATACTCTTGCATTGACCAGTCAATATTGTTGTAGGATGAACCTCTTCCATTGCCTCTAACCAATTACAAAAAAACCATCTAAATGAGTTTGCATGCTCATGTGTCAACAATGATCATCCTGGTAAAATAGATTGATGATGATGATTAACTCCGACCACAATCACCAAAGGCATCTGATATTGGTTAACGAGGTATGAACATCATGGAAATCAAGCTATGCTGTGAGGATGAATCGACATCATATTCTAGAGTCTCGAGTCATCACTAATATCCATAAAATGAAAAAAAATCTATTATCAGTTGGATGCAATTTGATAAATAATCGGCGTCTGCATCTCCGTCACCGAGTCTCAATCTTCTACTCTCATTGATAAAGTTCCTATAATCCCTTGGAGTTGCTCCCATATTTGAAGGACCTCTAGCTTGGACTTCAATCAACTTTAGGTTTTTACAAACCTTGATGCCTACAATTGTTGGATTTGTATACTGGAAGCAGTTTTGGTTGAGCTTGTATACAATGATTCTTGTTACCATTATTACAATTTTCTATCTGAATTGTTTACTTGATTGCATATGTATGTCCTTTTATCTCATATATAAGTTAGATCATACAGTCTGTAGAAGATCACAGAAGTCTGTATGATTGGTCAAGCTTAATGAGATATACAATGGATCACAGCTGAGACAACTTTAGGACGAGTTGTCGGTATAGGCTGCGGTATCGATAAGAAGTGACTTGACTTGGTTGCTTGTTTATATCGGTACGTCTCTGACGTATTGATGGATCACAGTGAGATGAGTTCTTCTATCTGATCGTCGTGAAAAAACCTAGATCTCGGTGACTTTACGTTGATCTAAACCTCGATAAGATATTAGGTGAGTATAAGTTACTGACAATCACATTGACTTGTCATGGGTGAGGGTTACATGAGATAACCCAATATTCTTCGCATCTTGGGTAGTGGTAGTGCTTGTATGTCATGCTAGTTGCCTGTATCGAGTCACCGTATCCGTTAAGGATGATAACGTCCCCTTAAGGAGCTTAAAAGGTTTATTGTACTAAACTTTGCAGGTTGAGTGGTACTACTTAAGGAATGAAAGAGATTAATTATTTTAAGCAGTCAGAACGCTATAAATAATTAATGGACGTGTGATATCTTAAATACGGGGGTTCATGAAGTCTAAGTGCAAGCCCGACTCAACTTCGGAAATAAAGAGGTAAGTCAGCATTTATTCTCTAGTGGCATGAATAAATGTTTATGAATTAATTTATGTTTTGGTTGAATATAAGATAATCAATTTATTTGAGGCCCATCTTTATTCCTTGCATTTGATCCCTGGGCTGACCCATCAAGGCCTGGAGCTGCTAATTTTCGTCCACCACATGATATAGTCATATTGGGACTCTGTTCTGATTCTCTCTATCTGATAAGATATGATTGTATTTATTAGATATGCAGAGATCCTATCCTAATAGGTTTCTAGGGTTGCATTATAAATACAGGGTGAGAAAAGATCAGAAGATCACTATTCCTATTATTGAAATTCTCGAAAATTTCATAGTGTGTGGAAGAAGGTGAATTTTTGAAGTACTCTCCATAGATTGCTCTCACTCTAATCGAGTTTTGACAACGAAGTGCGATCCATAAGATCAAAGCACAATTCTTGATCTAATTCCTTGTCCGACAAATTCGCAGGTGAACACGAGAAAACACTTATGTTTTGCAATTTATTATGTAGGTGCATGCTAGGTAAATAATCAATGTATGGTGAATTAAACATCCAAGATAGATCCCCGGGAGAGGGTTAAAATAATATTTCCCTACAACAATGTCGTTAGCTTCTAATTGCCTCTTCATATTCAATGACAAACTTCGATGACTAGGCATGAAATTTGATATAGTTGGATACAGTTCGTGATTGTGGTCTAGATGTACCAAGCACCTTCGACTTAGCAAAATCATGTTTTATCGCATTAATATACACACGATAATCCATTTTTTGGTATCTTTCTTAAAATTAGTCTTTCCGACACGATCACATAAAATAACGGTATACTTGCTAGTACTAGAAATATTTCTACAATATACACCAAATTCTAATAATTTTGCGTAGGAATTGTATGCCATATAGGTCTTTATAGAATCAAAAATCATACTCGATTTTGGACCTTCATTCACTAACTCGTCAAAAGCATCTTCATGCAACTCATCTTCATGTGAATCGTGCAACTGGTTGTGCAACTTATCTTCGTGCTAGACGTCCAACTCATCCTCCTCATCGGATCCAAATAACTCATTCAAAATTTCATCGACGTTGTTGACCATAGAAGATGCATGATTTCTTACTCATTATTAAGAGTTTTTCTTTTCTTCGAATTTTGCTAGTTGCGTGTGTTTTTTCGTGTGTTTAATGAATTCAAAACAAAATATATAATGGCTTAGTATGAATGAATGTTAAGCACGATTATCTTATCATATATTCATTGTTGCAATTTATAAGGAAATTAGTTAATTAATAGGTAAAGATATGACTATACAATTAAAGGAGATATGGTGTATAAATCTATTCATATATTTCAGAAAAAAAAAACAAATTTAAATACGTTCAAAAATATGTAGTGAACGAGAAAATAACGATTCAAAATATAGAGAACTACATATGCATGTGGATAGTTAAAATAATACATTAACAAAACGAGAAAAATAATATACATGAAACAAACAAAAAATACTATGAAAATACTATAACCAATAGTAGCGAAAAAATGTTTAAAAAATTTATAATGGAAGCGATTAAAATAAGGGAGAAAAAAATAAGACATAAAATTAATGAAAATCACGTTAAAACATAAAAAAAAGGACTAGGGGCTGAGCTAACTGAGATTCGAACTTGAGACCTCTGTTTTGAAGCCCTAGTCATTTGCCACCTTGTTCGACAGTGGCAGTCGCATTAGTACATTGAAAAGGATTGAATTTATACATGTTTGAGGGTTTAGGGTTTTCGAAGGTTCATGGTTTTAGGTGTTTAGGGTTTATGGATTTCTTACAAATTTCATAGCTCTAATTTCATTTCTCGAATGCTTTCAAAAAATTAAATGAATTCTAAATTAATATTTTAAAATTATGAACAATATGTGACATGATTCTCACAATTATAGTTCTTTCATTCAATTATCTGATTTTTAGGGTAGATACTATCTTATAATTTAATACTACATAACTACATTTATGGAATAACATAACAATGTGATAAACGATGACAACAAATAATACAATTATAGTGGCATAAATCAATTTTTGAATAATTACCATCAATTACACTATTATCTTATAATTTTAATACTATGATATAGCATTATACAAAATGATCGAACAATGTTGTCAATAGTATTCTACACTATTATTATACAAATGAATTACGTTTGATTGTCATTAATTTCTGATTATGGTTGATCAGTTTTGTACTAAGAAAGTCCAAAAATGGGAATAAACGAACAATATGGTAGACATATCACAACAAATCATACAATTATAGTGACATTTATCAATTTTAAATAATTATCATCAATTTCAATAAAATATTATAAATTTAATATTATAGTATGCTAAATGATCGAACAATGTTGTCACTAGTGTACCATATCGTCACTATTGTATAGATTCATTACGTTCGATTGTCGTTCATCTATTGTTTTATAGTTTCAATAAAATATTATAAATTGAATATTATCATGTACTAAATGATCAGACAATGTTGTCCCTAGTGTAACATATTGTTACTATTATACAGATTCATTACGTTCAATTGTCATTAATCTATTGTTTTATAGTTGAGTAATTTTGTACTATGTAACTATATTTAGGGAATAACGGAACAATGTGATAAACGTAGACAAAAACTCATATAATTATACTAATACTATTATCTTATAGTTTTAATACTATTGTATACCAGTTATTAAATAAATACCATCAATTACACTTTTATCTTATAATTTAAATCCTATAATATACAAATTTTTGAATAAATAACATCAATTACACTATTATCTTATAATTTCAATTATATAAATTGATCAAACAATGTTGTCACTATTATGACTATTATACAAATTCATTATGTTTGATTGTCGTTAATTTATGTTTTATAATTGAGCAATTTTTATAATGTAACTACATTTATTAATTAATGGAACATTGTGGTAAAAATTATATTACTTAGTTCATATTTTAATTAGATTTTTTTTATTTTAAAAATATATAAATTTCTCCAAAAATAATATTTTAAATAAATGTTCAGAAAACAAGCATATATTAAAGAAGTAAAAATTATTAAAAATCATGTACCACAAATTATTCACGTAAATAAGTTGTTAAAGAATTAAAGAAAGTAAAAAAAAAATTACAGCCAAACAATTATGCACGATTAATAAAAAGAATTTAAAAATAATTATGCACGATCAATCCATGTTAATTTTGATGCAAATCTGTTAAACATATCCTAACAAAATTTAAGGAAATTAGTTAGGATATAGTCCTAAAAAACGTGAATAAAAGAAGGAAAGAAAAAAAATACTTAAAATATATAAAGGGCATATTAGGCATCCTATAATATAATTAATTAAAAATTGATTTCCTAATATCGAACCGATTCGATTCATAATTAAAAGATATTATGTAGATACATAATATAAAAAAAAATCATTATCCTTAGGATAGTGCTAAATGTACATGATACCCCTAAAATTTTGACTAAATTAGTAAGATTTTTTTTGGGTGGTTCTTGTATTAATTATTAGACAAAAACTTGAGCTCCGCCTCACCGTGAGCTCACCCTTGTTTTTTGTTAAAATAATTATATATTAGTTATGATAAGTAAGGATAATTAGATTTTATTAATTCATAATTAAGGTTTACTAATTTTTAATTATAATTTATTAATTCATAATTATGATTTATTTATTCAAAATTATTGTTTATTACTTCATAATTAGGGTTTATTACTTGAAAATTAGTTTATTATTCAAAATTAAGGTTTATTATCAAAATTAGGATTTATTAATTCAAAAATAAGATTTATTAATTCACGATTAGGATTTATTAATTCAAAATTATTATTTATTAATTCATAATTATGATTAATTAATTTACAATTAAGATTTATTAAATTAATTAATTTTAAGAATTAATTTAATATTAATTAATTAATTAAAAATTAATTAGGGGTGGATCTCCGTGAATGCGCACACGAGACTACCCCTAATTATTATATTGCATGACTAACCCCTCCTATAGTTTAGGGGTTGAAATTAGTATGAATTGACTTGTGATTTTATTTCTTTTACAAAATAAAATTAATTAATTTAACAAATAATTATTGTTTTCATTCCATAAAGAAAAGCGTTCAATTTCATTCTCAAAATTAATTCATTAATATTTTTTTCTGATTAATTCCCTCATTATCCAAAAAAAAAAACACTCCTAAGGAGGCACTCGATTTATTAGTTCTAGCCAAATTATACTTCAAAATAAAAATACACATCATACATATATAAAATTTCTTTTTCATGTATAATTCATAGAAACTCATGTTCTAAACAAGATTTATATCTTATACTACTATTGCTAATATAGATTAATATTAAACTTGAAAATAGATTGAAATGTATTTATGTAGAAATATTTTTCAATTTTTGATATATTAATATGATTATTAATATAGATTAATATTGCATTTGAAAATAGATTGATATGTATTTATGTAGGGATATTTTTTTTCAATTTTAATATATTTTAATATGATTGTTTACTATTTTGTATGTATATTGTAATATGTTTTGAATCTTAATGATCAAATAGTGTGACATGTGCATTCAAATTTTAATTTGAGTACATTTAATGAATATTTATTGATTTATGTGATATAATTCTATTTTCTTATAGCAACGTTACGAACTAAAATATTTGATTCTATGGATATATATTTTAATTTTAAATTGTCTAACATATTAGTATTTTTTAATGGCAATATCACACGATTTGAGCACTATTGGATAAGATGGCGAAGGACTACAATATTTGTTGATAGGCATTAGGGTCAAGTCCCTTCTAGACTAAAAAACATCTTTTTGTTTATTTGCCACATTTTCTTTTAGTTCTTTATTTATTTTGTTTGTTTCATCTTCAAAAAAATTAATCTCAAAATTATATTGATTTATAATTTCTAAAAATATGAAGATAAAATACCATTTAACCAAATCAACCGAATCGTTACATCCATCTTAAATTGTCAAATAAAATAATATACTAGTATAATTTTCAAAGTTTCTTATCCTCTTTTTTTCAAATAAAATATCTTATTTTAAGTTTATTTTTATTTTAATCTCTTAACTTGATTCTTTTTCCTTTTGTGTTAAAAAAAGGAACACAAAAATAGGAATTAGAGAATTGCAATAGTCATAATTAATGCACTAATGAGTTGAAATATTTTTAAGGAAAGGCTAAACATTTTCCTTCTTTAAAATGAAAAAGGAAATACATCCCTTCCTTAATTACCGTGAAGGGAGTAATTATGTAAAATATATAAATGGAATACTTCCTTAATTTTCAAAAATGATGAAAAATGACCAAAAAATCCAATTATGTATATATATTATGTACATCTAGCATTTTCCTTATCCTTAATTTATTTACCCTTTCAACAACTACCTGCCTTGTACTTCAGTTATAGTTATGGAAGCACTTCTAGATTCCTCACTGCCAGATGTATTCCTCTCCGAAAAACTAGGGCTCGTGTTCAAGAAAAACCCAGGTTTCTTCGGCTGGACCAAAACTGTATCCTCACTGCTTAACATGAGAACCACAGACGGCATCATTGGCCTCTCGTCTGCTGCGTTCTGAACGCATAATAACCCCACTTGAATGCACCTCTTTACTTGAGAATCCACACACGAACTAGAACAGCACTGATCCATCAGCTCCAAAACTCTGTTTTCCTTCCAAAGTAGCCATGCCTGCGGTCAAAGGAATTTTCAGGATAGAGCACTGCTCTTTTCATGAATAAGAAAATAATGGAAATGCAGCAGAAATGTGTATATTTCACCTGTTCCAGAAGGTTCTGGTAGCAAGAAGGATGCTTGAATCCTCTGTTCTTTTTCCCACTTACTATCTCCAATATTACTACTCCCAGGCTAAATACATCAGACTTGACAGACAACTTTCCATCAAAGGCGTACTCTGGAGCCATGTAGCCACTGCAACGAGCTTCGTTTTAATATGAAATGAATGTATTACGCATACTATATAAGTTGTTGAGGAAATGGAACTCACTATGTCCCAACAACTCTTTTTGTTCTTGCCATAACCTGATCACCTTCAAACATTCTAGCTAATCCAAAGTCTGAAATCTTCGCATTCAAATTCTCATCTAACAGGATATTGCTCGTTTTCAGGTCCCTGTGGATGATCTTGAGCCTGGAGTCGTGATGGAGGTAAAGAAGACCTCTCGCAATCCCCATAATGATATCAAACCGCATCTGCCAAGTCAGCAGTTCCTTTCTATTCTGATCTGCATGCAGTGAAGCCATAATGTATAAGGTAAGTAGACATGTTTTTGGCTTTCAATGAGTAGGAAAAACAAATGAATAAGGTTTGAACAAACCAAAAATGAAATAGTCTAAGCTTTTGTTGTGCATGTACTCATATATTAACATTTTCTCCTCTCCTTCAACGCAACATCCCAAAATCCTCACAAGGTTTCTGTGTTGGAGTTTCGCAATCAAAATAACTTCATTCTTGAACTCTTCAGACCCTTGTCCAGAAGTTCTCGACATTCTTTTCACTGCGATTGCTAGCTCACCCGATAAGTTTCCCTACAACAGCCACAGACACTCATAAAAACGCCAAAGAAATAAACAATTTCACTCTCTCGCCTTAAAATAGTGCATTACCTTATAAACAGGACCAAAACCACCTTCTCCAATCAAATTTTCATCGGAAAAGTTATTAGTAGCTGCTGCAATGGTTTTCGAACCAAACAAAGGTAGTCCTAAATCATCATTCTCCTTCTTACAAGCTGTTGCAAGAGTTATACATATGCTCAGATTCTTACACAATTCTCTACACGTATCGTGTAACTGAAAGGATCAGAAAAACATTACCTTGTCTCCTCCTTCGCCTCCTCCTCAGAATTTTCCCTCCAAAACATAAGATCAACAAAATCATCCCTAAACTAGCAGCCGTTGCAACAAAAACGAGCTTTTTAGAACGTTTCCTCTCACTCCAACCTGCCATATGCTCTATAACAAAGAGCAAGGCATATTATAATACAAAATTAAAACCCCAATTCCTGATCTAACAGTCACATATAGGGGGTGTTTGGCTAAGCTTATTTTAGAGAGCTTATAAGATGTTTCAAGAGCTTATAAGAGGTAACGTCTCAAGTGCTTATAAGTTGTTAAAGTGTTTGGATAATTAATTTTATAAGCTTGAGAAAGAAACGTGAGTTAGAGAGAAAATCATAGTTAGAGAGAAAATCATAGTTAGAGAGGTAAAATTGACGAGAGGTGAGGTTGATAGAGTATGTATAGAAAATAACAAACTATAATAAGGTTATTTGGTAAAATCATGATTGCTTATAAGTTTATGAAAAAATAAGTTAGGGTTGACCAATTTATTTTTAGGAGAGCTTATAAGCTGTATTGAGCTTATTTTCACAGCTATAAATTGATTAGAGCTTATTTTACCAAACACTTGGCAACAACTTATAAACTCCTAAATAACTTATAAGTTGTTTTAAAGAGCTTATGAGCTTAGCCAAACACCCTCATAATACACAAAATTCTTCACATAATTAACAAGAATCAGTTACCCAGCTCTGTTTTAGGCACGCGAATGTAGATACTCGGCCCTGTACTAACTTCTCCAGTAAACTCCATGACATCAATCAAGTCCCCAAACCACATAAAACACCCATTCCCCTCATCCCTCAAGCTCAAGTAAGGATCAGCATAGGCCGAGCAGTTGCAGTTTCTCAAGCATTCCTCACGGCAATCATCAACACTCATGCTATCATCCACACGGAAGCTCAACGTGTCGGGGAACTTGACACGATCGACCTTCATGAATCCGTCCTCCTTCCGGCAATCCAGCGGTGGAGCTCTACCACATCCGCTCGTCCACGCAAACGAGCTCCATTCTTTCTCAGATTTAGGCACGAATCCCTTCAAACACTCGCACACAGGCGATTTATTAGGTTTACACATGGTATTAGCACCACACCAACCATAATTACCACAAGTTTCGCTCGGCACAGAGAAAGCAAGGATCCATCCATCTCTCTCTTCATTCATGATGTAACGTTGGAGCAATCCCGATGAATCCATCGTCAATCTCATGTAAATCGAGCTGTTGTAAGGATCGGAGTAGGATACTAACCTTCCGTTAACTATTTCAGCACCAAAAGCTGGATCTCGCATGAATGGAAGTCCGGTGAAATTCCGGCCATTCCACGGACCAGTTCTGTATTTCTTCAAATTCCCCATGAGAATACTCATTTGAGGCAATCCGTGGTTTTCGATCGTGTAAACGAAATATCCGAGCGACGGATCTCCGGAGCTTTTCCACGATGTGAGATGCTTGTCCAATCCTGCGTCGGAATCACCCATCATCTTCATCCCCGGCAACCTGGTGTCGGTTGGGTAGTCGAAGCTCATCCAAATGTTGGTGGCGTTCTCGGCGAGGACGAGATTTCCGGTGTCAAGGAGGCGGAGGACTGGCCTCGATGCGGTGGCGGTGGAGGAATTGGAAGACCATGTGATTGTGCCTTGTGCTGAGCTGAGAACCAGATTACCGTTTTTGGATATAGTTAGAGTTCCGGTTAGGCCGATGATCGGATTTTGCCTGTTTGCGACCCAAATGACGACATCTGGTGTGGCTCTGTACCATATTCCTAAAAATTTGGCGGTGGAATTGGCCGGAGAGAAGAATCCTAGCTCGAAAATTTGGGCGGGAGAAGCTAGGACTTGGCCGTCGGAGAAAGTTTGGCCGGGAGAAAGTGTGGAAGTAGCAGCTTCAAGAGAGAGATCGAGAATAGTGAAGAGAGAGAGAGCAGCGCAGAGGATGCGGATGAGCTGCTCCATTTCTAGAGAGAGAATGATGACGGTTTTTTGTCGGTTTTGCATGAATTGCAAATAAGTAGCAGGCATTAAAGTTACAGTGCAGTCTTTGTCCCCATATTTTACTCCATTTTTGGAAAAAAATATTTAAAATGTCACCAAACATGCGTATTTAAAATGTCCTATATTATTAATATATTTAAAATGTCCTATATTATTAATATTATTCAAATAATATTTAAATTTTCAATTTTATATGATGATCTAATATTCATTAAATATTAAGTGATAGACTTTAAATTCTTGCTAATTTTGTGAAATCAATCAACATAGCAATAATATATGCAAATAAAATTAGTCTAAATTAATGAATTCGTCTGAATTCATTGTAAAAATGTCCGAGTTTCGTAATGAAAGTTGATGAATTCAAAAAAATAGAATTTCGCCTCATAAGATTCAAACTCGGTATACAAATTCATCCAAATAATGATTTCACTATATATCTTCACAATCAAAAGGTAAATAATTTATATTTTATATGTTAGTATTGGTTTGATTTATATATATCAAAATAAAAGATGAATTTCATTAAAAATAATTGAATATTGAATATTGAATATGATATGGACTTTGACTGGAAAATTCCTTGTCCAAAGATGTTGAATAAAATGGTTCTTCCGTTCTGGTTTCATAATAAAAAAAGTTAATTATCATTTTGTCGAGAAAAAACCCTACTCCAAGTAAGTTTTTATACATTTTGCCTTCATATACATATTTATTTCTTCATTAGAATTAGGTTTCGATAATTATATCACCTGGATATCAAGTTGTATTTGATTAGTAAATTTTGAATGCGACAGGTGATGTGATACTGGAATCCATTAAAAGCCAGCAACTAGACCAGGGCTAGAGTTATATTTTGCTACTTTAATTTAGAAGTCAGCGGTACAATCAATTATTGGTAAATCATTTTCCCAATAATTGTTGTTCTGTTGAAAGTCCAAAAAGGGTTCTAGCACGTACGTCTAGAAATAGTCAAATATTAATTCTCGAAAACAAATAAGAAAGAGAGAGTCAAATTTTAATGACTAAAAAATATGTGTCAATAGGGAAAATTACACAAATCTCATAAAGGATATAGGGATATATCCAAATGTTATAAAAACATGCGAAATCAGGAAGGGATACCCCAATTACTCTTCAAAAAGAACAAAGTCTGATCGGTGAATGACATAAAGCTGAGGCCCGAGTTGACTTAAAGCTGAAAAAACTGAATATCTTGACCGAACGTGGAATCCGATCGACGATCAGATTCGATCGGATTGTTCAATACCGATCGGATCCGATCGGATTCCTTCCCTATTATATATCAGACTCTCCTTCTCGGATTTGCACTCTCTCCCTCTCGGATTTTCACTCTCTCCATCTCAGATTTTACTCTCCCCTCCTGACGCTTCTCCTCTCTGATTTTCACCCTCCCTCTGACGCTTCTCCTCCTCGGCGTAACATACAGCAGCGCCCTCTCATCGGAAATCTCGCACAATGGCCTCTCAGGTACGTCTGTAATACCCCGATTATTTAAACGCCTAATTACGATATTAATTTCGTAAATTAGAGTATTATTATGATAATTTAATTATTAAAATATCGAATAATGATTTCGATTATTGTTGGAATGATAAATTCCTATGTTTTATTCACAAATAAATGTGAATCGAGAAATACGAATATGTAACGTATTTCAACAGTATTTTTTTCTACGTCGATTACGTATCGATAATTAAATGCTCGTGATATTTTCTAAGTTAGCTTAGAATTTAATTCCATTATTATTGGAATTATTTAATAAAGTGATTACAACTTTATTTCGATCATTTTGAGATGAGTCGATATTTAACGTTTTGAAGTGTTTCAAACGTTAACATTTTGAGATGATTTGAGAATCAAGTCTAACGATCAAGGAATTATGATATTTAAATTTCTATGATTATTTTATATAATTAGAATATTATTTAGCATTGAATTAATGCTAGAAAGTTTTAGAATAATATTTTTTGATTATTTAAGATTCTCGAAAACCCTAAATCGAGAATTATGGTTTTCTACCTATGGATTGATTCCAATAATTTTTCCTATGATATAAATTATCATCTAGGATATATATTATGCTATATATCTACTTATAGCATAAAAATCAATATTTTGGGCATTAAGATGTGAAAATGCCGTGAACACCTATGTGAATTAACATAGGATTATTATTTTATTTTGATCATCCAATTTGTGTTATTTCTTAAGTGTAGTATTAATACACACTTACCAAGTAAAATGTGTAGATGAAAAATACACTACCAAATTGTTTATAGAAGAGCCAAAATATTTGACCATTGGTACACAAATTGAGTCTTGATTTTTTTATACTTGAGTATGCAATTTTTGGGAAAGAGTGTATTAATACACTTGAGAAACACATCAAAAATCTGATTTTCTTCTCCCACTCCACTGTGGTCGACGGCTTATGCCATGCAAGAAACAAAATTAAATTGTTTCTCCCAAAAATGCTTTATTAAAGCTTCCATGAATTAATGAGTTTGTAAGAGATATTTTTTTTGAGTGACATAATCACTTTGACCTTAATTATTTCATTTAACCTGTGAGAGAGCCGAGAGGAGTGAGTATGTGTTGTTTCATTTGTTTTAAAAAAATTGCCTAAGTATATATTTATTCTTTTGAGCCACAGAACATACTTCACACTTATTCCTCTCTCTTTTCTTTCTTCTGCCGTGAGTTCATCCATAGAAAACCAAACTTATTTCTTCTTCTTTTATCTTCATTTGCTTGAGTTCAATCTATCCTACGATCGATCGACTCCGATAATGAGGTTAGATATCGAACAAGCTTCGATAAAACCTATCTTTTTCAATAATCCTACGGTTTAAATTATTATTTTCTAGCATGTATTATTTGTGAAAGAATCATGCTAGCATGTTATTATGCTTAGGAATTATGTTACATATATCAATATGTGCATAAATTATTTATTTACTAAGCTAAGCAATTTATTTAAATTATTTGATGATGTTCGAAAATTGCTTGGGTTGATTTAAGGTCGATTGTTGATCTATAGTGTTGTAGGAGTGCATGATATTAATTTAGAAAATTTTTGAAACCATTTGTGTAAAAATACCAAAATCAATAAAATGTTATGGCATTGAAATATGGTGTATAATTTTATATGCTTGATATTATAGCATATTGTTGATCTAGGTATAAATTAGGTGATGTAGGAATTTATTAGAATTTTGAACCTATATAGCTAATTTATTTCAACAAGGCCGAGAACTAGGTGTTTGGTTCTATGGATTAATTTGTGTTATTATATGATATTATGATGTATTAGTGCTATATGGTAGTATTTAAGCATAGTGTGATTTTATAGGTTTTATAAAAATTGTTTGGTATATTATAGCTTATAGGCCGTGTGATACATATGAGGATTCTATGATGTATTGTTTGATTTTTATAAAACTTTAGGTTATAATTATGTTATACATTGGTATTGGAGCCTAGTGTATAATTATTAGAATTTTTGAAAAATTATTGGTATTATTTTTATAAATACCGTGAGCCTATATAGTAATTATAGGTGAGTTCCAAATTTTCCTATAGTGATATTAATACTTATTAATGATCATAGTGTAGAATAATACACTATATGAATTTAGAGGAATTTTGGAACAAGTTTGGAAAATGTTACACAATAGCCGTGAGCTATGTGATGAAAATAAGGAATTTTAATTCCTTTTTAATCAAGAATAATAATATATTATATGTCTAAAAATTATATTAGACATAATTGAATTTTTGAAAATTATTAAACATAGTACATTATGTTTACGACGAAACGTTATATTAAATAACGTTAAAAGCATAAATAATGCTTAATGTATTAAAAGATTAATATTGAAAGAAAATATTAATCAAGTTTATCGATTTGCGTGAAAAAAATCGAGGATTAAAGCTTTATGAAAAGAAATCGATTGAAAATCGATTTATATTGATTTATTCATTAAAATATGTTTTATTGAAGTTTTATAACGAAAAGTCAAAATGGTTGACTTTCAAATCGACGCATTTAATTACGTTCGTTAAATACTCTAATACGTGAAAACGTATTACTTTTATCCAATATCTCAATTGTGAGAAGAGATTTCATAATTGAAATCATTTTATCAATAACGTTGTTATATCGTTAATTATTTAACCTAAAAGGTTAAAATGAGACGTAGATCATATTACGTCTCTCTCGAAATACGAGAATTATTTTTATTGAAATATACATCGTTTCTACGTATAAAGTCCATTAAAACGTCGAATTATTATTTTATTTATCAAAGTTGAATGAATTTTGAAAATCTCGAAAAGCGTGCCAACGTGCTAAGCGTAAATTTTTGCGTAAAGGTGGGACGTGAAGCTCACGCGCAACGAGGAGAAGAACACGCATACCGAGATTCAAAGTTTAAAAGTCAAGGTGGGCTTTACTATACTCAAATTGATAGAACTTATCAAATGATTTATTTATGATGCTTTATTGCAAGCAATATTTATGAACTGATTTATTTAATTACCTGCCCAAAATGTTTATGATTTATGTATGTATCCAATCCATGATATTTGATGCATATTGTTGGGTAGCTCCCACTTTATGACATACTTGAATTCGTATTCTTGGAAGTACCCCCAAGGATGATGGAGAATTTGTATCCTCTGCTGAGATGGCCTGGATTTTGTGCACTGATTATTTGTGATCTGTGGCCGAAAGGGTGCTCGGCGATCATGGCCTCTGAGAGAGAGGCCTCCCAACAAGGAATTATTATCGATGAATTGTTGTGGTGGATATGGATCATACATACGTGGAAAAATGCTTGTGAAGCGATATTTATGGAAAATGACAAAATATTTAGTAAACACGAGTATTTCAAATTAAAACCTCGTGTGTTCTTGTGATGGGCGTAGTAATTCAAACTTGATAAATTATTTTGGCATGAGCCACTGAGTGCATTATTTGTACTCAGCCCTGCATATTTGTTTTTAAATGTGCAGATTGAGCTGGTGATGGTGATGGAGCAGAGATGTTGAGTAGTCAGAATCTTTTGGTATTTATATGTTTTGAAAGAAAATATCATTGGGTGCATATCGTCATATATGCATTCACATGCTTTCCGCTGCATACTCTGAATGTTTATTTGTATGTTGTTGTTGACAGTTGTATCTGTCTGAATTATCGAACCTTCGTTAAAGGAACTTGTAGCCTTTACATCCAGAAATGACTTTGCTCAGTAAATAAGGTTTGAATTGCTTTTGCCTTGTAAATAAGGTTTGATTATCGAAGTTTGATAAATGTTATTTTGAAATCTTTCGATTATTCTTATTAATTGTTTTGTAATCACTGTTCCAAGCTCCGTTCTCTCTAATCGTCCTTTGGATTAGAGGGTCATGACAGAGTGGTATCGAGCAGCTTGCTCTTCAACCCTAAACTTTCTTTCAAAAGTTAAGTCTAGATTGAGTCACTGACTTCTAGAAATCATCCGACTATGCTCAACACTCCATCACATCCATTTCAACCGGGAAAAAGGTAAATTATTTTCTCATCTTTGAAAACAAGAAGTTTGAGATTTATGAATTTGATTTTGTGTCGATAGAACATTATCGACAAATGATTGTATCGATAGAACATTATCGACAAATGAATTATGAATTTGATTTGTTGTCGATAGAACATTATCGACAAATGAAATGAGAAATATTGTAAATAACCATTATTATTTATTGATTATTGATTGAAAATTTTTCGCAAGAAATGCGTATGTTTAAAACGAACTATGTTCGTCATATTTGAAATTTTATTCTCATTTCACAATATTGATTTTGATTAATGCCTATGTCATCCCGAATGGAACATAGACGTAATAAGATGCATGATCCCTCTTTGAAAAGAACATAGACGAACAAATGTACGAACTCTTCTCATTTACTTTCGAGAACAAAAGAATCGAGCTCAAATTGAAAAGCTAAGGCTTTCCACCTCGCTTGAGTCAACCCGAGTTTACCTCGACTCGGTGACCGACCAGCTTGAGCGCCCGGCATTGCGCGACTTCAATTGATTCACCCCGCATCGACCGGGCGTTTACTTGGTGTCAACCTCGACATCCACCTTGAGTTCGAAGATTTCATCTCGGCAATTTACAACGCCGTAATTCGCCTCGGCAAATCCACTTTGGAAAGTCGACCTCGATTACGACTAATACGAGCTCGGCCATTATCTCAAGTTCGACGATTCATTTCGATTGACCAGCTGACTATCCCCGTCACCTCGTCACTTCGGCCTTGGCAGTCCGCCTCGGCAATGGCATGCACGACCTTGGTGTCGGCATTGCCTACGATCTCGCCGCGAACGCGTGAAATTTTTCTCGCTGCGCAGAGTTTTGTTTGGGTCCGTTCTCTTCGCTCGACTCGATTTGCACACGGTTTTCACCCACGCACTCTAATGGACTGTACTATATTTCTTATGAAGGGAAGATCCCCTGTTTCTTTCTCCAGAAATCACGAGAGCCATGCAGTAGAAGCTAGCTCGTAGTTATATAGAACTAGAATTTAGTTATATGATAAGATTTTTTATCTTTGCTAGATAGCAAGTTTCCTAGTATGGTAGGAAAGCTACAACGCATGCGTTGATATGAGAACAACTTCCGTATAACATTTATCTGTTTATCAGAGGTGTTTGGATTGTTTATCTGCTTTATAGACCTATCCAGTTTATCCTTTTGCTTTATAGATGCGTTAAGTTTAGTTTTATCTGTGTAACGGATATCTTATTTAGTTATCTTTTGCTCGTTTGTCTGTGGCAGATGGCCAGGACTCGACACACCACCAGATGGAGGCTAGGACCGAGGGCCACCCCAGCGGAGATTATTCATGAGTACCGTGATTACCAGATGAGCTCGGAAGATGATCTCGGAGAGTCACTCATGCACAACCTTCGTCATTGGAGGAAGGCGCACGAGCATGGAGTGACTGATTTCGATGGCGTCAAGCGCCTTCTGACACGATTACCGGTAGACTGGGAGGATTACGCACGAGAAGTGTCAGGACATTATATCTACCGTGCTGGTGGTGACTATGATCTGATAGCGGATCTATCGAGATTTGTAAGCCATTTGACGTCGTCTTCGATATTCTGATGCGCAGCACCGGAGGACCGCACTCCCTCCGAGGAGTATACGTGGCGTGACGAGTCACCCGAGTGGCTTTACTTGGAGGTACCTCGTCCGAGTGGACCCGGTAGTACCCAGTTCTTGGAGGACGAGGGCAGGCTTGCAGGTAGAGAGGAATCTCA
This sequence comes from Salvia rosmarinus, assembly GCA_036937905.1. Classification (NCBI taxonomy): domain Eukaryota; kingdom Viridiplantae; phylum Streptophyta; class Magnoliopsida; order Lamiales; family Lamiaceae; genus Salvia; species Salvia rosmarinus. The sequence continues at coordinate 103,120,678 of CM072819.1, forward strand.
CCCCAGCTTTGGGGATGCCGGTGTTTCCCTTTGTCGATTGGACACCCCATACACCCACCGCCCCCGATCTTGCCACCCATGACAACACAAGACCGCCATTGAGCCGCATCGACGCATCGGCCAGGATGAGAGTATCAGACGCACGTGATGAACTCAGTCCGATCCGCAACATTCCTATGGTTAAGGATGATGGAGCGGGGCCATCCAGAGTACGCCGCCGTGAGGATTCGGATGACGACGACTCCGACGATGATTCAGACGATGAGGAGGATCCTGAGGAGGATTGGTATGACGATGAGTGATACCTGATGACCAGACTAGCTAGGTCTTAGTCCGTATGTATATAGTTCTGTATGTGTGTGGGTTGCTTTTGTATTTTGAAAAAGGGAAGTGAACACTAGTACTTTGTATTATCATGTAATCCCGTATGTTGTTATACGGGTTAAGCTTTTGAAATGCCATCTATTGTACATTATCTCTTTTGTATCAACTGTTGTACAAAATAGTCCTCTTTGAGGCACAATTTTCTGATGTATATATATGATAACCCCGAAGCGGGCTTTTGCGGCAAAAATGATCATTATGATAAAAATGAATAGCTTGGTTTAAAGCTGCTTTACAAAAGAAATTGTGTGATGATATTATATATGTTAATTGTGAAAATGATTTTCAATATTTATTGTATGTTTAGACAACAGAATGCCGCCAAGACGTGATCCTGCACAAATAGGTAGGGGAAGGGGAAGAGGTAGAGGCAGAGGAAGAATTCATGTACCAGAACCTGCGAATAAACCCCAACCACCACTACCTCCACCCGATCGTAGGATCGATGAATTATTTCTTAGGCAAAACTCACATTCTTTTGATGGGAAAGGAAGCCCGGATGATGCCGAGCAATGGATAAGGGCTATGGAAAGGATTTTTGATTTTCTTCGATGCACAAGACCTAACGGCTGTCCCAGACACCTTCCAACTAACAGACTCGCCGACTTTTGCGGGAAGCCCGACGGAAGATCTTATGCAGATCGATGAATGAGTTCACTTGGGAAGAATTTAAAGGGGCTGTGAGAAATACGTGCGAAAAGTTATCGGAAAAAGAAGGAACAAGAATTTTATAATCAAACAGAGAAGATGTCCGTGACGATTACGATCGTATTTTCGCGATATGTCCGATATGCCCCGATCGTGTGAATACGGATATGAAGATGGCGTAAAAATTCGTGTCCGGGTTTAGATCGAGAGATAAGAATGTCTCTAGCCACCATGGAGATCCGACTTACACCAAGCTCTCTGACGAGCTTTGGACATAGAAGCGACTATGCCGAAGACAAAACACCAAACACGACGTTGAATACAGGGACAAAGGGAAGAGAAATGGAAGGAAATTCTGGAAATAACAACCGGGGAAGTTTTGAGAATACTAATAACAAGCGGCCGTGATAAGGGAACACGGTACCGCAAGGACAGGGATGGAAGAAACCAGTCTTTACCCCTCAGACAGGAGGATCACAAGAGCAAGCAAGGACAACCCCTTGCCCAAAGTGCCAAAAATTTCACAAGGGAGTTTGCTATTTGGTGAACTGTTTCAAGTGTGGAATGAAGGGTCATTACGCAAATAGTTGCCCGGGGATATGCACGGGGACAGTGGGAAGGCCGAATCAGCCCGACAACGCCCAACCCCTCAGGGCTATCCAATTTCAGCCTCAACCACAACAGCAGCCCCAACAACAACAACAACGACAACCACCGCAGCGGGCGTAATCAAGAACAACGCCAACAGCAGCAGCCAGCGAGAATCAACTAAGACAGCGCCTGTCACCTCGGTATTGCTCAAGCCGAGCATATGTGATCGCTTAATTTTCTAACACGAAAAGGTGTAAGCATAGGGTAAGCGAAGTATCGTATCCACAGGGATTGTAACGCGAAAACACAGAAGCTAACTCAACGAGGATTAATCATTATCCAAGCAACAAATATGGTTTGGTAAGATTTAGGGCTTCAAATTCAATCCAAAGCAAAGGTAACAAAGCAGTAAATTAAAGCAATAAACACTCGGATGTTTAAAAACAGAGAAAGACGACTAACCCTAGGGCTGCATTAATCCTATCCACAACGTATGTTTATCCTGTTCCTATTAACCAATTTTAATCCAGACAAGATGGAAGATCACATATATAACCGACAATTTCATACGACAAAAGCGGTCAGAGATTACTAGTTTTCCCTATTATCATATGCCTCTAGGTGAAAACAAGTAACTCCAAACGGATCACAAAGAATATGCTTCCTACGAATATCCTATCTCGGCACGACTCAAGTGCTCATTCAGATCATGCATTCGATATCGATTGACAATTAACACAATTACGTAATTAACCGACAACTAAATATGCATCAAGATTGATCGAAATCAACACATATAAATAAGCACAATCGAATCATGAATCAATGCATGGACGGTAAATAGCGATAATGTAAATCACAACATATAGGATCGAATCATGCAAACCCTAGATTAGAACGAAAAACTAGCCGACATAATAAACGGATGAAATACGATTTAACCATAAAGACGGAAATTAAATATATAAAACCCGTGATGTAGCGTTGATGAACACGCTGGGCTTGAATCCCAACCTCACGAAAACGGAAACTTGCAAAGATTATCCGACGAAACGCTCCGATCGTAGATAAAACGAAAAACTAACGAAGAACGATGCGTAAAATAACTCTAGAATGAAACTATATGGAAGCTAAAGCTAAAACTCAAAAACTTATGAAAAACCGAGAAAAGAGGCTCGAATCGTAGGTCCGAACTTGGGGCGAGGTGTTGCCGTATATATAGCACACCCCAAACCCTAGTTTTCCTTACGCGCTGTCTCGCGACCACCCTTCGCGATCGCTAGGTGCGGTCGCGAGGTAAGTCTCGCGCCCTCTCGCCCATGGTCGCCTCTTGCGCCGCTCGAACTCGCGACCGACTAGCGGTCGCTAGCCATTTCAAGAGGTCGCGAGAAATCGTCCAAGAGGCTTTCTGGTACTGGCTTCGCTCATGGGCACGTTATCGCGGATCGCGATGTGCCGGGTTCTCACAGAGTGTTTCCTAGCGGCCAGCCTAGCGACCGCTAGTCGGGTCGCTAGAAACAGCCGTAGTGTATAATTGGCTCGTCGGCCGCTCCTTGCTTCGATTTTCAACATATGGACCTACACACACCAAAAGAACACCCAAGAGCAAGATCTTCTAGAAATAGATAAAACATTAAGAATCGATACGTAAACGCACATTAAACGAGCTAAACTCATCTTCAAATATCAACTATAAACGTAAAATACGCGTTTATCAAACCCCCAAACTTAAATCATTGTTTGTCCTCAAACAAAACCAAAACAGAAAGACACAACGAAAAGATCAACGAGCGTAGCAAAGATGATAACCATTCTAGCCTCGTAAACATATCAACGCTCAAAACATTAGTGCACATGACGACGTTAGTCAACTCAACACAAACAACAATCGACGGCAAAACTTATTTAATTCAACCTCACAACGCACGTGTGTAAAATATAGGATACACTCAACTCATAAAGAAATGTAGGACGGTATACACTCAACGATCAATGCAATGCAACATCTTACCATAGGCTTGCCGCTTCTCTAATATCTCCACCACGTCATTGTGTTCAAATTAGGATCAAAGAGGTCTTTCATAGGTTGTAATGTAGGCACATTGGTTAAGGTAGGATAAAATATGGCTAAGTGACTCAAGAATATTCCAAGCACACCCCATTTATACTTTTCGACACATATGGACTTCGTCCATTTTCCTCTTCTTCCCAACGTGCTAAATCAACGCTTAATGCCACGTAAGGTACCTATACTTTGATTAAAGACCCTTTATGCTCAACACTCATAGTGAACTTAACATTTTTCTTTTCTTTTCTTTTCTAGAGCTTATAGGGTTTATCTTTCACAACAAAGGTACTATTATTCACCATGTATGTATTTTTCACACGAAACTTTTCTCATCATAACTACATCAAAAATTCAACCCCTTTGATTCCCATATCCATCCTCACCTCCTATCATCCGGTTAATCGAAGAAAAGTCTAATAAAGGCTCAAAGAAGGCGACAAATGGTATATATCATCGGGTTAGTGTTTGGGTGAATATGTGGTTAACAAAGACGGCCTTTTATCCTTTCCAAATTCAAACACATATTGCGCCTCGACACGTAAACACGGCAAGTTCTAGAAGATAATCACATGCACGATATCACACAATTAATGTAAACCAGATCAAGATATGTATACAAAGAAGCTCAAGTCTCACAGATAAGCAAATGGTGAAAACAATGTTCTAAGCCATCTCACGTCATTCATGCGTCATTTTCTAACATATCATGCGCACTATCATCAAATTTCACCAAAAATTCTATCGTCATTGGCCACATGGATTAACACACTTCACTTAACTCGTTGATCGACGCATATGAAAACGAAAAACAAAACAAAACACGACAAAAGATCCCAAAGCATAACAACTAAACCATAAAGCATAGAAAACATAAACAGGATTCTCAACCAACTAAACTCGTCTACTCCCCCCAAACTTATTGTGAACATGTGAAAGCAATAAGGTTTGCAGAAAAGAATAGTTGGGAGAGAAAACTTACCTTTGAAATGTCACACATACTCGGTGGCGGATAAAATCCACGCCATCGATTCATTTGTCAGACATCTCCATCATCTTCGTTGTTGCTCAAGATGTGCTCGTTGTTGGGTGTAGATGGCTTGCTGCTGCTCCATAATCGATGTCGTTCCCCGCCAATATGGTTGAGACGACCATCTATGTGATCTAATCGATCATAAATCCCGGATCGCCTCGAACGGGTGGCGGTGTAATATGCCGCTGCCTCGTGAGCCACTTCGCCTCGGCTTGCTCGGCCGGCTCCTCGTGCGGTTGCTCACCGACCTGCCTTTGCTGCTCACGCGCTGCGTCCACGCATAATGTGCGAGGAGTTCATATTCCGCTGGCATCCCGAGTAAAGTATCGGCTTATACCGTGAGCTCGGATTGGGCAAGGAAGATTGATCGTCGCTTTAATCATATAACGCCCACAAGTAACGCTGAGGTCTTCTTCAGAACATCTGGACGATAGCACGCCTTGTCCAGAAGACGTCGTGAGAGATCGGACTCTCTCGAATCGTAATCCCAAAGAAATCAAGAATGGGGTAACGAATCCCCATGCATATCTTCGAATTACCCAAACCGTGGATCGCATATGGAAGTGCCGAGCTAAGAACATGCCGCATGCATCTTCCGTTGAACATAGCTCCAATCAAGATGCACATATCTTGTGAGAGGACAAGGTCATGCTCGAACGGCCATGCAGGTGAATGTGAGGAGCCGGTGGAAGTAATGCATCACGGATTCGTGTCGAGCTAGCCTTTGATCTCGAGGCATCATAATATGGAGTGTGCTCGAGTCGCGGCCCATGAACTTTGGCCATACGCCTGATCGTACTGACGCCCCTATGTAATTTCCTCCGGATCTCCATTGATTATGCCATTAAGTTCGTCCACGGAGAGTTGACGGCTCATTGTCGAGCCGAACATGATGTAGTCCGGCATACCGCTTGTCTTGTGGACATGGAGAGTCGACAAGAATTCGAGTGTCGATCCTAGATGTCGATAATTGGGCGTGATAATGTATCACAGCCCGACCTCTCGGCTAACCACGCCACATCATTGGTTATACCCATCTCGACACGATTGAGGCACATGAAACGCGAATGCCTATGCCGTAATCTCACCAATCGATCCCAACGGTTTCGACGAGTCACTGCGCCCCGACCCCAAAATTTTGGGATCGAATTCATCCGTGGTGCCATGCGTGGCTCGTCGTGAGGCTCATCATGATGCTCATCGTGGAAATCATCTTGTGTCTCGTCGGGGAAGTGGAGACAATGCTCGCCTCTTTCGCCAGACCGTGAGTACGCTGCATATTTGTACCTAAAAGAATTTCAAAGTTAGCCTGTATGAATGAAACAATCAAAACAACGCCAACCCAAAATGCTCAATATAGATCCCCAAACTTCAACTTAATCAAATTATTTCCATATTGTCATATGATCTTGCAAGATAACACAAAATGGGAAAAGCATACACACAGCCAAAAATTTCAAAATTGGACGTTCTGGGCGAAAACTAGCGATCACCCTTCGAGACCTAGCGGTCGCTAGGGAGATCGCGAAGAACGGTCACGTCCGCCGACGGGCGCCATGACGTAGGCGTCTGGCATGGCCAGAATAGCAGACGGCCGGCCAATGATCATCATTGCGTCACACAAGACGACAACGTTTTTCAAGGCTATTTCACAAATTTTTTAACCCAAATCAACAATGTAGGCACATTAGACTAACAATATACGTGTATAAACGTTAATAAACCTATCATTGGACAAATCATGCTCAAACACCAAACAAATCTAGCAAAATAAGCCATAGTCTCTCAAATTTAATTAAACCCACCTCAAGAGGATAAATGGAACAAATCCTTCCTAATCATGCTCAATAAATGTAAACCCATGAAGAATTAAACAAATATAGCATACCTTGGGTGGATTTGATGGAGAAATGCAAGAAAATTGGGAAGAGAGGTGCTTTGGGTGTTTGAGGGGTTTGAGTCTCTTTTTTCGTAAAAACGTGTGTGTGTGTGTAGGTTACAAAAATTGGGAAGATAAGTGTTAAAACGCTGGTCACGAGAAGCGGACGCTGGTCAGACGCTGGTCGCGACGGGTCTCGCGGTCGAGCTAGCGATCGCGAGCTCTGGCCACGAGCCTGCCGCCGTAAAACAACGTCGCCCAAATTCTCACCACCCTTCATGACCTCGCGGTCGCTAGGTGGTCGCTAGTACTTTTTTTTTTTTTTTTTTTTAAAAAGAAAGCTATTAAACTTTGGGATCTAACAAAACAACGAAACACGACACAAACATAGAAACACAACCAAAACAAAACGAAACAACAAAAAAGAAAGCATGTAAACTGGTTGGTTACCTCCCAACCAAGTTAGAATTATCGCCGCTAGCTCGACGGTACCTCTTATCATGGTTCGCTGAGCTTGGTCACCTCGACTTCTCGGTCAAGTGTGACTCAAGTAGATTTGAGATACCGGCCGCTCACTTTAAAAATGTTGCCCCGAGTCTAGAGCTCGTGAATCCCATCGGGCAAGCGCACGGAACGGTATATGGCCCCACCATCTCGACTTGAGTTTTCCTGAATAGACTGAGTCGAGCATTGTAAAGTAAGACTTCATTACCCGGCGAAAATCCTTTGGCACGAATGTGGAGGTCGTGAAACTTCGAGCTCTTTCCTCAGATATCCGAGAATTCTCGAAAGCTTCATTCCTCCACCTCAAGCTCCAACAGCTTGGTCACTTCTCATCATACCGCCTCCTTGAAATCCATGTTGATTCTCCTCGTCGCCAATATGCTTTGTGCTCCAATTCAACCGTAAATGGCAGGATTTACCAAATACCATTTGATATGGAGATAGTCTGATGTGAGCTTTGTACGCAAATCCCAGTAAGCCCAAAGAGCATCATCCAACCGCTTGCCCAATCCTTTACCGAACAACCGATTTCTCTAGAATCGCTTGATCTCTCGGTTGGCGAGCTCGACTTCCCGTTTGCTTGTGGATGGTAGGGGAGGTGACTCGATGCTTCACACCATATTTGGCTAGAACGCCGCTTCAGCCACTTATTATTGAAGTGCGATCCCCATCACCGATCAACGCCTCGACTCCAAATCGAGTCGAATGTTCTTGTGAAGGAACTTGATCACTACCTTGGAGTCGCTCGTGGCGCCGGAATCGCCTACCCAACGGAAACGATCTCCACAAGAAGAATATCGTGTAACCACAAGACATCGGGAACGGACCCATGAAGTCTATCCCCATACGCCAAATAGTTCCACCTCCATGATGGTTTTCGTGGCATCTCGCCTTTCTTAGTGACATTCCCCACTCTTTGACAACGATCACAACTCTTGATAAAAGATTGGCAATCTTTGAAGATCGAAGGCCAAAAGAATCCATCAGGCAAATCTTTGCACTGCCTTGCTCGCCGCAAAATGGCCTCCAACAACGAACTATGGCACTCGTGGATTATGTTCTCCCATTCTCCTTGGGAACGCAGCGACGATCAAACCATCGCACATCGGCGGTAGAGATGAGGATCGTCCCAATAATAGAACTTAACATCGTGGAGAAACTTCTTTTCAAATGACCTCAGCACGATGGAGGTAAACTCCAATCACCAAATAATTGACAAAATCAGCATACCATGGTGTGCGATCAATGACGCCAAGATGTGCTCGCCTGGAAGTTCTCCTTTATGCCAATCTTCCTATCCTCTCCTTCGATCGCTTCTCCAATCGCGACAAGTGGTCGGCAACCACATTCTCACAACCCTTTCTATCTTTGATCTCCATGTCGAACTCTTGAAGAAGGAGGATCCATCTCACCAATCTTGGCTTCTTTCTTCGCGAATGATGACGAATGGCGGCATGATCACAGGTACGATGGTGTGGGTGCCCACCAAATAAGGTCTAAACTTATCAAAAGCATAGACAACAGCAAGTAATTCCTTCTCCGTGGTGGTGTAGTTCATTTGAGCAGAGTCGAGAGTCTTACTTGCATAATAGATGACTCGGAAAAGCTTGTCTCGCTTCTCGCCTAATACAAAGACCGATCGCCCAATCACCGCATCACACATCACCGAATGGTCGACTCCAATCAAAGTGAGACCAAACCGAGTCGAGATCGTGGCTAACTTCAATTTCTCGAACGCCCAAACACTCCTTCGTGAACACGAACTTCATATCTTTCTCGAGCAATCCACACAATGGCTTCGTGATCGCCGAGAAATCCTTAATGAACCTTCTATAAAACCCGCATGACCGAGAAAACTCCTCACCGATTCGACATTTGTGGGCGGAGGTAGTTTCGATAGCTACTATCTTTGCTCGATCCACTTCCAAACCTTTGGCCGAGACTTTGTGACCAAGCACGATACCTTCCTTCACCATGAAATGGCACTTCTCCCAATTGAGGACAAGATTCGCCTCCTCGCATCTTTGCAAAGACTTGTGACAAATTATGGAGACAATGGTCGAACGAAGAGCCAAACACTAAAAAGTCATCCATAAAGACTTCCATAATATTCTCGATCAACCCATGGAAGATGGGCATCATGCACCTTTGAACGTGGTCGAGCATTGCACAATCCAAACGGCATTCGCCTATGTTTAAAACTCCATACGGACATGTAAACGCCGCCTTGGCGATCTTCTGCGATGGCAACTGATTGTACCCGAATATCCATCGAGAAAACAAGAGAACTCATACCCGCTAGTCCGTCCAACATCCGATCAATAAAGGCGGGGAAAATGGTCTTTCCTCGGGTCGTGTTCGTGAGCACGATAGTCGATGCAAACCGCCATCCTCGTTACGAGTCTTGTTGCCACAAGCTCGTTTGTCTCGCCTCGATCACCGTGATACCCCTTTCGATACCACTTGAGTAGGGCTAACCCACTCACCGTCGGATATGGCATAGATCATGCCCGCGTCTAAGAGCTTCAACACTTCTTTTCTCGACGACCTCGCATCGCGGATTCAATCGGCGCTGAGGTTGCACCTTCGGCTTGTATTCATTCTCCAACAGATCCGGTGCATGCAAATCGAGGGTGACCCCTTGATATCGTAAATCGTCCACCCAATCACGACTTGTACCGCTCAAAGACAACCATCGCTCAGGTCTCCTCATCACCAAAGCCAAGATATTATCACCGGGCACGCCTCATCGCCGCCTAAGAAGGCATACCGCGGTGGTCCGCAACTCTTTCAACTCCATCTTCTGTAGTCTCTTCCTTCTTCACCACGGCGTCCTCTCCTCCAATCGGCTTCCTCACATCCAAATAAGGCACCGACTCGCCGGGGGGCCTCGACTTCATCGATGGACTCAAGATACTTAAAATCTCGTCACACGCCTCATCAAGGTCTCATGGGTGAGAAAATCGAGTTCTCGCATACAAAACTCCACCGATCAACTGATTGAAAGTGAGTGGGCGATACCGCTCTATAACTCGACAATCTTCCATGGTCTTCTCGCAGTCGCTTCATAGCATCATATATAGAGATTTTCATCTCCTCGCCGCCGACTCGGAAGGTGAGATCTCCATCTTGCACGCTCATCAATGCTCGCCGGGTAGCTAGGAATGGTCGCCCGAGAATAAGAGGTGTATTCCCATCCTCCGCATGTCGAGAACAACGAAATCACCGGGAAGATGAAATCTCGAACTTTCACGAAGCACGCCCTCCACTATCCCTTTCGGATAAGTCACCGATGTGTCCGCCATCCAAGAGCTATGGTGGTCGGCTTGATCTCCCAATCTCCAATCGTTAAAATGGACAACGGCATCGATTGATGCTTGCCCCAAATCACACAAAACCTTGAGAATGTCTGTCTCCGATGACACATGCTATGGTGAAGCTTCCGGATCTTTTCGCTGAGCGCAACTTTTTGCAATACAAGATCGCACTCTTGAGACAGATTTATCGTCTCGAATTTCCCAAGCTTCTTTTTATCGCAACGGCATCCATCGAAACTTAACGAACCCGGCATATCTCAAGTGCATCAAGTAAAGGAATATTGATGTGCACCTTTTGAACATCTCCATGAACCCGTCAACTTCTCATCGCATTTGGCTTGGCTAAACGGCTTGAAACGGAATTGGAGGCACGTACGCCTGAAATTTCTTCACAGCTTGCCCCGCATGATCAGCCTCGCGACCGCGTGTGCGGTCGCTAGCACATGTACAATATCTTCCTTCGCTCATGACGGGCTGGCGCTTTCTCGGCGCTAGTGCGCGTCTCAAGCTTCAGATGATTTCGCGGCCGCTTGAGATTACTCGCGACCGCCAGGTCGCTCGCTAGGTCCTCTGATCGACATGTCGCGGGCGCGTTTTGACTTCTTGCGCCCACGAGCCGCTCGCGAACTCCACTCACCAGATTCCTCGCGGCCGGTCATGGTCGCGAGCTTCGGTCGTGAGATTCTCTTCGCCTGCTTTCCCTGCTCGTCTCCTCGTGACTTTGATAAGCTCGTCCACCCTCAATTGAATGGCATTACGGTGATTTTTGGGTTTACCTCCAGACACTGGAAATTGGCCCGACTTGTCCGCCCATTCTGTTGTCGGCTATCTGACTTATTTGATTCTCCATCATCTTCATGTGCTTTCCCATAGCCGTCACAGTGGACTCCAAATGATTGATCTTCTGCCCGGTGTTGCTTATAAACGAATTCTGATTCGTTGCCAATTGTTGGTTGCTTACAACCAATCTGCAGATCATGTCCTCTAGACTCTTCTTCGTCTCTTGAATCACCCGCTCGAATCGAGAAACTGGCGGAGGTCATGTTGAAAATTGTTGGGGTTGGCGTACGAGAAGTTTGGGTGACTTATGTTGTTCGGATTGTACGCCGGATTCCCCTCAGGATGGTTATTCCTCTGATTTATGTAATTCACGTCCTCAGCCTCGTTTATCTCCGACTCGGCAAAGATTTATCCGAGCCACGCCTTTACTTTCCTTTCTTTCTCAAATCGCTTCTTAACAAGGTGAACCGCTCCATAATATTGTCGTGATTTCAGTCACCTTCAACGGTAGCAGCCTTCACCACCGGTGTCCTCTCCATCGCCATCGATAATCGTGGCCGCCATCTCTTCTATGATGCGGCTGGCCTCGCCTCACACGTCTGCTCAAAAGCAACCCCGCTGATCGTCCAACAATGCTCCTCGTGTGAGGTGTCACCAACAGAAACCGTAACTGCCGCTCCTCGAGAATCCATGCTGTGGGCACCTTCTCAATAGGCCCCTGAATCTTTCCCACGACTCGAATAAAGATTCATCTCCTAACTGGGAGAAGTGGGAAATCTCGGCTATGATCTTCTGTGCCTTAGCCGGAGGAAAGTACTTCGAAAGGAATTTCTCACACAGAATTGCCCAACTGTTGATGCCCGTACGATCTAAGGTCTTGAACCGGCCCTTCGCTGATTTTCGAGAGAAAATCCGAACATACGATCCGGATTGTGTCTTGTGGCACCCCATTCTCGCTTTGATGGTGTCACAAATGTCGAGATAGGTCTCGAGACGGGCGCTCGATCCTCTGTGACTCCTCCTCCGAACTGTTCCCTCAACCATGCCGACAGGGCGGGCTTCACCAAAATTGTTAGCGCTACTGGGCCCCATCCGCCTCCTTGAAATTGCTCGGTGGGGTCTGCATATATAATTCAACGGTCTTGCCGCCCGAGGCGGGACAACGAGTCCCATAGTCGCCAATTACGCCAGATTGTAAAGTCTGCTAACAGTGCGGTGCACTATTTCGAGGAACGCCTGTTGTTGGATTCCCCGCCATCGCTTGCTGTCTCTTCTCTCGCCTCCTTCTCCTCTTGTGAGTGATTTCGATCTCGGGATCAAAATGTTGCTCAGAGGTCCCCGACCTTGTGAACATAAACTACCCGAGAACAAGAAGAAAAATCAGCTCGCGAGAACAAATAAAAATATAATAAAATACAACTTGAATTAATAATTCCAAATCACAAATTATTCCTATGAAATCTTAACAATCCCGAGAACGGCGCCAAAATTTGATCGCTTAATTTTCTAACACGAAAAGGTGTAAGCATAGGTGTTAAGTATCGATCCACGTGGATTGTAACGCGAAACACGTAAGCTAACTCAACGAGGATTAATCATTATCCAAGCAACAAATATGGTTTGGTAAGATTTTGGGGCTTGAATTCAATCCAAAGCAAAGGTAACAAAACAGAAAGTAAATTAAAGCAATAAACACACGGATGTTTAAAACAAAGAAAGACGCTCAACCCTGGGTCGCATTAATCCTATCCACAACGATGTTTATCCTGCTCCTATTAACCAATTTTAATCCGCATAAGATGGAAGATCACATATATAACCGATAATTTCTCATATTTATTAAAATGTCAGATTACTAGTTTTCCTATTATCTTACGCCTCTAGGTGAAAACAAGTAACTCCAAACGGATCACAAAGAATATGCTTCTCACGAATATCCTATCTCGCCACGACTCAAGGCTCATTCAGATCATGCATTCGATATCGATCGACAATTAACACAATTACGTAATTAACCGACAACTAAATATGCATCAAGATTGATCAAATCAACACATATAAATAAGCACAATCGAATCATGAATCAATGCATGGACGGTAAATAGCGATAACAGAATCACAACATATAGGATCGAATCATGCAAACCCTAGATTAGAACGAAAAACTAGCTGCACATAATAAACGGAATGAAATACGATTTAACCATAAAGACGGAAATTAAATATATAAAACCCGTGATGTAGCGTTGATGAACACGCTGGGCTTGAATCCCAACCTCGGTAAAACGGAAACTTGCAAAGATTGTCCTGACGAAACGCTCCTGATCGTAGATAAAACGAAACTAACGAAGAACGATGCGTAAAATAACTCTAGAATGAAACTATATGGAAGCTAAAGCTAAAACTCAAAACTTATGAAAAACCGATAAAAGAGGCTCGAATCGTAGGTCCGAACTTGGGGCGCGGGGGTGTTGCCATATATAGCACACCCCAAACCCTAGTTTTCCTTCGCCGCGCCTCTGCGACCACCCTTCGCGATCGCTAGGTGCGGTCGCTGGTAAGTCTCACAAGCCCTTCTCGCCCGCTGTCGCCTCTGCGCCGCTTGAACTCGCGACCGACTAGCGGTCGCTAGCCATTCTCAAGAGGTCGCGAAATCGCCCAAGAGCTTTCTGGCGCTGGCTTCGCTCATGGGCACGTTATCGCGTCGCTCGCGCGCTGGGTTCTCACAGCGGCGTTTTCCTAGCGGCCAGCCTAGCGACCGCTAGGCTGGTCGCTAGAAACAGCCGCGAGTGTATAATTGGCTCGTGCGTTGTTCCTTGCTCGATTTTCAACATATGGACCTACACAACACCAAAAGAACACCTAAGAGCAAGATCTTCTAGAAATAGATAAAACATTAAGAATCGATACCTAAACGCACATTAAACGAGCTAAACTCATCTTCAAATATCAACTATAAACGTAAAATGCTGCTTATCAAACCCCAAACTTAAATCATTGTTTGTCCTCAAACAAAACCAAAATGTAAAGACACAACGAAAAGATCAACGAGCGTAGCAAAGATGATAACCATTCTAGCCTCGTAAACATATCAACGCTCAAAACATTAGTGCACATGACGACGTTAGTCAACTCAACACAAACAACAATTGACGGCAAAACTTATTTAATTCAACCTCACAACGGCACGTGTGTAAAATATAGGATACACTCAACTCATAAAGAAATGTAGGACGGTATACACTCAACGATCAATGCAATGCAACATCTTACTATAGGCTTGCCGCTTTCTAATATCTCCACCACGTCATTGTGTTCAAATTAGGATCAAAGAGGTCTTTTCATAGGTTGTAATGTAGGCACATTGGTTAAGGTAGGATAAAATATGGCTAAGTGACTCAAGAATATTCCAAGCACACCCCCATTTATACTTTTCGACACATATGGACTTCGTCCATTTTCCTCTTCTTTCCCAACGTGCTAAATCAACATTTAATGCCACGTATGTACCTATACTTTGATTAAAGACCCTTTATGCTCAACACTCATAGTGAACTTAACATTTTTCTTTTCTTTCTTTTCTAGAGCTTATAGGGTTTATCTTTCACAACAAAGGTACTATTATTCACCACGTATGTATTTTTCACACGAAACTTTTCTCATCATAACTACATCAAAAATTCAACCCCTTTGATTCCCATATCCATCCTCACCTCCTATCATCCGTTAATCGAAAGAAAAGTCTAATAAAGGCTCAAAGAAGGCGACAAATGGTATATATCATCGGGTTAGGGTTTGGGTGAATATGTGGTTAACAAAGATGGCCTTTTATCCTTTCCAAATTAAACACATATCATAGCCTCGACACGTAAACACGGCAAGTTCTAGAAGATAATCACATGCACGATATCACACATTAATGTAAATCAGATCAAGATATGTATACAAAGAAGCTCAAGTCTCACAGATAAGCAAATGGTGAAAACAATGTTCTAAAGCCATCTCACGTCATTCATGCGTTATTTTCTAACATATCATGCGACTATCATCAAATTTCACCAAAAATTCTATCGCATTGGCCACATGGATTAAAACACTTCACTTAACTCGTTGATCGACGCACATGAAAACGAAAAACAAAACAAAAACACGACAAAAGATCCCAAAGCATAACAACTAAACCATAAAGCATAGAAAACATAAATGTGATTCTCAACCAACTAAACTCGTTTACCCCCCAAACTTATTGTGAACATGTGAAAGCAATAAGGTTTGCGTAAAAGAATAGTTGGGAGAAAACTTACTTGAAATGTCAGCACTACTCCTGGAGGATAAAATCCACGCCATCGATTCCATTGTCGCGATCATCTCCATCATCTTCGTTGCTCGAGACGTGCCTGTTGGGTGTAGATGGCTTGTCGCCGCTCCATAATCGATGTCGTTCCCGCCAATATGGTTGAGACGACCATCTATGTGATCTAATCGATCATAAATCCCGGATCGCCTCGATCGGCTGGCGGGTGTAATATGCCGCTTATCTCGTGAGCCACTTCTGCTCGCTTGCTTTCGGCCGGCTCTCGCGCGGTTGCTCGCCGACCGCCTTATGCTGCTCACGCCACGCGGCCCATGCATACGTGCAGAGGAGCTCATATTCCACTGGCATCCGGAGTAAAGTATCGCTTATACCGCGAGCTTGGATTGGGCGCTGGAAGATTGATTGCCGCTTGATCATATAACGCCACAAGTAACGCCGGGGTGCCTCTTCAGAACATCCGACGATAGGCACGCCTTGTCCAGAAGATGTCGTGAGAGATCGGACTTTCTCGAATCGTAATCCCAAAGAAATCAAAGAATGGGGTAACGAATCCCTATGCATATCTTCGAATTACCCAAACCGGATCGTGATATGGAAGTGCCGAGCTAAGAACATGCCGCATGCATCTTCCTGCTGAACATAGCTCCAATCAAGATGCACATATCTTGTGAGAGGACAAGGTTTGCTCGAACGGCCATGCAAGGTGAATGCGAGGAGCGGTGGAAGTAACGGACCGCGGATTCCGATCGAGCTAGCCTTTGATCTCGAGGCATCATAATATGGAGTGTGCTCGAGTCCAAGGCCCATGAACTTTGGCCATACGCCTCGGATCGTGTACTGACGCCCCTATGTAATTTCCTCCTGATCTCCATTGATTATGCCATTAAGTTCGCCCACCGAGAGTCGACGGGCTCATTGTCGAGCCGAAACACGATGTAGTCCGCATACCGCTTGTCTTGTGGACATGGAGAGTCGACAAGAATTGAGTCGTCGATCCTATGTCGATAATTGGTCGTGATAATGTATCACGCCTCGACCTCTCGGCTAACCACGCCACATCATTGGTTATGCCCATCTCGACACGATTGAGGCAATACGAAACGCGAATGCCTACGACGTAATCTCACCAATCGATCCTAACGGTTTCCGACGAGTCACTCTGCAGCCCGACCCCAAAATTTTCGGATCGAATTATCCGTGGTGCCATGCGTGGCTCGTCGTGAGGCTCATCATGATGCTCATCGTGGAAATCATCTTGTGTCTAATCGTGGGAAGTGGAGACAATGTTTCGCCTTTCGCCATGACCGTGAGTACGCGGCATATTTGTACCTAAAAGAATTTCAAAGTTAGCCTGTATGAATGAAACAATCAAAACAACGCCAACCCAAAATGCTCAATATAGATCCCCAAACTTCAACTTAATCAAATTATTTCCATATTGTTGTCATATGATCTCGCAAGATAACACAAAATGGGAAAAGCATACACGTACCAAAAATTTCAAAATCGACGCTCGGCGAAAACTAGCGATCACCCTTCGACCTAGCGGTCGCTAGGAGATCGCGAAGAACGTCAGCGTCGCCGACGGGCACGCGACGTAGCATACACAGCGCCCAGACGCTGCCGCGGCCAATGTCATGAAGCGGTCGTCAAGCATTTAGCAAAGAACGTTTTTCAAGGCTATTTCACAAATTTTTTTAACCCAAATCAACAATGTATGCACATTAGACGAACAATATACGTGTATAAACGTTAATAAACCTATCATTGGACAAATCATGCTCAAACACCAAACAAATCTAGCAAAATAAGCCATAGTCTCTCAAATTTAATTAAACCCACCTCAAGAGGATAAATGGAACAAATCCTTCCTAATCATGCTCAATAAATGTAAACCCATGAAGAATTAAACAAATATAGCATACCTTGGGTGGATTTGATGGAGAAATGCAAGAAAATTGGGGAAGAGAGGTGCTTTGGGTGTTTGAGGGGGTTTGAGTGCTGCTCTTTTCAGAAAAACGTGTGTGTGTGTGTGTAGGTTACAAAAAATTGGGAAGATAAGTGTTAAAACGCGGTCACGGCGGGCGCTGGTCAGACGCTGGTCGCGACGGTTCATGGCCGAGCTCATGATCGCGAAGCTTGGTCATGAGCTCACGCCGTAAAACAACGTTTCGCCCAATTACAACACCACTTGCGACCTCGCGTCGCTAGGTGGTCGCTAGGTACTTTTTTTTTTTTTTTTTTTTTTAAAAAGAAAGCTATTAAACTGGGATCTAACAAAACAACGAAACACGACACAAACATAGAAACACAACCAAAACAAAAAACGAAACAACAAAAACAGAAGATGTAAAAGCTGTTGGTTACCTCCCAACCAAGCTAGAATTATCGCCGCTAGCTCGACGGTACCTCTTATCATGGTTCGCTGAGCTTGGTCACCCGACTTCTCGGTCAAGTGTGACTTGAAGTAGATTTGAGATACCGCCGCTCACTTTAAAAATGTTGCCCCGAGTCTGTGAGCTCAGAATCCCATTGCAAGCGACGGTAACGGTATATGGCCCCGACCATCTCGACTTGAGTTTTCCTGAATGACGGAGTCGAGCATTGTAAAGTAAGACTTCATTACCCGGCGAAAATCTTTTGGCACGAATGTGGAGGTCGTGAAACTTCCGAGCTCTTTCCTCAGATATCCGAGAATTCTCGAAAGCTTCATTCCTCCACTCGTCAAGCTCCAACAGCTGGTCACTCATCATACCGCCTCCTTGAAATCCATGTTGATTCTCCTCGTCGCCAATATGCTTTGTGCTCCAATTCAACCGTAAATGGCAGGATTTACCAAATACCATTTGATATGGAGATAGCCGATGGAGCTTTGACGCAAATCGGTAAGCCCAAAGAGCATCATCCAACCGCTGGCCCAATCCTTGCGCTGAACAACCGATTTCTCTAGAATCGCTGATCTCTGCATTGGCGAGCTCACCTGCCCGCTTGCTTATGGTGGTAGAGGTGACTCGATGCTTCACACCATATTTGGCTAGAACGCTGCTCAGCCACTTATTATTGAAGTGCGATCCCCATCACCGATCAACGCCTCGACTCCAAATCGAGTCGAATGTTCTTGTGAAGGAACTTGATCACTACCTTGAGTCGCTCGTGGCGTCGGAATCGCCTCACCCAACGGAAACGACTCCACAAAAGAAGAATATACGTAACCACAAGACATTGGGAACGGACCCATGAAGTCGATCCCCATACGCCAAATAGTTCCACCTCCATGATGGTTTTCTCGTGGCATCTCGCCTTTCTTAGTGACATTCCCCACTCTTCGACAACGATCACAACTCTTGATAAAAGATTGGCAATCTTTGAAGATCAAGGCCAAAAGAATCCATCAGGCAAATCTTTACTGCCGTCTTGGTCGCCGCAAATGGCCTCCAACAACTAACTATGGCACTCGTGGATTATGTTCTCCCATTCTCCTGGGGAACGCAATGACGATCAAACCATCGGCACATCGGCGGTAGAGATGAGGATCGTCCCAATAATAGAACTTAACATCGTGGAGAAACTTCTTTTCAAATGACTTGCACGATGGAGGTAAAACTCCAATCACCAAATAATTGACAAAATCAAGATACCATGGTGTGCGATCAATGACGCCAAGATGTGCTCGTGCTGGAAGTTCTCCTTTATGCCAATCTTCCTATCCTCCTTCGATCGGCTTCTCCAATCGCGACAAGTGGTCGGCAACCACATTCTCACAACCCTTTCTATCTTTGATCTCCATGTCGAACTCTTGAAGAAGGAGGATCCATCTCACCAATCTTGGCTTCAATCTTTCGCGAATGATGACGAATGGCGGCATGATCACAGGTACGATGGCGTGGGTGCTCACCAAATAAGGTCTAAACTTATCAAAAGCATAGACAACAGCAAGTAATTCCTTCTCCGTGGTGGTGTAGTTCATTTGAGCAGTAGTCGAGAGTCTTACTTGCATAATAGATGACTCGAAAAGCTTGTCTCGCTTTCGCCCAATACAAAGACCGATCGCCCAATCACCGCATCACACATCACTCGAATGGTCGACTCCAATCAAAGCGAGACCAAACTAGAGTCGAGATCGTGGCTAACTTCACTTTCGAACGCCCAAACACTCCTTCGTGAACACGAACTTCATATCTTTCTCGAGCAATCCACACAACGGCTTCATGATCGCCGAGAAACCTTAATGAACCTTCTATAAAAACCCGCATTTAACCGAGAAAACTCCCTTGGTGACCCTGACCGGCCCGGCCCAGCATTTGACCCACCTCAGCGCATGACACCCAGTGAACCCCAACCCGGACAACCCGCGCTGACCACATGACAACGTGGCCACGACCCAGCTGTACCTCGGTAAAATTATAAAAAAATTATAAAAATTAAAATTGAAATTAAAATTGATATTTCGGTAAAATTAATTGATAATTGAAATGATTGTATGATTTCGCAATGATTATTTTAAAATCATGCAAAATCAACAAAATATATTTAAAAATGTTTTGTATAATCTTTATTTTTCATATTGGATGTACCTTGTTTCATTTTTTAAAAGTGGGTATTGACGTACATTTCCACGTAGACAAAACCGAGGAAACTTAGAACAACTTCTCAACGTGCTTGTTATACTTTTGTATCGATACGGGTGCATCGCGTTCTTTCGTAGCAAGAACATGTAGATCTATTGGAACTTAGATCTTAAAAAGCAAATCGAGGATATGATCTCTCCCCCATAGGAGGGATTATGATTACTCATATATGCTCGAACTAGAGTTGAACTTAGGATCACTTAAGGTTCGACAAATAACAAACATAATACCCATGGATGATGTAGATATAATTTTGGGAATGGATTGGTTAGCAGAAAATCATGCTACGATGTTGTGTAAAGAAAGGAAAATTTCATTCCATTTTCACAGCGAGAAGCTACTGAGCTTTTACGGAATCGACATGGGAAGAAAATTCGATTATATCCGCTAAAGCGAAAGAATGATAAACAAGAAGTCAGGCGTCGGCTTGTTTATACGAATGAGGAAGGATAAAGCAGGAATAAAGATCGAAGATGTGAAATAGTTGGAAATTTTCGGATGTCTTCCGAAACTTTCGGGATTACCCTGACAGGCGGTTGGAATTCACCATCGACTTGGGCGAGGATCAGCTCAAGCGTCGAAAACCTGTACAAAATGGCTCCAAATGAGTGGAAGAGTTAAAATCAAATCAGATGTGTTGGACACAGGTTTTATCGGACCTAAGCGTTTCCTTATGTGGGGGCGCGGTCTTCGTAAAGAAAAGGATGGTTCCTTGAGGATGTGTATAGATTACGAGACACGAATAAAATGGCGGCTCAAAACAAGTATCCACTTCGAGGATAGATGACTTATTTGATCGACTAAGAGGAGCTAGCGTATTCTCGAATCGACCTCAAGTCGAGGCTATCACCAACAAAAGTCGGCTAAAGATGTATCAAGGCGCTTTCCGAGCGAGATCTGGCCACTATGAATTTATAGTTGTGCCATTCGGATTGACCAATCTTGGCGTGATATTCATGGATCTCATGAATAGGGTGTTCGCCCATACTTAGACAAATTTGTTTTAGTCTTCATGACGACATCCTCTCTATTCAAGAATGAAGAAGAACTTAGGAACACCTCGGGACGATCTTGCCAAACTTTGAGAGATGAGCAGTTTTTGCTAAATTTAGCAAATGTGAATTTTAGCTAAAGAGTAATGTTCCTTGGACATTGTGTCGTAGAAGGATTAAGTTGATCCGTAAAGTAAAGCGATCGAAGAATGGAAATGCCAGGAGACACAAATGAAATCGAAGTTTCTTGGGATTGGCGAGTTACTATCGGAGATTCATTGAAGGATTCTCAAAGATAGCAAGACCAATAACCCAATTACTCGGAAAAGAATTAAATTCACATGGACTTATGAGTGTGAGGTGAATTTCCGGGCCTCGAGGAAAGTTAACTCGCACTGTGTTAGCAGATTCGAAGCGGATCAAGTAAAGTGGTTATATCGAGATGCTTCCAAGAATGGATTAGGGTGTGTGTTAATGCAAAATGGAAAAGTAATAGCCTATGCATCTGGACAAGCGAGACCGCATGAATTGAATTATCCGACACGTGATGCGGAACTAGCGGTAGTAGTACATGCTTTAAAGATATGGAACATCATCTCTCGGAGTAAGATGTGAAATCTTTACCGATCATAAAAGTTTAAAATATTTTTAGAGCAAAGAGATCTGAACATGAGACAAAGGAGATGGCTCGAGATTGGTAAAGACTACTGTTGTGGTATAAACTATCATCAGAGCGGCGAATGTTGTGGCGATGCCTTGAGTCGTAAAGTTAAAACAAATTGGGATGTCTCTTCACAAATGAAGAAAAACTCATTGAAGAGTTTGAAAGAATGAAGATCAATTGATTGAACAACCGAGAGGCGATCACGAGTTGTATTGCTACACTCGCTTTGGCGACTTAAGGAAAAGAATCCTTGAAGGACAAGGATGGAGAAAAGTTAGAAAAAGCGAGAGCGAGAAGAAGCACGAGATAATGCTTTATTATTTGGAGGAAGGTTGTGTATCGAGACAACAACAATCTTGGAATGAAATCATGAGTGAAGCTCATGACACACCTTATATCTGACCCGTCCGAGGCAATACTAAATGTACAGATTTGAAGAAAAAGTTACGGTGGGAAGGTATGAAAAGAGACATAGCCTCTTTTGTAGGCGTTGTCTTGCTTGTCAACAAGTAAAGCATTACACCAGCGTCCTTACGAGCTACGACCTTTGGCATTACACGAGTGGAAATGGGAAGATATAGCGACGGTTTTATTACGGGTTTACTAAAGTCAAAGAGAACAACTGCTATATGGGTAGTAGTGGGCGGACTACTTAAATGTGCACATTTACGCAATTCAGTTACCCATGGATCGATAAGCTAGCCGGCTTTATGCGTAAAAAAATTATGCGCTACATGGGTGCGAAAACTATCACATCGATGAGAGATTGAAAATTTACTTGAGATTACGGACTAGTTGCAAAAAGAATTGGGCGCAGTTAAATTTCGGCTGAACTTTTCACCTCAAACCGATGGACAATCGGAAAGGACGATCAAACACTCGAACATGTTGAGAACTGTAGTGTTGGATCGAGGTGCCAAATGGGAAGAGTTTTACCATTTCGTGAATTTGCCTACAATAATAGTTATCAGCTGACGATCGATATGGCCCGTATGAAGCCTTATATGGAAGAAAATGCGATCACGCTTTCTTTGGGATGAAGTGGGTGAAAAGAAAAATCTTGGGGCTGGCGTTATAAGCGAAATGATTGAGATCGTTCGCGAAATTAGGCAAAGAATAAAAGAAGCTCAAGATAGACAAAATCTTTACGATACTGCGAAGTCGACTACGTTTCAAAATGGAGATAAAGTCTTTGAAGGTCTCTCCATCTAAAGGGATTATAAAGAACTTGGGTAAAGGGAAATTTAAGACCCGTTTTATTGGACCTTATGAAATCCTAGAAAAGAATAGGCCCGTCGTCTATAGGTTGGCTCTTGGCAGTCAGGGAAGCGTTCACAATGTTTTTCACGTATCACGACTCGAGAAAATGCGTATACGATCCGAGCATGTGATCCATCAGGCGGCGTGATCCTCGATCGGATATGAGCTATAATGAAGAACCTCGGCTATTCAGACCCACGAGGTTGACAATTGCGAAATAAATCGATTCCACTAGTCAAGTCTTTGTGGAAGCATCATGGACGAGAGGAAGCCACGTGGGAGCTTGAGGGCGCAATGAAAGAAAAATACCCGATCTTTTACGGTATGTAAATTCGAGACGAAATTTCTTTAAAGCGGTGGAATGTAATACCGATTATTTAAGCCTAATTAAGATATTAATTTAAGTAAATTAGAGTATTATTATGATAATTTGATTATTAAAATATCGAATAATGATTTCGATTATTGTTGGAATGATAAATTCCTATGTTTTATTCACAAATAAATGTGAGCAGAAATACGAATATGAGCGTAATTGACAATATTTTTTTCTCGTCGATTACGTATCGTTAATTAAATGCTAGTGATATTTTCTAAGTTTTAAGGTTAGAATTTAATTCCATTATTATTGGAATTATTTAATAAAGTGATTACAACTTTATTTAGACCATTTTGAGATGAGTCGATATTTAACGTTTGAGCGTTTCAGCGTTAACGTTTTGAGATGATTTGAGAATCAAGTCTAACGATCAAGGAATTATGATATTTAAATTCCTATGATTATTTTATATAATTAGAATATTATTTAGCATTGAATTAATGCTAGAAAGTTTTAGAATAATATTTTTGATTATTTAAGATTCTCGAAAACCCTAAATCGAAATTAGGGTTTTCTACCTATGGATTGATTCAATAATTTTTCCTATGATATAAATTATCATCTAGGATATATATTATGCTATATATCTACTTATAGCATGAAAATCGATATTTTGGGCATTAAGATGTGAAAATGTGAATGACACCTATAGAATTAACATAGGATTATTATTTTATTTTGATCATCCAATTTGTGTTATTTCTTAAGTGTAGTATTAATACACACTTACCAAGTAAAATGTGTGAATGAAAATACACTACCAAATTGTTTATAGAAGAGCGAAATATTTGACCATTAGTACATAAGTTGAGTCTTGATTTTTTTATACTTGAGTATGCAATTTTGGGAAAGAGTGTATTAATACACTTGAAACACATCAAAATCTGATTTTCTTCTCCCACTCCTTTGTGGTCGGACTTATGCCATGCGAAACAAAATTAAATTGTTTATAAAAATGCTTTATTAAAGCTTCCATGAATTAATGAGTTTGTAAGAGATATTTTTTGAGTGACATAATCACTTTGACCTTAATTATTTCATTTAACTTTGTGAGAGAGCCGAGAAAGTAGTATGTGTTGTTTCATTTGTTTTAAAAAATTGCCTAAGTATATATTTATTCTTTTGAGCCCGAGAACATCTTGCATATTCTCTCTTTCTTTCTTGTGAGTTCATCCATAGAAAACCAAACTTATTTCTTCTTCTTTTATCTCCATTTGCTTGAGTTCAATCTATCCTCACATTGCCGATCGACTGGATATGAGGTTAGAATGTCGAGCAAGCTTGATAAAACCTATCTTTTTCGATAATCCTACGGTTTAAATTATTATTTTCTAGCATGTATTATTTGTGAAAGAATCATGCTAGCATGTTAATATCTTAGGAATTATGTTACATATATCAATATGTGCATAGATTGTTTATTTACTAAGCTAAGCAATTTATTTAAATTATTTGGTGATGTTGAAAATTGCTTGGGTTGATTTAAGGTTGGATTGTTGATCTATAGTGTTGTAGGGTGCATGATATTAATTTAGAAAAATTTTGAAACCATTTGTGTAAAAATACAAAAGCGCGAAAATGTTATGGCATTGAACTATGGTGTATAATTTTATATGCTTGATATTATAGCATTGTTGATCTAGGGTATAAATTAGGTGATGTAGGAATTTATTAGAATTTTTGAACCTATATAGCTAATTTATTTCAACAAGGCCGAGAACTAGGGTGTTTGGTTCTATGGATTAATTTGTGTTATTATATGATATTATGATGTATTAGTGCTATATGGTAGTATTTAAGCATAGTGTGATTTTATAGGTTTTTATAAAAATTGTTTGGTATATTATAGCCTATAGGGCCGTGTGATACATATGAGGTTCTATGATGTATTGTTTGATTTTTATAAAAGTTTAGGTTATAATTATGTTATACATTGGTATTGGAGCCTAGTGTATAATTATTAGAATTTTGAAAAATTATTGGTATTATTTTATAAATACAGTGAGCTATATAGTAATTATAGGTGAGTTCCAAATTTTCTATAGTGATATTAATACTTATTAATGATCATAGTGTAGAATAATACACTATATGAATTCTGAAATTTTGGAACAAGTTTGGAAAATGTTAGACAATAGCCGTGAGCTATGTGATGAAAATAAGAATTTTAATTCCTTTTAATCAAGAATAATAATATATTATATGTCAAAAATTATATTAGACATAATTGAATTTTGAAAATTATTAAACATAGTACATTATGTTTCTGACGAAGCGTTATATTAAATAACGTTAAAAGCATAAATAATGCTTAATGTATTAAAGATTAATATTGAAGAAAATATAAATCAAGTTTATCGATTTGCGTGAAAAATCGAGGATTAAAGCTTTATGAAAAGAAATCGATTGAAAATCGATTTATATTGATTATTCATTAAAATATATTTTATTGAAGTTTTATAACGAAAAGTCGAAATGGTTGACTTTTCGAAATTGACGTCACAATTACGTTAGTTAAATACTCTAATCACGTGAATAACGTGTTACTTTTATCTGAATATCTCAATTGTGAGAAGAGATTTCATAATTAAAATCATTTTATTGTATAACGTTGTTATCGTTAATTATTAACCTAAAAGTTAAAATGAGGCCTGTAGATCATATTACGTCTCTCTCAATCTGAAATTATTTTATTGAAATATCGTCGTTTCTCGTATAAAGTCCATTAAAGCGTCAATTATTATTTTATTTATCAAAGTTGAATGAACTTTGAAAATCTCGAAAAGCATGCTTGACGTGCTAGCGTAAATTTTTAACGTAAAGGTGGGACGTGAAGCTCGCGCCAGCGAGAGAAGAACACGCATCTAGAGATTGAAGTTTAAAAAGTCGAGGTGGGCTTTACTATACTCAAATTGATAGAACTTATCAAATGATTTATTTATGATGCTTTATTGCAAGCAATATTTATGGTGATTTATTTAATTACACCCAAAATGTTTATGATTTATGTATGTATCGATCCGCGATATTTGATGCATATTGTTGGGTAACTCCACTTTATGACATACTTGAATTTGTATTCTTGGAAGTACCCCAAGGATGATGGAGAATTAGTATCTGTCTTTGAGATGGCACGGATTTTGTGCTTGATTATTTGTATTTGTGTCTTTGAAAGGGTGCTCGGTCGATCGTGGCGTCTGTGAGAGGATCTCACTCCGGTAGAGGAGTGTGTTGGATGAATTGTTGTGGTGGATATGGATCATCATCACGTGGAAAAATGCTTGTGGCGATATTTATGGAAAATGACATAAAATATTTAGTAAACAGGTATTTCAAATTAAAACCTCGTGTTATTCTTGTGATGGGCTGATAATTCAAACTTGATAAATTATTTTGGCATGAGCCAGGGGTGCATTATTTGTACTGTTCGACCTGCATATTGTTTTAAATGTGCGATTGTGTA
Source organism: Salvia rosmarinus (assembly GCA_036937905.1). Lineage (NCBI taxonomy): Eukaryota > Viridiplantae > Streptophyta > Magnoliopsida > Lamiales > Lamiaceae > Salvia > Salvia rosmarinus. The sequence continues at coordinate 103,147,580 of CM072819.1, forward strand.
GTGATAGTGATGGAGCGAGAGATGTTGAGTAGTCGAGAATCTTTTGGTATTTATATGTTTTAAAGAAAATATCATTGGGTGCATATAGTCAATATATATGCATTCACGTACTTTCATTGCATACTACGAATGTTTATTTGTATGTTGTTGTTGTGATTGTATACATGCGAATTATCGAACCTACATTAAAGGAACTTGTAGCCTTTACATACAGTAAATGACTTTTGCCTTGTAAATAAGGTTTGAATTGCTTTGCCTTGTAAATAAGGTTTGATTATGAAGTTTGATAAATGCTATTTTGAAATCTTCGATTATTCTTATTAATTGTTTTGTAATCAACATTCCAACTCGATTCTATCTAATCATCCTTTGGATTAGAGGTTGTGTAACGTCGCTCTCTCCTCTCGTCGAAATCGATCGGTGTTTAAGGAATCGATCGAGCCGATCGATCAGTTCCTTAAACCCGCGTCGGATTCTTTATTATGGTTTTAGTTTCGATTAACGTGCGATTATTATAAGATTATCATTTAGTTTCGGTTATATAAATAACATCGTTTATCATGCGATTATCATTTTATTATTAAATATAAACTTATCATGCTATTATTAAATAATTAAATAACATAAACTTAGTTATGATTTAAACATGCAATTATTAAACATACGCCTATTTAAACATGTGATTATTAAATAACATCGTTTATCATTTTATTACGTTGAATCTTGAAATGGGTTTAAATAGTACCATAGATAGGGTGTATAATTAGCATGCAAATCTTTTAGGGTAAATCTAAATTAACACAATAATTTAGTGGTGCAATTTATGATTCTGATGACCTCTTTTTGAGGCGTATGTACTCTATAGGAATGTAGATGTAGTAAGGCATTATATTTGGGAATATTATGATTTATTATCTTTATCTAATTATCTTAAGCGTGTTATTATGCTTTATTATGTTATCTAATTATTGTTTTATTAAATATGTTTTGTATGATTTATAATTATGTCATTATTATATGTTTTATTTTATGATATTTACACATTTATTGTTTTATTGTTAGGATGATGTTGATTATTTGAGACTAGAGATGATAAATGTTGTCTTCAGTTAGCATATTATAGGATTAATTACTTAGATATAATTGAGACTATATTATTGGAATTAATGGTCGAAAATTATTGGATATGTTTACTAGTGGATGCTTGATCCTTACTTAAATGGAAGCACAGGGGAACGAAAAATATCATGGCTTTGCACCCGTGATTTTCAAGACAGTTATGACGGATGATGATCTACTATGGTTTCATATGAGCGGTGAGGAGACTTTGTTTCTTGTTTATGACTATGCATTAGTCCTTGGTTTAAGTTTTGGAGGCTCGTCATTCAATCTTAGTAAAGAGCACCGAGTTCTGACATGTTCGGTGTTTAGAGCTTTACGTAGTCGTGACCATATATCATTGGAGATTTAGTAGCACATTTTATGATGCGAGCATGCATATAGATGATCACGATAGTAGTTTATACCTCAGTGTTGTGCATATTATTATTGTCACGACCGACTAATTAATCGAAATTAACTAATTAATCGGGCCGTGACGGGTTAAAACTGATAACATTTTAAACTTTGGACGGATGAGCAGGGTTTAAATGAAATAAAATTTTTCAACAAGCGGGGTATATAGCCCACAGAATATGGATAAGTCGAACCTACACAGGAAAATAATCAACAACGGCAATATCAACAAGTGAGGACACACCCAAAATATATATACAAGGATGTTTTCAAAGCATTTACAAAGTTCTTCAAAGTGTAGTTTCAAATTTTCAAAGTCGTCAGCGGAAGAGTAGTGAATGCCATGTGTGAAGAACACGACATTCGGGCACAACTATATGTACAACAAAAGGGATCAACTAAGCTCAATTCAAGTCCATATCTCTCCACTCTCAACTGCATCAAACAAAAACACTGCGGGTATAGTGCGATAAAGTACTCAGGTGGGTGTCCTTGACATATCTTTCAAACTTAGAAATTTCCTTTCGAATAAGGCTTTGAAAACAATTTGAATAATTGTTTCATAAAGATGGATTCATTAACATGTCACCACAATTTCATTTCAAACATCTGGCATCACGTACGAGGTTGGTCCGAAGGATCTCAACTACGGTCATACCTATCTACGTCGTCCGGTAATGGGAAGTAGGCTCCTACGATACCATGGTGGCCTACGTTTGCAGCTCCACGGCCGTAACACATGCGCGATCTGACATATTTTCCTCAGTGAGCAGTAAATCCCGTCATACCCACAATGTGGTAAAACATTTATTTTCCATGTATTCATAATGTGGTGATTGAAAATACTTTCATAATATCGATCATTTCAAAAGCTGTAATACCCAGATTATTTAAGCGCTGAATTACGATATTAATTTAGTAAATTAGAATATTATTATAATAATTTGATTATTTAAATTATCAAATAACGATATCGATTATTGTTGGAATAATAAATTCCTAAGTACAATTCACGAATGAATATGAATTGAGAAATACGAATGTATAGCGTATTTAGCGGCGTATATTTTTTACGTCGATTACGTATCGATAATTAAATGCTCGTGATATTTTCTAAGTTTTAAGCTTAGAATTTAATTCCATTATTATTGGAATAAATTAATAAAAGTGATTACAGCTTTATTACGACCATTTTGAGATGAGTCGATATTTAACGTTTGAGGCGTTTCAAGCGTTAACGTTTAGAGATGACTTGAGAATCGAGTCTAATGATCAAGGAATTATAGTATTTAAATTCCTATGATTGTTTTATGTAATTAGAGTATTATTTAGCATTAAAATAATGCTAGAACATAAAGGATTAATTATTGGACAATGCCTTTAATTTTGAAAACCACAATTCGAAAATTAGGGTTTCTTCATGAAATGATACCAATAATTTTTCTATGATATAATTTACCATCTAAAACATATATTATGATATATATGTATAATTAGCATGAAAATAAATTATATATCACATAGAATGGAAAAGCGTGAGCTTTGTGCTAAATAGCTAGTTCACGCCATTTTTTGTGTATCCTTTGCTATGTTATGGATTAATTGATACAAGTGTGATCTAATTGCACTCTAACCAAGTAATTCAAGCAAGTGGGATTAAATTGTGAGAGAGAGCCGATTTAATTGACTTTGGAAAGCTTTGATGATGTATTAAACAATTTGGGATGAGAGTGTAACATCTTTGTACATGCGAAACATCAAAAATCTGAAAATTGTTTCTCCCCTCACTTTGAAGTCGTGCGGTGGTGAGCATGAAACAAAATTTCATTTGTTTCTCCCAAAAAGCTTTATTAAAGCTATCGAAGTTAATAATTGTAAGGATATTTTATCATGACATAATCATCTTTGACCATTCCATTTCATTTGTGTCTTGCATAAATTTGTGAGGAAACGAGAGAGAGTCTTAGTTGTGTGTAGTTTCATTCCCTTGTTTTGCCTAATTGTATTTAATAGTCTTGAACTAAACACAAAGCACTTCTTCTCATTCATTTTCTTCTCCTTTGATGTGACCTTCGATGAAGATAACCAAACCAATTTCTTAAATCTTTCACTACCGTTTAGTTTGAGCTTGAGCTATCCTACAACCCGATCGACTCAGATAGCGAGGTTAGATGTCGAACAAGCTTGATAAAACCTAACTTTTCAATAATCCTACGGTTTAAATAATTATTTTTAGCATGTATTATTTATCGATAAATCATGTTAGCATGTTATAAGCTTAGAAATTATGTTACATATGTTAATATGTGCATAGATTATTTATTTCCTAAACTTAGCAATTTATTTAAATTATTCTAGTGATCTTTCGAAAATTGCTAGGTATGTTTTAGGGTTGGATTATTGATCTATAGTGTTGTAGGAATGCATGGTATCAATTTGAGAATTTTTGGAAATCATCTTGTTGGATTTCAAAGCTACAAATGTAATAGCATGGAACATGGTGTATAAATTTTATATGCTTGACATTATTGCATATTGATGATCTAGGGTATTAATTAGGTGATATAAATTTATTAAATTTTTGGATAAATGTAGCTATATTTATTCAAAAGGCGAAACTAGGTTCGTAGTTTAATGGTTTAATATGTGTTATAATGTAATATTATGATGTATTAGTGTTACATGATAGTATTTAAGCATAGTGTAATTTTAGGTTTTATAAAATTTTTGGTATGCTTTAAGCATAGTAATAGTGAGCTACATGGTTTGTTTCTTTGGTGTATAGTTTAATTAGGTTGTGTATTATAGTGGAATAATGATATAAGATAATATTTAAGTGTTATAAGAATTTATTAGAATTTTAGAATAATTATTGGTTAATTTTTGAAAAGGACCGTGAGCCAAAAGTGGATATAGGTGTGTTCAGATTTTTCTATAGTGATATTAATACATATTAATGATTATAGTGTAAAATAATACACTATATGAATTTAGGAAATTTTGGAACAAGTTTGGAAATTATAGCTCATGTAGTAAGCTATATTGATTTTATTAAAATTTTAAATCCTTTTTAATCGAGAAATAATAAATTATATATACAGAAATTAATTTAGACATATTAAAAATTTTCTAGAAATTATTAAACATAGAATATTATGTTTTACGAAGAAAGCGTTATATTAAATAACGTTAAAAGCATAAATAATGCTTAAAGTATTAAAGATTAATATTGAAGAAAATATTAATTAAGTTTATCGATTTGCGTGAAAAATGAAGATTAAAGCTTTATGAAAAGAAATCGATTGAAAATCGATTTATATTGATTAAAATATGTTTTATTGAAAATTTATTAAGAAAAGTCAAAATGGTTGACTTTCAAAATTAACGTCTGAAATACGTTAGTTAAATAAACTAATCGTGAAAAAGCGATATTACTTTTATCACGAATATCTCAATTGTGAGAAAGATTTCATAAATGAAATCACTTTATTGAATAACGTTATTATCGTTAATTGTTTAACCTAAAAGGTTAAAATGAGGCATGTAGATCATATTAAATCTCTCGATATCTGAGGTTATTTTATTGATATACGCGTCGTTTCAGCGTATTAAGGCGTATAAAGAATCATCGAACTTGAATTATTAATTTAATTATCAAAGTTGAATGAACTTTGAAAATCTCGAAAAAGCGTGTACGTCTAAGCGTACATTTTGCGTAAAAGTGGGACGTGAAGTTCACTCATGCAGAGAGAAGAGCGCATAGTGAAATTCGAGTTCGAAGTAAAGGTGGGCTTTACTATACTCAAGCTGGTAGAATTGCAAATAATTTATTTATGATGCTTTATTGCGAAGCAAATAATTATGGGCTGATTTATTTAATTACACCAAAATATTTATGTTTATGTATATCGATCCGTGATTGTTGATGCGTAATGTTGGGTAGCCGCTTTATGACATGCTTGAATTACGTATTCTTGGAAATCCCCAAGAATGATGGAGAATTAAGTATCTGTCTTGAGATGGCTGGATTTTGTGCATTGATTATTTGTATTTGTGTCTTTGGAAGGGTGCGGCGGTCGCGGCGTGCGTCTGTGAGGCCTCACTCTCAGTAGAGGGGTTGTGAATGATTGATTGTGGTGGATGTGGATCATACATACGTGGAAAATCTTGGCAAGTATATTTATTGAAAATGACGGAAAATATTTAGTAGCACAGTATTTCAATTAAAACCTCAGTATTATTCTTGTGATGTGTGAGTAATTCAAACTTGATAAATTATTTTGGCATAAACCCATTTGAGTGCATTATTTGTACTCGATTACATATTGTTTTTAAATGTGTTGATTGGTACAGTGATAGTGATGGAGGCGGAGATGTTGAGTAGTCGAGGGTCTTTTGGTATTTATTATGTTTGAAAGAAAGAACCATTGAGTGCATATCGTCATATATGCATTCACATACTTTCATTGCATAATACGAATATTTTGTATTTTATTGTAATGATTGTATACATGCGAATTATCGAACCCTCTTTTAAAGGAACTCGTAACCTTTACATTTGTATATGACTTTTGCCTTGTGAATAAGGTTGAATTGCTTTTGCCTTGTAAGTAAGGTTTGATTATTGAATTCGATAAATATCTTCTGAAATCTTTTGATTATTTTTATCAATTGTTTTGCATTCATGTTCGAGCTCGAGTTCTATATAATCATCCTTTGGATTCTGTAATTTGTGTGAGTGGTATCGAGGCGAGGTTGCTCTCGAACCTAAACTTTCTTTCAAAATTTAAGTCTAGATTGAGTCACTAGACTTCTAGAAATCATCGACTATACTCGACACTCCATCACATCCAGCTCAATGGGAAAAGGTAAATTATTTTCTCGTCTTTGAAAAGCGAAAGTTTGAGATTTATGAAAATGATTTGTGTCGATAGAACATTATCGACAAATGAATTATAATTTGATTTGTTGTCGATAGATCATTATCGACAAATGAAATGAGAAAGGTTGTAAATAACCATGATTATTTATTGATTATTGATTGAAAATTTTTAAATAAGAAATGCGTATGTTTAAAGCGAACTATGTTAAATCGTATTGAATATTTATTCATCTTTTCTCAATGTTGATTTTTGATTAATGCCTATGTCATCCCGAATGGAACATAGGCGTAATAAGATGCATGGTCCCTCTTTGAAAAGAACATAGGCGGACAAATATGCGAACTCTTCTCGTCTTACTTTAGGAACAAAGAATCGAGCTCAAATTGAAAAGCTAAGGCTTTCCACCTGGTTTGAAGTCGACCCGAGTTTACCTCGACTCGGTGACCCGGTTGGCGCCTCGGCATTCTTGTGACTTCAATTGATTCACCACAGCATCGACACAGGGGTTTTATTTAGTGTCGCCTCGACATCACGCCGAGTTTGAAGATTGCATCTCGACAATTCATGGCGTAGTATTCGCCTCGGCAAATCCACTTGATCGACCTCGATTCGGCAGCCGCCTTTGTCCTAATCGACCATCATTTCAAGATTTGGCGATTCTTTTCGACAGACCAGCTGACCTCAGTCACCTCGTCACCTCGGCCTCGGATGCGCCTCGACAGCGGCATGCGCGACCTCGATATCGGCATTGCCTACGATCTCTGTGAACGCGCAGAAAATTTTTCTGCTGCGCGGTGTTTTGTTTGGATCCGTTCTTTTTAGTTCGGACTCCGATTTGCGAATGGTTTCGCCTCGTACTCTTAGCATAATTTACTTTATTTGTTATGATGGATCGAAACCTGATTCCTTCTCCAAAATTCACTAGAATCAGTACAGTCCACCCCGGACAGTTCACCTCGGTAAAGGCGAACTGCTTCGTGCAGTGATTTTATTTTGGTCCGTTTTCCTTCGTTTGGACTCCGATTTGTGCATGGTTTTCTCCTACGTACTCCTAACGGACTGTACTATATTTATTATGAAGGAAAGATCCCCTGTTTCTTTCTCCATAAATCACGAGAGCCAGTAAAAGCTAGCTCATAATTTTGTAGAACTAAATTTAGTTATATGATAAGATTTTGTTTATGTTGCTAGGCGTTATGTTCTTAGTATGGTAGAAGCTAGCGTGTGTTGTATATAAGAACAATTTCCGTATAACATTTATACATTTATCGAGTGTTTGGATTGTTTATACGCTTTATAGACTGTCAGTTTATTCTTTTGCTAGCGAGGCCAGCGTTAAGTTTATTTTATCTATGCATGATTATCCTTATTTAGTTGTCTTATGCTCGTTTATGCATGACGGATGGCGAGACCGAACACACCACTAAATATGAGACTTGGACGAGTGCCACCCTGCGAGAGATCATTCATAGGTACCCTTGAGTATCGAGATGTCTTTGGGAGATGATCTCGGAGAGTTCTCATACTTTACCCGTCATTGGAGGGGCGCTTACGAGCATGGGTGGCGGACTTCGATGGCGTGGGCGTCTTACGATCGACTACGATTGTTGGGAAGACTATGCACGGGAAATATCGGAGATTACATCTCGATATGGTGGTGACTACGACACAGTAGGCAGTTAGGAGTTGTGAGCCGTCGACCTCGTCTTTAGTATCTGGGGTAGCCAGGAGGACCGTCTCTCCTCAGGGAATATCGTGGCGTGGTCACGGTGGCTCTGCTTGGAGGTTCCTCAGTGGTTGATCCGTGATTAGAGATTTGGAAGCGAGCGACCGACACCTTTCGTGTGACCGAGGCGTCTTGGCCCGGAGCATTGGGGATACGTGTTTCCCATTGTCGATTGGACGTCCCACCGCCCATACTTCCTACATCTTGCCGCCTATGGCGGTGCGGCACCGCGGCTGGCCGTATCGACAGGCGGCGGGGATGAGGTCTCGATGATCGTGATGACTTGAGTCCGATCGCGACATTCTATGGTTGGGGATGGCGGGCGGGACCATCGATCCTGCGCCGCCGTGAGGGCGACTTCGGACGATGATTCGGATAGCGACTCCGATGGCGATTAGAGACGGCGAGGAGGATCACGGAGGATCGATATGATGATGGTGATACATCGATGACTGTTTAGCTAGGTTTTAATCCATATGTATATAGTCGATGTATGTGAAGGTTGCTTTTGTGTTTTGAAAAGGAGTGAACTTTGTATTTTGTATTATCTTGTAATCCAGTATGTTGTTCGATCGGGTTAAAGCTTTAGAGATGCCATCTATTGTACATTATCTCTTTTGTATCAAGCATTGTACAAAATAGTCCTCCTTGAGCACAAATTTTCGATGTATATATATGTATAACCAGAGCGGGGCTTTTCGGCGAAATGATTGTGTGATAAGAATGAATAAGCAATTAAAGGCGCCTTACAAAGGAAATTGTATGATGATATTATATATATGGTGTGAAAATGATTTTCAATATTTATTGTATGTTTAAACAACGAGAATGCCGCCAGGCAGGGATCTGCACGAAGAGGTAGGGGAAGGGAAGAGGAAGAGGAAGAGGTGAGGCGAGAGGAAGAATTCACATGCAGAACCTGCAGAATATACTGACCACCCACCTCCACTTCGATCGTGGGATCGGGAATTATTCTTAAGTGAACCCGCATCCTTTGATGATGGAAAAGAAGCCGGATGATGCCGAGCAATGGATCGGGGCTATGGAAAGGATATTCGATTTTCTTGATTTGCAGTAGCGAGGCAGCTATCTGTATACCTTTCAACTAACGGGACACCCCGACTTTTGGTGGGAAGCCCGGCGAAAGATTTCTGAGGGGATCACATGAATAGATTCACACAGGAAGAGTTTAAAGGAGCTGTATGAGAAGTATGTTCAGAAGAGTTATCGGAAGAAAGGAACATAGGTTTATAATCGAAGCAGGAGAAAATGTAGTAACAGTTATGATCGCATCTTCTGCGATATGTCGATGTACCCTTACGATCGGGTGAATACGGATATGAAGATGGCGAGAAAAATTTAAATGCGGATTGAGATCGAGAGATAAGAATGTCTCTAGCCGACCATGGAGATCGACTTACACGAAGCTCTTGGGCGAGCTTTGGACATAGAAGCGACTATGCGGGAAGAAAATCGGTCAGAACGAGACATCGAACACGAGACAAAGGAAAAGAAAATGGGAAGGAAGTTAAGGGAATAACAACGAGGAAGTTTTGAGAATACTAACAAGCGACCGTGGCGAGGAACCTGATACCGCAGGCGGGGATGGAAGAAACCGGTCTTTAACCTCGAGGCAGGAGGACCACAGGATCGGCGCAGAACAACTCCTTGCCCAAAATGCAGAAATTTCACAAAGGTTTGTCATTTGGTAAATTGTTTCAAGTGTGGCATGAAGGGCCATTACATAACAGTTGCCGAGAGTACGCGGGCGAGACGGTGGGAAGGCGAATCAGCCGTGCGTGCCCTAGGCGATTCGATTTCATTGTTGACAACAACAACGACAACCACCTGCAGGCGTAATCCCGGCAACAAGCATGTGGCACCACAGCAGAATCAACAAAGGCGGCGGCCGTCGGCCTCGGTGGCTCGAGCGAGCATATGCTCTGCAGGGAAGCGAATAGACAAAGCAGAAACACGGCGGGTATGGGAACAACTTCGCGTGCGTACTGTTATACTTTTTGTTCGATCTGGGGGCATCACATTCTTTTGTAGCAGAACATGTGTAGATCTATTGGAACTTAGATGCGAGAAAGCAAACGAGGATATGAACATCTCTTGCTTCCATGGGAGGGATTATGGTGTACTGCGTTTGCTCGAACTTAGGGTTGAACATAGGATCATAAGGTTACGGCGAATAACAAACATAATACCCATGGGTGATGTAGATATAATTTTGGGAATGGATTGGTTGGCTGAAAATTATGCACAATCACGTGTAAAGAAAGGAAAATTTCATTCCATTTTCACAGGAAAGAAAACTCTGACTTTCGGAATCGGTATGGGAAAGAAAATTCGATTATATCACATGTTGAAGGCCGGAGTATGATAAACAAGAAAGGATGCCATGCATTTCTTGTTTATTTGAGCAAGGAAAATCGAACAACGATAAAAGTTGAAGATGTAGAGATTATGCGAGAATTTCGAGATGTTTTCTGAAAATCTACCGAGGATTGCCTCACGATAGACAAGCGGAGTTTACCATTGACTTGGAACTTGGATCGGCTCCAGTGTCAGCGCCGTCTGAGAATGGCTCCAAAAGCTGGAAGAGATGAAAATTCAAATCGAGAGCTGTTAGACCTAGTTTTATCGGACACAGTGTTTGGCTGGGAGCATAAGGTGTTGTTGTGGAAAAAGAGATGGTTCCTTGAGGATGTGTATGATTACGAGGCGGAACAAAATAGCGGCAAAACAAGTATCCACTTCAAGGATAGATGACTTGTTTGATCATTAAGAAGGAGCTAGCGTGTTCTCGTCGACCTCAAATCGGTATCTCACCAAGCTTAAAGTGCGGCTGAAGATGTATCGAGGCTCTTTCGAGCGAGATCGGCCACTATGAATTTATAGTTGTGCCATTCGGATTGACCAATCTTGCCGTGTATTCATGGACCTAATGAATAGGTTGTTCCACCCATTTTGAACAAATTTGTCTTAGTCTTCATAGATGACATCCTCATCTATTCAAAGGATGAAGAGCGAACCGAGAACACCTCGGGACGATCTTGCAAACTTTGAGAAATGAACAACTTTTGCTAAATTTAGCAAATGTGAATTTTAGCTAAAGGAGTAATGTTCCTTGGACACATTGTGTCGACCGAAGGGATTAAAGTTGATCAGGCCAAAGTAAACTGATCCGAATGGAAATCGCTGGGGACCTGAAATGAAATTAGAAGTTTCTTGGGATTGGCGAGGTTACTATCGGAGATTCGTCGAAGGATTTTCGAAGATAACAAGACCAATAACCCAACTACTGAAAAATTAAATTCACATGGACTGATGAGTGTGAGGCGAATTTCAGGGCAACTCGAGAAAAGTTAACTCTGCCATTGTATTAGAGTTCGAGCGAGATAAAAGATCAAGTGGTCTATCTGAGATGCTTCCAAAATGGATTAGGTACGTGTGTTAATGCAAAGTGGAAAAGTGATAGCTTATGCATCTCGACAAGCGAGACCGCATGAATTAAATTATCGACAAACGATGATGGAACTAGCGGATGATGCGTACGCTTAAAGATATGGAACATAAATCTCTCACGGGCAAGATGTGAAATCTTCACCGATCACAAAAGTTTGAAATACTTTTCGAGCGGAGATCTAAACATGAGACAAGAAGATGGCTCAATTGGTAAAAAGACTACGGCGTGGTATAAACTATCACCCAGGCAGGAAAAACCAGCGTTATGGCGATGCCATTGGAGTCGTAGAAGATCGAAAACCAATTGGGATGTCTCTCCAAATGAAAAAACTCATTGAAAGTTTGAAATGAAGGTGAAGAATTGAATAATGATTGAATAACCGGAGCGTATCCGCAGGTCTGTATTGCTACGCTCGAGCTTCTGACGTCGACTTGAGAAAAAGAATCGTTGAAGGACGAGGATGGAGGAAAAGTTAGAAAAGCAAGAGCCAAGTAAGGTGAGGATCAAGAATTTTCAAGAAGCAGATAATGCTTTATTATTTGAAGGAAGGTTGTGTATCCCGAACAACAACAATCTTAATAAAATCATGAGTGAAGCTCATGACACACCTATCGACCCAGTCCAAGTACAAAATGTACCAAGACTTGAAGAAAAGTTACGGTGGAAGGTATGAAAAGAGACATAGCCTCTTTGTGATGTCTTGCTTGTCGCAGTAAAAGCATTACACCAACGTCCTTACGAAGCTACGCCTTTGGCAATACCCGAGTGGAAATGGGAAGATATAGCTATGGATTTCGTTACGGGTTTCAAAGTCTAAAAGAGGAACACTATATGGGTAGTAGTGATGACTACCAATGTGCACATTTTCGCCAATTCGATTACCCACGGTCGATAGCTAGCCAGATGACGTAAAGGAATTGACTGCTGCATGAAACCTATCACTTCGATAGAGATTCAAAGTTTACTTCAAGATTCGGACTAGCTTACAAAAGAATGGGACGAGTTAAATTTCAAGAATAGCTTTCACCCTCAAACCGATGGACAATCGGAAGACGATCCAAACACTCAAGACATGTTGAGAACGTAGTTTTGGATCGAGGTGCAAATGGGAAGAGGTTTTACCTCTCATGAATTTGCTACAACATTATATAAGACGATCGATATGGCCCCGTATGAAGCCTTATATGGAAGAAATGCCGATCACCGCTTCTGGGATGAAGTGGGTGAAAGAAGAATCCTAGGGCTGACGCTATGGAAATGATTGAGATCATACGCCAAATTAGGGAATAAAGGAAGCTCAAGATAGAGCGAAGTCTTACGATACGCGAAGATCGAGCTACATTTCGAGGATGGAGACAAAGTCTTTTAAAGGTCTCTCCATCCAAAGGGATAATAAGGTTTGGAGTAAGGGAAAGTTAAGACCCGATTTATGACCTTATGAAATCCTTGAAAGAATAGGCCCGATCGCTATAGGTTGGCTCTTCCGCCAGTCCGGGAAAGACACAATGTTTTTCACCTATCACAACTCGTGAAATGCGTACGATCCGAGCATGTGATCCATCAAGACGACGTGATCCTCAATCCGATATGAGTTATAATGAAGAACCTATGGCTATTCTAGACCACAGGTTCAGAATTGCGAATAAATCGATTCCACTAGTCAAGGCTGTGGAAACATCATGGACAAGAGAAGCCACGTGGGAGCTTGAGGGCAATGAAAGAAAAATACCCGATCTCTTCGAGGTATGTAAATTTGGGACAAAATTTCTTTAAGGGGAATGTAATACCCGATTATTTAAACGCCTAATTACGATATTAATTTCAGAATTAGAATATTATTATAATAATTTGATTATTTAAATTATCAAATAACGATATCGATTATTGTTGGAATAATAAATTCTAAGTACAATTCACAATGAATATGAATTGAGAAATACGAATGTAACGATTTCAACAAGATATTTTTTACGTCGATTACGTATCGATAATTAAATGCTCGTGATATTTTCTAAGTTTTAAGCTTAGAATTTAATTCCATTATTATTGGAATAAATTAATAAAGTGATTACAGCTTTATTACGACCATTTTGAGATGAGTCGATATTTAACGTTTGAGACGTTTCAAACGTTAACGTTAGAGATGACTTGAGAATCAAGTCTAATGATCAAGGAATTGTAGTATTTAAATTCCTATGATTATTTTATGTAATTAGAGTATTATTTAGCATTAAAATAATGCTAGAACATAAAGGATTAATTATTGGACAATGCACTATTTTCAAAACCCTAATTCAAAATTAGGGTTTCTTGCATGAAATGATACCAATAATTTTTCCTATGATATAATTTACCATCTAAAACATATATTATGATATATATGTATAATTAGCATGAAAATAAATTATATATCACATGTAGAATGGAAAAGCCGTGAGCTTTGTACTAAATAGCTAGTTCACGCCATTTTTTGTGTATCCTTTGCTATGTTATGGATTAATTGATACAAGTGTGATCTAATTGCACTCTAACCAAGTAATTCAAGCAAGTGGGATTAAATTGGAGAGAGCCGATTTAATTGACTTTGGAAAGCTTTGATGATGTATTAAACAATTTGGGATAGAGTGTAACATCTTTGTACATGCAAGAAACATCAAAAATCTGAAAATTGTTTCTCCCCTCACTGAAGTCGACGGCAGTGAGTGAGCATGAAACAAAATTTCATTTGTTTCTCCCAAAAAGCTTTATTAAAGCTATGCAAGAAGTTAATGAATTGTAAGGGATATTTTATCATGACATAATCATCTTTGACCATTCCATTTCATTTGTGTCTTGCATAAATTTGTGAGAGCCGAGAGAGGGAGTCTTAGTTGTGTGTAGTTTCATTCCCTTGTTTTTGCCTAATTGTATTTAATAGTCTTGAACTAAACACAAAAGCACACTTCTTCTCATTCCTTTTTCTTCTCACTGCCGTGACCTTCCAGTAAGATAACCAAACCAATTTCTTCATCTTTCCTTCTCATTTAGTTTGAGCTTGAGCTATCCTACAACCGATCGACTCAGATAATCGAGGTTAGATATCGAACAAGCTCGATAAAACCTAACTTTTTCAATAATCCTACTGGTTTAAATAATTATTTTAAGCATGTATTATTTATGCAATAAATCATGTTAGCATGTTATAAGCTTAGAAATTATGTTACATATGTTAATATGTGCATAGATTATTTATTTCCTAAGCTTAGCAATTTATTTAAATTATTCTAGTGATGCTCGAAAATTGCTAGGTATGTTTTAGGGTTGGATTATTGATCTATAGTGTTGTAGGAATGCATGGTATCAATTTGAGAATTTTTGGAAATCATCTTGTTGGATTTCCAAAACTGCCGAAAATGTAATAGCATGGAACCTTGGTGTATAAATTTTATATGCTTGACATTATTGCATATTGTTGATCTAGGGTATTAATTAGGTGATATAGGAATTTATTAGAATTTTTGGATAAATG
Organism: Salvia rosmarinus; assembly: GCA_036937905.1. NCBI lineage: Eukaryota > Viridiplantae > Streptophyta > Magnoliopsida > Lamiales > Lamiaceae > Salvia > Salvia rosmarinus. The sequence goes on from CM072819.1 coordinate 103,162,684, forward strand.
TAGCTATATTTATTCAAAAAGGCCGAGAACTAGGTTCATAGTTTTAATGGTTTAATATGTGTTATAATGTAATATTATGATGTATTAGTGTTACATGATAGTATTTAAGCATAGTGTAATTTTTAGGTTTTTATAAAATTTTTGGTATGCTTTAAGCATAGTAGCCGTGAGCTACATGGTTTGTTTCTTTGGTGTATAGTTTAATTAGGTTGTGTATTATAGTGGAATAATGATATAAGATAATATTTAAGTGTTATAAGAATTTATTAGAATTTTAGAATAATTATTGGTTAATTTTTGAAAAAGGACCGTGAGCCCTAAAGTGGATATAGGTGTGTTCCAGATTTTTCTATAGTGATATTAATACATATTAATGATTATAGTGTAAAATAATACACTATATGAATTTAGGGAAATTTTTGGAACAAGTTTGGAAATTATAGCTCATAACCGTGAGCTATATTGATTTTTGTTAAGAATTTTAAATCCTTTTTAATCAAGAAAATAATAAATTATATGTCTAGAAATTAATTTAGACATATTAAAAATTTTCGAGAATTATTAAACATAGAATATTATGTTTACGAAGAAACGTTATATTAAATAACGTTAAAAGCATAAATAATGCTTAAAGTATTAAAAGATTAATATTGAAAGAAAATATTAATTAAGTTTATCGATTTGCGTGAAAAATCGAAGATTAAAGCTTTATGAAAAGAAATCGATTGAAAATCGATTTATATTGATTAAAATATGTTTTATTGAAAATTTATTAAGAAAAGTCAAAATGGTTGACTTTCAAAATTAACGCATTTAAATACGCTCGTTAAATACGCTAATACGTGAAAACGACACTTTTATCCGAATATCTCAATTAGAGAAAAGATTTCATAAATGAAATCACTTTATCAATAACGTTATTATATCGTTAATTGTTTAACCTAAAGGTTAAAATGAGATCGTAGATCATATTACGCCTCTCGATATACGAGAATTATTTTATTGATATACGCATCGCTTCAACGACAAGACGTATAAAGAATCATCCAAACTTGAATTATTAATTTAATTATCAAAGTTGAATGAACTTTGAAAATCTCGAAAGCGTGCCAACGCACTAAACGTACATTTTTGCGTAGCTGGGACGGAAGTTCACTCGCAACGAGGAGAAGAGCACGATAGTGAAATTCAAGTTCAAGTAAAGGTGGGCTTTACTATACTCAAACCGGTAGAATTTACCAAATAATTTATTTATGATGCTTTATTGCAAGCAAATAATTATGAACCGATTTATTTAATTACCGCCAAAATATTTATGTTTTATGTATGTATCCAATCCATGATTGTTGATGCATAATGTTGGTAGCCCCACTTTATGACATGCTTGAATTCAGATTCTTGAAGTACCCCAAAATGATGGAGAATTCGTATCCCGTCTTTGAGATGGCCGGATTTTGTGCATTGATTATTTTGTGATTGTGGCTTGGAAGGGTGCCGTCGGTCACGGCGTCTGTGAGTGAGGCCTCTCCAAACAAGTAGGAATTGTTGTGAATGATTGATTGTGGTGGATGTGGATCATACATACGTGGAAAATGCTCGCTGCTATATTTATTGAAAATGATGAAAATATTTAGTAAGCACGAGTATTTCAAATTAAAACCTCGTGTTATTCGTGATGTGGCGTAGTAATTCAAACTTGATAAATTATTTTGCATAAGCCATCGAGTGCATTATTTGTACTCACCGCATATTTGTTTTTAAATGTGCGATTGAGTCGCGATAGTGATGGAGCGGAGATGTTGAGTAGTCGTGGTCTTTTGGTATTTATTATGTTTGAAAGAAAGAACCTTGGTGCATATCGTCATATATGCATTCACATGCTTTCACGCATATTCGAATATTTTGTATTTTATTGTGACGATTGTATTCGTCGAATTATCGAACCCATCGTTAAAAGGAACTCGTAACCTTTACATTTGTATATGACTTTTGCCTTGTGAATAAGGGTTGAATTGCTTTTGCCTTGTAAGTAAGGTTTGATTATCAAGTTCGATAAATATCTTTCGAAATCTTTTGATTATTTTTATCAATTGTTTTGCATTCACTGCTCCAAGCTCCGCCTTCTAATCATCCTTTGGATTAGAGCGGCTGTGACAAAAACATAACCTTAACTTTATTCAAAAATGATTTGCAAACATTACCCACCTCAAACGTTTACTCCAAGATGTCAGGTTCTTCGTTCTTCACGTCTCGACTGCCTTTACTTGTTCCTTGTAAAAACAAGATTAGTATTGAATTTAGTAACCTTTCCTTATTCATTTAATTATTTAGTAATAGTTTATCGATTAGCAATTCAAAACGTCTTATTACCAACAAATTCTACCAAAATTTTGGCAGAGTAACGTTTATAATATGAACAGCCCAATAAATCCAAATTCATCCAATTTCATCCCAAACTTCCCTATATCATCACTATATACTTAAATATACATATAAGAACTTAAAACAAGCTTAAACTCATGCGTTTACAACTTAATCGCCTATTGTTTTTCAACTACATATATAGAAAATTTCAAGAGTTTTACACTCTATTTTCCATTTAGCATCAAATTTCTCATAATTATACTCATTTAGTATCAATGAGCCTTAATCCATAATCCAATCAAATCTCAACCTATTTTCATCACATAAAATCATAACTTATACTAAACTTTAATTTTGTAACTTTTACATTTCATGTCTATAAATTCCTATAAATTCAACTTAAGCATTATTTCCATCATAGGTCTCAAATATTATATCAAATACATCAAATAAAATCAAGAAATCAAAGTTCATGAAGTCCCCTTCATTTTCGAAAATTTGAACATTATGCATATAGTTGAATTAAATTCCTATAAATTCATTTTATGCATTATTTATATCCCTAAGTATGAATATCATGTCAAATTACTCAAATAAAATCAAAATCATCAAGTTCCTATCACACCTCATTTTCAAAAATTTCAAGTATTAAACAAGCATGATCTAATTTTTATTTTCTTTAATCACATGTTGTTTATTTCTATTTCTAAACATATATTTAAGCTCAATTCAATTAAATCCTAACATATGTTTCATATATGAAAATTAGGGTTCATACTCAACACTTTAATTCACCAACTTTAGTAAATGCAAGAATTAAATCCATAAAGCATGATATTTATACACAATAAGCATAATTAAACTAATAAACATAAAAAAAATTGGAACAAATCAACCATACTCAACATCTCATAATTTTCGAAAATTATAAGATAATGGAACATCATGTATATCAAATTAAATCACAAAAACTTAGGCTAAATCAAGTAATTACCTTGCTTAGAGTGATGTTCCACTAAATTCCCACTTAAATATGGATTAAAAAGTAAAAATAAAATTTTGTGTGTGATGTGTGTGTGTGTCGAAATGGAGGGAAATTGGGAGGTTGGGGATGATATGTTATGCGTATTAAAGTTCTAGAATATATAAATGTAATTAAATGTGTATTTAGATTTAATTTCATTAGAATTAAACACAAATTCCAATAATTTATAAATACACTTCAATTTTTACTAAAGTCATACCTTAGTGTATTTTAATTATTAGAACTATATTCCTAATAAATAATAAATTCTAAAGCAATTTATATCCATGATTAAAATTAAATTCATGTAACTTAATCTAAATTCTTTCATAGATTATAGTTCAAATAATCATATTAAATTTCATTCATTTTCTCTCTTTCTTAAAAAAATCTCGAAAACTTTATAACAATTGTTAACATTGTAATTAATATTCTTTTAATAAAACAACTAAATTTTCTCATTAATATAAAATCCAAAACAATTTAATCCATTATTGGAATGCATATCATAGAATATAAAATAAATTCCTTCATTAATAAAATCAAATAATTATACTTACTTCTATAGATTCTCGAAAGTCATAGAAATAATTCTTCTATCACTAAATATTGCTAAAATAAATTTATTCAAGCAAATTAATAGTTTAAACAATGATTCATTTTATTCTATAGGAAAATATCCATATAAAAATAATTAAGGCATTTCATAACTTAATTTCTATTTAATAGCATTTTTCATTTAAACATACAATAATAAACACATAATTCATATTTTATCATATAAAATTCATTTCTAATTAATCTCTACATTTTCTAATCTCATATTCTTCCATTGAGAAATAATCGAATTTCTATCGATTAATAATCTCTTTTATACCTCTTTATTCCTTCTTATGAAATTAATAGCTTTTAGGCCCCTAAATAGACTTAATTAACCTCTAATTAATACTAAAGATTTTTCGGGTCACTACAATTATGTTATATGGGATGCTATTATCTCAGAGATCCCAGTCTTGCCAGTGGACTCGTGGGCACGGCATTGGTGGATGATTTGGATTTATTCACTAGATTTCCATGGGTGCATATTCAGTATCGGTGTATGCAAGAACTACTTATATCGATTCAAGAAGAAATACCATTTCTATGGACCACCTTGAGCATTGGTTGTTTGGTCGCCGAGGTCATACCGGTCTAGTAGGTCATTGGGAAATATGTTAGCGAGTCTGCCTACCCTAGATGCTTATATCGATTTTATTTGAATATCAGGTACTACTTTTTACATATCCTAAAATTTTTGTTATAATTGATTATTTTAATTTTGATCAAGTCTTTTTTATTTGAATTGTATATAGGTCGATCAGCATATTCAGATCCTACTGGCCACGGAAGAAGAAATGGCCACATCCTACTGGATATCACTAGGACACGGCGAGACGTTTGGTGTGCCGTATATAGAGCCCCAAAATCATTTGAGGGATGGGGAATAATTTCCCCCACGAGCACGAGTCATTAGTGGTGACAATGAGGGAGATTCTCGTGCCTCCGAGGGTACTTCACATTCACGTCTGAGACGCGGTACGAGACGGTATATTATTGAGGAGTCACAGGACAACACACATGGTATTGAGGGCACCGATCGGAGAGCACGATCCATATCTCATCAGACAGAGAGACAGAAACGGGTTCATCATCCGACTTCTTCCTCGAGCAGCAGCGATCACCTACGACCTAGTGATCGCCGCCTAGAGGACCCATCGAGGCATGCTCGTGAGGGTGGTTGAGCTATCGAGGAAGCACCTTGAGGAGGTTGAGGTACGGATGACGACGAGATTGAAGGGTTGGTTTAAGGAGTTGATTGATGTAATCCGTTGTGGTAGTTCACGACGTACATCGGCATATTCTCCATCCGATCGTCATACTCAGCATGTGACAAGACAATCAGTTGATGAGACAGCAATCAGCTGATGTAGATGCACCTGCTCGAGAGGGGCCGATAGATGGCAGACATGCAGACGCGTCAGCTCGATATTCTGTGCACGAGTTTGATAGGACTGAGGTCATGCCATCCTATCAAGAGCCACCTCGTGCTTTCTATCAGGAGCCACCTCGTGCCTATCAGGAGCCACCTCATACTTCCTATCAGCAGCCACCTCATGCTTCCTATCAGCAGCCACCTCCTGCTTCTTATCAGGAGCCACCTCTTGCTTCATTGGCTGAGATGTTTGATATTTTTGGTGATTGTGGACAAGTAAATTCAATTTAATTAAATAATTTAAATATTAGGAATTTATTTAAATATTTTTAAGTCAAATGATATGTTCTACGCAGATTGTGAGAGATGATTGGGCACAGTCGATAGGGATGACCTCCGAAGTCCCGCAGCAGTCCACTACTATAGGAATGTCCGATTATGAACACCAGTGGATGACTTTAGGGATGCCCAGTACATGGATCACATCGGGGATGACAGAAGGACAGACGAGTACTATGGTGACACCAGTGCCCGTAGCCAGGAAGAGTGACTGACAGCGATTCTCATCGATGGCCCTGTCATCTCTATATATTGTTACTGGCAAACCGTGTGAACTTGATCCGACGTTAGTGTCGAACTTCAAGTCGTTCATTGATGCCACCCCTCGCCGACGGATGATCATTTCCGAGAGTGGTGGAATTCTTAGTCGAGCATTTTTCATGGATATTCTTAAGCCGAACAACTTATTATCTGCAGACATAAGTACTCTGAATTTGTAAGTATTAAGAATTTATTTTAGTTGAATTAATTTATTAATACTGATTATTTCAATTGTTCTTATTGTAGACGATTGATCTTTTCATGATGAGCTGCAGAGTGAGGCTGATCACAGGCGATACTGTATTGTCCATCATGAACAATGCGAACACGATTATATTGGACACCGACTTCTATGCAAGTATTGATATTTTCCAATAATTTACATTCATTTATTTATTGCTTAAATCAATTCAAATTTTAAATTATTTGAATGTCTCAACAGCGAATCCTTCATGCTGGTTGGGAATCTTGTTCACGTTGTTGGAAGGTCCCCGAGAGTATTATTTACTTGATCAAGGGCACGACAGGATTATCTACTATGAGCGGTTGGTCCAGCATGCATCAGGTGATTTTTGTAATTCAATATCATGTTATATATTTAAATTTTAATATATTTGATTTTGATTTTAATTTATATATTTTGTAATAATTGTGTTATACAGGTGATTATTCCTATTCTTATCGAAGGACACTACGTCGTCGCTATTATCAGAATGCTTGACTGGGCGTTTGATCTATATGATTCGATATATTTTCGATTAGATGACCATGGGAAGAGCAACCGCGCCCAGCAGATGGCTCCCATATTGCATTTATTTGGAGCATCTTGGATGAAGCTGATTATTGGAGCCAAAACGATACGGACATACCAAAAAAAACCTTGCCACTTGAATTATGTATCCCGTCACCGGATAACCAGTTCTTCCAAAAAGACGGCGTCGCTTGTGATCCATATGCATGCATGTACGTTGAGCGTGTGATATCCAGATCACCGAGTATTATTTGGGGGAGTACTCATGTACCAGCATATAGGAGAATTATAGCTACTTCTATTTTTGAGTTGTGTGAAACCGATTAGATTATTTATGAATTATTTATTTTTTGTAAATATTTTTTTATGATTGTTTATATAGAATATTTATATATATTAGTGTTTATGATATATATTTAAATTGTTTATGATTGTATTTTAAATTGATATATATTTAGTGTTAGTATTGCAATTGCTTATAATAATTCTTCAAAATTATTTTATTCAATAACAATTGTTTAGTATTTCGTCGTCTATATTCAAAATATTTATAAGACCAATTATGAACATATTAAGTCGGCGAATATTTTCGTCATAAGATAACAGAAAATTGGATGATATAAAGAAGAATAACAATAAAAGGTGCCAAACACAATAACTTCGAAATATTAAAAAAATAAAACAACTTTAATTAGTCGCTTATGCCTTCATCCATTCGATTTGGACATGTCCTTCGTGTGTGTCCTGGTTCCCTACAATGGCTGCATTTCTTTGGTGCTCGGCGTCTACTGCTAGACGATTCTCCCATATGGTTTATAGGCACTCTTCTTGTAGACCTTTCACCACCGGATCGAATCCGACTTGTTCTAGGTCGTCCAGCCTGTCTTGTCACAATAGAAGGCAATACATTCGCTTGAGCTAGCTCATTTGGAACTATCCAATCATTGTATTGAGGGACATGATTCACTGCACCACTACATGTCTCAATTAAAGTGTTGGTCGTGTAGTATGATTCGACGTAATTGTGGATGGATTCTCCGGCCTCACTGTCAATGAAAAATATTAGTATGAGTTACATGAAAAATATCCGACGTGTAGTATTAGTATTAAAACATACTTAATGGCAGCAATTGCGTGTGGACAGGGCATCCCGTCTTGGTTAAATTCTCGACAATCACACGATTTGAGTTGAAGATCGACCGGGAAGTTCCTAACGCCAGACTGCACCCTATATTTTGTTTGACACCGCTGATGTAAGCTTTTTGACTGTCTCCTCAGTGAGATAGTTGTCCGACCTACATGCTGCTGCCCGTCTACAGTTGAACCACTGCTCAATTACAAGTCTGATTGCCTCCAACATTGAGCATATTGGAAGACGTCTCGCCCATAATAATCGAGAGTTAAATGACTCTGCTGCATTTGATGTTAAGAAACTATAACGGCTCTCGGGGGACTTTGAACGGGCCAATTTTTCTGGTCCTATACGGAGCAGTTTTTGATATACTTTATCATTTATGCTCTCGATAGCAGACATAGCACGTTGGTATTGTCTGGGCTCGTATGCATAAGCAGCTTCTTGGAACATTTCCACCACAGTGTCACTGCAAAACTGTTTGATCTTGTTCACTAAGTGGTAGAAGCATAAGGCGTGATGAGCTTGTGGAAATACTCTCTCGATGGCGTTAGCTATGGACATGTGTGCGTCCGAGACAATTAAGAGGTTTTCAGTATTTCCAAATACGCGTTGGATCCGTGAGATAAACCATGACCAAGATTCATCATTCTCAATTGGCCCAACACCATATGCCAATGGGAACACTTGCTCGTTGGCATCCTTCGTTACTGCAACAAATAAAATTTCCTTATTCTTTCCCTTGAGGTGAGTACCATCTACGACGATCACTGGTCTTAAACAAAAATAGAAGGGAGCAATAGATGCAGCCAGAGCAACGAACAGATGTCGGAATCGACCATCACCTTCGACCTCATAATCGGTAAGTGTACCGGGATTCGTTTGTCTCAACATCTGCAGATAACCTGGCAGCATTTGGAATGACTCATCATGCCGACCGTATATCAACTCAATCGCTGTATTTCGGGCTCACAACGCCACATCATAACTGATGCGGACACCAAAATCATGTTTCAACTCCGCCATAATTGATTTAGGCTTCATGATTTCACCTATTGTGCGTATTTTTCGAGCATAATACGCTGCAACTATCTTTGAATGAACCTTCAATGGATCAAAACAACCCAAATCACGGTGGCATTTGTATTCAGATATAAAATTATAAACTTTCTAAATATTACCTCGTTGGGCAGCTCGTAACTCAAAATTACACCTCTCATAGTGCTTGCATTTAAATGTCAGTCGTTTTGTATCTGAACGACCAACGATGTATTCCCCCGTTCTCCATATGCCACACACCAACAGCAAGATAGAAGTCATTTTTGCTATAGTAATATGAATTACTACTCAATTCTCCATCCCTTATCGGGTCCATTTCACGAGCAACAAGTTAGTTAGTTCTTCAGCATCAGGTTGGTTGACATCTTCTGGATAAGTGCTTGGATTAATCAAAGATAATAGTTTGGGAAGTCCTTATTCTCTTCGAATCCATCCTGCAAAATCAATAAACGTATTATTTAAAATTGATTGTTCGGTATCGTCGGAGGCATCTGAGTCGGTCTCTTCAAGATCTTCGGTCTCAAGTACATATTTTTCTTCTTCGTCTTCGCCATCAACATCATCATTCTGAATAGGAGTTGTTGGCCTTATTATCCCGGTACCATGCGTACCATGCTCCGTAGCGAGCCTTTGGGATTCAGAAAACCAATCACCAGAAAGCATACTTCGAACATCTTGTAAAGACTCTTCTTGCATCTCTGTGTGGATCGAATGATTGGGCTCTCCCGGGTTTGATTCACTCGCAATATTTGTAGTGTTGTGAACTACATAAACGCGTGGATGGATAAATAAAATAATTGATAATCCGTGCCCAATTCATTGGCCTGCAATACGTGATTGATATAGTATATGAGGCTGTAAAGATAACGATTTGGAATTTGGGCAATTTGTTGACACCCGCCAATATACATACAATCACTATCAAACTCTCCACCATAATTCACAGTAATGAATTACCAATTGTCCATCTACATAAAGAAAGAATAAATAAAAAAATTAAAACAAAATTCTCAATCAAAATATAATTTCAAATCACAAGGAGATTGGAAAATTACCTATGATATTGGAAAATGCTTGAATTCTCCATGGTTTTCCTTCAAATGCTCTGCTTCAACTTCAATTGGAAAGATTATGAGATGTGAATGAATGAATGAATGAATTCGAAAATAAACTTTATAGAAGGAGATGGGTGTCTGTGTAGCATTCACGTGAAGTTTATTCAATTACTGTAACAATATATGATTCAGATTGTACGAAATTACTGTAGCTACAGTGAATTCAGGCTAATTATTATACAAAGTTACTGTAACAACAGTAAAGTCGGACATATTATTGTACTAAATTACTATAGCAATACACGATTCAGTACAATATCAATTCAGTTTCACATGAATGAATTGAATGGTACAATAATTTTGAGAGAAAATTTAAAGCATTTACAAATGCGCGCTATATTGAAATAATTAAAAAAAATATTCAGAAACCGATCAGATCCGGTCGGTGTGTATATCTCGGATTCTTCACACACGATCGGAATCCGATCGGTATGTAAAAGGAATCCGAGCTGTGGAATCCGATCGGTATAGTATCGAAAATCTCTATATGAGAAACCGATGGAATCCGATCGAATCTGAGCACAAATCTTTCGGATTTCGGGCGTAGTTCGTTATTTTACACAGAAAACCAAGATAGTTTTGTCAACATTTAAGGGTATATTTGTCCATACAATAGAAATCTTCCTGATTTCGTATGTTTTTATCCCGGTTGAGTACTTACACATGTGGCTTATGAGATATGTGTATTTCGCCAGCCACCCCTAAAAATATTATCCTACAAAAATTGGGGTGATTGTATGCTCTGCATTATTCAAATAATTGAAAATTGTGGATTTCTTTTTCTTTTCGAAATCATAATTGTCTATTTTCACAATTAACATGAATTCCAGTGTCTGAACCATACGTAAGTTTGCGGCCCAATTATTTGATTTTTACTTTGTCTCTTTATTTTATCATGCAAATACCAGTTCATGTCTTAATCTCTGAACTTTTCTTTTAAAATTGTCATAAATTACAATTGATACATAGTATATTAATATTTTCACAATTATGCCTGAAAATGATATACTTGACACTTGAAATTCAATTTTAAGCAAGGACAGGCGCATAAAATAGTTTGAGGATAATTAAAATCGAAAATTTCTGACCACAATTTGTGCTAAAATACAAAAAAATATTAAATATAAGATTAGAAAATTGGAGGTGGTGAAATCCCCCCTACTCTATAATATTTAGATAGATGCTATAATATTGATATTCATAGATGACAGACCTCAAGATTATCCCATCACTTTCAATTAGACTAACTGAAAACAGTTGTACTCAAGAGTTTTTTCTTCTTAGAGTCGATGAGCATCTCCAATAAATCGTTACTTTTTTAAAATAAAAATGATAAGGTAAAAAGAAAAAGAAAAAGTAAAAATAGCTATGGGGTGCTTGAGCTTCCCCAGTGATCAGTGGGCTATACTTAATTCAACTGTTCTATCATTGAGCAAAAAGTGAAGAAGCAAGGATTTACTGTTTCACCTGTTCCAAGAGGTTCTAAAAGCAAGAAGGATGCTTGAAGCCTCTGTTTCTTTTTCCACTTACAATCTCCAATATCACGATGCCAGTCTAAATATGTCTGACTTGATGGAGAACTTCCCGACTCTCTCTGTTCTTTCTAAGCCAAAATCTGAAATCTTGGCGTTCAGATTCTCGTCTAACAAAATACTCCTCGTTTTCAGGTCTCTGTGTATGATTTTGAGCCTGGAATCATGATGGAGGTAGAGAAGTCCTTTTGCTATCCCCATAATAATGATAAAGCGCTTCGGCCAGGTCAGTACTGCACTTCTACTCTGATCTGCAACTGTTGATGATTTTGAGTTAGTAAAAAAAAGGTAGAAGCAGACAGATTACGTGTCTTATGAGAAAAAGCTTAAAGACTGATCGAACTGAAGATGAAATACTCCAAGCTTTTGTTTTGCATGTACTCATAGATTAACATATTTTTCTCTCCTCCACTGCAGCATCCCAAAATACTAACAAGATTTCTATGTTGCAGTTTGGCATTCAAGAAAAATTCAATTTTGAACTCTTCACGACCTTGTCTAGATGTTCCCAACATTCTTTTCACTGCAAATACTTGTCCTGTTGTTAGGTTTCCCTGCAATTGCTGCACAAGATAAGGGCGGGTTTTACTTGAGTATTTGAAGGATTAAACGAGTTCAAAATTGTGCAGCTTACCTTGTAAACAGGACCAAAGCCACCTTCTCCAATGAAGTTTTCTGCTGAGAAGTTATCTGTAGCTGCTGCAAAGGTTGACAAATCGAATAAAGGTAGCTCTAATTCCTCCCTTACCTGCTTAGAAGCTGTCAAAGCAATTAGTTATACATTTGTTTTGTGCCTCTAATATCATTTTGCAACATATATCATTGCTTTGAAATGTAAACAATCAGTAATGTCACCTTGTCTCCTGCATCTCATCCATAGAAAAAAGCCTCCAAAAGCTAAGCCCAATATAAGCATTCCAAACACTGAAGCAGCAGCAGCTATAAGCCTAAACTCTATCCTTGCTGGCCCCTTCCCCTTCCTATTTGAATCTGTTGCGTGTTCTAACATCAAGTATTAGTGATAAGGTCTGATAAAATACAACCTTAGGTAATCTCCATAGCTTATTATAAAATGCAGTGAGATATTCATCCTACCAAGTTCTGAAGCAGGCACGCGAATGTAGAAGTCAGCCCTGCTCCAGCTTCTCCGCCATCCTGCTCCCCTAGGTCAATCAAGTCCCCAAACCGCATCAAACAGTTGCTTTTGTTGGAGTATGGAGCGTGAATGGATTGTATACTCAAGTTCGATCTCGGTGATCTAACTTTTGTTGGAGTATGGAGCCTAAATGGACTATCAAATTTTTGGACTCAGGTGGAACCCTAATGGGCTTAGGGTTAGGTTTTGATTATTGTCTCTGTATCTGAAAAATATAGTAAAATATCTTGCTTGACATCGCCCCCAGACTTAGTCGCAAGACGAATTGGGTAAACAATTCGTGTGTTCTTTATTTTATGTTGTGATTATGGTGTATGTTTATCGCAACAGCTTTCACCATCAGAGTAGGGATCAACATAAGGAGTACAGTTACAGTACCTCAAGCACTCATTCACACCAGCATTCAATTGAAAATTCACTGAATCAGGGAACTCGATTCCTTCTGCTTTCAGAAACCCATCTTCCTTTTGGCAATGTAATGGCAGATCTCTATAGCATCCGCTTTTCCACTAGTAAATTACTTTTCAGATTTTGGATTGAATCCCGTCAAACATTCAGATATTGGTGTTTTCGTAAATCTTAGAGATAACATTATGACCACATTTACCATAAATTTCACGAGTCACGGGCGAAGCAAGCATGGAAATCCAGCCATCTCCATGCTCATTCAAGGTGATCCTCGTGATCCCTGGATCATCGAGAGGATTAAAGACAGAAATCAATCTTCCCTTGCTTGATGTAGCCTCAGTTTACCGGTACCAGAATACAGTCCTGTATGTTTTTCCTTTTTCCCCTTTGTGATCGTCATTTGAGACAGTCCATGGTTTTCGATCCTGTAACTGTATTCTCCTACAGACTGATTGTCAGCACTTCTCCACGACGTCAGACATTTACCCTCCCAACTCTCAGAATCCTCCACCATTTTCATTCCAGGCAACCTTGTGTTACACCACGGGTAGTCGAAACTCTGCCACAGGGGTATTAGTTTGTCTGCGATGACCAGGTTGCCAGAATCCAGGAACTGCAGAACTGGAACTCGGAATCCATATGGTTGTTGTACCCTGTGGTTAGAACCACGAATCCATGTGGGGCAGCAGTCGGGCTTTCCCTGTTTGCGACCCAGACGACGACGTCTGCTTGTGTTGTTGCCTGGAGACAAGAATCCTAACTCGAATATTTTGTTTGGAGAGATTAATACCTCTCCGTCGGGAAGAGTTTGGTTGGGAGAAAGTGTATCCGCAGCAGCGATGCGGGATTTGGAATATGTGAGGAAAGGGAAAGTGAGAGAGGATTTTTGTGAACTGTGGATGCCCCATTTGCAGAGGGAAAATTCGTGTGTTAAACTGGGAAGAACAAAGGTGGAATATTAAGTCTGTGGCAAGAACAGTATTATAATGCTTTGACCATGTGAAACTAAACCATTTTTTTAATGTTATATCTTGTATTACATTGAATCTTTGGTGTTGTAGTTTCATCAGTGCTTGTCATGGTAAAATCTACCATTTATATACATAGAGTTACAATCATATCTATGTATATATTTTCTTATTCATATATTAAATTCAATGCTAGCATCGTCTGCAGCATTTACAAAACCTTTGTTTTTTGGATGAGTTTTTAGTAGTAGTGATATCTGCAGTGCTTTTTCTTTCTTTCTTTTTTAACACAACGACGGCTAATCTCGCTAGCGGCAATTTTGACGGCAGCTAACCCATTTTTTGAAAAATCGTCGTTTATGCTTGAATGTGATTTTTTTTAAAATTGAATATATAATTTATTAATAATTAATTATGATTTTTATTATGTATTGATTACGTTGTATGCTTAAATTAAATATTATAATTTTTTTAAACTGATAATTAATTATTTTATGTTACTTGAAAGTAACTATCAAATTAATTTTATATTAAATTAAAAATAATAAATATGAAATCTTAATAAAATGTGAATAAATATTGATTGAACTAAAAGTAAATAGAAAATGATGTGTATAATGATATCGACAAAAACCAAAGTTTAAAGAGGAATTGTTGGAGGTGAAAAAATAAGGAAGAGAATATGGTGATGTATTTGGAATGATGTTAGCAAAAACTTAAAAATGAGGAGGCAACACTAGAGATGCTCTTACAAAAGGAAAATAACAATTGGACTCAGAACGCTTAGTCTATGAAAACAATACTCCCTCCATCCCTAAAAAATTGTTCTTGTGAATTTTCGGTTCGAGTTTTAATAAAAATTATTGAGTGTTTTGTGAGTGAAGTAAGGGTCTCACATTAGTGTATTATTAAATTAATTAGTTGTGGATAATGGTGGATCATAAGTGATAAAATGTGTAAATAAGTGGTATTATTGAGGATAAAAATGATATATAATGGTGGGTCATGGGTGGTAAAATGTCTAAATAAATGATGTTGTTGAAGGTAATAAGTGGGAAGTATTTTGTGAGATAGTTTTTATAAATAAAAATGAAACAAATTTGAGGAATGTACCAAAAAAAGAAAACTAAGAACAAATTTTGAGGAAATGGAGTATATATGTGGGAGTGGGAATGCATCCAATTTAGATATTATACCCCCATGATAGAAAAGAGCTTTTCTTGCCATTTTGTCATTAAAAGTCGTTAAAATCCTTGGTATGGAGAGAGGGTGCTGGTTGAATCTAGTGATCTAATTACTGGGTTATGGTCGATCCAATAATACATTGCGATTCTTTTACAACTTTGAGTTATCTAAATTATAAAATCAATTGTCTAGTATGTAATTATGTTCCTTTGGTTTTAAGAGTTAAATTAGAATGATAAACGTATGGTGAGAAAATCCAATTAACATTTCTTTAGTCAATCCAATCATCCCCAAATTATTTACTTTCGAGGCAAACGATATTATTGTGCAATTATATTGGGAAATTAAAGTGCGATTTCCCGCTAATTAGATTTGTGCGAGAGTGTGAAATAATAAAAACATAATATTGGATAATATAGTTCAGCTAATTGTGCTTACGTCTCCGAGCTATCGCAGATCTTACAAAGGAAGAAAGAAAATCTCAAAGTATTTAGAACACTCACAACTCTCACCTCACAATATATTATACAAAAAAAAATTATTACTATCTAATTTTTCTCCCCAAAAGCTTCTATCTAAACTTTCTCTCTCAAACCCATTTTGCACTTTTGTTTGAGATCGCCTTTAAGCATTGTTCTCTCTGCACTCAATAGGAGAAGATGAATACATATATATAGGCAAAGGAAATGACATCAACAATAAATTTGACGATGAAGTACAGCAGTGCTTTTCAACAAATTTGAGTTGCAGTTGAAATTTGTATTGATAGCCATCAATTGAACAATTGATGCTATCAAATCTACAGCAACCCATAATAGCTGCCAACTTTGACTAACATTCTTTAACTAGAAGACCGATTTCATGCAGCTTATCCCAAGGAGTAACAAGATCGAAAGAGCTGCTGCATCGATCAAGGTAATAAGAAAGATTGAAATCAGTCTTCAAGTAGAAGATTGTTAGCCAAACTTGACAACTGCTATGGGTTTCTGTAGATTTGATAGCATCAAATGTTCAATCGATGGCTATCAATACAAATATCAACTACAACCCACATTTGTTGAAAAGCACCATCGCACTCCACCGTCAAATTTATTGTTGATGTTGTTTTGCCTTTATATATATATATATATATATATATATATATATATAGGGTTGGGTTAAAGTAGATCTTGGCCCCGATAGATGTAGACTCAATCTAGACCACACATTTTGAACACGTGGTCGCACCACGTCGACACGTGGCAGCTCCTTTCTTTTCCTTTTTTTTAATTTTCGCAAGGGCAAAATGGGAACAAATCAAATCAACCTTCTTCTCCTCCTTGGTGGCAACGGACGCGCCGAGACGGCGGCAAAGAACGGCAATGGGCGATGGCGGCGACGGCGGCGGCAGCACCGGCGAACATCAACAATATAAACAAACAATAACAAACAATAGATTTTGAAAGAAAGAAAAAGAAGAAAAAAAATTGAGAACAAAATTGATGGATTTTGAGAAAAAATAGAAGATAAATTTGATAGATGATTGAAGAATCGAGAAATATGATGGCTATGGCGGTGTTTCACGGTGAATTCACCGGTAATCAACGAAAGAGACGACGGAATTGACATAGAAGGATGAATGAGAGATTTTCTGTCGAAACTATAAAAATGCATTGAACAAAACATGAAACTGCATTGAACAAAACATGACAATGCATTGAATAAAGCATAAAACTGCATTTGCCACAAAACACAAACATGCATTGAACAAAGCATGTCCATGCATTGAACAAAGCACGTCCATGCATTGATCAAAACATGTCAATGCGTTTAACAAAACGTAAAATGCAGCCAACGGCGCGAGAGACGAGCATGAGCGCACGCTGGCGTGCCCGCTTGCGCTGGCGCTAGCACGTAGCGCCACTGGCGCGCCAGCCGGGCGTGAGCTTCGAACCGCATGCATTATTATGTTCAAATGCATGCATTTTTTTATTCATTTGAATGCATTATTATGTTCAAATGCATGCATTTTTTGTTTTCGCAATCACATAACAAATCAAATTACTAATCTACCCTTACTTTTACGAAAATCAGCGAAATTAAGCTTAAAAAGTCCGAAAAAATCTCAGCCATAGGATCTATGAGATGAGTGGATGAGATTGAGTACTACATACTATCTGGGGCTCGGGTACTATTTGATCCCTCCTCTATATATATATATACAAAAAAAATATATATATATATATATAGAGGAGAGATCATATGAGAATAAATATTTATGTGAGAATTAAGAATGAATTTAAGCCATTTAAGATGATAGATCTAGGGTGCAGATTTAATTAGTAAAATGCAACGATAAATCATAATGTGTGCTACATATCACCTGATTTTCGGCTGTCTTAAGGGTATGCTGGTATTTTTACCTTTTTTAGTTATGGTAATTCATATTTTCATGGCATTTTAAAAGATGTAGGTTTTGGATATGGTAAGTTATTGTTTGACACGGTTATTCTTTTTCATTAGTTGTAGTTATCGTTATCTTCTAAACCTAATTAGCAGTAAAATTTTGTTTACCAACAATGGAAGATGCATGTTTGTTTTTTTTTTCATTAGTTGTTGTTATCGTTATCGTCTAATTAATTGCATATGATACACAGTTCATAGCTTTGCGTTTGATATAATGTTGCATTTGATATTTATTTTGAGTATTACATATTAATTCGTGTTTTTCATTATGTTTGTTTTCATTGTTTTAGATTGTTGTTTTATATCTTTGTTTAGATGACACATATAATCAACAAGATATTGATGAACTTCATCCTCCTATTGACTTCATAATGGTATGTTTGTAAATCATTAATAAAATGTTATTTTTTATAAATTTTCGTGAATTTGATACAGTTTTAATTTTGCAACAGAGTGTTGATATTGTTTGCATTTATTAGATTAATGCATAGCTTATAGAGTTGTATAATGTTGCATTTATATAGTTATTTTTTATCTACGATATACTGTATGAGAATGAATATTTATATTGTTTGTTAATTCAATAAGTTATGATAAACGAATTTCATATTCTAAATTATTGTAATGATTATAATGATCATTATGTATCATCTTAAACGATTACAAACTAACACATTTAAAAATTTAGAACCTGAGAAAATAGAAGTTGCAGTCTTGTATATAATATTATCATTAAAATTGTTTTTAAGTGTTTTGTTGTAATCGAATGTCATTATTAGTTGCACATATTACACAATTCATAGCTTTTAATTGTTTATATTCTTGCATTTGAAATTTATTTTCAGTATTACATCTTCAGTCATGTTTTAAATTGTTGTATGTTAAACTATCTTTAATATTGAATTCATTGTTTTTGTTATAATTATTTATATTGTTGTTTTTTTTGTTCAGATGACACATATATTCAACAGAATGTTGATGAAGTTCATAATCCAAATTATTCTAATGGTATGTTTGAAAACAATTTTAGTTGTGATATTTTTATAAATTTTAGTAAATTTTGATTCAGTTGTTATTTTGCACCAGAGTCTTAATATTGTTTAGCATATATTAGTTTAGTTAATAGCTTTTTGTTTATATAGTGTTGCATTTGATATTTATTTTTATTGTACATATTCATTAATGTTTTAATTGTTTGTCTGTTTTGTTGTATTTAATAATGTGGTAATTTTTTATGTTTTCATTATTTATATTGTTAATTCTAATGGTAAGTTGCTAAATAATGTTAGTAGTAATATTTTATAATTTGTAGTTAATTTTGATACAGTTCTTAATTTGCAACAGATGAATATTTTTATTTGCATATGTTAGTTTAATTTATAGTTTTTGGTTTTATATAATGTTGCATGTTAAAGATTTTTTTATATACTGTTTACTTTATAATAATGAATATTTATATTGTTGTTAATTGAATAAGTTTTGATATATCCTTTTATATTATAGATTGTGATAATTGTATTGATTGTTATTATCCTTTTTTATCAGATTTGGAATATAATTAGCAGAAATCCGATGAACATCATATTCCAAATTGTCCTAATGGTATGAAACCTTATGTTGGAAAGATTTTCAAAACTTTAAAGGACGGTGAAAAATTTTATCGTGATTACTCAGTTGTATGTGGGTTTGAAGCGCGTTTGTCAACTGTAGTCAAGTCCGATGATGATACAATTGTTTGGCGTTATGTTGTTTGTAACAAAGAAGGTGTTAAAAATTTTGATTTAAGTGCTGCAAGCAAGGCAAAATCCAGTAGTAAAAAAACGCATGAGGATGTCTACCAGATCAGGATGCATGGCGCGTGTAGTATTTCGCTTAGATGCTGGTGTTGATTATGTGGTTTCGAATTTCATTGAAGGCCACAACCATGATATGGTATCAGAAAGTTACAAACATCTTATGAAGTGTAACAAAAAGATTAGTCTTGCACATGAAATGATTATTGCTAAATGCAGGAGAGCAAACATAGGGCCTATGCGATCATTCAGACTTTTTAAAGAACTTGTTGGTAGTTTTGAGGACGTCGGTTGTACTAACGTTGAGTTTAAGAATTATGCACGTGATTTGAGGACGTTTGCTAATGGAGTAGATTATGAAATTTTATTACAGAAGTTGGAACGCAAACGTGAGTTTTGTAATGGTTTTACATTTGATTACATTGTGGATGAGCAAAAGAAAGTTAAGAGTCTATTCTGGACAGACGCAATCTCCATTGAAAATTATCATATATTTGGCGAAGCTGTGTCGTTTGATGCTACATATTAGACTAATAGGTCAGTATAAATGCTAAATAATGCTACTGCAGTTTTAAATGTATTTAATATTTATAGAATTAAATTGTGCATATTATATATATTTATATAAATGTGTCAGAGTTTTTTTTTGTTTGAGATTGTCTATAAATATATGCAACAAACAGATATAGATTGTTATACAGTTATTTAAAGTAATGCAGCATACAATACATTTGTTATTTTGTGCAGTATATTTTTTTTGTGTTGTTCTCATTGTATTTTCATATATTAGGTACAAAATGATTTTTGCGCCATTCACGTGCAGAGATAATCACGGTAAGTGTGTGACATTTGGTGCCAGGTTACTAACCAGAGAGGACTTTGAATCTTATTCGTGGTTGCTTACTAAATTTGCTGTATGTATGAATAATCCTCCAAAGATGTTGATAACTGATGAGGATCCAGCGTTGAAAAAGGCTGTTGCAGAAGTTCTTCCGAACACACGTCATAGATTCTGTATGTGGCATATTATGATCAAAGTTGCAGAGAAGATTTCCTCAGCTTTGAATGATGATGCTGTATTTAAACAAAGGTTTAACAACATTGTTTGGTCCGAGCTGCATGAACCTGATGCTTTTGAGATACAATGGAATGAATTGATTGATGAGTACGGTCTGTCAGGTCACAAGTGGTTTGGTAAGATTTTTTCTATGCGTTCATATTGGATACCAACGTATTTTCGAGATTTTTCTATGAGTGAGTTTGTTTAAGACAACTTCACTATCTG
Source organism: Salvia rosmarinus (assembly GCA_036937905.1). Classification (NCBI taxonomy): domain Eukaryota; kingdom Viridiplantae; phylum Streptophyta; class Magnoliopsida; order Lamiales; family Lamiaceae; genus Salvia; species Salvia rosmarinus. The sequence goes on from CM072819.1 coordinate 103,183,473, forward strand.
AAAGCGAGAATAACTTCTTTCGGTAGTATCTTAATCCGAATTCGGATTTGGCTGAGTTTTATATGCACTATGAGAGTGCTATTGACGCGCAGCGTAATACACATGATAAACTGAGCTTCCAAGATGAAACAGGTGTACCTGATATTAAAACACCTTTCCCTATTGAGCGTCATGTAGCAGTTGTGTATACGAATCGTTAAGGCACAAGCTGAGATTGAAAGTGCTGTACATGAGTGTCGTATATCGTCTATTATCGATCAACCTGATTTTGTGTGTTACGTAGTTGTGGACAATGATGGACGCAGATTTAAAGTTGAACGTGTTGGTTCTGATGATTCATTTTCATGTTCATGCAAGTATTATATACAGAAAGGATTATTGTGTAAGCATATATTTGTCATGATGATGAACATGAATATGAAATCAATTCCTGAGAAGTATATATGTCGTCGATGAACCAAATTTGCATGTTATAATGTTATCAGAGAACGTAAGAAAAACCAATGTTCCAATGTGAATGGAATTAATGAGTTATTTTCTGAGGCTTGTAAATGCATTGGTTTAGTTGATGGTGATCCGCATCGCACCGCAGAACTGCTGGTTATACTTAAAGAAGCTAGCGTTACATTTTCATTAGGTGATGATATGAATGCTGTGGATAAAGGCAAAGAGGGTATGTTTGAGAAGTATTATGGTTCAGCTAAACCGTCATCGGTAAGATTACATCCTCCGAGTGTAGTTAGTACTAAAGGTAGTACAAACAGGAAGAAATCTAATATAGAGAAGGCCATAGCAGCTGCCATCAAGCTGAAGAGCAACACAATGACGAATCATGATTCAAGAAATTATCCGCATAATAATAAGGCTTAGACTTTGTAAACATATTTTTAGATTTTTAGATACATTTATCAAGTAATATTAATGTTATGTTTGTGTTTTTTTAAAGTTCATATTTTACATGCGAAATTTTGTCTATCTATGTAATCACATTAAGTATTTTTAAAAGTTGTACATATAATGTGTCAATTTCGAATGTTTATGTGCTATACTTGTTTTATACAAAAGCTACATTTCTGTTGATTTAAATAAAATAATGAATACAGTTTATAGTTTACAAAGATGTTTTAGAATGTGCTAAAAATAAACATATAAAATGCTATATATTTTGATATTAGATGCTATACTTATAGTATATTGTATATATCAATAAATACAGCAACATTTATTTATAATACATGTAATAAGAAATACTTAAAAATTATATGCATATAAGTAATAATATATTGCATAAATGAAGGTAGCACTGATAAATGTATGCCGTTTGATGTAAATTATAAGTAATAATATATCAATTAAATGAAGGTAGCCAACAATAACCTTCCATCTTCAGCTACATTAACACTTAATTACATTAACCAAAATATACAAATCATAACTCTATTATATGCAACATTTCTATTGAACAAGAGCTACATATTGGTAAGAAAATGCAACAATTAATACATACAGTACTATACACGTTATTTGAAATTGTAAAATAACTTGCAAAATGTAACACTATTATATGGAACATTATGAGTTTTTCCAGAATGCATTCAGTTACATTTTTTTTACAACTATTAAATGCAATTACCAATTACAATATTATAATAATAATAATAACCAATTTCAAATTACCAATAAAATAATAATAAAATTTTTAAAGAACCTTCGTTGTTGCTACAGGACAGGTTCAGTCTGCGGAATTATAGTTGGCTCAATATTCCCTCTTGTTCCATCTTCAGTTACATTAATCTCCTCACACGGCTGCTGCAAATTAAAACAACCAATAGAAATGAATAATATGTAAATTATATTTCTCAAATTACTGTAACCAACAACAACATTCCATATTCAGCTACATTAAACCTGAATTACATTAACCAATAATATACAGATCATAAGTATAATATATGCAATATTTCTATTAAACAAGAGCAACATATTGTTAAGAAAATGCAACAATTAATACAGACAGAACACTACAAGTTCTTTGCAATTGTAAAATCACTTGCAAAATATAACTCTATTATATGGAACATTATGCGTTTTGACGAACGCATTCACTCTTATCACACACCGGTTTGGCTAAACCTTACCGGACCGTGACTCGGGTTCGGGTTAAGTGAATATAAAAAGAATAAGGGTTTCAACTCATTTCATCTACGAAGAGAATATAAATGTTCCAACAGAAACGGAAATCATGACGGAGAAAAATAGCTTATATATATATAAGATGGTTTCAAAGGTTCAACAAAACAGTAGCTTTTACAAAGCTTAACACGTAAAATGTAATATAACAGAATTTCAAGAGTTTTTTTGGCAGCGGAATAAACGTGTGAGACATGCATATAAAGATGCATTCTCAAGGCGAACCAAAAGATATTCCATACTCAAGTTGACAAAGAACTCCGCTCAACTTCGCTCTGTTCCATCACCTGCTCAACTGCACATTTAAAACAAACATGCGGATCGAGTACAAAATTTGCACTCGGTGGACACATTGCCGAAAACATTTTTACTTTACGAATATTATCGCTTACTTCACGAGAAGACACAAATGTTTTGTTTGAAAACCCTCAGGCTTACTAAATACATTTTCATTTTCTCAAAACATCGCTCGGCCGGGCATTTTCACATTACAACGTATATTCCAAGTCGGCATATGGATTAACGCAGGGAGGAGGCCTCCTTCACCCGGACGCACGACCGACCGCGAACGGTTCGAGGGTTGAATCATCGACCATTACTCGGTTCGAGTCAAGTGTACACAACCCTAAGCCGAGATTCCCTTCACCTCCGACTTAGGATCCGAATTGTAATACTTTTCCCTGTTGCCCTGTGCAACCCGAATGGACATATACAAAACATAAAACATTTTCGGCGCGATAATATCGTATCTCAAAAATTTTCAAGAAATGTAATAGTAATAACAAGAAACATTTTCCAAAAAGCTCATAAGAAGTTTTGATAAGAAAGCCCACAAAGGGTTTAGGTAAGAAAGCCCACCTCGGGAACTTAAAGTTCCTACATCACTAGTAATTAATTGTCGTCTTCTCTCTCCTCTGAGCAGGACCCTTTTTTTTTCAATGTGAGAAACGAGGTTTAGTACGTCGCTATACTTTTCGATAGAGACGAACATCGTCTATAACATCATATGCATCAAATAAGGCTAACGTCGGACTTATTTTGATGTTTCCTAAATAAAATGATGTCGATTATGACATCGCTCATCATTTAAGAGATATTCCATCTCTTTTGTATATAATGTACGTTTTAATGTACTTACGTAACGTAAATTACATTGTTACTAAACGTACTACGTCACATAGATCACGTATTATCGAATTTCGTGCGCTTTGACCTTGGTCAACGTTTTTGGTCAACAATTTTGACTTGGTCAATATTTAGTCAACAATTTTGACTAAAGTCAATATTTTGACTTTTTAATTCCTTTTATGTAATTCTATTATTTTATGTGAAATTCTTGTTCTAAAAATTCCCATAAAATCATAATATGTTTAAAACATCATTTTTGATCATATTATGCAATTATATCTCATAAAATTATTTTATAATATTAATACTTATAACCTATAGTTTTTGAAAACCCTAATTAAACTAAGCAAATAATTTCCAAAAATTCCAATAAAATCACATAACACATACTCATCTATAAGCATCCTTACTATAACATAATTTTTATTTATTGTGAGCTATTGAATTTAATCTTCCTAAGTCACTTTTGAAAATTTGGACTTAGGTCCAATAAATTTTAACAATTCCAATAAATTAATACAACACTATATTATGATTCTACACTTTCAATATGTTATGATAACACTCAAAACATGGATTGTATCTCATCATAATATCATGTTCTATAATTTTTGAAATTCATAGACTTAGGTACTAAAGTTTTCCAAAAATTCTACATAAAATCATATAAGCATAATTAATACCCTAGATCATGATTCCATGCTTAAATCACCAATTAAAAATCATAATAATCAACATATCATACCTTCAAGTTTTCGGTCCATATATAGAATTTGATATCATGCTTGATTTTGTGATATAATTATACTACATGCTTAATAACATCATATAAATACAATATCTAAACATATTAGCCCGAGTTACATAATTTTCGAAAATTACATGAACAACATAAGCTTATAACATAAATTCTAACCTTTTTATCGGATTTGATCGACGTCGGCGACGTATTTCTCTCTACGATCGAAGAGTACTTCGAAGAACACTATTTATCCTTTCCTCTCTATTTTTCTCTCTTATTTCCCACTTATTTTCGGTTATGAGGTTATGGGAGGGGTAACCTCCTATTTATAGGATTTATAAAGTGGGTTTAATCATTATTTCATAAAATATCTTATCTTATCAAATCTTATCATATCTTATCTTATCTTATCTTATCAAATCTTATCATATCTTATCTTATCTTATCTTATCAAATCTTATCATATCTTATCTTTTTAATTATGGCACCTCATTAATTAAAGCTTGATATTTTTCATCATATTCACACTAAAAGGTCAAATATTTCGGCCCCCTCTATAAATATATACTAAATATTTTATTTTTCTCCAATTAATAACTATATGATATAATAATAATCTTAGATGATAAAATAAATCATAGGAAAATTAATTAAGGTCATTCCTATGTACTTTAGTAAAGTTATAAGCAAATAATTCGAAATTACGAATAAATTATCAAACTATGATTCTTTTCATAAAAATATTATTTTCATGAGTAATTATATTAATATAATGATATTATATCATAAAATAAATTTTTGGAATTTTTCTAAGCAATTTCCCAATTTTTTCGAAACTAGGGTTTCTTAGAAACTAATTTTTATAAAATTCCATTCTCACCCTATTTTAATGATTTCGAAATTTTTATAACTTCTAGGAGATAAGATTGATCTAGAATCATGATATTTATCAAATATATAATTAAATAAATTATTTAATACATTTATCACATATATTGTGATTTTCGAAAAAATCACATAAAATCATACCTATAATTTCGAAATTTATATGCTTCTAGAACCAAGATATTATTTCCTATGATACTTATCACATTTCTACACATTTCTAAGAGATAAACATTATCTCTTAGTCCATCATGATCTTATCTTATCTTTTAATAAAATATCTTAACAAGCTTATCTTATCTCTAATGTCATTATCAACCTTATCACTTACACCTCATGCTTGGGTGTTAAAGATAATTATCTTATCATATAATATAAGATAAACATGAAAACTCATCACATAAAATCAAGTGATCGCATAATAAATCACAAATTAATCCCTTTTATTTTAAATTTTCGAAAATCACTATTTAAATAAGGAAAAATATTTCTTTTTCTTCCTAAATGTAAATAATATCCCAAATATACTTAAAAACATATTTAAAAATTATTTCGTTCAAATTTTCAAGAGAAATTTCGATTTATTCAAAATCGACAATTACCGACGTTCACTTTCATACTCGTTTCTATCGTACTGTTCCTTCTTTATTTTTGAAATTTTTAAACCCAGAAATTCGGGGTATTACAGCTACATTTTTGCTAACAATACTAAATGCAATCACTTATTATAACATTATGCGTTTTGACAGAAAATGCAACAATTGTGCAACAATTTAACCCTTAGTTTGGATAAATTAAGCGAATTATATTACTTATTGATTTTAAAAGATTACATGTACCTCAGTTCCATATGTTTTGTCCAGTTGTTGCATTGTTTCATCAATTTGTTGCACAATATTACCCACGCATGTTGCACCACCTTGTTCTGTCCTCCATGCTTGTGTCATTCCAAAGCTGAACGATGGTATATCGTCCATCTTACTTACATACTCGTCCTTCTTTGCCACTGCTTTATCAACGTCATCCCACAGCTTTTGAACTTCTTCATCGTCCCAGAAAGTTTCATCTTCACCCAGTGTTTGCTGTTCATAAACAGAATTCGTTTGCGAAACAGGCATGGTTGTACAAGAGATTGACTTTAATGTTGTTTCAATGGTCTTCTGAAAAGAACGTGTACTTGCAATGTCCGCTGGTGCAAACTCGATAATCTTCATCATTTCAACACTTAGTGTAGCAATTTGTTTGGCAATAGGCAGCACCTCTACAGTAACACCTACCCCACTACCACTTGCTTCTTTTTCGGCATGCTTTATGGCTCCTACTGTAACCACATTCTGGATGCCTCCGACTTGTTCATTGTGATCTGTGTCAAACTCTATGGCTTCATAAGGATAACCATCCCCAAATTGACCTCCTTTCATCTCATCCATTTCTCTTTTTCTCAAAGTTTTAGTACTCCAGTTTGAAATAATTGGGTAATTTCTTGGAACCGTTTGCAGTTTGTATCCTACCCTGTCAACATAAAACACCTGCCAAAAGTAAAATAAAAAATTAGCAGATATATGAATAATTTACAGATTAATAGTTTTAAAAACTCATAAAATCTGAATAATGTAATACCATTAAAAAAAGTAATGGACCCACAAACATGGTAGCATTCTTCTCTTTCCAAGCAGTTTTGTTTTCTATCAAACTTCGCATAACATACTCCCCCCAATTCCATTGATCAATTCTTTCCACATCTTCCAAACAATTCAGTATGTAAGGTATAATATACCCGTTACCTGTACTTTCCATGAAAGAAGATTGCACAGCAATCATAAAGTTTCTTTTAAACCACACCCCACCGTCTTCACAACTCAAGACAGCATTGTGCAACATTTTAATGGTTACTCTATTCCGATGAGTATCCGGAAATAAATCATCCACTCATCAAACAATGGTGATTTGTGAGTCCCCATAAATCGTTTAACCGTTCTTCGTCCTCTTGGGAAACCATAAACCCTGTAAAGATCTTCCTGATTTACATGTAGTCTCCTATTACCAGTGAGTATCAGTTCGGAGCTGTTGTGGTTGAAATTTTCCACGACCCAATATGCTAGTCGAGCTGGCAGTTCTCTAATGTTGACATCTCGGACATGGCCAAATCCCATCTCATCAATTGCAGCCTTTTGACGATCATTCAATTTCGAAAGAGTGTCAAAATATGTGTTCATATTACATCTGCTTGCCAGCTTTGGGAAAACAAATTCTTCATCATTGTTGTCATTGTTTACATCCTTATCCACCAAAGCATCAGTAGTTTCTTCTTCTGGAACATGTTCAATTGCTAATGTACTTTTTTTCGAATCAACCCTCTGTTTCTTCTTCTTGGCTTTATCAATATCCAGAATTTTTCCGTGCTTTTTACTAACGCTTTCAGGTACCTTTTTCTTACCACGATCTAAATATAAATTTTACTAATCAGTATCAACATTAATATAACAACTTATATAAATACAATAACCAACAAGGAGTAATATTGTATACATAGATAAACAAGACATAATATTAATATGCATAATTCAGTTTACTTAAAAACATTTAATATACAACTTAATGATTAAGAGCTATATATTATATGCTACATTATTAGTGAATAAGAGCTAAATATTGTTTTGAAAATGCAACAATCAATACCCATATTATATTACATTAATTTGTATAATGTTGCAATAGTTCAATCATTGAGTAACTAAATATACATATAACATATGCTACATTATTATTGATCATGAGCTACATATATTCAGGCAAAATGCAACAATCAGTACCGATAGTTTGATTAATTCATTTTTAATTTGTACAACAGTTATACCAAGTTTTGGCAATATATTTGACTATTATATGTTACATTACAACTACTCAAGAGCTACATATTTTACAAAAGTGCAACAATCAATACAGATAGTATGTTACATTCATTTATAATTATGTGCAAAAAAATAACATTATGTGCAAACCATTATACTATTACATGCTAAATTACATCTGCTTAATAACTAAATATCGGTTGACCAAGTGCAACAATCATTACCGATGGTATTCTACATTATTATAAACTTGTTCGAGATTTAACCATAAATGTGCAACATAATGATTTACTATATGCTACATTAATATTGATAAAGAGCTACATTATATGATACATTTGTTTTTACTAGATGAAAGCAACAATCAATACCAATTTGCAAAAGATACAATAATAATATGATAAATTATATGTAGTGGTGAGTATTCGGGCGGTTCGGTTCAAAACCGAACCGAACCCGAAAAACCGAAAACCGAAATTTTTTGAAAACCCAAACCGAACCGAAACCGAACCGAAATATTCGGTTTGGTTCGGTTCGGTTCGGTTTTAACCGAATTTAAATTATAATTAATATAAATATTATAATATTTATAATATAATATATTATATATATATAATTATATATATTTATATAATATTAACTAATTTAAGTATTAATAATATAAATAACATATATATATATATAATATATATAAAAAATAAAAATAAAAAAATTCGGGCGGTTCGGTTTGAAAACCGCATTTTTTTCCCCAAACCGAAACGAACCGAATTAATTTCGGTTTTCAAATTTTGAAACCGAACCGAACCGAATTATTGTACAAACCGAACCAAACCGCTAATTTCGGTTCGGTTCGGTTTTTCGATCCGGTTCGGTTTTTGCTCACCACTAATTATATGATACATTTGTTTTTACTGGATGAAAGCCACAATCAAGTTATTTATTGTTGCACTTTTGTGCAAAACATTCATGTGCAAAACATTATACTATTATATGCTAAATTACAACTGCTTAATAACTAAATATCCGTTGACCAAGTGCAACAATCATTACCGATGGTATTATACATCATTATAAACTTGTTCAACAGTTAACCATAAATGTGCAACATAATGATAACTATATGCTACATTAATATTGATAAAGAGCTACATTATATGATACATTTGTTTTTACTGGATGAAAGCAACAATCAAGTTATTTATTGTTGCACTTTTGTGCAAAACATTATACTATTATATGCTAAATTACAACCGCTTAATAACTAAATATCCGTTGACCAAGTGCAACAATAATTTACCGATGGTATTACACATCATTATAAACTTGTTCAACAGTTAACCATAAATGTGCAACATAATGATAACTATATGCTACATTAATATTGATAAAGAGCTACATTATATGATACATTTGTTTTTACTGGATGAAAGCATCAATCAATACCGATTTGCAAAATATAAAATAATCATATGCAATTTATTTTCCAAATATGTGCTATTCATAAGATAAGCTTAATATATGAACGGTCGTTTTAAAAATTCTTAAAAAGGTTTTGTTTGAAAACATTGCCCAAAAAAAAACCCCAGATTAATTTTCTATGCAAAACAAAGTTTATACTTTTGGGACCACATTCATTATATTATATAACAAAAGAACAAAATAAGTAAACGACACATTGCAATTTATTGAAAAAACCCCATCTAAATCATAGATTCTGTTGAGATGTATATGTTTTTAATATACTAAATCTGGAAGAATTAGAAACAAATACAGTAACAAAAAAAAAAGATAAAACAAGAAACACACACGCGCATAAAAGGTACAAACCAGAAACACAGATGCAAAAACATACCAGCACTTTTTCTTTTCACCCTTCCACGCCTACTGCTTTCACCTTCATCAACCATAGTTTTTTTTTCGCTAGTTTTTCGTTGAAATCAAGTGAAGAAGTTTCGTAGATGGGTCTGTAGGAAACAATGTATATGAATTTTCGAGTGTTCGAGTGCTATGAAAAACAAACTGGAAGACAATAACCTGTTCGAGTTCTATGAAAAACGAAAAGACCAGAATGTTAAATGTGCTATGAAAATAGAAAACGAGAATGATTTCTTGATTGGTGTTTTAATGACGTGAGCGGCTATTCAACGTTATTTGTATTCAATGTGGTAAAGATTTACTCCAGTTCTCAATGCCGAATAGATTACATAATATTGAAGAAGATTTAATTGTGCCTTGAAAATAGGAAACAAAATCATCGGTTTTTATGCATTTTGCTAATTACCGATTTTAACCTTTGGTTCGATTTTTGCAATATAAGAAACAAATGCGAATGATAAATTAGTTTAATCGGATCATTCATTTTTTGTAAATTAGTGGTTGAGATATATTCTTATTTCTTACATATATATTTATTCTCACCATAACCCCTCCTATATATATATATATATATATATATATATATATATATATATATATATAGAGAGAGAGAGAGAAATCAAATAGTACCCGAGCCCCAGATAGTATATAGTACTCAATCTCATCCATCCATCCTATTAATCGTGTGGTTGAGATTCACGCCTGATTTCTAAAAGTTTTACACGTTAATTTGTGGTAGTAAGGGTAGATTAGTAATTTGATTTGTTATGTGATTTCGAAAACAAAGCATGCATAGAGTTGAACTCAACTATGCATTTAAATCAACACAAAAATGCATTCACTTGAACACAAAATGCATCGAGTTTCAATTTAATGCATCTTGAAAACACACTCAATTCATTTGCTTCTCACCCAGTAGGTTAAGTAGCATTTTTATGTTCAAGTGAATGCAGTGTTATATTATTTCATATATATTTTTTGTGTTTTGTTGTGACTCTTCCCAAACCCCGCGTCCCTACCCAACGTCAAGCACCCAGCCTACCCCTGTCGAGCCCACCCAATGTGTAGTAGCCGAAAATTTTATAGTGATTATTTAAGTTTAATTAGATATAATTAAGGGCTTATAAGTTATTTAAATCCTAAGAATTTATATAATTCAATATAATAAAATATTAAACGGCATGAATTTAATTAATTTAAGATTTGGGACATATGAGATTAGAAAAGTAGAGATTTTTTTTTAGAAATGAGTTTATTTGTGATAAAATGTGAATTATGTGTTTATTTATAATTGTTTGCATGAAAAATGCTATTAATTGGAAATTATGTTATGAAATACATTAATTCTTTTTACGTGTTATTTTTCTTATAAAATGAGATAAAATATTACTTAGAATATTAAATGTTTTGAATAAATTTGTTTTAGTAATAATTAATGATTAAAGCATTTATTTATGAAATTTTCGAATTTAAGAAGTATTTTTGAAGTGAATTGAATTTTATTAAATAAAGTGATTTAAATTATGCTATATGAATCTAAATTTAATTATGAATATAAGTTGTATCATACTTTATAAGCTATCAAAGATAAAATTTTATTAATTAAATTAACCTAAAGTATGTAAATAGCAAAGTTGGAGGTGTATTTATAAAATTCTTGAAATTAGTGTTTAATTGTGTTGAAATTTGAAATAAATGCACATTAAATTCAAATTAAACTTCTAAATTATAATACAAAGAATAAATCATCGTCAACTTCATTTTTTTTCCTACAATTTTCGGCACACACACACTAGTGCACACACTAAATTTTAATCTTCAATTTTAATCCATAATCAAGGGTGAATTTAAGAGATAATCAATCCTAGTAAGGTAATTACTTCATTTAATCTAAGTTTTTGTTATTTAAATTGATAAATATCATGTTCTAATCTCCTAGGGTTTTCGAAAATTAGGAGGTTAAATTTATGATTTATTTGTTTAATTTTTGTTATGATCATTGATTTAAGTATGTTTATTATGTATTATTAATATGTTCTATGGTTTTAAATTGTTTAAATTCATGAAGATTGAAAAATTAAAGAATCTAACCTAAACCCTAAATTTTGAATATGATTCATATGTTAAGATATGATTGAATTAAGCTTGAATACATGTTTAGGGATGATTATAAACATCATATAAATGAAGAAATTAAAAATTAAACCATGCATGTTTAATAGTTGAAAATTTCGAAAATTCTAAGGTGTAGGAACTTAATGATTTTGATTTTATTTGATCTATTTGATTTAATAATTATGCTTAGAGATATGAATAATGCATAAAATGAATTTATAGGAATTTAATTCAACCATATACTAATAAACCTAAGTTTTCGAAAATGAAGGGTATATGTTGAATTTTGATTTCTTGATTTTATTTGATGAATTTGAGTTGATATTTGAGATCTATGATAAAAATAAGGCTTAGGTATAATTTATGGGAATTTTTGAACATAGATATCAAAAGTTAAAAAAATTAAGGTTTAAGGTTAAAGTTATGATTTTATGTGGAAATTGTTAAGTAAGACTTGAATGAATGGTGAAATAATGATCAATGATATTAATTAAGTACAATTATATGATATTTGAGGTTGAATAGGTTGTAGATATTCAAAATATTGAAATGTGTAGTTAAATCGCCTTAGGCGATTAACTTATAAATAAATAGGTACAAGTTTCTTTTAAGATCTTATATGTATATTTAAGTGTATGTTGATGATATTGGGAGTTTGGGATGATATTGGAGTAGTTGGTGTATTTGGGATGTCCATATTACGATGTTACTCTGTAGAAATTTTGGTAGAATTAGACGTTAAAATTATATGTTAATTAATAGTTGTTAACTTATAGCTAAATTAGAAGGGAAAATTCTAAAGATTTATCATAATTCTTATGTTTTAAGGATCGAGCAAGGGAAACCGAGAAGTGAAGAACGAAGAAACAAACTTGGTAGATTAAATGTCGTCACGAGGTGGGTAATGCATTACTAACTTTATTTTGAAGCAAAACCCATGATATTTTATGAGCTTGAATTCTTGTGAAAGCATTTGATCACCACATGATAATTATGCTAAATGTTTTACACATTGTGGGTATGACGGCAATTACCTATCTGCGGTAGGAAGATGTTATTACTGTGCACAGGTAGATAGCTGTGAGCTTGCGAATGTAGGCCGGCCATGGTACTGGGGAGGAGGTCTACTTCCCTTTACCGTATGACGTAGATAGGGTATGACCGTAGTTGAAATCCTTCGGGACCAACTCGGGTATGTGACGCCGGTAGGTTTCAAAAAAATAAAATAAAAATAAAAATGAAAATGTGGTGATATGATATGGGAAGTTCTTATGAAACAATTATCCAAGCTGTTTATTCAATGATTGTTGAAATTGAATTTATAAGTTGAAAACTTTGCTGATAATTACCCACTGAGTACTTCTAGTACTCACATTCGATAAATGTTTTTCTTTTATGCAGGTTGAGTATGAAGAAGATGTGGCAGGGAAATTGAGCTGAAATATCATTTTGATCTTTACACTTTGTTTGGTTATGTCTGAATATCATGTCTTCATACATGATATTCATTAATCTCCCGCTGCTGGAACCTTGAAACCTTGAAACCATACTTTTGATAACCTTGTAAATGTTTTGAAAACTTTTATATATATAAATTGAGGCCGTGCCCTCGTTTGTGATTAAGCTGTTGTTGGATATTTCCTGAGTACAGGTTGGCTTATTTCATTTTCAAACGTTATGCTGTCCGTTTGTTTAAAAAATCAAATTCTTTAAATCACTTGTTGTTGGAAGATTATTGTTAATTCAACCAGTCACGACTTGATTATTTAATTAATTAAGTAGTTAAATAGTCGGGTCGTGACAGAGTGGTATCAGAGCATTTGTTTGCTTTGATCCTGTAAATTTTCTTTCCTTGAGCCAACCTTTCTTGTAAACCTTTGAGTAATTGGTAAAGGCTCAGTGTTCCAGTCCATCTCTTCAGCTCAACCAGGTAAAGTAAGATAGGAATGTTGTGCACATGTGAATGAAATGTGATTATGTTAAATCTTGTGATATGAGATATATATATGAATTGGGAAGATATGTGACTAATTTCGTTCCTGGTCAGTATATAAGTTATATTTGATTATAGGATGGCACGAAAGAAATTCACTGCTCGAAAGAATGTCGATAACAGTCCGGTTGGATTAGGCAGCATCGATAGTTTCTTTTTCTTTAGAATGAGAGAGAACGAAGATCGCCGTTCACTCAACCGATTCGTGATCTTTGTGGAGATCGGTTTTAAAGTGTGCGATGGTCGAGTTAGATGGATCGCCGACCGGTTAATACTTTACCTCCTTCTTGGCGGGGATGGGCATCCGAAATGGCTTTGGATTATGTGCATATTGATATGGAGTGCAGAATTACCGGTAACCTCGAGCGATTTGTTAATCTTATCAAAAATCAGTATAGAAAAATAGGAGATCCTCCAGAGTTACCATATCGTCCTCTTGATCAGTTTATTCCGACAGTTCATAAAATTTTAGATGATTTCCTCAATCCAAAGAGTAGAGAAATTAAACCTGTGTCTCATGAGGTTTTCGTTTCTAGTCCTACTCCTGAATCCTGTCAGGATAATGATAACTTCTTTCCTCTTGGACCTCAGTGGACTTTGGATGACTTAGATTTGTTTGATCAACCATTTGCACTGAAAACTCCTTCACCACCTTTGTCTCCTCTTCCTGAAATTTTATTAACTTTGTCTTCCACTGAGGTAGTTCAGGAGTTTGAACAGCAACCAACTGTTGGTACTTCTTACTTGAGACCTCTATCTGTTGGTGAAATGCCCTCCCTATCCAATCCATCCCTTCTTTTACCAGGAGAGTCCGCTTGCTCAGTCACTGATCATGCTCATACTCCTGAAGATAAAAGGGAAGAAGAGCCAGAAGAGGAACTAGAAGAGGACCCTGAGGAAGACCCTGATGAAGACATAGATGGATAGGGGAAATGTGTTTAAAGCTAGGTAGGATGGTTAGAAAGGCTAGGCAGAACTACCGGCAAAGATCGATGAAATTAACTTATTTTGTAAAGTCCTCACCGAGGCAATTTTCTTGTAAATTATAATATGTTGTATATCTTTGTTGTTTCTCTTGTTGTGATTGAATAATTGGGTCTTTAAATCTTGTGATGATTGCACCTTACTATAAATTGAAACCTCATTTCTTTGTTATGATATTTTATCAACTGTTGTATAAATAATATTCTTCTTTTGTATTAGTATGCCTCCAAGAAGAAGGAACCCAAACATTGAAGAAGGAGACAGTGAAGCCACTCCTCAAAATTTTCCTGATCGTGAATCTTCTCCTCCAAATCGAAAAATAGCTTAACTTTTCCTTCGTCAAAACCCACCGAATTTTACTGGGGCTGGTAGTCCTGCCGAAGCCGAGGAATGGGTGCGTGCTGTGGAAAGGATATTGATTTCTAGAATGCGACGACCGAGGCACGCTTGTGCATAAACTTCATGATGAAAGGATCCGCGGACTTACGGTGGGAGGCGGACGAAAAACTCTCACCCGGAACAAATGGCGAACTTTACTTGGGAGCAGTTCGAGGAAGAATCTGTATGCTAAGTTCATTCCTCGAAGCTATAGGAAGCAGAAAGAAATTGAATTCATGAATTTGAAACAAGGAAATAGGACCGTGGCTGAGTATGATCGGGAATTCTGCACATTATCCCGATATGCACCTTACAAGGTAGAAACAGATGAGAAGATGGCGGAGATGTTTCGTTCCGGATTGAGACCTGAAATCCGAATTATTTTAGCTGCTCAACCACCCATGTCCTACGCAGAGACTCTTAACCGTGCGTTAGACATGGAAATGGAGATACAAACTGAGAAGAATGCTCTCGAGTCAAATCTTTGAGTACCACGAGGCTGTACCAACAAGGTCCTCCCAAATGGAACAAAGATATAAAGGAAAAGAAAATGGGAGATCGAGGAAATTCAAGCAAAGACCGTTTCAAAGTCGAGCTCCAGCCGAGATCATTCCGATCCGCCGACCACCGGACAACCACTCTTTTCTCCGAATCGATAAGACCACCCATGTGCCCTCGGTGCAACCGTACACATTTCGGTTTATGTCGGAGTGGGAGTAACACTTGCTATTTGTGTGGGCAGTACGGTCACTTTGCTTCTGCCTGTCCATACAGACAGAATGTGGCCGGTAGAGGAGAAAGAGGGAAATCTTCTCGACCCGTTCAAACTGTGAAAGCAATGACAGGATATTCACAACCTCCTCGCTATCAACTACCTCCACCACAAATGATTCCAGTCGTAGAAACTTCAGCTCAGCAGGCGCCATCTCAATCTCTACAAGTTCAACCTCAACATCAACAGGCGTATGCTTTAAAACAGAAACAACCGGAAAAGAGTACGGGAAATCTAACAGGTATGGCCCAGATAAAAGGTGTACATGTTATAATTTTGTTTGATACAGGAGCATCACATTCTTTCATTTCTACCGCATGTGTAGATAATCTTGAACTTCCCGTAGAATCATCTGAAGTAGGTTTCAAAGTGCTTACCCCAATAGGTGGGGCGACAGTAGTTGATAAAGTATGTCCTAACTTAGAATTCGAGTTAGGATCACTTCAGTTAAAAGCAGAATCATTACGCCTCTTATGCATGTGGTATGTAGATGTTATCTTGGGTATGGATTGGTTAACGGAGAATTTCACAACGATTCGTTGTGAACAACGAGAAATCGCATTTCAACCACCAGGAAAAGAACCCACGTGTTTTTACGGGATCGGTGAGAGAAAAAGAAGGGTGCTATGATATCGCCTATGCGGCGAGAAAGGTTGATAAGATGTAATGAAAATCGTGTTTATCTCGTATGCCTAAGCAAAGATAACAAGAAGGATAGGAAGATTGAGGATGTGTCGGTTGTTCGAGAATATCCAGACATATTTCCAGAAAAGTTACCCGGTATACCGCCGGATCGATAATTGGATTTGCGATCGATCTTGAGCCAAGATCCGCGCCAATTTCAAAGCACCGTGTCGGATGGCTCCTAAAAATTGCAAGAATTGAAAGTCCAATTACGTGAACTTCGGACTTAGGATTTATTCGACCAAGCGCGTCACACAGGGAGCACCGGTGTTATTCGTCAAAAGAAGGACGGCACCTTAAGAATGTGTATCGACTATCGAGAATTGAACAAGATGACATTGAAGAATAAATATCCGCTTCTCGAATTGACGACTTGTTCGACCAATTGAAAGGAGCAAAGGTATTTTCAATCGATCTAAGATCGGGTTACCATCAGTGAAGATAAAACCGAGGATATACCAAAACCGCTTTTAGGACCCGATACGGACACTACGAATTTGTAGTGATGCCGTTTGGACTAACCAATGCTCCACCGTGTTCATGGATCTCATGAATCGTGTATTCCATGAATATCTTGATAAATTCGTACTAGTGTTTATCGATGATATTTTAATCTATTCAAAGAGCGAACAAGAACACGAGGAGCATTTGAGAATTGTATTTGAAAAGCTAAGGGCACGAGATTATATGCGAAGTTCGACAAGTGTGACTTTTGGTGAAAGAAGTAAATTTCTTAGGGCATATAGTCTCGTGAAAGGAATTAAAGTGGACCTGCCAAAGTCCAAGCAGTTCGAGTGGAACTCACCTCGACTCCAAATGAGATTCGTAGTTTTACGGGTTTAGTGGGTACTATAGAAGATTTATCGAGGATTTTCTAAAATTGCTAAACCAATGACGCCTTAGCTAGCTTTGAAGAAAGGGATAAAATTTCATAGACCCCGAAATCGAAGACAGTTTTCAAGAACTCGAAGAAAGACCGACCAACGCTCCTATCTTAACAATACGATCCAGAGAAGATTATACCATATATACGGATCGTCAAGAAATGGAATTGGATGCGTTTTAATGCAAGAAGGAAGGTTGTCGCATCGCTTCACGACGATTGAAGATTCACGAACACAATTATCCTACTCACGATCCGGAGCTCGCGGCGATGGTCCACGCATTGAAAATATGGAGACATTATGCATGCGGATCGAGATGTGAGATTTTCATGGACCACAAAAGTTTGAAGTATTTCTTTGAACAAAAGATTTGAATATCGACAACGAAGATGGCTCGAGCTGGTCAAAGACTACGATTGTGAGATCAAGTATCATCCCGGAAAAGCTAACGTCGTTGCAGACGCTTTGAGTAGGAAAAGCCAGGAAAAATTAGGAATTCTTCTTACCAATTAAGAAGAAATTCTAAAGGAATTTGAAAGGATGAAGCTGGAGATCGTATTGCCTCCTCAGGACATACAAGGAGTTGTTGCCGCATTGGTGATCCTTCCAGACTTAAGAGCTCGAATCATTGAGGCGCAAAGACGAGACGATAAACTTGAAGCGTTACGAGCTAAAATCAGAATGGGGAATCATCCAGAGTATTTCAAAGCCCAAGATAATGCGATCATGTTTGGCGATCGAATCTGTGTACCTAATGACGACAAACTGAAAGACGAAATTATGAGCGAAGCTCATAATGTACCCTATGCAGCGCATCCTGGAAGCACGAAGATGTATCAAGATCTCAAACAAAGGTTCGTGTGGACAGGAATGAAACAAGATATCTCATCTTATGTCGAACGATGTTTAGCGTGTCAGCAGGTAAAAGCCTTACATCAAAGACCATATGGAAAATTACAGCCCTTGGAAGTGCCCGAATGGAAATGGGATCACATCGCAATGGATTTCGTAACGGGATTACCCAAGTCTAGAAGAGGAAACACTGCTATCTGGGTAATCATTGATCGTTTAACCAAGAGCGCTCATTTCATTCCAATTTCGATAACGTATGGAGCAGATAAGTTGGCACAGATTTATGTTCGAGAAATTGTTCGTCTACATGGAGTGCCGGTTTCAATCACCTCGGATCGTGATGCCAAATTCACCTCTCGGTTTTGGACTTCTTTTCAAAAAGAATTGGGTACTCGATTGAATTTTAGTACCACTTTCCATCCCAGACATGCGGCGGTCGAGAGAACAATCCAGAACCTGGAGGATATGCTTCGAACAGTGGTACATGATCGAGGAGATCAATGGGAACAAGTTCTACCATTGATCGAATTTGCTTACAACAACGATATCAAGCTACAATCGGCATGGCTCCCTACGAAGCACTTTATAGCAAAAATGCGGATCACCTACGTATTGGGATGAAGTGGGAGAGCGAAGGATACTTGGCCTAAGCAATCGAAGAAATGGTCCAAATCGTCGACAAATAAAACAAAGAATGAAAGAAGCTCAAGATGACAAAAATCCTACGCGACAATCGTCGTATGAATTGAAATTTGAAGCAGAGGACAAAGTCTTCCTTAAAGTTTCCCCAACCAAAGGAGTTCACCGTTTTGGAATAAAAGGGAAACTCAAACCAAGATTTCTTATACCCTATGAGATCCTAGAACGGATCGGACCTGTAGCTTATAGGTTAGCGTTGCCTCCCAACTTCGCTAACGTACATGATGTCTTCCACGTTTCCCAACTCAGAAAATATGTGTATGATCCAACGCATATCCTTCATTATGATGAAATAATTCCTGATGCTAACTTGAGCTATGAAGAAAAGCCTGAATGCGTTTTGGACCGAAAGGAACAAAAGTTAAGGAATAAAGTTATTCCTTTAGTAAAAGTTCGATGGAAACATCATGGTCCAGAAGAAGTGACATGGGAACTGGAAGACCAAATGAGGGACAAATATCCTGACCTGTTTAATATGGTACAAATTTCGGGGACGAAATTTCTTTAAGGGGGAGGGAATGTAGTAGCCCGAAAATTTTATAGTGATTATTTAAGTTTAATTAGATATAATTAAGGGCTTATAAGTTATTTAAGTCCTAAGAATTTATATAATTCAATATAATAAAATATTAAGCGGCATGAATTTAATTAATTTAAGATTTGGGACATATGAGATTAGAAAAGTAGAGATTTTTTAGAAATGAGCTTATTTGTGATAAAATGTGAATTATGTGTTTATTTATAATTGTTTGCATGAAAATGCTATTAATTGGAAATTATGTTATGAAATACATTAATTCTTTTACGTGTTATTTTCTTATAAAATGAGATAAAATATTATTTAGAATATTAAATGTTTTGAATAAATTTGTTTTAGTAATAATTAATGATTAAAGCATTTATTTATGAAATTTTCAATTTAAAGTATTTTTGAAGTGAATTGAATTTTATTAAATAAAGTGATTTAAATTATGCTATATGAATCTAAATTTAATTATGAATATAAGTTGTATCATACTTTATAAGCTATCAAAGATAAAATTTTATTAATTAAATTAACCTAAAGTATGTAAATAGCAAAGTTGGAGGTGTATTTATAAAATTCTTGAAATTAGTGTTTAATTGTGTTGAAATTTGAAATAAATGCACGTTGAATTCAAATTAAACTTCTAGAATTATAATACAAAGAATAAATCATCTTCAACTTCATTTTTTTCCTACAATTTTAAGCACACACACTAGTGCACACACTAAATTTTAATCTTCAATTTTAATCCATAATCAAGGGTGAATTTAAGAGATAATCAATCCTAGTAAGGTAATTACTTCATTTAATCTAAGTTTTTGTTATTTAAATTGATAAATATCATGTTCTAATCTCCTAGGGTTTTCGAAAACTAGGAGGTTAAATTTATGATTTATTTGTATAATTTTTGTTATGATTATTGATTTAAGTATGTTTATTATGTATTATTAATATGTTCTATGGTTTTAAATTGTTTAAATTCATGAAGATTGAAAAATTAAAGAATCTAACCTAAACCCTAAATTTTGAATATGATTCATATGTTAAGATATGATTGAATTAAGCTTGAATACATGTTTAGGGATGATTATAAACATCATATAAATGAAGAAATTAAAAATTAAACCATGCATGTTTAATAGTTGAAAATTTGAAAATTCTAAGGTGTAGGAACTTAATGATTTTGATTTTATTTGATCTATTTGATTTAATAATTATGCTTAGAGATATGAATAATGCATAAAATGAATTTATAGAATTTAATTCAACCATACACTAATAAACCTAAGTTTTGAAAATGAAGGGTATATGTTGAATTTTGGTTTCTTGATTTTATTTGATGAATTTGAGTTGATATTTGAGATCTATGATAAAAATAAGGCTTAGGTATAATTTATGGGAATTTTTGAACATAGATATCAAAAGTTATAAAAATTAAGGTTTAAGGTTAAAGTTATGATTTTATGTGGAAATTGTTAAGTAAGACTTGAATGAATGGTGAAATAATGATCAATGATATTAATTAAGTACAATTATATGATATTTCAGGTTGAATAAGTTGTAGATATTCAAAATATTGAAATGTGTAGTTAAATCGCCTTAGGCGATTAACTTATAAATAAATAGGTACAAGTTTCTTTTAAGATCTTATATGTATATTTAAGTGTATGTTGATGATATTGGGGAGTTTGGGATGATATTGGAGTAGTTGGTGTGTTTGGGATGTCCATGTTACAGATGTTACTCTGCCGAAATTTTGGTAGAATTAGACATTAAAATTATATGTTAATTAATAGTTGTTAACTTATAGCTAAATTAGAAGGGAAAATTCTAAAGATTTATCATAATTCTTATGTTTTAAGGATCGAGCAAGGGAAACCGAGAAGTGAAG
Organism: Salvia rosmarinus; assembly: GCA_036937905.1. Lineage (NCBI taxonomy): Eukaryota > Viridiplantae > Streptophyta > Magnoliopsida > Lamiales > Lamiaceae > Salvia > Salvia rosmarinus. The sequence goes on from CM072819.1 coordinate 103,204,923, forward strand.
AACGAAGAAACAAACTTGGTAGATTAAACGTCGTCACGAGGTGGGTAATGTATTACTAACTTTATTTTGAAGCAAAACCCATGATATTTTATGAGCTTGAATTCTTGTGAAAGCATTTGATCACCACATGATAATTATGCTAAATGTTTTACCACATTGTGGGTATGACGGCAATTACCTATCTGTTTGTAGGAAGATGTTATTCTTGTGCGGGTAGATGGTCGTGAGCTTGCGAATGTAGGCGGCCATGGTGCTTGGGAGGAGGCCTACTTCCCTTTACCGTATGACGTAGATAGGGTATGACCGTAGTTGAAATCCTTCGGACCAACTCGGGTATGTGGCCGGTGAGTTTCAAAAAATAAAATAAAATAAAAATGAAAATGTGGTGATATGATATGGGAAGTTCTTATGAAACAATTATCCAAGTCGTTTATTGATGATTGTTGAAATTGAATTTATAAGTTGAAAACTTTCTTGATAATTACCCACCGAGTACTTCTAGTACTCACGTTCGATAAATGTTTTTCTTTTATGCGGGTTGAGTATGAAGAAGATGTGGCGGGGAAATTGAGTGAAATATCATTTGATCTTTACACTTTGTTTGGTTATATCCCGAATATCATGTCTTCATACATGATATTCATTAATCTCATTCTTTGGAACCTGAAACCTTGAAACCATACTTTTGATAACCTTGTAAATGTTTTGAAAACTTTTATATATATAAATTGAGGTCGTGCCCTCGTTTGTGATTAAGCTGTTGTTGGATATTTCCTGAGTACAGGTTGACTTATTTCATTTTCAAACGTTATGCTGTCCGTTTGTTTAAAAAACCAAATTCTTTAAATCACTTGTTGTTGGAAGATTATTGTTAATTCAACCAGTCACGACTTGATTATTTAATTAATTAAGTAGTTAAATAGTCGGGTCGTGACACTGCGTCCCTACCTAGTGCTCGCTTGCTCGCACCTAGCGCCGGTTGGGCGCGATGCAGTTTTATGTTCGTTAAAATGCATTGTTATGTTTTTCTGTATGCATTATCTGTGTTTTGTTGTGCCTATCTCCAAACTCGGCGCCATGAGACTCCAACGCCATGGACTCCCCTACCCAGGGGAAGGGCACCCGGCGCCAGTGAGTGCGTTCCCATTTTGCCCGGCGAAAAATGGGTTGCTCGTGTCAAATTTTGGTGCGTCACGTGTTGAAATATGTGGTCTAAATTGAGTACTATATACTATCTGGGGACTGGTACTACGGGAACCAACCCTATATATATATATATATATATATATATATATTCATCTTCACTTTGGGTGCGGAGATGAGAGAGCTAAGAGGCGATCTCAAACAAAGAGTGAAAAATGAGGTTTGAGAGGAAAAGCTTAGGTAGAAGCTTTTGGGAAAAAAAATTAGGTAGCAATTTTTTGGGTATAATAGTTTGTGAGATAAGAGTTTGTGAGTGTTGTAAATAATTTATGATTTTCTTTATTCCTTAGTAAGATCTACAGTAGCTCGGAGACATATGCATTATTGGTCGAACTTCTTTATCAAATATTGTGTTTTTATTATTCCGTATGTATTTCGCTCTCACACAAATCTGTTTAGCGGGAAATTGCCCTTTAATTTCCCAACATGAACATCATTGAATTTCAATTTATTATTTTATGATGAACTGCTGATTGCTGTCACAATAGCATTACGACGTCTAGTAGAGACGATAGAAGAATCAAAGTTTGAACTTCATCGTCAAATTCAATCTCCACACACTGAGTTATAATTGTGTTGAGTTCATTTAGATGTTAGGCTATTGATGCCCTTTTTGCCATCCGCAAGTTGAATAACCGTCTCATTAGTTGGACTTTATTTGAGGCTGATGGCTTTTCGTACATATTGGAGAGAGCTGCCATAAGACCCACCATGGTCTTTTATTTTGCTATTTGAAGGCAACATTACAAGATAACGTTAGTTGAATGACTTCGAGGGCCAGTTTGTCTAGAATAATCCAACCCTCATCCTTCATGCCCTCTAGTTATTACCTTAAGAGAGGTTGATGTAATTTTTTCTGGTACAAATAATCTTCAATCTGTATTTTTCAGAAGCCAAAGTCTTCCCCATCGAACTTTTTTATTTTCACATAGCTCTATAGCCATCGCTCTCACTTGAATCTGGACTCCTTTGGATCGTTTTTGATAATTTCTGCTAATCACCGTGTATAGAATACCTTTTGTCGACAAATTGAAAAAGGCCAACAATTTTTTTCACTATTAGTAACAACACAGAAAATATATAAGAAATATCTGCCACCAACGAAACTCTGGTACTAGTTGTTGGGAAATTAAAGGGCAATTTCTCGCTAACCAGATTTGTGCGAGAGGAAAATAAATGCAAAATAATAAAAACAAAATAATTGATAATGAAGTTCGACCGATTATGCTTACGTCTCCGAGCTACTGCATATCTTACTAAGGAATGAAAAAATCACAAAATAATTATAACACTCATAATAACTCTCACCTTACAATCTATTATACCCAAAAAAGTTACTACTTCATTTTTATCTCCAAAAACTTATAAGTTTTTTCTCTCAATCCCCCTTTTGCACTCTTTGTTTGAGATCACCTTGTGCCTCTCTCATCTCTGCTCTTTGCACTCAATAGCAGAAAATAATATTAGGCAAAAGAAATGACATCAATAATAAATTTGGTAGTGGAGTGGAACGTGTTTTTCAACAAATGTGGGCTGCTGTTGAAATTTATACTCATGGCCATCAATGCAACAGTTGCTATCAAATCTAGGAGAACCCATAGCCGCCAAATTTGACTAACAAATTAATTAAACATTTTGTTACTTTTGGATTTCTAATATCTTGGTTGAAGTTAAATTTGACCAGACAAGACAAGGGAAATGTTAGGTATGGGCCTAAATCAATAACAAAATGGATGCCGACATATTTGAAGTCCGTAACTATAGAGCTCAAGATTATTCTATCACTCTCAAATAGACTAACTGGAAGAGGTGTACTTTCTGAAAACTACATACTCATATATTTATACCACAACTTAAAAATTCAGTGTATTTCCAGAATTATCTGGCTTCTATATCACTTATGGTTATTTCACCAAAACTAGACTTGTTGCTTCTTAAATTGTTGCTCTGTGAGAAAATGCAACTAGTTCGCGCGAAAAATCCAGGTTCATTGGGCTGAGGCAACGCCGCGTCCTCAGTGCTTAACATGAGAAACACTGAAGACATTTCCGGCCTGTCATCTGCTGCATTCTGAACGCATAACAACCCGACTTGAATGCATCTCTTCACTTGGGATTCCAAGTACCAAGTATTATAGCTTGGATCCATCAGTTCTAACTCTCTGCTTTCCTTCCAAAGAAGCCATGCCTACAATAGTTAATATTGTATGAAGTAGCCCAATACATGTCTACACAGTAAACTTTTTATGAGAAATATATTCCACTATCACTACTCTATTGCCCCAAACTGTTCATTATTAGTATTAGAATTACGCCCATCGTCCCTTAAAATGCCTTATAAGGCCAGAGAGTTATCCAACTCTAAATATTAAAGCATGATGATTTACCAAGTCGCAAGGTGGCTTCAACAATAAACAACAGTGGAAAAGCAATAAAAGACTGCACCTGTTCCAAGAGGTTTTGGTAACAAGAAGGATGCTTGAATGCTCTGTTCTTTTTTCCACTCACAATTTCCAATATCACCACTCCGAAGCTAAATATGTCCGACTTGATGGAGAACTTTCCGTTATATGCATACTCGGGAGCCATATAACCGCTGCAATGAGTTGTTATAAATTAAATATATGTATGTATAAGTGTGTGTATTTGAGTATTTATGAATCTTACTATGTTCCAATGACTCTTTCTGTTCGCGCAGTAGTTTGATCCCCTTCAAACATTCTTGCTAAACCGAAATCTGAAATCTTTGCGTTCAGGTTCTCATCTAACAATATATTGCTCGTTTTCAGGTCTCTGTGGATGATTTTTAGCCTGGAATCGTGGTGGAGGTAAAGAAGGCCTTTTGCTACCCCCATAATAATAATGAATCGTTTCGGCCAGGTCAGTGTTGCACTTCTACTCTGATCTGCAAGTGGTGAAGATTTTAACGAGTATAAGAAGGGGGTGGAGCAGATGGATTCTGTTTGATTGTTAGTGGCTTTTATATGAAAAAACCATAGAAGGATTGATTAATCAAACCAAAAATGAAATAGTCCAGGCTTTTGTTCTGCATGTACTCATAGATTAACATATTTTCCTCCCCTTCTGTGCAACATCCTAGAATTCTTACTAGGTTCCTGTGTTGGAGTTTGGCAATCAAAATAACTTCGTTTTCAAACTCCTCATGACCTTGCCTAGAAGTTCCCAACATTCTTTTCACTGCAAATGCTTCTCCTGTTGGTAGGTTTCCCTGGAATGGCCGCACACAAAAACAACAACTTATAACGAACACATAGTTATTTGCACGTGTATTTAAATGATAGTTGTTACCTTGTAAACAGGACCGAAGCCACCTTCTCCAATTAGGTTCTCTGCTGAGAAGTTGTCTGTGGCTGCTGAAATAGTTGCCAAATTGAATAAAGGTAGCTCCAATTCATCCCTTACATTCTTAGAAGCTGTCAAAACAGTTAGTTAGTCATACATTTGTTTCAGTTCTCTGTATATACATTTCATGTCTAAACAATCAGTAATTTGACCTTGTCTCTTGCGTCTCATCCGTAGAAAAAACCCTCCAAAAGTTAAGCCCAGTATAAGCACTCCAAACGCAGAAGCAGCGGCAGCAGCTATAAGCTTCAAGTCTCTCTTTGCTGGCCCTGTCCCGTGTTCTGAGGCAAAACATCAACCATTAGTAATAAGGCTTGATAAAATATGCACTGAGATATTCATTCATCCCACCAAGTTCTGAAACAGGCACACGAATATAGAGAGTTGGCCCTGCTCTATCCTCTCCGCTAAACTCCCTGACATCAATCAAGTCCCCGAACCACATCAAGCAGTTGCTTCCACGATCCGAGTACGGATCAGCATAGGCGGTGCAGTTACAGTCGCTTAAGCATCTTCTGCGACATTCAACAGAGCTCATACCGGCGTTTAGCTGAAAATTCAGTGAATCAGGGAACTTGATTCTATCCATCTTTAGAAACTCATCTCCCTTTCTGCAATCCAATGGTGGATCTCTGTAACATCCGCTTCTCCACTCATATATTCTCCATTCCTTTTCAGATTTTGGTTTGAATCCCCTCAAACACTCACATACCGGTATCTTGTCAATCTTACAGATACTGTTATGACCGCACCTGCCATAACTGTCACACGAGTCTCCTGGCGAGGCCATCATGAGATTCCAACTATCTTTCTGATCGTTCCTTATGTATCCCTCAAGCATGCCCGAGTAGTTCATTGTGATCCTTATGATCACTGAATCACTGAAAGGGTTGAATAGAGAGATCAACCTGCCCTGATCTGATGTGAATTCAGTTTTCCAGTCTTGATCAGGTGAATGTGGAAATCCAGCCAAGTGGTCGCACCAGAAGATCGTCCTGTACACTCTTTCTTGCCCCTTGGAGATGACTAGTTGAGACAATCCGTGGTTTTCGATCCTGTAACTGAATTTTCCGACAGATGGGTCGTCAGCAGCTTTCCACGACGTCAGATATTTACCCTGATCTCGGGTCATCTTCATTCCAGGTAGCCTCGTGTCGCCTGGGTAGTCGAAACTCTGCCATATGTAGACCGCCTGTGAGAAAGATTGGGGTATTAGTTTGTCTACGATAACGAGGTTGCCAGAATCCAGAAGCTGCAGAACTGGAGTTGATGCAGCTATGAAGGAACTGGAGATCCATATGGTTGTTGTACCCTGTGCTGAGGTGAGGATCAGACATCCGTTGTTGGTCAGATTCAGGAATCCTGTTCGGCCCGTGATCGGGCTTTCTCTGTTGCGACCCAGACCACGACGTCTGGCGTATCTCTGTACCAAATTCCTAGGAATCTACCTGTATTTTGCCAGGAGAAAGAATCCTAGCTCGAATATTCGGGCTGGAGAGATTAATACCTCTCCGTCAGGAAGAGTTTGGTTTGGAGAAAGTGTTTCTGTAGCAATGCAGGATATGAAAATGGTGAGGAGAGACAAAACAGCATAGAGGAGTTTTGTGAATTGTGAATGCTCCATTTCCTGATGGTTAGTGTGTTGTTAATTGGGAAGAGGTGAAATCTGAAGTTTTATTTTGATGCACTTTAAAAGTCAAGAAGGATACCTGTTCAAGGAGACCTCTCCTAGAATTCTTCTCTGATTACCAATTAACGGTCTTCATCGATTATGAAATTATTGTAGCATAATATTTTTGACCGTGTAAAAGAAAACCATCATGTAATGTGGGTTTTTGAGGGTGTTTGGCTGAGCTTATAAGCTGCTGCAAATTGTTTGTTAAATAAGCTCTTAAACAGCTTTTAAATTGTGAAAGTAAGTTCCAACAGCTTATAAGCTTACCTGAATATAAGTTGCTCAACTCTAACTTATTTTTCATAAGCTTATAAGCAATCATGAAGTTACCAAAATAACCTTATTATAGTTCGTTATTTCCTACATATGCACTATCAACTCACATCCCGTCAATTTTATTTCTCTAGCAATGATTTTATCTCTCTAACTCACGATTCTTTCTCTAGCTTATAAGATCAATTATCCAAACACTTTAACAACTTATAAGCTCTTAAGACATTACCTCTTATAAGCTCTCTAAAATAAGCTTAGCCAAACACTCCATTTATCTGCATTTTTGGTTCTACTTTTTGTTAAATCTGATTTAGACTGGCAAACTACTCTAACTTTTCATTATTCACCACTTATATGTATAGACTTGCAAATTGCAACCATTTCTACGTACTAGTCTAACCTTAGATGTGTTTGTTGGTGCCATCTTTTCTTTGTATGCAATTAGAAATTCCGTATGTATTGTCAATTGTAGGATCTCATAGTTGAAATTGGGTATCTTTAATTCTATACGAAAAATCACTTTCACTAAGAAGGGTTAGTCTTCGAGAATAATGTTGGAAAAAGTGTACAAAACAGTACAGAACTTACCGAGCGTACTACAACTTGAAACCGAAAGGTAGAAGAAGATCAAACTTAATAATGAACTTAAAACAAGAAAAACAGAAGAAACTGATAAAACCGTATACTATTGCCGAGTCGAGGAGGCCTCTTTCCGCAAGACGAGATACACCCCGATAGTAGTGCTCTCGGTTCTGATGTATCGTCCCCAAAGATAAAATGGCAGCGTCTCTTAGGTGGCAGCACCGCAAACCAACGAGCTCCGACGAACTCGAACGAGGCGAGGACAGAGCTTGGACACGAGCTATGGATACAAAGAGCGCTTCGGAATGCAGATTGGTAGTAGGTTGCTAATGCTGGGGAGACATATCCTATTTATAGGCGTCGTCCCCCTCATGAGGAGCTTGCTGGAGTCAACACTCGTATTGATGTCGGGTGTTACGAAGTTATATCCCCCATTGAGTGCAGATGGGGTTACGCGGCGGTTTCAGGAGACAAGGTGGGAGTTACACCCACGTTTCCCGTAGAGCCATCATGTCAGGGTGTTATCGGCATTTACAATGAATCTTGACAACGGGTGCGTCCAAGTTCATTGGACGTATCCGGACATCTCTTCAAGTGTACAAAAGGCCATCATGTCAGGTGTTACGAAGTTATATCCCCCATTGAGTGCAGAGAGGGTTACGCGGTGGTTTCTGGAGACAAGGTGAGAGTTATACCCATGTTTCCCGTAGAGCCATCATGTCAGGATGTTACCGACAGTTACGGTGAATCGGATAGCGGATGCGTCCAGGTTCATTGGACGTATCCGGACATCTCTTCAAGTGCACAAAAGGTCCAACGGATTGGGCCACACGAGTTGGGCCTCGGACCAACTTCATCTTTGGGCTCGATCAAACGCTGATCCAAAAGGTACGGACATTAGGCCACGGAACCAGGCCCACGAACAAGCCCAAAGATCACCCAAAGACCAATTGCCAAGATCCAAGTCCTCGGACCACGGGCGGTGGGCCGGACGTCGGCGCCGGGCGGCGGCAGACGGCGATCAAGTCGTGGGCTTTTCAGCCCATCACTTGTGCACATAATTATACTAAGTATTCAATGAACCACTTATATAGATAATTAATGATGATACATTAATCGATAGGGGATAATCATTAATTAATCTATGCTTATCCCCTTAAGCACATAACTTCATGTTTAAGTGACCAACCTTGATTCATTATTTCTCACTCACCGGAAATCGAATTTGAGAATGTAAATACACCATGATCATGTAGGGAAAACTGATTTTAACCATCTCCCGATGATCTATCTTGGATGTTTAATTCACCATACATTGATTATATTCCTAGCATGCGTCTATATAATTAATTGCAACACGTAGGGGTTTTCTCGTGTTTACCTTTGAATCTGTCGAGGTGGATCAGGATGAACGGATCGAGACTCATGCTTTGATCTTCTGGATTGTATCCCGGTTGCCCAATCTCCAACGCCGAGTGAGGACGATCTATGGAGAATGCTACGTAAAATCACCCTAATCCTCTAGTAATTTTCAAAATATCTCACCATGAACTATGGTGATTCTCGAAAATTATGCTTGGATAATTGTGAGGATTAACCTTGATCTTATCTCTTACCTTATATTTATAATGCATTACCATAATCCCATTAGGAAAGGATCCATGCATATCCCATAAATATAATAATATATTTATGGATAAAGAGAATCAAATCCTTACCATAGAGAGAGGATAGGGGCGCGATTTTCATCGTACTACGGCCTGGATGGGCGACCAGGGGATCAAATGCAAGGAATAAAGATGGGCCTCAAATAAATTAATTATCTTATGTTCAGCCTAGAACATAAATTAATTTATAAACATTCATTCATGCCACTAGAGAATAAATCTTGACTTACCCTTTATAACCGAAGGTGAGTCGGGCTTGCACTTAGACATTCTGAATCCTCGTATTTAAGATATCGCACGTCCATTAATTATTTAGAGCATTACATTGCTTAAAATAATTAATATCTTTAATTCCTTAAGTAGTACCACTCAACCTTATTATTGTACTTGAGCTAACTCAACTGCGGGGTTTAGTACAATAAACCTTTGAGCTCCTTAAGGGGACGCCATCATCCTAAACGGATATGGTGACTCGACACGAGATAACTAGCATGACATACAAGCACCGCCACCACCCAAGATGCGGAGAATATTGGGTTAGAACATATAACCTCACCCATAACAAGTCAAACTGATGGTCAAGAACTCATACTCACCTAATACCTTATCGAGGTTTAGATCATCGTAAGTCACCGAGATCTTGGTTCTTCACGAAGGTCGATATAGAAGAACTCATCTCACCGTGATCCTTCAATACGTCGAGACGCATCGGCATAGACAAGCAACCAAGTCAAGTCACTTCTTATCTATACATGACTATACCGACAACTCGTCCTCAAGTTGTCTCGGTGTGAAACTTTTATATCTCATTAAGCTTGACCAATCATACAAACTTACGTGATCTTCTACACAATGTATGATCTAACTTATATATGAGATAAGGGACACGATATATGCAATCAAGTAATCAATTCAGATAGGAGATTGTAATAGTGGTAACAGGAAACATTGTATACAAGCTCAACCAAACTGCTTTCAGTATACAAATCCAACAGATCATATACTCGAAACGTTGATCGATCCTATGCCGTCTAATTTTATAAAATTAAACATTATGCCACTCAAAATCTTGGTCAAAGTAGCTTCCTGACAACTTGACCACATATATATAATAATATTTCTATCTACTGATTTCCAACAATTCCCACATGAGTGAAAATAGTCATATGTATGTATTCAGACACAGCTCAGTACTCAAGAGATGTTAAAATATTTGGACGGTGGTTTATGGCATTGAATCTTCCAAAGTCAGTGCCATCGAGTACATAGGCGGATTAGTAGACACAATGCCTTAAACTATTCCCCCACAACCTGCACTGAGACAATGACATTAACACTTTAACACACCAACCTCATCCGTTTTCACGTTTGATTCCATTTTGGCCATGGACATCCACTTTGGATTCATAAGTGCTTTATTCGAAGCGATCCCACTTCACACTTACATTGGTGATTCTTTACCAAGTATCTTGTCATACTCAACCTCCTCGAGGTATTTTAGGAATCATTAAGAGTCGAAGACTCAATCTTACTACTAGGTAAGTTTTTCAACACTCGTGTGCTTTCTAGGGAACAGACTAACTTGAGTGTTTACACACGAACTCCCATAGCTTAGCTATCCCCTTGAACCAAGTTCTTGGGATCTCCAGTCATCATGGTTGGGTTACCACTATTATTGTTCTTAAGATGTGGATTTTAATCCCATTCCCTCTAGAAATTTGATCATTTGATCCTGGTCAACCATTTGATCAATGGATCTGCCAGATTATCTATTGACTTGACATAGTAAATTGAGATACCACTTGAGATCAAATACCTCACGGTATTATGTCACTCATGTATATGTCGAGACTTACCATTACACAAACCACTTTTCACTCTTCCAATATCCGTTTGGCTATAGCAATGAATCATCACCGGTGGCATAGGCTTAGAACAACATGGAATATCTTCCAAAAATTACGGAACCACACGGCTTCCTCACCAACTTAATCCAAACCTATGAATTCTGATTCCATGGTGGATCAGACTACACACGTCTGTTTCGTGGATCTCCAAGAAATAGCACATCCTCCAATCATGAACATATACCCACTTGTAGAAAGTGAATCTTTCATGTCAGATATCCATTGGTATCACAGTAACCTTCAAGTACTGGGGGATATCTCGTAAAATGCAGTCCATGATTTTAAGTATATTTCAAGTACCTCAAAACCCTCACTAAAGCCTTACAATTCTCCTTACTTGGATTGCTTGTGTAACGACTCAATTTGTTCATGACGTAAGTTATGTCAGGTCGGGTGCAGTTTGAAAGATACATCAAACACCCAATGACCTTAGTATAGTATTCTTGTCCAACAGGTCTACCTCTGTTCTTACTCAAGTGAACATTGAGCTCTAATTGGGTCTTAACAGGTAAACTATCAAACGCGTCAAATTTCTAGCACTTTCTCGACGTAGTGAGATTGTGTCAAGGTAATTCTGTCTGATCTTCTTAGAATCTTTATTCCAAGAATCACATCAGCTAACTCCATGTCCTTCATATCAAAATTTCTATTTAACATGCGTTTCGTGTCATTAATGACTTGACTATTGCTACCCATGATCAACATGTCATCTACATACAAACACAGTATAACATAGACATTATCATTTTCTTAATGTAGACATATTTATCACACTCGTTGATCTTGAAATCATTTTCTAACATAACGTTGTCAAATTTCAAGTGCTATTGCAACGTCACTTATTTCAAACTATATAGAGACTTCACCAGTTTGCATACCTTTCCCTTTTGACCAGGTACTACAAACCCTCCGAGTTGCTCTATTATACCTCATCCTTTAGGTCACCATTCAAAAATAAAGTCTTAACGTCCATTTGATGAATCTCAAGATTGAGCAAAGCAGCAATTGCGAGAAGCACCCTAATAGACGTAATCCTCGTCAAAAGTGAATAAGTATCGAATAAATCGTACTCTCTTTGTTTAAACCCTTTGACAACCAAATGGGCCTTATACTTTTCAATCGATCCATCTGGCTTGTACTTTCTTTTAAGGATCCACTTGCATCTTAAGGGCTTACAACCTTCTGGCAAATCAACCAACACTCAAGTGTGGTTTTGCAGAAGGAATCAATCTCACTTTGAACAGCCTCTCGCCAGAGCATCCCGTCTCACCGAGCATATGCTACTTTGATTGAAGTTGGTTTTTCTTCCAACATGAACGCAATATAGTCAGGACCAAAATCCTTTGGCGTTCTGACTCTACTGCCACGTCTCGATTCCGATCCCTCCGGATTAGACCTCGATCGTTTATTCGATGTCGGTTCTTCCTCCAAAGGTTTAGAACTCAAAGCTTCACCATCAAATCTATTGCTAGAATTGGCTTCACTTTTATCATTGTCTTTACAGGGATAAACACTTTCAAAGAATATAGCATTCATTGATTCAATCGTCGTCCCCATAGTCATATCCGGTACCTCTAACTTGTGTATCAGAAAACGATAGGTACTACTATTCAGTGCATACCCAATAAAGATACAATCGACTGTTTTAGGTCCAATTGTATCTTGTTTAGGAAGAGGCACCTCAACCTTCGCCAAACACCCCACACTTTGAGATATTTGTACGATGGCTTTCTTCCTTTCCATAACTTGTAAGGAATTACATTCTTACCCTTAAGTGGAATCTTGTTCAGTATGTAGTTGGCTTTCAAAACAGCTTCCCTCCACAAGTTCTGGGGCAACCCTGAACTAATCAACAAAGCATTCATCATCTCCTTAAGTGTTCAATTTTTACATTCAGCAATGTCATTAGACTAAGGTGAATAAGGAGTTGTTGTTTGATGTATTATACCACTTTCGTTGCATAATGCCTCAAAAGGAGCTACATATTCTCCCCACTTTCCGTATTACTCGGAAATTGGTCCGTCTTTTGTAGTGCATTCAATTGTACGGCTACTTGACCAATCTGATTTTCCAACATCTTTACGTGTTTCCCCATAGCCGTCACGATCGACTCCGGATGAGTTATTTTCGACCGGCATCGCTTATAAATGCACTCTGTTGAGTCGCCATCCGTTGCACCAAATCTTCTAAACTTGCTTCTTCGACTCTTGGATCATACCATTCTGCATGTGAAGCTCTTTGAGGTTGCTTGAAAATTATTCGGGTTGGCATCTGACGAGTTCGGATGATTTCTATTGTTTGGAGTGTATGCCGGATTCTCCCCCTGATGGTTCCTTTGATTTATAGATTGTACGTCCTCCGTCTCAATCTGGCGCTTCAACAGAGTGAATTGCTTCATCAGCTCGTCGTATCTCGAATCGCCTCGACGATTCGCTTTAACCATCGGTGTTCTCTCCGTTGGCCATTGATAGCTGTTGGCGCCATCTCCTCTAAAATACGGCTCACCTCGTCTACTCGTCGGTTCAATAAACAGCCCCCTGCCGACGCATCCACAATGCTCCTCGTCTGAAATGTCAGTCCACTGTAGAACTGCGTAATTTGTTGCTCCTTGGAGAATCCATGCTGTGGACATCGCCTCAATAGACCTCTGAATCTCTCCCATGCCTCGAATAGTGATTTGTCGTGGTTTTGGCAAAAATGGGAGATTTCGGCGATGATCTTCTGCGCTTTCGCCGGCGGAAAGTATTTCGAGAGAAACTTCGCAAAGTTTCCCCAAGTGTCAATGCCGCTCGGTCCAAACTCTTAAACCAATCTTTCACCGTCACAATGAAAACCGAACATGCGATCCGGATCGTGTCTTGTGGCACCCCATTCGCTTGATGGTGTCACAAATATCGAAAAGGTCTCGAGATGCGCATTCGGGTCTTCGCGACTCTCCCCAAACCGCCTCCTCCTTGACCATACTAATCGTACGGCTTCACCAAAATTGTTTGCATCCACGTCAGGGCCCCATCCGCCTCCTTGAACTGCTCGGTGGGAGGTCGGTACATAAAATTCAGCGGTCGCGTCTCGGGGTAGGGACAAGGAGTCCCATATTCGCCATCTGCGCAGCATCTCTCCAAATCGGCTAACATGCGTGCAGCTTGCTCGGGAGGAATGCCTCCGCTCGTGGATTAGCCGCCATTGCAGCCCGTCTCTTCTCTCGTCCTCTTCTCCTTGAGAACTTTTGATCTCGGATCTAATAATATTTCGTGAGGTCCCCGAGATCTTGTGCGATAAACTACCCGAGAAAAGAGAAATTCACTCTTGCAAAATAAATAAATAATAATAATATAACTTGAATTAATAAATCCAAATCGTCAAATTATTCCTACGCAATCTTAACAATCCCGAAGCGGTGCCAAAATTTGATCACTCACTTTATAACACTAAAAGTGTAAGTATATAGGTAAGTCAGTATCGTATCCACGGGGATTGTATCACGAAAACATAGAAGCTAGCTCAACGATAATTCATCATTATTCAAGCACAGAAATCGGGTGAGAGGTTTAAGGGCTTCAGAATTTAATCCAAAGCAGATGTAACCATGCAGAAAAATAAAATAAAGCAATAAACACTCGGATGGTAAAAACAGATAAGGATGACTAACCTTAGGGATGCATTAATCATATCCACAACGTATGTTTATCCTGTTCCTATTAGCCAATTTTAATCAAGACAAGATGAACGATCACAAATATAACCAACAACTTCAGTTACGACAATTGCGGCAGTAGATTACGAGTTTTCCCTACCATTCTAGGTGAAAACAAGTAACTCCAAAAGGATCACTAAGAATATGCTTCCTACGAAAGTTCCTATCTCAGCTACGACTCAAGGTTTATCCGTATCATGCATTCAAGATCGATTGACAATTAATACAGTTACGTAATTAACTGGCAACTAGATATGCATCAAGATTGATCAGAAATTAATACATATAAATAAGCACCAAGAATCATGAATCAATGCTTGGAAGGTAAATAACGATAACAGGAATCACAACATATAGGATCGAATCATGCAAACCCTAGGATTAGAACGAAAAATTACCTAGACATAATAAACGGAATAAAATACGAATAAATCATAAAAACGGAAATTAAATGCATAAAACCCGGATAATAGCGTTGGATGAACAATGGTTGGTCTTGAATCCAATCCCAAGCGATAAACGGAAAACAATCGGACAAAACGTTCCGAACGATAACAAAGCGATAAACTAAACTAGAACAATGCAAGAATTAAATCTAGAATTAAATGGAAGCTAAAGAAAAGCAAAACCGAGGAAAAAGCGAATAAATCATTGGGGCGGTGCGGGTCTAGGGAGGCGCAAGGGGGTGTGCTCCCCTATTTATAGAACTAGGGCGAAACCCTAATTCCTCATCTGCCGCGCCGTCTCGCGACTATGGCTAGCGGTCGCTAGCTCGGTCGCGAGGGATAAATTTTGCGCGCGCCCTCTCGCTCGCGGTCTCGCTATGTCGCGCATGGTTGGCTCGCGGCTCGGCTAGCGGTCGCTAGCCATGGTCGCGAAATCGACAATGAGTTCTCGTGCCGGGGCTTGCTCACAGGCACGCAGTCGCGGTCGCGTCGGGTCTTGGCCATCGGCTTGCTTAGCGGCCAGCCTAGCGATCGCTAGGATGGTCGCTAGAAGTAGGGTAGTTGTGCATTTTGGCTCGTGCTTCGTTCCTTGCTTCGATTTCCAACATATGAACCTACACAACACCAAAAGAATACCCAAGAGCAGTATCTTCTAGGAATAGATAAAACATTAAGAATCGATACATAAACGCACATTAAATGATCTAAACTCATCTTTAAATATCAACAATAAACGTGTAAAATGCGCGTTTATCACATATTAAAATACTAAACCAAGAATTAAATAAAGATAACATAAACCCAATTGAAAAGATAAAACCATAGAAATCCACGATAGAACTGTAACAACTCGAATCCGTAAATAATCTGAACTTGAATAAACTAACTACGAAATTCGAATGAAAAGAAATTAAAAGCTAAGCTAATAAATTGTATTCTAAAAAACGTACGTAAAGGTAAAGAAGTGTTCTATCTCGTAAAGCGTGAGGTGTACCCTTTCTAGTCTCAAAGCTACGCATATATCAACACCAGGCCTCGCGAGTCTCGCTCGCGATCGAGGGTCACAATGGAATATCGCGAGCCATCCTTCTGCTGCGCGTCCGTCTTTTCTCGTGGGATTGGCTCGCGACATAGTCTCGCGAGCAAATCTCGCGAAGCTTGTTTTCTCGGGGCTCACGGCCGGGCTCGCGACCACTAGGGCGGTCGCTAGTCTCGGCACCGATTCTTCTGGAGCAAAACTCGTGGCCAGGCTAGCGACCGTTAGGGTGGTCGCTAGTCTAGGGCGGTCGCTAGTCCCCTTTTCATTTTCTCTGTATTTTATTCGCGAGCTTTGCTCGCGAGTTCTGTTCGCGCGCCTATGTCGCGATCTCTCTCGGCCTAAAAATCCCTTTATCTCGTGATCCATCTTTTTTACATCTAAACATGTGCAAAAACGATACGAAATACACACGGCATAATATATTTCAAGGTAAACATAAACATATCAAATGACAGCTCAAAAGATCACTTATCAAATATAAACTGAACAAATAAGGCCTTATAAATTAGGTAAAACTGAGGTTTATCAGTGAGGTCAAAATAGGTAAATCTAGATTGGTTATTAATTATAAAGGTATTAATGACATTCTAGAGTTTGACGGATATTTTATCCCGAATAGAGGACATCTTATCAATTGTATTAGGAATGCTAAGGTATTTTCCAAGTTTGATTGCAAGTCAGGTTTCTACCATATTCGCATGGAGGAATGGAGTAAGAAGTTCACAGCTTTCTCTACTCCACAAGGGCACTACGTTTGGAACGTGATGCCAATGGGGTTAGCTAATGCACCCCATATATTCCAAAGAACAATGGATAATATTTTCAAAGATTATTTCTCTTTTATGTTTGTCTATATTGATGATATTCTCATAACATCAAAAAATATGGATGAACATGTTAGACATTTGGAGATCTTTGCAGATGTCTGTCAAAAAGAAGGTTGGTACTGTCCGAAAAGAAGGTAGTCATCGCTATCCGAAAGATTAAGTTTTCGGGTATTGAGATCAAGAGACGGGGATCATTCTGTAGGATCACATTGCGCAGAAGGTGCAGAACTTTCCAGAAGATATCAAGGAGAAGAAGAAACTCCATAGTTTTTTGGGAGTTGTTAATTTTGCAGGAATGTTCATCAAAGATCTTGTAAAGCATAGGAAAGTCTTTAACCCATTGCTAAATAAAGATGTTCTATTCATATGGACGGACGAACATCGTGAAGGGATGAAAAGCTTGAAGGAGGTTTGCAAAACCCTCCCAAAGCTTTTGATACCTCAGGAAGAAGACGACTTAGTCCTGTACACAGATGCGAGTGATCATTGGTGGGCAGTTGTGCTTACATCACTCCACTTAGAGTGGAACCATGCAGATACTGTAGCGGTCTCTTCCCTGAAGAAAATGTTGTGCACTGGCACATCAATGAAAAAATTTCTTTGCAGTTCGACAGGCTTTTAAGAAATGGCCTATTTTCTTACTTGCGAAGAAATTTACTTTAAAAGTGGATAACACTCAAGTTAAAGCTTTTTTAGTAAATAAGATTGAATCTAAGCCATAAAAGGCTAGATTATTAAGATGGCAAGTTGAATGCCAATATTATATTTATGATATTGTCGTTCTTAAATCTCATGAAAATATTCTTACAGATTTTTTGACGAGAGATGAAGCCGAAGAAAATTGACTCCATTATCACAGTCCAAATGCATCTCCGGGAGAACCTGGAACTGCTCATAAGGGAATGGGATGAATGTGTCATTCATGCCAAACAGGCAGGGAGAATTCAAGTTGGGGATGTTGATACGATCCTCGTTGGTACGAAGGATCTATCGACACGCGAACGGAAGAAAGAACAAGATGGAATATCTCAAAACCTCTGAATCTAACCCAAGAAGTGATATAGGTCAGTATTAGGGATGGCAATGGACCGGATCTGGCTAGGTCCAGATCCATATCCGTAATTTTTTGCTTGGGTCCGGATCCGATCCAGATCCATTGGGTCCAAAAAAATTAGATTCAGACCCAGATCCATAAGATCCACAGGGTCCAGGGTCCAGACCCAAATCCATATATTTTCTCTTCTAAAATAAATTCTAAATCAAATATAATTCACAGTAACACCATAATAATAATAATAATCTAAATACATATAACGCTATAATAATTATTTCAAAATTCTACAATCATCACTACACAAGAAGATGTTAGTTACAAATTTACTTTTGCTTTCATGACAACAAATAATATTGCAATATTAATAGAAGAAGTAGCACACATATTTTAGCAAATAGACCACTCATATACAAAATTTTCTCAATTACAAGATACAAATTTCTAATATTATTAACATACCATCCAATTTCGTAACCTAGTTTATCCAACTTCGACTAGAAAGAAAAATAATATAATACACTTATAAATATAAATAAAAATTATATGTACATATATATTATATGGATCCATGGACCGGATCTGGACCGGATCTGAATCTCAAAAGTCGAGATCCAGATCCAGATCCAGATTTTAAAAGAATGGTCCGGATCCGGTCCAGATCCGTCGGATCCTATTTTTTGAAGATCCAGATCCGGAAAAATAGATCTGGATCTACGGATCTGGACCGGGTCCGAGATCCACTGCCATCCCTAGTCAGTATGTCGCCTATACCCCAACGTGAAATTGACGCAGCAACTCGGGGACGATGAATGACACACAAACGATGGATGAATGTCTCGTTGATACGTCGATAAATGAATTACTTGACAAATCTCAAGAAATTCGAAGAGCTAATGAAGAGAGAATAAAACTCATATATATTCGTAAATCAAAAGCTGAATATTTTCGTATGCTTACAAGCCTTTATATAGGCTGAAAAATGGAACTCTAATCCTAATGAAAGAATGACTCCTTATCAAAGAAGAACTCTAATTTACAAAAGAAGTTTTAATAGACTAGGACTCTAGATAATCAAGCCTAAAATCTTTGAAAATCTTGATACAAAACGTGGCCCATATGCCACATAATAATTAAATTCACCAAACTTGGGCTGCATCATTCCCCTTCTCTTGAGAAGTATTTGTCCTCAAATCCAAGTCGTCACCTACATCAAACGGACTCACCCACTTCAATTCACTAGCCATCGTAAGAAAAGACTTTTGGGCTACTCCCTTCTCCTTACTTCCAACCCTTTGCCCAACCGACTTCACCATCTCCGACTCTTTTTGCAACATCACTCACGATATGGATAATGTATAAAGATATGGATAATGTATAATGATGAATACATAGCCCAGAAACAAACGCGGAAACGAACGACGAACAGATAGGATGGATACTCCAATACCCCTAAAGTCAACCTCAAAGAACCGCAGGCAATACTTGACCCCTACGACCCAAAGAGCAACTCACCTCAAAAACACGGGAGCGATGAACGGATGGACGAACGAACGTATGGCTCTGATACCAAATGATACGATCCTCGTTGGTACGAAGGATCTATTGACACGCGAACGGAAGAAAGAACAAGATGGAATATCCCAAAACCTCTGAATCTAACCCAAGAAGTGATATAGGTCAGTATGTCGCCTATACCCCAACGTGAAATTGACGCAGCAACTCGGGGACGATGAATGACAAACAAACGAGAGATGAATGTCTCGTTGATACGTCGATAAATGAATTACTTGACAAATCTCAAGAAATTCGAAAAGCTAATGAAGAGAGAATAAAACTCACATATATTAATCAAAAGCTGAATATTTTCGTATGCTTACAAACCTTTATATAGGCTGAAAAATGGAACTCTAATCCTAATGAAAGAAGGACTCCTTATCAAAAAAGAACTCTAATTTACAAAAGAAGTTTTAATAGACTAGGACTCTAGATAATCAAGTCTAAAAATGCTGCGAAAATCTTGATACAAAAACGTGGCCCATATGCCACATAATAATTAAATTCACCAAACTTGGGCTGCATCAGATGTGACCAGTTTCACCACCGAATTAGAGAATGCATACGGAACGAGGGTTCGCTCCAATCCGTAATGCATCGCCCACTCTCCAGTCGATTCGAAGATCGGGCAATGAGTTCTTTCCGCATGCAATGGTATACCTGTAGCAAATGGTTCAAGTACCCTTAGCACGAGTGCTAAGTTGGTGGATTCTTCGGAATCACCGACCCAAGCAAAAGATGATGACCATGTGTCACAACCTGACTCACCGTGTCAACCTAGCACCTCTGGGGAAAAAGTGAGAGAGATCAGCCTTAGGCCCATGATTGGAAAATCTGAGGTTGATACTAATATTTTTGATATTTCTCCTACATGGCAGGCATACCAATCCAGTTATGAGAAGTTGCAGACAAGGAAGAATGTCCATCCTGAACACATCAGGGTTGATGTCTCGGGAAAATATCCCTGAATATGGATGTCCACCGGAGCTAATCCATAGGATGTCAAGCTATGGTATGATTTTGGGGCACTCGTCTCAGTTTATACTATCACTCCAATTTTCATCGAGATCAAGGGTCTACCAAAATGGATCCAAGAAGCGGTGCACGATTCCTGGGCATATAACCCAAGTCTCAGCAGGGGAGATGTGTTGGAGCTATATTTCATCAGTGAAGCTCCAGACCCTGTCAGAAAAGGAAGTCACGAAGCCTTTCACTACATTAGGCTTTGACGACCTTATACAAAGGCCCTGAATAATATTAAGGCCCCGACATCGGATTTCACCTTGGTCGCCACATTTTCAGAAGACCAGATTACTACGCGGCGAGCATGGGGTCTATGGGTTTGTCTCAGAGAGATGGACAAAGTCAAGTTTCCATTCAAGTTCTTCCAGAACTCGGCGAATGGAACTTTCCTGTTAAACACCATGACAGGAAAAACTACAAGTTTCGCAGAGAGTTTCTTCGAAAAGAAGAGGACGCTCCTCTGGAAAAATAAGGTTGCGACGAGCAAGGAGACTCATCGCAAATTTTGCAACATGGCTCATTTTGGGCACTGGACGTCAAGAATTTGTTTAGACTGTCCGAAACAGAAGGAGCCAGAATTCAAAAAATGATTCTTACCGAAAGAAGACAAGAAGAAGTTCTGAGCAGACGAGTATGAGGAGCGTCGGGTTCCTCCTAAAAGAACACCTCGAGCACCTCCAAAAAAAGCAAGGTGGCCGACAAAGAAAAGAGATTCATGTGACTCTAAGGCAGAAGATTACCGACCAAATAAAAAACGACATGGGTTGGTAAAACGACAAGAAGATTCCCACTAAGCAGAAGATAGTGGAAAATGAGTTATGACTTCACCTTCGAGCAACGGACAATGTCAGCATAAGAAAGTGGAGCACGTAGAGAGCCATTATTAAAAGATGGCCCATTTGCATGTGAAGAAAGCAAAAACCGGTCGTCCTTTCATAATACCGATGGTACGTGTCTTAAAACCGGACGAAGAGTTGGATAAATGATATGGACCCGCCATCACATGCGAGCAAACTGTCTTGGAGAAAAAAAAATCTGAGGCAATAATTCAAGACATTATGTGGATCAAACCTCTATATAAACAAGAGTCGAAGGAAGCTCAGATCATCGAGCATCATCCAAGTTTCCTTCAAACCAAAGAAAAATAATTTTCTCCCTGTAATAGTGTGATAGTTTTCTTTTCCAAGTTTCTTTCCTTTTAATTTTAAGTTTTTAGAGTTGCATGTGCGGAGAGCACCCAACTACCATAGGTAGCTAAAAGAGTTGGTCTCCTCCCTAAAGGAGATACACTTATGTATTAAATGTTTCCTAATTCCTCAATAAAAGATGAAGGCTTTCGCCCGACAATTTCTAGTGTCTTTTTAAATAATCTTCCATAGAGATCGCCCTGATACCATACGTCCCGAATCGAAAGAAACGAGGGTTGTGCTGAGTGTTGCCGTAGGAGGTCCGTAGGTAGGAGTCCATCGGTTGAGATCGTGTGGTTGGTAGAAGCTCGAGAGGAGCTCAGAAGCCCGTAAAAATCCGACGATCCGAAGGAGTCCCGGCAACACTATGGTCAACAGGTATAATGACGAAAACTCGGTTGATTATTTTAATTTGGTACGAAAGCATGTTGTGCCTGATAGTTAAACATGTTTTATCTCCATATATGGATGTGTTTTGGATAATAGCAATATAAAGCATGAATGAATGGTGATTTGAAGGATAATTTGGTCTTTGATATATGAAATGGATAGATCTTGTATGTTTTTATGATTTGGGTTGAATTTTATATGTGTGTTATGAATTTGGGTGTTTGATGATAGTACCTTCTTCTATATATATATATAGGCAAAGAAATGACATCAATAATAAATTTGGTAGTGGAGTGCAACGTGATTTTCAACAAATGTGGGCTGCTGTTGAAATTTATACTTATGGCCATCAACGGAACAGTTGATGCTATCAAATCTAAGAGAACCCATACTAGCCGCCAAGTTTGACTAACAAATTAATTAAACATTTTGTTACTTTTTTGGATTTCTAATATATTGGTTGAAGTTAAATTTGACCAGACAAGGCAAGAGAAATGTTAGGTATGGGCCTCAATCAATAACAAAATGGATACCGACATATTTAAAGTCCATAGAGCTCAAGATTATTCTATCACTCTCAAGATTATTCTTTGTGAAAACTACATACTCATATATCTATACCACTACTTAAAAATTCAGCGTATTTCCAGAATTATCTGGCTTTTATCTCACTCATGGTTATTTCACCAAAACTAGACTTGTTGCTTCTTAATTTGTTGCTCTGTGAGAAAATGCAACTAGTTCGCGCGAAAAATCCAGGTTCATTGGGCTGAGGCAACGCCGCGTCCTCGGTGCTTAACATGAGAAACACTGAAGACATTTCCGGTCTGTCATCTGCTACATTCTGAACGCATAACAACCCGACTTGAATGCATCTCTTCACTTGGGATTCCAAGTACAAAGTATTATAGCTTGGATCCATCAGTTCTAACTCTCTGCTTTCCTTCCAAAGAAGCCATGCCTACAATAGTTAATATTGTATGTGTTGGAAAAAGGTGTACAAAAGCGATGCAGAACTTGCGGGCGTACATACAACGTGAAGCGAAGGTAGAAAGATCAAAACTAACAATGAATTTGAAACTAGAAAGCAGAATAAAATACGATTAACCGTATTCTAATGCCGAGTCGAGGAGGCTCTTTCCATAAGACGAGATACGCCCGTAGTGCTCTCGGTTACGCGATCGTCTCCAAAGATAAAACGGCAGCGTCTCGTGGGTGGCGGCACCGCTGACCAACGAGCTCCGTGACTGGAATGAGGCGAGGACAAAGCTTGGACACCAGCTATGTATGCGGAGTGCTTTGGAATGCTAGAATGCAGATTAGCGATGGTTGGCTTATCTTTGGGAGACATGTCCTATTTATAGGCGTCGTCCCCTCATGGGGAGCATCTTGGAAGTCAACACCGCATTGATGTCGGGTGTTACGGAGTTATGTCCCCATTGAGTCTGTGGCGGTTTACGGAGACAACGTGGGCACGTTTCCGCAGAGCCATCATGTCGGGCGTTAAAGCGACGGTGACGAATCTGGACAACGCGTGCGTCGGGTTCATTGGGCGTATCCGGACGTCTCTTCAGTGCAGCGAGGCCCAACGGATTGGGCCACACGAGTTGAGCCTCGCACAACTCCATCGCACAAACGAGCCCAACGGATTGGGCTACACGAATGGGCACCGGACCAACTTCATCTTTGGGCTCGATCAAACGTTGATCCAAAATATAAGGACAATGGGCCACGGAACCAGGCCCACGAACAGCCCAAAGACCACCCAAAGACCAATTGCCAAGATCCAAGATCCAAGATCGAAGATCCAAGATCCAAGATCCAAGATCCACGATCCACGATCCGGACCACGGACCACGGAACCGGGCCGGGCCGGGCCGGGCCGGGCCGAGCCGGGCCGGGCGGGCGGCACGCAGCGGCGGCGCGGGCGTGGCGGCTGGCGAGCGGCAGGCCGGGCAAGAACACCCGGGCCGGGGCGGCGGCGGCGGCGGCGTGTCTTGTGCGTGGGCTTCCGACCCATCACTTGTGCACATAATTATACTAAGTGTTCAATGACCCACTTATATAGACAATTAATGAAGGTACATTAATCAATGTGGGATAAGGATTAATTAATCCATGCTTATCCCATTAATCACATAACTCCATGTTTAAGTGACCAACTTTGATCCATTATTTCTCACTCATGAAATCGGTTTGAGAATGTGAATACACCACGATCATCTACTCGGGCGTAGATCGATCCTATGCCGTTTAATTTCACAAAATTAAGCGTTCGTCACTCAAAATCTTGGTCAAAGTAGCCTCGGAAACTTGACCACATATATAATATTATATATATATGCACGCGATTTTCAACAATCCCACATGAGTGGAAATAGCCATATGCATGATCTGACACATTCGATCCTCAAGAGATGTTAAAATATTTGGACAGTGGTTTATGGCCTTGAACCTTCCATAGTTAGTACCATCAGTACAGGCGGATTAGTGGACACGATGCGCCGAACTATTCCCCACAGGCAATCAAACAATGGTATTAACACTTTAACACCTCAACCTCATCCGTTCTCACGTTTGATTCCATTTTGGCCATGGACATCCACTTTGGATTCATAAGTGTTTTGTTTGAAGCGGCCCCACTTCGCACTTACATAGGTGATTCTTTACCGAGTATCTTGCCATACTCAACCTCCTCGAGGTATCTTAGGAATCATTAAGAGTCAACGACTCAACCTCACCACTAAGCGAGTTTTCAACACTCGTTTGCTTTCTAGGATGGACTAACTCGAGTGTTTATACACGAACTCATATAACTTAGTTCTCCCATTGAACCAAGTTCTTGGGATCTCCAGGTCATCATGGTTGGGTTACCACTATGATTGTTCTTAAGATGTGGATTTTAGTCCCATTCCTCTAGCAACTTGATCATTTGATCCCGGTTCACCCTTTGGTTAGCGGATCGCGGATTATCTATTGACTGACATAGTCGATTGATATAACCCCACTGAGATCAAATGCCTCACGGTATTATGTCGCCGGCGTATATGTCGAGACTTACCATTATCAAACCACTTTTACGCCGCTTCCAATAGCTGCTTGGCTATCACGTTGAATCATCACTGGTGGCGCGGGTTTAGACCAACATGGAATATCTTCCAAAATTACAGAGCCACTCGGCTTCCTCACCGACTTTATCCAAAGCTATGAATTACGATTCCATGGTGGATCGGGCTATACGTCTGTTTCGTGGATCTCAAGAAACAGCACCTCCCCGATCGTGAACACGCACCCACTTGTAGAAAGTGAATCTTTCGTGTCGGATATCGATTGGCATCACGGTACCGCTTGATGCAGGGGATATCTCGTGAAATGCAGCCCATGATTTTGAGTATACTTCAAGTACCTCAAAACTCTCACTAAAGCCTTCCAATGCTCCTTGCTTGGATTGCTCGTAACGACTCAATTTGTTCACCAGTATGAGCTATGTCGGGTCGGGTGCAATTTGTAAGATACATCAAACACCGATGACCTTAGCATAGTCTTCTTGCCCAACAGTTCACCGCTGTTCTTACTCAAGTGAACATTGAGCTCTAATGGGTCTTAGCAGCAAACTATCAAACGCGTTGAATTTCTTAAGCACTTTCTCAGCGTGGTGAGATTGTGTCAAGACAATTCCGTCGATCTTCTTAGAATCTTGATTCCAAGAATCACATCAGCTAAACCCATGTCCTTCATGTCAAAATTTCTATTTAACATGCGCTTTGTGTCATTAATGACTTGAGTATTGCTACCATGATCAACATGTCATCTACATACGGACACACTATAACATAACCATTATCGGTGTTCTTAACGTGACACATTTGTCACACTCGTTGATTTTGAAAC
This sequence comes from Salvia rosmarinus, assembly GCA_036937905.1. Classification (NCBI taxonomy): domain Eukaryota; kingdom Viridiplantae; phylum Streptophyta; class Magnoliopsida; order Lamiales; family Lamiaceae; genus Salvia; species Salvia rosmarinus. The sequence continues at coordinate 103,230,697 of CM072819.1, forward strand.
CATTTGCCAACATTACATTGTCAAATTTCAAGTGCCATTCAGCGGCGCTTGTTTGAAACCATATAGAGACTTCACGAGTTTGCATACCTTACCTCTCGACCGGTACTACAAACCCTTCGGGTTGCTCTATATATACCTCATCCTCGAGGTCACCATTCAAAAATGCGGTCTTAACGTCCATTTGATGAATCTCAAGATTGTGCAAAGAAGCGATTGCGAGAAGCACCTAATAGGCGTAATCCTCGTCACGGTGAATAGGTATCGAAGAAATCGTATCCTCTCTTTGTTTAAACCCTTTGACAACCAAGCGGGCCTTATACTTTTCAATTGATCCATCGCATTGCTTTCTTTTAAGGATCCATTTGCATCCTAAGGCTTACAACCTTCTCGCAAATCAACCAACACCCAGTGTGGTTTTGCGAGAATGGAATCAATTCGCTTTGACGACCTCTGCCGAGCATCCCGTCCCGACCGAGCATAGGCTACTTTGATCGAAGTTGGTTCTTCGTCGACATGAGCGCAATATAGTCGGACCAAAATTCTTTGGCGTTCGACTCTCTCGCCACGTCTCGGTTCGACCCTCCGGATCGAACCTCGATCGCTATGCGATATCGGTTCTTTCTCCAAAGGTTTAGAACTCGAAGCTTCACCATCGCTCTATTGCTGAAGCGGCTTCATTTTATCCTTGTCTTTCTGAGGATAAACACTTTCAAAGAATATAGCATTCCTTGATTGATCGTCGTCCCCACAAATATATCGGTACCTCGACACATGGATCGAAACGATAAGTATTGCTGTTCGGTGCATACCCAATAAAGATACAATCATTGTTTTAGGTCCAATTGTAACTTGTTTGGGAAGAGGCACCTCAACCTTCGCCAAACACCCCACACTTTGAGATATTTGTACGATGGCTTTCTTCCTTTTCACAACTCGTGAGGAGTGACATCCTTACCTTTGAGTGGAATCTTGTTCGGTATGTAGTTGGGTGTCAAAGCGACTTCCCCACAAGTTCTGGGTAACCACAGAACTAATCAACAAAGCATTCATCATCTCCTTAAGTGTTCGATTTTCGTTCAAGAACGCCATTAGGTGAGGTGAATAAGGGCTGTCGTTTGATGTATTATACCACTTTCGTTGCATAATGCCTCAAACAGACTACATATTCTCCCCTCTATCACTCGAGCAGTCTTAATTCGACGACATTAATTGATTCTCGGCCGTTCTTGAAGTTTTTAAAAGCTTCAATAGCACCGTCTTTACTTCTTAGAAGGTAAAGATAACAATATCTTGTACAATCATCAATAAGCGTGATGAAGTACTTTTACCACCTCTAGTTTGTACAAACTTTAAATCACACACATCGGTGTGAATAAGTTCTAGAGGCTTAGTGCTCCGTTCTCACCGAATGAAGCGGTAACTTAGCCATTTGGCTTCCACACAAACCTCACATTTCGTTTGTGTATTAACTTCGTTTAACTTTAGTAAATCTAAATTTACTAATCTTTTATTGCATTTAGATTAACATGTCCTAATCTACAATGCCATAAATCGTAGCACTCATCAGTAAGAGGAAGTAGATGCATTTTTATTCATAGCAATCTTGGGTACACGGCAGCAAATTATTACATTCAATTTGAAAAGACCCCGTGAGATAACCCTACCAAGGAACTTTCCAAACTTAGTCGAAGACAAACTTGTCCGACTCAAAAACTAGTCTAAAACCCTTATTAACTAGAATGAGGCCGACACTAAATTCTTGCGAATGTCCGGACATGCGAAGACATCCTTCAAGGTGATCTCAATGCGGACGACATCTTGAGCACCACATCACCAACTCCGGCAACCTCGACGAAGCTTGGTTCCCCATGTTGAGCTTCCTCCTCAACAGGCTTGTAGGTGGAGAAACGCATCTTTCGGCGCATACGTGCGCGATTGCGCCAAAGTCGATGAACCATCCACCTTGATTCTCGGCGTGGTTGACTTCTTCGGTCACCACAGCGGCCAAGTCATCCTTGTCCCATTTGTCAAGTCCTTCTCGACAACGTTGGTAACTTGCTTAGCCTTCTTCTTAAGGCGGCGGTCACCTCACTGTGTGGCCATGCTTGCCACAATTATATGATCCCTCAAACTTACGGAAACCACCTTCCCTTTGCCTTTATCTTTGACATTGGGGCGAACACGTTTGTTGGAGGACCGCTCTCTCCAACAGGTTGGCTCTAGATCGATCAAGCCTTTCCCTTTAGTTCTAGCTTCTTCACGTCGGACTCGATCGCGGTCGGCGATCAAGTCTTCAAGTGTCGTATCCTTTCGCTTGGCTTAAGGTAGACCTTGAAGTCTCTCCACCCCTGGGTAACTTCTCAATCAACATGGCGGCGACAAAGCCGTCTCAAGCGGTGTGCCCTTGACTTGAACCTCGTGCACAATGAGTTGAAACTCTTGCACTTGGTCCATGATCGGTCGGGAATCGACCATCTTGTAGTCCAAATATTTGGCTACATGAACTTCTTTGTACTGCATCATCACTACGGTGCTTCTTTTCTAACGCATCCACATACTTTTGGATGTCGTTACAACAAAGATAAACACTATACAAGCTATCTTCTAAACTACCAAGTATAAAATTTTTACAAAGGTAGTCGCGGTCGCCGATTGTCGTATCTTTGCTCGGACGTGAAAGTCCGTCACTTGACCCGGGCGGCGGGCTCATCTTCTACCAAGAAGTTGGCGAAGCCCAGCGTCGTGGTAGAAACGGCATCTTTCTTTGCCATCTCTTGAAGTCGGATCCTCCAAACTTGGCGGCTTCGGCGGCGGCATCATCCTGCGGTATGAGCAGGCGCGAGATCGATCCATGACCGGATCCACGGTGTTAGATCCCATGGATCCAACGATCGACCCAGCGAAAAGTGCGATCGTCGAACCAAAGGAACCACTAAAGTGGAACCAGCTGTTGAACCACTAAAGTGGAACCAACGATCGACCCAAAAGGTCCCATGGTTGACCAGAGGCATCGAACCAAACATGACCGCTTATTGTGCGTTGTGCGGTGGCGGCGGCAGGCGGCGAAGAAGCAGCGGCGGCGGCGGCGGACGGCGGCGGCGGGCGGTCGGTGGCAGTGTACGGTCGACATCTCAAGCAAAGGTATTAGTTTGAGCGTTTTAAGTTTATTAAGAGTCTGAACTCCTTCGTGGCAAGTATTATCTCGTCTTGCGATTGTTGGAAAAGGTGTACAAAAAGCGATGCGAGAACTTGCGGGCGTATTACAACGTGAAATGAAGGTAGAAAGATCAAAACTAACAATGAATTTGAAACTAGAAAAGTAATAAAATACGATTAACCAGTATTCTAATGCCGAGTCGAGGAGGCCTCTTTCCATGAGACGAGATCGCCCGGTAGTGCTCTCGGTTACGGCGTATCGTCTCCAAAGATAAAGCAGCGTCTCGTGGGTGCGCACATGCGGACCAACGACTCCGTGAACCGGAATGAGGCGAGGACAAAGCTCGGACACTAGCTATGTATGCGGGAGTGCTTTGGAATCTTGGAATGCAGATTAGCGATGGTTGGCTTATCTTTGAGGAGACATGTCCTATTTATAGCGTCGTCCCCTCATGGGAGCATCTTAGAGTCAACACCGCATTGATGTCGGGTGTTACGGAGTTATGTCCCCTATCGAGTCTTGTGGCGGTTTCGGAGACAACGTGGGCACGTTTCCGCAGAGCCATCATGTCGGGCGTTACCGACGGTTCGGCGAATCTGGACAACGCGTGCGTCGGGTTCATGGGACGTATCCGGACGTCTCTTCAGAAGTGCAGCGAGCCCAGCGGATTGGGCCACACGAGTTGGGCCTCGGACCAACTCCATCGCCGCCAGCCCAGCGGATTGGGCTACACGAATTGGGCCTCGGACCAACTTCATCTTTGGGCTCGATCAAACGTTGATCCAAAATATAAGGACAATGGGCCACGGAACCGGGCCCACGAAGCAAGCCCACGAACAGGCCCAAAGAACGGCCAAAGACCACCCAGACCAATTGCGGTGCGATTGCGAGATCCAAGATCCAAGATCCAAGATCCAAGATCCACGATCCACGATCCACGGACCACGGAACCGAACGGAACGGGCCGGGCCGGGCCGGGCCGGGCGAACGCAGGCGGGCGGGCGCGGCGCGGCGCCCATGCGGGCGGCGGCGGCGGCAGCGGCGTGTCTTGTGTGGGCTTTCCACCATCACTTGTGCACATAGTATGAAGTAGCCCAATACATGTCTACACAGTATACTATTTCTGAGAAATATGTTCCACTATCACTATTCTCTTGCCCCAAACTGTTCATTATTAGTATTAGAATTACGCCCATCATCCCCTTAAAATTGCTTATAAGGCCAGAGAGTTATCCAACTCTATATATTAAAGCATGATGATTTACCAAGTCGCAAGGTGGCTTCAACAATAAGCAACAGTCGAAAAGCAATAGAAGACTGTTCACCTGTTCCAAGAGGTTTTGGTAACAAGAAGGATGCTTGAATGCTCTGTTCTTTTTTCCACTCACAATTTCCAATATCACCACTCCGAAGCTAAATATGTCAGACTTGATGGAGAACTTTCCGTTATATGCATACTCGGGAGCCATATAACCGCTGCAATGAGTTGTTATGAATTAAATATATGTATGTATAAGTGTGTGTATTTGAGTATTTATAAATCTTACTATGTTCCAATGACTCTTTCTGTTCTCGCAGTAGTTTGATCCCCTTCAAACATTCTTGCTAAACCGAAATCTGAAATCTTTTGCGTTCAGGTTCTCATGTAACAATATATTGCTCGTTTTCAGGTCTCTGTGGATGATTTTTAGCCTGGAATCGTGGTGGAGGTAAAGAAGGCCTTTTGCTACCCCCATAATAATAATGAATCGTTTCGGCCAGGTCAGTGTTGCACTTCTACTCTGATCTGCAATTGGTGAAGATTTTAACGAGTATAAGAAGGGGGTGGAGCAGATGGATTCTGTTTGATTGTTAGTGGCTTTTATATGAAAAAACCATAGAAGGATTGATTAATCAAACCAAAAATGAAATAGTCCAGGCTTTTGTTCTGCATGTACTCATAGATTAACATATTTTCCTCCCCTTCTGTGCAACATCCTAGAATTCTTACTAGGTTCCTGTGTTGGAGTTTGGCAATCAAAATAACTTCGTTTTCGAACTCCTCATGACCTTGCCTAGAAGTTCCCAACATTCTTTTCACTGCAAATGCTTCTCCTGTTGGTAGGTTTCCCTGGAATGGCCGCACACAAAAACAACAACTTAAACGAACACATAGTTATTTGCACGTGTATTTAAATGATAGTTGTTACCTTGTAAACAGGACCGAAGCCACCTTCTCCAATTAGGTTCTCTGCTGAGAAGTTGTCTGTGGCTGCTGAAATAGTTGCCAAATTGAATAAAGGTAGCTCCAATTCATCCCTTACATTCTTAGAAGCTGTCAAAACAGTTAGTTATACATTTGTTTCAGTTATCTATATATACATTTCATGTCTAAACATTCAGTAATTTGACCTTGTCTCTTGCGTCTCATCCGTAGATAAAACCCTCCAAAAGTTAAGCCCAGTATAAGCGCTCCAAACGCAGAAGCAGCAGCAGCAGCTATAAGCTTCGAGTCTCTCTTTGCTGGCCCTGTCCCGTGTTCTGAGCCAAAACATCAACCATTAATAATAAGGTTTGATAAAATATGCACTGAGATATTCATTCATCCCACCAAGTTCTGAAACAGGCACGCGAATATAGAGAGTCGGCCCTGCTCTATCCTCTCCGCTAAACTCCCTGACATCAATCAAGTCCCCGAACCACATCAAGCAGTTGCTTCCACGATCCGAGTACGGATCAGCATAGGCGGTGCAGTTACAGTCGCTTAAGCATCTTCTGCGACATTCAACAGAGCTCATACCGGCGTTCAGCTGAAAATTCAGTGAATCAGGGAACTTGATTCCATCCATCTTCAGAAACTCATCTCCCTTTCTGCAATCCAATGGTGGATATCTGTAACATCCGCTTCTCCACTCATACATTCTCCATTCCTTTTCAGATTTTGGTTTGAATCCCCTCAAACACTCACATACCGGTATCTTGTCAATCTTACAGATACTGTTATGACCGCACCTGCCATAACTGTCACACGAGTCTTCTGGCGAGTCGATCATGAGATTCCAACCGTCTTTCTGATCGTTCATGATGTATCTCTCAAGCACGCCCGAGTAGTTCATTGTGAGCCTTATGATCACTGAATCACTGAAAGGGTTGAATAGCGAGATCAACCTGCCCTGATCTGATGTGAATTCAGTTTTCCAGTCTTGATCGAGTGAATTTGGAAATCCAGCCAAGTGGTCGCGCCAGAAGATCGTCCTGTAGACTCTTTCTTGCCCCTTGGTGATAACTAGTTGAGACAATCCGTGGTTTTCGATCCTGTAGCTGAATTCTCCGACAGATGGGTCGTCAGCAGCTCTCCACGACGTCAGATATTTACCCTGATCTCCGGTCATCTTCATTCCAGGTAGCCTCGTGTCGCCTGGGTAGTCGAAACTCTGCCATATGTAGGTTGCCTGTGAGAAAGATTGGGGTATTAGTTTGTCTACGATAACGAGGTTGCCAGAATCCAGAAGCTGCAGAACTGGAGTTGATGCAGCTATGAAGGAACTGGAGATCCATATGGTTGTTGTACCCTGTGCTGAGGTGATGATCAGACTTCCGTTGTTGGTCAGATTCAGGAATCCTGTTCGGCCCGTGATCGGGCTTTCTCTGTTTGCGACCCAGACCACGACGTCTGGCGTATCTCTGTACCAAATTCCTAGGAATCTACCTGTATTTTTGCCAGGAGAGAAGAATCCTAGCTCGAATATTCGGGCTGGAGAGATTAATACCTCTCCGTCAGGAAGAGTTTGGTTTGGAGAAAGTGTTTCTGTAGCAATGCAGGATATGAAAATGGTGAGGAGAGACAAAACAGCATAGAGGAGTTTTGTGAACTGTGAATGCTCCATTTCCTGATGGTTAGTGTGTTGTTAATTGGGAAGAGGTGAAATCTGGAGTTGGTGCCATCTTTTCTTTGTATGAAACTAGAAATTCCGTATGTATTGTCAGTTGCAGGACTCATAGTTGAAATTGGATATCTTTAATTCTATACGAAAAAAAATCACTTTAAGGATTAGTCTTCGAGAATAACATATATTATTCACCTGCAATTAATTTATTAGAATGCAAAATCAAATTGTCTAGTATATTGTGATGTTTTGTTGATTGAAAGACTCAACCGAGAATTCCATTTGATTCATTGAATATTGAAACGGAGCAAAGAAGATAGCGAAGGACATTGAATATCCATTCGATTCATTTTATTATTACTCAATAGTAATCAAAATAATCGTTCCAGCCTGAAGTATAAAATTCAATAAATATCGGAACATAGCGAAGGACAGTGGCGGAGGAAGCAAGGGAGTTTGGGGCTGTGGGTCCCCCAATAATTTTGAAGGGTATTTTAATAGTATATTTTAAGTAATGAGAACTAATCTAGTACTTCCTCTGTTTCAATATTAATGGCATGTTTCTTTTTTATACGTAGATTAATGAGGGTTGTGTTTTGTGTGTAAAATAGTGGATGATACGAAATTCGATGTACTTTTTTAGTATAAAAAGTGTTTCATTTTTAAAAAATGGGTCAACTTAATGGCACAGCAAAAAAAAAACGTCCCATGAATATTGAGACGGATGGAGTATATTGATTATGCATGATCTGGAGGTCATGATTTATAGATATATTAGATCATTCATTTTTCAATTCATTTATTAAGGTTAATATTGTCATTTTCTTTTATATTATAACCGATTGTATGAGTATTTTTGGGATTTTTTTAATATCATTGAAATATTGTTATTTCCATGTATATCTACATTGTTTCTTTCTTATAGTCAATCTTAACTTGTTGTAACTTTTTAATATTTGCACTATTGAGGCAAAAAATTAAACTAACCATTTTGTTTAAGTAAAGATTAATTAGAACCATGAAAATAAATATATATCTCGATATTCTTATTTGTGGGCGTAGTTGGCCATTGATTATTTGATTCTCACTGATGTCCCTTTTCGATGTCTAAAGCCACCATCGTGAGTACAAAACACGCTTCGAGGTTTTTGCAATCGATTTGTGTGATTTGTGTGATTTGTGTGATGATTCATTTCGATGGTGAATGTGATACTCACCGTAGTCGAAAGTTGTCGATTTAGCCACCACCGTGAATCCCAATTCACGCTTTGAGGTTTGTTTAGGTTGGAAATAGTAAATCGATGATGTCCCTTAATTGATGTATTAAGCCACCACCGTGAATACAAATTCACGCTTTTGGAATCGATTTGTGTGATTTGTGTGATGATTCATTTGTGAATGGTGAATCGATACTCACCTTAGTCCAAAGTTCTCGGTTTAAAGCCACCAATCATGTGAATCCCAATTCACGCTTTGGAGGTTTGTTTAAGGTTGAAATAAATGTGATGATGCACTTGTTGTCGAACAAAATAGGTCTATGATGCAAAAATATTTAACATACTCAAGCTGAGACCTACATGACAAAAAAGTGTTTACATGCTAAACAACATCCAAACTGAGATGCTTATACTGTAAACACACCCAAAAAACTATCCCTACACTTGGTTTGTCACAAACCAAATGCATCTTATAGTTGACTAATGTTGTATCTTGCACCTCCATTGTTTTCATCTAATGCCGAAATTCCAAGCATTCTCTTACTAGTGATTCATTTACCTCTAAACATTCGGTAGTGTTCCCCGCCTAACTGGGCTTCCTTCCATGTGTGGATTTTGTAGTTGTTGCATCCCTTAATCATCATGATCTCGTGTAGCATCCTTGTAGAGTCGAAAATTATTGTTCAATTTGATCACCGTGTGTTCTTGATATGCGGCTGAACATTTTGCAATAAATCATCCACACCATTTGCATACTTGCCACTTGTAAACTCGAATTGCTCTAAAAGCCCAAATCATTGACATTACAATTTGGAGAATTTGGTGGTGACATACTAGCTTTATATTGAAACCATCCGAGTTTGTCGCCTTGATGAACTCGGATCGCTGTGTGCTATATGGGGTTTAGCATTATCTTGTTGAATGATGAGTTGTTTACTTGCATTAGGTGGCCATTTAGCCTTGATTGATGGTATAATCTGCAATGAAATAGAACCAATGATCTAAATGATGACAATAGTTTGTCGATAGTGAAAAATAATGCAAAAATATGACCTTGTTTATGATGCACTCCTTGATAACATCCTTTGTGATGGATTGAATGGGCTTGTTCTCCAATGTGCCTTTGCTTCTATTCTTTGAGTTTCTTTTGCATGCTCTTGAAATGTGAATGGAAATATCCCAAATTTTCCATCGAAAATGATGCATCCATCTTCTCCAAATTGTGGCCTACTTATCGCAGACATAAACATTACCTTGGTAATGAATCTTTTAGACTTGCAACTCCTATATGGATCTGTCTCCCTGGGCGTGGTGTAGTATCTATCATCGGTCTTGGTCATGTAGAACCATTTTTCATCTATATGGACCACATTGTGCATGCTTTGATACTTAATTGTTTCACATCCCATGCTTGAATCAAGGTGACTCAAACTCCACCTCAATCTTGCAATTACGTTCGAGATGTTAATGCGGCTTCATCAGCACTAGTATGTGCTCTCAACTTCTTCTGCTTTATCCACACCCTAGTAAGCTCTTACCATATTTAGCTTACTTGTCATTCTCCTAATTGAAGACCTTTCAAGCATTGTAAGTGCCTTAACTGCATCCACATCAACTTGCATTTTATCTTTGTGCTTACAACCTTTTTGTTTACCTTGCAGGAGAACAGGCTGCCCTAGTGCAAGCTGTCCCTTTGCATCATTCCACCAATTTGTGACTGATTGCCTACTTAAGGAGAATAATGTTGTAGCTTCAGTTATTGCTCCACGCCTTAACTTTCCATTCACCATGTTACGCATCAACCACTGCCCGAGAAGATTCCGCTCAATGTCTGTCAGCTTCTTTCCACCTCTTGAAGCTGTCATTTTGTGTCTTCAATGCAGCAACATTTATGGTGTTTTTGTAGATGTTGTTTTTAGGGCTACTGTGGAGCATTTAAGTGCCTTGTATTTATAGATAAGGTTAGGCAGTTGGCGCTTTTGTAATTGGAAAAATGGAGATTAGAAAACTCCCTCCAATTTTTTTGGATCACATCATTTGTAAGTGATTGTTGTAGCACCTCAATCAAGTTTATTTAATCATTTTCGTAAACTTGTGTTCATTTTGTTCCAGTTTTATTTTGCTTTTTAATTCTGTAATTTTAATTCATTTGTTTCAAAAATGATTAATGATTAATGATTAATTCTGTAATTAATGATTAATTCTGTAATTAATGATTAATGATTAATTCTGTAATTTTAATTCATTTTTTAATTCTGTAATTTTAATTCATTTGTTTCAAAAAAATTTAATTAATGATTAATGATTAATAATCAGAAATTAATTCTGCCAGATTTATTAAATATAGCATTTCGTATCCAAAATGCCCTTTGTATTTTTTTTTTTAACTACAAATCTAAAATATATCAAAGTTAAAATTTTAAAAATACATTTCACAATCAGACGGAGCCCCTCTGCAACCCAAATCAAAATCCTCTTCTCCCGTCCCTCCCTCTGCAACCAGACGTCGCTGCCGCCGCCACCGGACGAGTGTTGTCGCGAAGTCGCCGTATCCATCACTGTCGACTCCGCCGCTGCTACCCATCGTTCCGCCACCATTTGCTTCTCCATCTCAGCGCCATCACATCTCCGTCGGAGAAGAAGCGCTGTCGCGTCTGCACCACCGTTGTCTCCGCCGGACAAAGTTATTGAGTTATGTATGTCCTTGCATCTGTTTCTAGCTTCCTGATTGCTGTTGTTGCTGCGATTCTCATTTTCTTTTCGTCCCCCTTCCCTATCCTGCCTGATTTGTGCCATCCCCCCAAGAAATCCCTTATCTTCACTCCACAGGCTTGCATAGACTTAACTATCAGTAAAGATAAGTCTAATTAGAAATGAGCTTAAAACAGATTGAATCCATTGTCAGATTCTGGTATTATAATAAAGTATGAGCTACAAACTGGTATAGTTTATCCAAATGGTATATCAAATTCTGAAAGGCAGTTGGGAGTGTTGAAGCAGATTTATGGTGACTTTGAAGTCAGTTGGTTTACTATAACTTAGTTCTTCTTCTTTCAGGTCATGATGGAGCTTGCTGTCTGGTGATGCGTGAGACGTTGAAACTGATGCAAGTTTTATACGAAAATGATGAACAACTGTTTTTTCCAATTTATAAACAGTTGGGTACACTCTTTAGTAAACTTTCATTTATAGTTATAGTAGTTTCTCTAGCATGCTGCAGTTTTTTCCTCATTCATCTTTGTTAGGTGAGGCAAATTGGTTCTGCATCTACCTCTTTCTCAGCTTTGTGGCATTTATTCTCACGTACATCAACTAGTTGCCCTGTCAAAAATAGGAATCAGGGAGTCAGAAACTAGGTGAAAATATCTCCAGGAAACAAACTTGCATAAATTATTCTAACTGGGAGCTTTAGAATGCTTGCTTGAATTGAAATTATTTGCTATTTTTTTCAACAAATAGGATTGCTTTATTTATTATTTGATAGGAAAAAAGAGGAATCTAGTGTTGATTGTGTGATAAAACTCACTTGGAAAGTTCTTCAGTTTTTCCCATTTGTTGCATCAGTAACCACCAGCTGCAGCTGCTGATTTGCTTTCTCATCATCTTTTTCGCCATCCACCTTTAGATAGTGAATTGGTTTATCTGTGTTCCCCTCTTTCACCTGTAGATATTGCTCTGATTTCTCGGAAAGGCTTTCCATATCCCATTTCTGAGATCGTTTCACACTTCCCCTTTCCCTGTATATGCAGTACAGGAAGAGCTGCAGGATGCCTAGTGGGCTACCGACCAGATTTGGAGACTGTAAAACACATCACAGGAAATGCAGTCAGAAAATGCTTCGTTATTCATATTAGTCCTCTCCGTATAAATTAACCTTATAATCACACTAACCGCGAGAAACAGATCGTGGCTTAACAGTCCATACGCCATCCACAGCGAACTTGCAAGAAATGAGAAAAGTGACAGGTAGAACGGCATAAAGAAAAGTGACAGGTAGAAGGGCATAAAGTCCACGCTCTTCATCTGTTTCACTTTTTTCTGACATAAATAGAACAACTATATCAGAAATAAAGTTTGAGAAACAAATTAGTAATTTTACGAATATAAATTCTCCCTATTTTCGGATTACTGATCATATTAAAATTGACAAAACTACTCACCACAGCCACCAGCGGAGAACCATACATTGCTACAGATGCTACCAGCCCTATACTTCCAACAAATGCCTTGCGATGATGGTGATCGTGGAATGCAAATGTCGATAGTACTACAACTGAACAGGACAGCAGGAGAACAGGTAAGAGTCATCATGGCCACCCTTTTCTGCAATTTCAGTAAAGCTATATATTAATACTGCTCTTCCTGCTACCTGCCATGCATGAAATGTTACACTTAGTTGAACTTAGTTCATATTAACAGTTAACTGCTTGCGAAATACATCTTTTATTTGCTTGTGGCATTATTTCAAACTTGTCAGTTAAATTCATGAAAAAATGGAACTCATTTTGCAAACAAGCATGCAAGGTAGTATTCACATTTTGCTGTATACGATGTGTAGATGATGAAGAAGCCAAACAGAAAGAAAAAAATTATTGATATTATTTGTGTAAAATAACTTGCCTTTCCATCAGCTGAAGCATAGTAGAAATATATCAGTATGAAAGATAGCTCCAGAAGAATTCCTAATCCGTTAATTGTGACCACAGGAAAGTTTTCCCACTTGTAACTTACAACTGGTAAGCCATACCAAGTGTAGAGGAAACAGTTCAACAGGGCCATGATATACGGCACACATGAATATTCTTCGGTGCTCTTTTTCCTTATCACCTTTGAGAAAGTAAATCTGGAAATTTTAGACGTACATCACGATCAGAACATAAGAATTGTTGCATATATTTCAGTTTATACATGAAAACTTGATTGCTTGATAAATATTTTGGATTGTCATAACTTGTGAAATGGAATAGAGTTTAGAGTTAGTAGTTACATTGGTGCAGCATAAAGTAGCATAGAGGCTGCATTCCCTGCCAGAAAAATCAAAAGATGTTTAAAACTGAATGCCACAAAAAATTCACCTGTCTAATGAGAAGGTTGAAGAGTCGGGGGCAGAAATGTTTACCCAAAATGCCTACTGCTATATGAAATTTCTCTTCCATATGGTTTGATGCAGAATAACCAACCTATGAAGTGCTACTGCTGATTATTGTTGTTCTTTAACTGCTTATAATCCTAAGAGGTATATATAGTGTAAAAAAGGAGGAAAGAAGAATAACCTGCAGAAAAAATTCTAGGAATAAGAGCAGAGTAGTCTTCATCCCAGTGAACTTGTGGACTAAAATAAACGATATGAAAGTGATGAAAAGAAGAAAAGAAAATTTCTGGGTGCTCGCATGATTAAAGATTTTTTTTCTTGATTTTGATTAATATAAATGTTTCAGAATAATTTTAGTATCTCTTAATGATATTGAGGCAGGAAAAAGAATGAACCAGAAAAATATATAAAAGAATAAGTTGCCAGTCTGGTTCTCTTGCAAGTGGAAAATGTTACAAGACTTCCACTGTCCACTTATAACAAATGAGGTAATCTTTTCAATGCTAGCTTCCATATCTTTCTCTGAATGGTGAATATAGAAACCAAGTAAGAAAATGTTATGAGTTCATTTTGTCTGCTTTATGTTCATAACCAATAGTAACAGTTGTGTGTAGCGTTTGGTATCAAGTTTAAATTTTCATATAAATTTAAGATTTTCTGTTAGTTAACATTCTGTGTGAAACTATGATGATAGTTGTACTAGACTACTTACATTGATAAAGAACCTCTAAGCATTTAATGCTAGATTCATTAAAACAATAATCTGATTAATTTGATGTTTGACATGTTTAGCACTCAACATGGCTTCATCTCCAAGAGGACTGCTTCACGACTTTTATAAGTTTGTGTTGTTTGAGAAATCAGTAGTTATAAGATTAAAGTCATGAATATGGGAACTTTTGAGGTCCTGCAGATGGCTTGTATGGTAAACTTGCAAGTCCATGGCATCTGCTTGGGTGAAAATAAAAATTATTAATAGGAAGATTATGTACTTGGAGAATGGGCTGCTAGTCAAATCTCTGATGCATGCAAATGTCCATAAGAATTTCTTTTTGAGCATTTGGGAGAAAGCAGCTCCTGAAGAAAAAGGCCACTTTTATGATGGTGAGCTCACATTTCCTTTTTGTTGTCTTCCATTGTTTCTGCTATCCACTTAAAATTATGTATACTTTACCAGAATGGGAACTTAATGCTTTATTCTATACAGTAATATGCTCGAGTGTTATTATTTCCACCTTGTTATCCTAATAATCTTGTTTTTTTTTTATACTTGCATTGCATGTGACGGTATCGTAACATTGATTGATATACAACACACTTGGGATACAAGAATTTGGTTCTAATTAATTACAAATCTCATCAATCAATGGTTCAAGGACTATCTGATGTAGAGACATATATTCTCGAATTTGACTTTCATGATGCATGGTTGTGAGGTGAAGTTGTCACATGTTTTGTTGAAAACCAATCTTTTTTATGAAATAGCAGTGGGGATGGCTATTTGCTAAGGAATGTTGGTCATATATATGCTGATGCTTGCAATGTGCACGTTGTATATGTTTAAGCATTATTGTTATTTGTGTTCAATTTGAAATATTATACTCTATAGTGATTCTTTAGAATATGCTTATCGCCTATGTTTCTCTATATATTCAACTAGATTACTAACTTTCCAGTCGGTTTGAAATATTAGACAGGTTATGGACCAAAAGGAGATCAAATCATCAGTCAATTTTCTTCTTTTTCTATCTTTGTCTATGTTTCTTATCACATGCATAGATTTCAATTTAAGTATTCATTACGTATCTAATATTTTAGCATGTATTCGTGCAACTTGGGAAAGTATTCTCATTTTTTTTTGGATTTTAAGTTAATTAAATTAAAATCTCTTTTGAAATAGAATGCAATTCGTACAATTTGGGATGAAGTTCACAAGGGGGATCCCGTGAAGAAACATTATGACCTTATTGTTGAGGTGACCTTGTCTGTTGAAGATCTTAATACTTTGGCAGAATATGCCATGGGCAACAAACCGAATTGGGGTGAAGTGAAGAAGTGGTGTGATTATGAAAAGCTTTGTAGTTATTTTAAATTTATATTATGAATATTTATTTCTCATTGCATATTAATATTTATAATATTCATTTAATAGGTCGTTATGGTATGTCATCTACCATCCAATCATTGGGTCACATGTTGCTTGAAATTAGCTAAGGGCTATATTATGGTGTACGACTCGATTCAACACCAATATGACATGCAACAAAATGATGACAGAAAAACGTACTTCACCCCACATGCTTGTATTATTCCACAGATTTTGAAGCATATCAACTACTACGAGCATAAGAAATTCAAGCTAAAATGGAGCCAATTGAGCATTTACTTTGTTAGTCAAGATGATAATCCATACAAGCAAGAAGATGACTTTAGTTGTGGTCTATTTGCTTTGAAATATGTTGAGATGATATTGACGGGGAGATATCAACAATCATTTCAGAATAAAGATATTGTGAATTATCGTTTGCACATAGCTAAAAGTATTTATGTTTTTAGTAAGGATGGAGATAAAAATTGTTAGTATGAGGAATGGTGTAGGATGATTTGTATTATAACTCGAATACTTTTTGATCATGGTGATATTGTAGTATGTTATTAGGTATGGTATTTTTAGTTTGAATTATGACGGTTTTACTTGGTTATTTTTTATTTTCACGGGTTTTATAACATCTAATAAATCAAACACACACTGTCTCGAAAATATAGGTAACGTGAAATTATAACTTTCGCATGATAGTTTAATTTACACTGTCACGCAAAAAAATTATGGATAACGCGGAATTATCAATTTCGCATAACAATTTAATTTACACTGTTACGTGAAAATTATGGGTAACGCGAAATGGAGTCAATTTTGCATAAAATTTTAATTTACGCTGTCGTGCGTAACTAAACATTCACGCGAAATTATTAATTATGTATGACCGTGTAAATTACATTGTGCGTGGTAGTGCAATTACACATAATTATCAATTGCGCGTGGTAGTACAATTACACATAATTATCAATTGCGCGTGGCAGTGCAATTACACACTCGATCACAAGGAATTATCAATTGTGCGACTGTGTAAATTATATTCCATGCAAAATTATAAATTTCACATACAATATCTTCTAAGCATCAAGTCACACTATATTTTCACGAACTTGTTGTTTTTCAAATAGAAATATATGATACAAAAAACTACAGAAGTTCATATTAATCCAAACTAGAAATTTCCAAAAGACAAAGTTCATAATCTAAGAGACATAAATCCAAATATAGTGAAATGTTACACCATCATCTGCGTGTATTTAACACGCGTATGACCAACCTCACCATAACTTTCACATCTTTTTGGCCTACGTATCCTAGTAGTATTTGACTGGTTGGTATTAACTTCTTCATCTTGCATTATAGGGATATCTTCAGTACACCTGACTCGATTATGACCACTTCTATGACATCTAGAACAAACTCGAGCACACGAAGAAGTTGATGACTGATAGTCAGATGGAAACCGCCTTGAGCATGGTCGCCATGCTTGTCTGGGATTGTAAATTGAAATATGCATATTGAAAAGCATCATTTTCATCAGTTTGTAATTGTACATCAGAACCAGGATTTGATTGTTGCATCATGTACAAATAAGAAGGAAGTATCTTGAAAGACTTATCTTTGTTGCCGTATATCATGGTAATTGCATGATTCCTTCCAACCAATGTTCTCTGGTAGTCTACTTCAATACCAAATTCCCTCCGTAATTTGGATTGCATCTCTTTTGGCTTCAATAAAGTCCCTTCATTCAACAATGTTGGTGCAAAGTATGCACCTATTATCTTTGAACACACCGTTGGACGATTATGATGCCTTAAATCCACCTGACAAGTATGAGGCACCAACTTAAAAATCCTCCAAACTATCCCGCAAGCTGTTGCACGTAACAAGAAAGAACATTGATCTTTGAATTTACGAACAACTCCAAATCTTGTCTTTGTCGATCGATCAACAACATATTCCACCTTATTCAACAAGTGATACAACCTGAGTTCAATTCTCAATTTTTCTTTATCAAAAAATGTAGCACCAACATAAATTATCTCACGATTGTATTCATAAGATAATCATCGTTCAATACAAGAGATTGAAGCATGATATTGAGCACCCGGAATAATCCTTTGTCATCTGTGATCATGTTTTTCTTGCCAAACACCTTCTTCATTACACCTAGAACTTCCAAGTGGTGGCACATTATGAATATCTCTCATGCAACATCTGTCAACATTTTCATTATCATCATCATCCTCGTCAACGTCGTCATCATCATCGTCATCATTGGCAGCATCATCCATTCGCTCTTCATCATCAGCATCCCAATCACGACCCCAATCATTGTGAATTTCTTCATTTGTTTTCAAAACTTGTGCATCCTCTCTCTCATTTGTAATGTTCACGTCCACGGTGTTGATGACAACACCACTATCAACATGAGGCCTCAAATGAGAAATTTTACTCATTTGATGTACATTTGTCAGTTGAACGTGATGCATTTGAGCATTCAACAAATTTACAAAACTATGACCGTTAGAAGCATTTGTCCTGTGAGAAAGTGTGATATAAAGAATAGGACAATCGAATGATTACATCAAATATCGCAAATCATCGTCATCCATTATCTTCATTTTTATTGATCCACCTAGGGGAGACTCCACAATTGCATATATCACATAAGTAAGAACATTCATATCAACTTGCAAGGTGCACCCAACCTTTCTCATTAATCCCACATATGTCATCACATCCGATGGCACACGAATAAATTCTTGTTCTCCGCCCACATATGTAGTGCCATTTCATTGACCTCCATATGTTAGTATTATACACTTTGCCCTCATCTGCATCGCACAAAATCCATATATGTTTAGCACAATACTCACAAACACAAGACACTGATACGAAACTGGCCATGATGCGAAATTACACAATTTAGCATTTGTGTGTAAAATGCGCTAAGAAATGAAATTATGCCAGAATTACGCATCACTGTGAAAATTATACTAAGACGCGAAAATAGAAAACTATTAAATTTCGCGTCTTACCCAATTTCACGATTCGTGAACATAATGCGAAATTGTGTAATTTCGCATCATGTCTGCAAATCACGTCTTAAGCTGAATTTCGCGTCTTTAAGAACACAAAACCAATATCATAAAATCATAAACTACAAACCACGAAATTAAAAAAGAAACAAAAGCTCGTTCATTGTAGTATTAAAGTTATCCTGAAAAGATTTAATTTTTTTTCAATCCAATGAAATATATGTCAAACCCTAGGTGAAGAAGAAGAAGAAATTTCTGCCAAAAAAGATATATTTCGAAAATTGATTTTTATTTTCTGCAATCAATTAATTAATTTTGAAAAGAAAAACTGATTTTTATTTTCTATTATCAATTTTTATATTTATTTCAAAAATATATTAATACCTTAATAAAAGGACAAAGTTGTCTCTTTACTATAAAATTGATTACAATTAATATATTTTTGTTTTTATGGCTACAATTAATCTTTTGTTAAGCAAAATGGTTATTTAGAGGTATTTGCACTATTACTTTTTATTTCCATTATGCATTTTCGTGTTTTTTCTATAAATAATTATTACATCATCATGTAAGTGTTTCTGGTTATGCACAAATGATCTACTCTTACGTTTTTTTATTTAGTTCGGCTTGTGCGCTTATTATAGAATTTTATGCACAATTAAAAATTTATTGTGCACGAGACCGACCTGCATAGTTTGAAAATATGTTACGTTATTAACATCAGAATTCACGCAGACAACAACCATTATCTCGTCTATATTGTATTGTATAGTAACGTTGTTTTTATACATTATTTTATGATCATTGTGTATAGTAAGCGTTACATTTCCTACATTAAAATAGAACGATTGTGCACAATATTAAAACTATTTTTTATTTTTATGTTATCATCGTTAGATTTATTATGTTTTGTGCATTTGTGTTGAAGGATTGTGCACAATTTTGTTAATGATATGCACAATATTGGGCACATGTTAATTTTATTTTGTGTACATACCATTAGTAGTTTTTGAACCATGTTTAAATGATGTTTTTTTTTTTTTTCATCTTCATTGTTAGGGGTGAGATTCGGTTCGATTTCGGTTAACCGAAATCGAAATCACCTAAAATAGCTAACCGTAATCGATACCAATCGGTTAACCGAAATTAAAATTATTTTTTAAAAAATAAAAAATATATACAAAATACAAAAAATAACCGAGATTAACCGAAAATAACCGAGATTATTTCAAATATTACAGAAATTATAATATTAAATTAAATAATTTTTACTTTATAATTTAATTAATTAATTAATTAATTTTAATTTCAGTTAATCGGGTATAACCGTCGGTTAATCGGTTATACCCGATAACCGAAATTCACTTGAAATGGGTAACCGATACCCCGAACCGAAACTGAAAAAAGCAACGGACTTTTTCGATTTCGGTTCTCGGTTAACCGAAAACCGATACCCGTTTAAGCACCCCTATTCATTGTGCATGTGTTAAGTTTGTTTTGTACACGTTCTATTAATAAATTTTTAACCAATTTTAAATTATATGTTTTTCATTGTACAAATTAGTTATATATAATTTTTATAGTTTATGTTTAATCTATTTTTTGTCTTTTTTTATAATAAGAATAAGTTTTCCAATCATCTTTTTATATATTTTTTGTATGTATATATTTTTAAAGTAATTAATTTAAAAAAAAAAATTATTTGTTGTGCATATTTACTAAAACACATAAGTTTTTAACTCGTTATGCTCAAATACATTCATTTCTATGTTGATTGAAAATTTAGAAAATAAAAACAGAATATCATACAAATCTGATAACATGTTTTTCATGTTTTATAAAATGTAAAACCAAAAGTATATTACACAAACTTGGAAACAAATTAATGGTTTCTTGTAATCATGTACTGATATTGCGATAAGGAAAACAAATCATAAATGTATGAGAGAGAGAATGTGAAAAAAAATTGATTGCAGTAATTAAGGGTGGTGAGTGGTTTTCGGTGGGTGAGTTAATGTTGCAGTGACTTAATTTCCCTCGTGAATTAATAACATCAAGAAACGTGTGTGTGTGTGTTGGTTTAGTGGTAGAGTGGTTAATGTCCGAGGTAAAAGGTCTCGGGTTCGAGTCCACCGTGACGCAACCTTTAAAATTTTTGTATTAAATTGATCAAAAAATAAAACATCAAGAAACGTATCAAATTGGTTTAAATTCAAAACTATGTAGAGGATTAATCTAGACTATTAAATTTAACAATATCTAAGGTACAAATTAGTTCTTATTTCTCAATTTAAGAATGGTTCTTCCTATAATGATATATATATATATATATATATATATATATATATATATATATATATATATATATATATATATATATATATATATATATATATATATATAGAGAGAGAGGGAGAGGGGGGAGAGGATGAATTAGGTAGAAATGAAATTATTTGTAAGAAATAAAAATAAATCTAAGCAATTGATTTTAGTAAATCAATGGATAATATTAATTTATGTTATACTATAGTACATTACTATATATGCTATATTTTAATTTCACATGTTTATTTAAAGGTTATATTAGTAATTTTGTTTTATGTTAAAAACGATTATTTCCTTGATTTTAGGGATTTGTTGTAGTCTCTCTTGTAACTTTTTATTTTAGATAGATTATATCTTTTTGTTGCACAAGTAAAATACATTCGTATTATTTGTTGTGCAATAATAAATTATGTTGCGTGATGTGTAATGTGTGTCATATATTTATTAAATTGTATTGTTTGTATTATATATGTGCTATAAAAAAAAGTAGATATTGCAACAATAAATTATGCTACGTGATTTGTATTGTATGTCACATACTTATTAGATATGTGTTATATAATGACTAGTTTGTACAACATTATATTGAACAGATTATAAAATTTTTACTTTTTCGATAATTGACGAGATTATCCAGAAGTGACGAGATTTACGTCTGGAATGACAAATAAAATATTTTTTATACCTAATTTATCCTTATTCAAATTCATTAAAAAATATGTAAATCATTTAATATATTACCTTTAATCTGGACCATTGATATGAGATATGTATGTAGATATGATATATTCTTATTTTCTACATTTATAGGTATTCTCATCGAAACTCTATATCTATCTATCTATCTATCTATATCTATCTATCTATTGATATATATATATATATATATATATTATATATATATATATATTTAGATGAGAGAGAGAGATTCTTATTTCTTATTTTAAGGGGTTTGTGATTATAACCCAACCTATATATATATATATATATATATATATATATAGAGAGAGAGAGAGAGAGAGAGAGAGAGAGAATCGAATAGAACTCCAATTTCTTTGAGAACGAAGAATTAATATGATCCATCCATTTGTTATAATCTAACGGTCAAGATTAATTATAAATCATTTATTATCCTCAAATTTTAATGTAACCGTTTAATCCTATAATTAGGGGACTTTATATATTCATTTACTAACTATTTTCATATGCACAAGAACTACGATTACATGCACAACAATATGAATCTTATGAACATAACAATTAATTGGAATGTGATAGTATGCACAAGAACTACGATTACATACATAACAACATGAATTACACGAACAACGAAGAATTGAATATGATATACTCAAATAGCGAAAATTTAGGGATTTAACTATTTTTTTCATTAAATAATCATATATCGTCTTATCTTATTCAATCTAACAGTGGTTATTGGTTCTTAGTTTTTATTTGAGAGATAGTTCCCTCTATAACCAACTCATATATATATATATATATATATATATATATATATATATAGAGAGAGAGAGAGAGAGAGAGATTGTGTGTTAGGTTTTAATAAGAATAATTTTTAATGTGAGAACTAAGAACCATAAAAATTTGTTATAAATAAAATTAATTCGCTATAAAAGTTGATGTATCTTCTGGGAAGTAGGGTGAGCATTCGGACGGTTGGGTTTAAATCGAACCGAACCCGAAAAACCGAAAAATCGATTTTTTTAAAACCCAAACCGAACCGAACCGTTTTATATATCCAAACCGAACCAAAATATTTGGTTTGATTCGGTTTTAACCGAATTTAAATTATAAGTAATATAAATATTATAATATTTATAATATAATATATATATATATATATATATATATATATATAATAGTAACCAATTTAAATATTAATAATATAAATAACATATAATATATATATATATATATATAAAACTATATATATATATATATATAGGATATTCAAATAAAAACACATTCAAAAATAAGAAATGAGAACAAATTTGAACCATTGATTTTGAAGATTTGTGGTTGTGATTAAATCAAATTAGGGTATAATGGTAATTATATTACGAAAATAACCGTCCTTAATTTTAGGAATGTGATAACTTAATCTTTAACCATTGATTAATGGCAAATGGATGATCAAGATGAATTCTTATTTCTTATTTTAAGGGGGTTTGTATTATAACCCAACCCTATATAGGATTGTATATAATATAAAAAAATTTCGGACGGTTCGGTTTGAAAATCGATTTTTTTCCCTAAACCGAAATCGAACCGAATTAATTTCGATTTCAAAATTTTGAAACCGAACCGTTTTACTGTACAAACCGAACCAAACCGCTAATTTCGGTTCGGTTCGGTTCGGTTTTTCGATTAGGTTCGATTTTTGCTCTCCCCTACTGGGAGTTATTGAATTCAAAAATTCGATAATTTTTCACTGAACGGACGAAAAATTTATTTTTTGATTTTTTAAATTCAGTAATTTTTCAACGGATTCATCAACTTTCACAACGAATTTATCATTTTTTGATTATTACGTTCTCACGATAAAAATAGTTTTCATTATTTTTTCCTCTCTTTTGATGTTGTTTAATTCTTTAATTATGTAGTTTGGTTTGAGTTCTCACGATAAGAATAGTTTTCACGTTAATCTAAATCAAAATACAGAATTACAGAATTAAAGCAAAAAAGTATCAAAAGAGAGGAAAGAATAATGAGGATCATTTTGAGAATGTGAGAAAAGAAAATGATGAATTTATTATCAAAATGATGAAATCGCAACAGTTAGAAACTTGGAACGCATTCCCCAAACCGAAATACAGAAATAAAGCAAAACAGCACCAAAAGAGAGGAAAAATCAATAAAGAACAGAAAAAACTTAATAAACGTACGAGCATGAAATATTATGATTAATCAATAATTCATGATGATTCTGCAAAACGATTTCCATCAAAACTTGTTTTCAGGTAGGCGATTCTTTATCAATTGTCAAATTGGTTCCTATTTTTATTATTGAGCATGATCTGAAAAGAGCATTTTTTCGTAGAGTTGAAGATAATATTATCGAGCGATTGATGATGAGATTGTGTATTTGCCTTAACGTGTATTTTTTGTCGCTAATGAGAATAGTGGTGGTATTTAGTTGATAAATGTTGGTACGATTCGACCTTTCAGTGACAATATTATGTCCAATTATTGGTGTTGATGTTTTCAGATAAATGCGATTTGCTGTGAAACAATTTTCTGGGTAGATTACGATCATGTGTGGTTTGACGGATGAATTTCTGTTGCTTGTGGGGATTTTTTGAGTATTAGGTTGAAATTTGTTGATCTAGTTTATTTATTTGATTGTATAACTGCTTCCTTTGCATTCTTTTGTTGTGCTAAGAAGAGCTGAAAATCGAGCTGCTTCTAAGAGTAGTTGCACAGATGATGACTGAGATTTTGAGTTGAAGGAACTTTAATGAATGATAACATTAATCGAGATAGTGCATAATTCTAAGGACTAAAACACATTAAGTTACCATCTGCAATTTTTCCTGATACATTCTGAGAAAAAGAGCGTCGATTGGTTGAACTAAACTTGGTCTGCCTATAAACTACTTCTTTTGGTACCCAGTCAGTTTATCTTCTTCTACCAGAACGCATTTTGCATAAATCTGTGCATGTTCTTTCTGCAACTACCTGGCTTCTATGTCACTCATTGTTATTGTAGCACTGCTTGACTTGTCACTTGGTGATGCATTCCTTTTCAAGAAACTGGATCTACTTTGCAAGAAGAATCCAGGTTTCTTGGGCTGAGGCAACACTATATCCTCAGTGCTTAACATCAGAACCACATACGGCATCGTTGGCCTATCATCTGCTGCATTCTGGACACACAATAAGCCGATTTGGATACACCTCTTTACTTGTGGTTCCACGCATGAACTTTTGTAGCATGGATCTATCATCTCCAACTCTCTGTTCTCCTGCCAAAGTAGCCATGCCTGCGACAAATTTATGCAGTTTATTTTGTATTAAATGGATATGGATTAACAAGGTTTTCATAGGGAAAAAGCTCCACTCTTTAGTACAACTGTACAAGTCAGTATGTCTGAGTTGTTCATTAACAAGAAACACAATAGTTTTGTTTACCTGTTCGAGAAGGTTCTGGTAGCAAGAAGGATGCTTGAAGCCTGTGTTCTTTTGCCCACCCACTATCTCCAATATTACTACGCCAAAGCTAAATATGTCCGACTTGACAGAGAACTTCCCATCAAATGCATACTCCGGAGCCATGTAGCCACTGTAATGAGCTTATGCATTATGTTCCATGAGAAGATTATGTATACATGACTGTTTGTGTGTGTGTGTGTGTGACACTTACTATGTCCCAACAACTCTTCTTGTTCTAGCTGTAGTCTGATCACCTTCAAACATTCTAGCTAGACCGAAATCTGAGATCTTCGCATTCAAATTCTCATCTAATAAGATATTGCTTGTTTTTAGGTCCCTGTGGATGATTTTAACTCTGGAATCATTATGGAGGTAAACCATACCCCTTGCAATCCCCATGATAATATCGAAGCGCTTTGGCCACGTTAATAGTGGCCTCATTTCCTGATCTGCAGGTGTTGAAGAGGCATTTAAACATAAGGTGAGCTTTTATCATCTTTGGACAGTTTAGGTACTGCAGAAAGATCTCAAAATTTATTGTCCAAACCGAAGATGAAATAGTCCAAGCTTTTGTTCTGCATGTATTCATAGATTAGCATCTTTTCCTCTCCTATAATGCAGCATCCCAGGATTCTGACCAGGTTTCTGTGCTGGAGCTTCGCGATCAAAATGACTTCGTTTTTGAACTCTTCGGGGCCTTGTCTGGAACTCCTCGACATCCTTTTAACTGCAATCACTTGCTCCGCTGACAGAATCCCCTGCAGAAACCATACAAAACTTCAAAACTCAAAACATGTCCATATTATTATTACCTATCACTTAACATAGTGTTTTTTACCTTGTAAACAGGACCAAAACCGCCTTCTCCGATCATGTTCTCTTTCGAGAAGTTATTCGTCGCTGCTGCAATAGTTGCCAGATCAAACAAAGGTAACTCTGATTCCTCTCTTGTCTTCTTGGAAGCTGCAGTTAACACATTTGTTTCAGTGTTCAAAATATATTATGCCTTATAGCACATACATCCCATCAATGGAAAGGATCAGTAGTGTTACCTTCACTTTTGCATCTCATCTTTACAAGTATTCCCAAGACAAGCATTCCAAAGCTAGAAGCAGCAGCTATATATATTATGACATTCGTCTTCGAATGCCCTTTCCTTCTCTCCTTCCAATCTGTCTTGAGTCCTAAACAATAAGAATCAGCTATCAGTTCTTGAGGTTGCTTCCTTAATTCATTCAAGATTCACACTTTTTGATTTTTACTTACCTGTTTCTGAAACTGGCGTGCGAATGTAGATGTTTGGCCCTTCACCAGCTTCTACAGTCTGCTCCCTTGTATCAATTAAATCCCCGAACCACATCAAGCAGCTGGTCTCATTCTTGAAGTAGGGATCACCATAAGCACTGCAGTTACAGTTCTTCAAGCATTCGTCCCTGCAGTCTCCAATGCTCATGCTAGTGTTTAATTGAAAACTCAGCGAATCAGGAAACTTGAGCCCTCCAACTCTCAGAAAACCATCTTCCCTTTGACAATCCAGTGTCAAATTTCTGGTACACCCACTGCTCCAGTTAAAGCTTCCCCATTCTTGGTCAGATTTCGGCTTGAATCCCCTAAGGCACTCACATACTGGTGTCTTGTTAACTTTACAGATGCCATTGCTTCCACACAAGCCATAATTGTCACACGAGTCGCGTGGCCCTGTAATCATAAGAATCCAACTATCTCTCTTTTCATTCATCACATAGCGTTGAGTTGATCCCGAGTAGTTCATGATTAATCTTGTGTTAACTGATGATTCTCTGAAGGGCTGAAAGATGGAAACCAGCCTCCCATTGTTGGTTACCACTTTGGTTCCCTGCGCTTCGAAGGCTAAGTATGGAAATCCAGGGAAATGGCCGTCCCAGAAGATTGCTCTGTACACTTTTTGCATCCCTTTCTTGATTATCACTTGAGACAATCCAAAGTTTTCGATCTTGTAACTGAATTCTCCAGTGGATGGATCATCAGCACTTCTCCATGAAGTCAGATATTTTTCCTCTCCTGTGTCAAGATCCTGCACCATCTTCATCCCTGGTAAAATGGTGTCACCGGGGTAGTCGAAGCTCTGCCACACATAGCTCTCCGGCCTAGCAGAGGCAGCATCTACGATGACCAGATTTCCAGAATCAAGAAGCTGGAGAAGTGGAGCTGATGCTTCCATGGAGGAACTGGATGACCAGATTTTTGACCTCGGAGCTGTGGTGAGAACTAGTGTGCCATTCTTGGATAAGGCCAAGACTCCCAGTGAGCCAGTGATCGGTCTCTCTCTGTTTGCAACCCAAATGATGACGTCTGGTGTGGCTCTGAACCGGATTCCCAAGAATCTGTCTGTGGATGAGCCCGGAGAGAAGAACCCGAGCTCGAATGTTTGGGATGGAGAAATCAATACCTCTCCGTCTGTAAGAATTTGGTTAGCAAGAAGTTTATCAGCAGCATTGCAGAATTTGAAGATGGTTACAAACCAAAGAGCAGTAGAGAGGAATGCTTGATGATTCATTTACGAAGGAAGAGAAGCAAGATTTCTTTTCAGTTTGATTTAGTCATAAAACTTTAGAGATGTACACTCTTAACGTGTGGTCGCTGCTGTCCAGAATTGTCTGTCGAGAAATAGTAGTAATGACTTTGGAGATTAGAAATTTGCAATAAAAGTTCGTTTTCACATTTCAGAAAATTGAGTGCCGTACATTCTTTCTTGTCTTCGTTGCAAAGATAAATTGACCAATATCTGCATGCAGCTGACATTTTGTATCCAATGTATTCAATAAAAAATTTATTGTCTAAAAATATGGTATTGTTGTTGTAAGTGACGCTCCTTTCACATAATATTGCAAGATTTTCTATTTATGGATTGTCACTATTTGAATTATTGAAATGATTATACTGCAAAGTCAGATTGCTTAATTGTAACTATATTACCTCTTGATTGCAATGTACAAATTAGAATATTTTCTTTTCTCTATGAGCAATTTGTATACAGATAGTATTATTGTTTTGGAGTAATTTAATGAAAAGAGATTGCACATTTAAACCAAGAGATAACATTAGGTCTTGTTATCTGATTCTAGTTCAGGTATCCATTTATACCATGAGACTGAGAATTGAAATAAATGTTTTTCAATTGGGCAATAAATCTAACATGTCTTGAAATTTTAATTTGCAAAAGTGATTCATCATATTAGAATAGAATGCTGTAACAATCTGATATTCACACATCTAAAGATTATCCCAACGCTCCAACACACGTAAGTTACAGTATATATCTCTTCATCAAGCAAAATTGGTTTGCTCAAATTCATAAGTGCTGCATTCCCTCCTTTTCCAGCAACTACCTGGCTTCTATGTCAGTTATGGTTACTGCACCACCGGTACTTCCCGAAGCATTGCTATGCGAGAAACTGGAGTCGCCATGCAAAAAAAAACCAGGCTTCCTGGGCTGAGGCAACACTGTGTCCTCAGTGCTCAACATGAGCATCACAGACGGCATAATTGGCCTCTCGTCTGCCACATTCTGAACACATAATGACCCAACTTGAACGCACCTCTTCACTTGGGATTCCACGTACGAATTCTTATAGCATGGATCCATCATCTCCAATTCTCTACCTTCCTTACAAAAATGCCATGCCTGTGACAGTTTTATGCAGCTTATTATATATTCAGTGGCATAGTGTATGTCTGAATCTAATCATCTATGCAGTTTTATAGGTTGTGCTAAATTATTCATTAATACCGTTTTCACCTGTTCTAGAAGGTTCTTGTAGCAGGAAGGATGCTTGAAGCCTCTGTTCTTCTGTCCACTGATTATCTCCAAAATCATGACGCCCAAGCTGTATACATCCGATTTGATGGAGAATTTCCCATCAAACGCGTATTCTGGAGCCATGTAACCGCTGCAACGAGTTTTTTTTTCTTCATATATTAGACTCTTAAGAGAAACGATTTGCATATGCACATATGTTTATAAGATACATACTATGTTCCGACCACTCTTGTTGTTGTTGATATTGTTTGATCCCCTTCAAACATTCTTGCCAAACCGAAATCTGAAATCTTTGCATTTAGATTCTCGTCTAACAAAATATTGCTCGTTTTCAGGTCCCTGTGGATGACATTTAGCCTGGAATCATGGTGTAGGTAGAGAAGGCCTCTCGCAATCCCCATAATGATCTCAAACCGCTTTGGCCAATTCAACAGCGCCCTTCTCCGCTGATCTGCAGCAGTTGATCAAGAATTTTAGTCAGTGTAAGATTACATTTCTGATACTGCTGAATGATATCTGCTAAGATTATTGATTGATCGAACCAAAAATGAAATGATCCAAGCTTCTGTTCAGCATGTACTCGTAGATCAGCATCTTTTCCTCCCCTTCAATGCAGCATCCCAAAATCCTGACAAGGTTCCTGTGCTGAAGTTTGGCAATCAAGTTGATTTCTGTTTTGAACTCTTCATGACCTTGTCCAGAAATCTTCGACATTCTTTTCACTGCAAACACTTCTCCTGCTGAAAGGATTCCCTGCAATGACCATTCAAATATAGAAAGTATACCTAATTCTTATATATATGTATCATTACTTAAAATGGTGCTTTTACCTTATAAACAGGACCAAAACCACCTTGGCCAATCATGTTTTGTTCTGAAAAATTATCTGTGGCTGCTTCAATGGTTGCCAAATCGAAGAGAGGTAACTCTAATTCCTCACCTGTCATTTTAGAATCTGTCGAAAAAGTTTATAAAAATCATAACATCTTTCAGTGTCTATAATAATGCCTGTTAGTATAGTGTATCTCATTCATCGAAAGGTTTAGTGATGTAACCTAGTCTTTTGATGTAGCCTTGTCTCTTTCGCCTTATCCTCAGAAATATGCCCCAAACTGCCACAACCAAGATAAGCATAGCCAAACAAGAAACAGTAGCCATAACTATGATAGTCGTCCTTGCTGGTCCTTTTCTCTTATTCTGATCTGTCAAATGTTAGAAGCAGTCAATCATAAGCATGTCATATTCTCTGTAAAAACAACCTTAGCCTAATCAAAATATTCATTTACCAAGCTCTGAGATAGGCACGCGAATGTGGATGGTCGGTGCAGGGCCAGATTCTGTAGTGTACTCCCTCATATCAATCAAGTCCCCGAACCACATCATGCAGCTGCTCCCATTGTTGAAGAAAGGATCGGCATAAGCCGTGCAGTTGCAGTTCTTGAAACATTCTTCACGGCATTCATCAATAGTCATGCTAGTGTTCAATCGAAAATTCAGTGAATCTGGGAACTTGATTCCTTTAACCTCAAGAAACCCTTCTTCTTTCTGGCAATCCAATGACAGATTCCTGGTGCACCCTCCTCTCCAGTCGAACACGCTCCATTCGCTCTTAGATTTAGGCTGGAATCCCCTCAGACACTCGCACACTGGATTCTTGTAAATCTTGCAGATCCCATTATTCCCACATACATCATAACTGTCACAAAGATCATGTGGGAGCGCAATCATGAGAATCCAACCATCTTTCCTCTCGTTCATCACGTAGCGCTGGAGATAACCCGTGTAATTCAAGGTTAATCTGGCATGAACTGAGTCATAAAAGGGTTGAAGAACTGAAACCAGCCTACCCTTGTTGGTTTCCACTTCAACTTTCCAAGCTGGATCTTGTGAACTAGGATATCCAACAAAATTCCCATTCCAAAAAACTACCCGGTTTAATATCTCCTTTCCTTTGAGAATTATGGTCTGAGATAATCCTTTATTTTCAATCTTGTAACTCAATTCCCCCATAGATGGATCATCACCACTTTTCCATGAGGTCAGATATTTACCACCTCCATCATCAATGTCTTGCATTAGCTTCATTCCCGGTAGCCTAGTGTCGCCCGGGTAATCGAAGCTCTGCCAAATATACGCCGAATCCTGGACAACGACGAGGTTTCCAGAATTCAGGAGCTGCAGAACTGGACTTGATGCTGCTGTGGAGGAATTGGAAGACCATATTGTTGTACCCTGTGCTGAGATGAGGATCATATTGCCGTTTACGGATAAAGTTAGAACTCCGTTTAGACCGGTGAGCGGATTTTCTCTGTTTGCAACCCAAACTACGATGTCTGGTGTGGCTTTGTACCATATTCCCAAGAATCTGTCTTTGGACGAGCCCGGAGAGAAGAATCCGAGCTCGAAGGTTTGGGCTGGAGAGATCAGTACCTCTCCATCAGCAAGAGTTTGGTTTGCAGAAAGTGTATCAGCTGCAGAAGAGGATTTGAAAATGGTTAGAAGATAGAGAGCTGCACAGAAGAGCTCCATTTGCAGAGAGGGAATGGAATGGAGGCAAGATTTTCAAGTTTTGTCTACTTACTTTATGAATTTTAGTAAAGACAGCTGCTGAATACAAACTTTTAGGTGTGATGAAAAAACTTATCTTTGTTGCCATTTGACTTAGTCAGTAACGAGTAATTAATTGTGATTGGTCACAAGATTATTTTATAGAAATTTGAGATCCCGTAATCGAGAAATTGAGACTTTTATATTGCAAAGTGTTGTGATGACAAAGTTTAGATTGACAAATAGTGCAAAAGTTTCCAAGGTAGGTATATGTAGTTGTAGCCTGTAGGAGATTTGGAATTTTTGCAAGAATTTTAAACTGTGGGACCTGGCTGATAAATTTCTTTTGTCGCTTTCTAGATATATGTAGTTGTTGGAATTTTTGCAAGAATTTTCAACTGTGGGACCTGGCTGATAAATTTCTTTGTGGAAATATATGGAAATACACTTTTTCTTAAAACTTGAATCGATATATCCAATCTCGAAAAAACAATCTGAAGTCTATACCCATTTCGTTTTTAAATATATTTTTCAACTAACTTGCAGAGAAACACAATCATTTCAAATATCAATCAAATCAAAAAACCGTTAATTTAATTTAATTTAATTTACAAATTAAATTAAACTAAAGTTATAATTCTGTAAAAATTAAATTAAATTAAATTAAATTGTACAAATTAAATTAAATTAAATTATGGGGTTGGCATGAGGTGGGTTGGCCATTGGGTGGGGTTAGTAGTGGGATGGGGTTGGTAGGTGGGGTGGGTTGGCGGGGGGGTGGGGTGGGGTTG
The DNA here is from genome assembly GCA_036937905.1 of Salvia rosmarinus. Lineage (NCBI taxonomy): Eukaryota > Viridiplantae > Streptophyta > Magnoliopsida > Lamiales > Lamiaceae > Salvia > Salvia rosmarinus. The sequence goes on from CM072819.1 coordinate 103,262,803, forward strand.
GCCGTGGGTTGGCAGCGGAGGGTTGGCCGCCCGTTGGCCGCTTAGGGGTGGGGTGTGGGTTGGTAGCCGGGGTGGGGTGGGGTGGGTTGGCCGTGAGGGATGGGGTGGGTTGGCCTGGGGTTGGCCGCCCGGGGTTTGGCCATGTTGGGGTGGGTTGGCCATGGCTAGGGGTTGGCCGTGCTAGGGGCCAGCCATAATTTTATTAATTATTTATAAATTTAAATCCTTATCATTAATTATTAATTATTAATTATCTTGAATTTATTAATTAATTATAAATTAATTATAAATTGAATTTAATTATTAATTATTAATTATTAATTATTAATTATATGATTTTATTGAATTTATTAATTAATTATAAATTAATTATAAATTGAATTTGATTATTAATTATTAATTATTAATTATATGATTTTATTAGAGATGAAATAAACGATATAATCCAACCACTTTTGTAAATTAAATACACAACTAATGATCAACAACTTTTCGGTGAATTTAATTCGATCAACAACTTTTCATCGGTAATTTACTTATCAACAACTTTTCATCGGTGAATTTACTTGATCAACAACTCTACGCCAACAAATATTTCGAATTATACCTATATATTTCATTCTTGGTTTGTCGCAAGTTTGATGCCGTACACACCTGTGTAGATGATCTCGTGAATACCAAACGCCGCAAGGTCAAAGCCCGTGTGATTGCAACATACATAGCGCGAAAAATACGCGAGGACGGTGAAGTCATTAAGAGATCGATTATGGCGAGTTACAACGAGTATGGCGTGCGGCGTCATATCTTGTCATGGTGAGAGCTCGTAATAGAGCAATCGAGATGATATATGGTGGGTATGAACAATCTATCGGATGCTAACGGGTTATCTTCACATGTTGCGGACAACTAATCTGGTTCATTGATTGACTTGGATATTGGAGCGGATGGTCGTTTCGCCATCTTTTGTAGCGCTTCGGTTCAGTAGACTTCGGTTACACGTTGTGCGAGGTCCGTTATTGTTGTGGATGGCACGCACTGAGCGGCCGCAATAAGGGTATATTGTTTGTTCTTTACGGCGAAGGGCGAACGAGCAAGTTTTCCATTGGCTTATGGAATTGGTCCGATCGAGAATGATTTATCATGGACTTGGTTTCGGAACACGTGAAGACCGCTTACGGTCGAATTCGAGACGTTGATTGTGTCGATCGCGCGTCGGTATATCCAATCTTGTGAAAAATGTCTTTCGGAGAACGCCCACGGCTTATGCTACTACCATCTGTTGAAAAAATCACGCCTTTTGGGAAACCGTCGGTGGCATTGTACTGGCGGCTTATGCATGTCGGGAGGCGGAGTTTGACAAAGCAATGAACATGTTAAAGTCCTCGTGCTAAAGATAGACCTCGGTGGTGCGTATGGCAAGTTGACAGAGGTAGGAGTTGAGAAGTGGGCGAGATCAAAGTGCCACATGAGGCGCTATACCTTTTGACTTCCAACATTGCGAGTCCTTCAATGCTCGGTTGTTGTGGGCAAGACGATTGCCCATTGCTCTATGGTTGAAGCGATTCGTCATATCATAGAAAATGGTTCGATCAAAGACTTGAAGCGGCGAGCATACCCACCGACCTAACCCCAAGTCGTTAGCAAGATACGGTGAATTTGGAGAGATCACGCAGATACTATAGTGCCCAAAAGTAACGACACATTCAAAGTCGAGGACGAAACCAAACCTCAATGTCGATCTCGGGACGGAATCGTACCAATAATATTTTTAGTGCGATTGAATTAATATTTTTGTACGATTGATTTTCGATTGAATTAATATTTTTTCGTACCAATAATAAGTTCAATTTGTTTGGTTTGGTTCTTTGAGTTTGGTGCGTTTTGAATTAAGTCGATTGAATGCACAACACTATACTTATTGTAGCATATTTGAAATAAGGGTGGTCTCCTATGCACGCATATTGAGACTACCATAATTAATTAATTTATTTATTTATTATTATTATTATTATTATTAAATTAATTTTAATTAAAATTAATTTTTAATGAACTTTAATTATAAATTAATAAGCAATAATTTTGAATTCATATATTTTAATTTTAAATTAATAAACTCTAATTGTGAATTAATAAACCCTAATTGAAAATAATAAACCCTAATTATGAATTAATAAATCATAATTATAAATTAATAAATTCTAATTTTAAATTATAAATTAATAAATTTAATTATAAATTAATAAATTTAATTATAAATTAATAGAATCTAATTATCATTACTCACCATAATTAATATATAATTATTTTAACAAAACAAGTGTGAGTTCACGGTGGCTGAGCTCACCCAAGTTTTGTCTTAAAATAATGTGATGTTATGTAATAGAACAACCGGTTTGGAAGGAACTCATAGATCTTAATTGAGAGTCGATTCTATTTCGCGCATTCCTAAACAAACTTGACATGAAATATAGGAAGGATATTGATAAATTTACATACTATGTATGTACATAATGAGGATTTTTGTCATTTTCTAATAAATCGAATTTGCGATAATTAATTAATTTATTTGAATCTGTAATTTACATATATAACCTCATCATTAATTTAGGAATAAATATCTACAAATCCTTTAATTTTCGAAAATATAGGAAATTGAAATCCTTAATTTTCTAAATTATCTACAATTAATCAAAAAATAATAGAATTTGGCTCAACAAGATTTGAACACGAGACCTATCCTTCAAAATTTTAATATTTTACCATTTTGTCTAACAATGACAATTGCATTAGTTTATTGAACAAATTTGGTTTTGTACTTTCGTATGTATTTGCTCTTATGTTTAATTATTTTGATCTTAAATGAATATCCAATTAATCAACAAAATTAATAAAGTTCAATGATATTATTAAATAATTAATTAATCGAAATAAGTACATGCTAGCAATTTTAATTTAAAATATTTGAAGATAAAGATGATTATAATGAAAACAAAAGCTTCATCAATATGGTCATTGTGTAATATTATAATCTTTAATATAAGATGCATAATCTTTAATATAAGATGCATATTGCATATTTTATTAGAAACAAATAAATAATGAGAAAAGATAAGAAAAAATAATGAAAAAGATAAAACACAATTAGTTGCAAAAAAATGTGTTTTTCCTAATTTCTTTAGTTGGAACTATTATCAAGAAGAATAGAATTAGTGTCTTCCACTCCAATACGTAAATCCATATTATGTTCAGTCCATTAAAACTAAAATTAAAGAATAATAAAATTCTTGAATAATGGAAATAAAAAACTGGAAAAAAAAAATCATAGTTTTCCTTGAAATTAGGCCCACGAATCGATTAGCTTGGAACTATTTTCAAGGAGTAGTGCCTATTATTAAGGAGTGAAATCCATAATTTATTTTCCTTACTAATATGTAGAATATGTAGGAAGGGTAAATTAGTCATAGGTTTAAAATATTATATTTTAAGAGTATTATGTAGATACCTAATATGTAAAAAAATCATTATTCATATAGGGAATGAGACGAAATGATTTTTAGCTTCAAAATATGGTAGCAAAATCTCCAAAATTTGAAGTTTTAACTTTCCCCATATATAATATTTGATATTTTACTTTAGGGTATATTTAAATGTCAAAATTTTATAAGTGGTCCGTGCTAATAAAATAAAATTAAAAGTAAAACTGAAGTTAAGTACGAAAGATTATTCTACTAACATAAACATTATACATTAAGGCATCTGTGATAATGTTCCTTCAACCGTTGATTGATATATACCACTATGACACTCGTTCACATAATTCAAAGATAGAACCCGCTATTTTTTTCCGGTAGGCATATACATTTTCATTACCCCACTCAATGCTCGGGGAACCTGAAATGATGCGTTCGGCGTACATGCACATGTACGTTCCGGCACTGACGTTGTCTTGCTGTGTGAACTGTACATCAGGAGCAGCAACTGCAAACACCATATCACGCGGAAAGGCACGAACACCGAGTCTGTTAGCTTCAAACCAACGAGTTCTGCGTAAGAACTGTGTAAATAACATCTTCAAGCCGATCCAATGCATCGTGCGTTCCTCTTGTCGCCGGGGGTCTAATAAATAAAATACCGGATCGAACATTTCACATATCCCGGTCCTCATGGTAATTCGAGCCAAAATGATGCGACCTCTGCTAAAACAAGGGATGATGACCTGTAAAAAGAGATTCAATTTTGTAAAGGCACAAACAAAAATATATTTTATAATTAGTCAATGTATAAGGAAGTTACACATTCGAAGAAGCCATGATCTATGAGTTTGGCCCACCCTGCTACTACCACGGACTGCCCGATACCAATAAATAGATGGATCCCACGTAGATATACTATGATGTAGCTCTTCTTGCGTTTGAATATTCTCATAAATACGCAGCCACTCTCGACAAATGTACAACTATTCAGCAAGAAATAGAAATTCAATATATATAAAGAATATATACATATTTATTCACATCTATAAGAAATACGAAATATATACTTACAAAGAAATCGGTGTCCAAAATAATAGTGTTCGACTCATTGATCCCATTCAACAAGTCTTGCCCGTTTATTAATCTGGACCTCAGATGCATCATGTACAAATCAAGAGGCTGCAATAAATAATTTATTTTTTAAATAACGATTTCATATATGAAAATAAAAATAGAAATAGAAGTGATACTTACCCCCACGTCAAGATCTGCAGTAGGGTCCTCGATGCGAACAAAATCACTTGTAGGTCGTGTCATCCACGGCTCTAATAATCAATGAACCCGTCCCGCCTCGAAAATTGGAATAAGAAGCGTATACACTATCGGGGATAGGACGAGGCACGTATATTCACGTACGGTGACCTCGGTCAAAGCAATGAACCTTACTCGTTCGCTTCTACGAGTTGGCTAATTTTGTTAAAGCAACGAGTTAGAAAAAGTAAACATATCAAATATGATGCAATAATATAAAATAAGATAATTTACCAATGGTCTCGGCATCTCTGGCATGGAATGACGAGCTGGATCCTCGCTGTGTGATGGGCTAATGAATCCAGAGGTAGATCCATACTCCTGTAGAGACTGACGATGAGGTGTATACTCTGGCTGGTGTACAGGAGACGCCGGATCTGCTAGAGGAGTCTGCTGGGGTACATCTGATGTAGAGTGCAGTAGAAGGCCCTGGTCCCTGATCGTCACTCCGCATCGCCGGTGGGGTAGTTCCACGACGGGACGGCGTATATGCCTCAGTGCTATGCGAACATCTACATCGACACCCTTCTATCATAGACTCAAACCACGTCTTGAGTCCTTGAATATTCTCTCTAACCACATCATTGATCGTGTCTGTGATCCAACGACGATCCCTCCGACTCAGACGTCTGTGGTGCTCACCGCCGCTGCTAGATGAAGAGGAACGTAGCTGTCTCGTACGCTTCCCCGTATCCTGACTGCGTCCCCCTATATCAGATCGGCGTCCCTCGTCCGACGCACGCTCTATCCCCACAGACTGATGTCGTGGCTCCTCATGCTCCTCCTCAGGCTCCTCATCAATCTCTTCAACATACGCAGTACGTGCCCTCGTACTGCGTACCGGTCGCCGACTAACCCCCACATCAGTAGAAGGCCCTGCTCTAGAACGAGGCTGTCTAGTGCGGGGCGGGGGTTGTTCCCAGCGCACGGATGGGAGCGGGTCTCTGTAGTTCACTCCCGGTGCACCGGATATTGAGATGACGTATGTCGGCATGCTCATCTCATAGTCGTCCGGGACTAACCCCACAACGGTTGCCCCTCACGATCGAACAGGGGCTGTGTATCCACGTCAATCATCTTCGTGAACTTCCACCTCATGCATCTAGGATACACATCCTCCGGACATACTTTGCAACCGTCGTGCGAAGATCCGGATGATCTCTAGTGACCAAATATATAATGCCCATGATGGTCCGTAGAAGTGATATTTGGCCCGGTCTTCATATTCCACATGTAGTGTTGTAGAATTTGATACGCATATGCAGCCCATGGAAATCGGCAAATCGTCCGGATCGTCAACTAAGACCCAAATCCACGGATCCACGGTCGTGGCAAGTCGATACCAAGACGAATGCGTAAAGAACTAAGATGTGGGCCACACGGAGATATAGATGACCGCCAAGATCATCAATCGGACGATCCGTATCAAAGAATCTCACACCTAGATTCTCTATACTAGTCCTTCCGCTACCAACAAACCTTGATAAACCTCAACGGATTGCGGATCGTACTCGGTGTAGGATCGAAGATGACGTCCCAAAACTCAAACCCGTCACGGCGCAAAATCCGAGAAGGAAAAACAAATTGTCCTCCCATTAATAAAAAACCATATCGCCTGATCTTCAGCACTAGGAGGGGGCCTAATCTGTCGGGATACCATATGGTGCAAACTCATGTTTGACTTGGATCCAGGTTCCCAACCAACAAAGTGACCGAAACATCCTTGCCTAAACCTATACACCAGGTCTTCACCACCTACATCTCTCAATCTCTGTATGACCCTTCTTAAATAATTCGGCTTGAAGTAGGTGCTGATTGTGGATGGACGATTGATGGTCTCGGGCCTTAAGAACTCGATTTCCTATTTATTAAAAAAAAATTATGATTAATTAAGAAATATGTCAATTAGTGTGTTCACACATATTGTGAAATTAATTCCAAAATTATATAGAATTGGTGGTGAACTTTTTTGTGTCTTGATTAACATAGAATTGGAAATTTTTGTTCCCTATGACTAATTTTTTGTGGATGGACTTAAGAACTTTACCCATGGAACACATTATCCACTATATATTTTGTTTCTAAGTTCACAAAAATTACAAGGAAGTAAAGCGCATTAAACAACCTTTGTGTGTTAGCATAGTCGTAAGGATTGGAAATTTCTACCTAGAAATTACTTGGTGGATATTTCTACCTAAAAGAAATATATTTGTTGAATTTAGTAACATAAGATTAACTACTTATCAACACTTTACCGCTTATAATTTCAAAGCGTCTTATTAATAAACGAATTCTACCGAAATTTCGGCAGAGTAACGTTTATAATATGATTTGCCAAATCAATCAAAACTCATCCAAATTCATCCCAAACTCCCCAAATCATCATCATATACTTAAATATACATTTAGTAATTTAAAACAAGCTTAAACTTATTCATTTATACTTTAATCGCCTAACGTCCTTCAACTACATATATAAAAATTTTCTAGCATTTTACTATCTAAAATTTCTACCTAAAAGAAATATATTTGTCAATATATCATGCAAAATTCATAATCCTAAATTTAAATAAATGTCTTGTACATAAATTTTTGTCAATATAATTATGTATTGTCAATTAACATCAATACATAATTAACAATATATTCTAATTATAATTCACATATATTAATTCACAGCATAGACAACCATACATAATAATTCACAAAACATAGATTCGAATTAATGTCCGAATTCACAAAGTATAGATTTACAAAGCATAATAATTCATGTCCTAATTCATAATTATAATTGAACTATAATTCACAATATATAGTTAAGCGAATATATATTCACACTATATATATAGTTAAGCGAATATATAATTCACAATATAATTCACATATTGTTAAACAAATATATAAATATAAATATAATATAAGCGAATATATAATATTTCACAATATAAATGAATATATATTTTTGTATAATATAAACAAATATTAATAATATATAAATATAGTTAAACGAATATATATAATTCACAATATATATATAGTTTATATTCTGTCCATGTATGTTTATGATAGTTTTTTTTTATAAATTAGTTAATTGTGAGATAATGATGGTGATATAATTATCTATTAGTTGTCAATGATTTTTTTTTTTTCACTAAAATTTTGTATTTGTTGAATTACTTATTGTTATTTCAAATTTGACAGATCTTAAAATTATAAATGTGCATCACACGAGAGAGTTAACTAATGAATATTTTTATGTGTTTTCATCCTATATTTCACAATATACTTAAACGAATATAAACGAATACACAATATAATTCACAATGTATAATTAAGCGAATCATATAATTAAAGGAATGAATTTCACAATATAATTCACAATATATAATTAAATTAAGCGAATCATATAAATCATAATAATTATACAACACAAAAACAAAAACAAAACAAACACAGTGAAGCCATAGTTGGCAGCGGGAGGCGTTGGCCGCGGTAGGAGGGTTGGCAGCGTGGGAGGTTGGTTGGCAGCTGCGTTGGGTGTCGGAGGGTTGGCACGGTAGGAGGTTGGCGCGTGGGAGGTTGGTTGGCCGGGAGGAGGTTGGCCGCGTGGGAGGTTGGTTGGCCGGGAGGAGGTTGGCAGCGTGGGAGGTTGGCCGGGAGAGGGTTGGCAGCGTGGGAGGTTGGCCGCGGGAGGGTTGGCAGCGTGGGAGGTTGGCCGGGGAGGGTTGACAGTGGGAGGGTTGGCCGCGGTGAGTTGGTTGGCCGTGGGAGGGTTGGCCGTAGGAGGGTTGGCCGTGGGAGGGAGGTTGGTAGGGGTTGGCCGCGGTGAGTTGGCCGTCTGAGGTTGGTCGGGGTTGGTCGCCGGTGGGTTGGCCGTGGCCGCCGGTGATATAGAGAGAGATAGGAGAGAGAGAGGGCGAGGCGAGAGAGTGAGAGTGAGAGAGAGTGTTGTGAGAGAGAGAGAGAGAGCGAGAGAGTGAGATAGAGTGAGAGAGAGAGTTTTATAAATAAATTTGAATTCTGAATCTGGTTGGGGGAAATAATTCGGCACAAATTTTCGTGCAAGAAATAATTTTGACTGGCACAAATTTTTGTGTGCAAAGATTCTCTGATTTGTCTGATTATTTTGACTGCAGCATAGTGAATATATATTAAAATAATGAAATGGGTATACATAGCACTTATTTTTACAAATGGATATTGACAACACACGTTTTTTCAAAACTGGGTAAATAAGCTCCGAACCCAATTTCTTTTGTCGCTTTCTAGAAGAAAACACAAATCTTTGCTGACAAAAGAAGAACATTCGAAGGGTTAGAATGACTAATATTTCGTGTCCAAACAGTGCATTTTTTGTTAGACTACAAATATGAACTGCCTGATGTTTTGTGCACACGAGCTGTAAGTATCAGACCATTGTTGAAAATTTTTGAACCCTTGAAGAAAAGAATAAGAACTCTCGATAGACAGAAGAAGATAAAGAAGATAAATATAAAAGTGGTTGGTCTATTTAACTTCCAACTTTCCTTTCTAAATTTGAACTGTCAATTTATTATATTATTACTAGTAGAGTTTCTTGATATGTGTGATTGCTAGAGTCACGTCAGAGTTACTTATAGGTTACTATGATAAAGATGGTCTGTCAATCATTTAATATGCTTAGCAAAATTGCAATAACATTAATTTTGGTTTGGAGTAATTTGGGGCGATATACCGGTAGAGATGTCAATGAATCTTGGATTCGATTCAGATTGGTTTAAATTAATTTTTTAGGATCTAGAGTATAAAAAATTTGGATCCGATGCATCTAGATCCTACTCTAAAATCTCGGATCTGGATCTGAGTTTTTATTTTTTAGATCCAGATCCGACCCGTAGATCCGATTAATATATATATTATTTTTATTAAACATTAGTTAACCTTATATCTAATTCTAGTATTTTTTTTTTCTTGATCTTCTTCCAATTCCAAATATTTGCTCCCCTCCATTTTACTTCGACGGAACTTCTTCCAAAAATCTACTCTCAATCTTTTCATTTTACTTCGATTCCACATCTTCATTTTATTTTATTTATTTATAATTTAATCAAAAATTTGGGACAACGATCTTGATTTCTCAAATCATGAAATTTTCAATTGTTGAAACAGCAACAAATCTCCAAATTTGAACATTGTTTGTGTAAATGATATGTTTGCAGTTTTCATTCATCTTTGTGATATAATTTGATTTTATACTTCTAATATTAATTTCTATTTGATTATGAAGAAACAAGTGTATAATTTCATTTGGAAAAACTTATAAATGATGGGAGAAATCCCTACAACCAACCAAATATGATTGATATCGAATCAGCTCAAGAATTTATGGAATATTTGAGAAATATTGATGATAGATTGGTTAATTTAATATTTATATTAGAAGAGAAAATATATAGATCCGGATCTAGAACCTAGATCCTATAGATTTGAGTCTGGATCTCATTTTTTAGATCAAATCGATCTGGATCGGATCTAGATTCAAGTAAAAAATCGAATCTAAATTTATATCTAATCAGATCCGATCCAAATTCGATCCATTATCATCCCAATATATATGCTAGTAGATCTACCTAGAAAAGAGGTGGTCTCCTGTGCGCGCCCGCGCACAGTGAGATCACATTAATTAATTAATTAATCTTCATTAAGTAGTTAATTAATTTTAATTAATCTTAATTAATTAATATTAATTAATTAATTAAATTAAATCTAATTAAAATTAATTAATTTAATAAACTTTAATTGTAAATTAATAAATATAATTTTAAATTAATATATCTTAATTTTGAATTAATAAATTTTAATTTTGAATAATAAAGCCTAATTATAAATTAATAAACCCTAATTTTGAATTAATAAACCATAATTTGAATTAATAAACCCTATTTGGAATTAATAAACCCTAATTTTGAATTAATAAACCCTAATTTTGAATTAATAAAGCCTAATTGAAAATAATAAACCCTAATTTTGAATAATAAACCCTAATTATGAATTAATAAACTCTAACTTTGAATTAATAAACCTTAATTGTTAATTAATAAACCCTAATTATGAATTAATAAACCCTAATTTTGAATAATAAACCATAATTTTGAATTAATAAACCATAATTGAAAATAATATACCCTAATTATGAATTAATAAACCCTAATTATGAATTAATAAACCCTAATTAATAAACACTAATTATGAAATAATAAATAAAATATAAAATAATAAAATAAAACAAAAACTTGTGCGCCTGCACACAAGTTTTTGTCCCTAGAAAAAGCTGTTGCCGATATTTGAATTGTTAATAGTCATATATTTGAGTGGCGGTCTTGGGTGTAGCCGGACCCCACGTTTTTAATTAATTAAGTTTAATAAGTAAATTAATTGCATTAAATTAATTTTTAAATTTAATTAAGATTAATATATTTTAATTAAAATTAATTAAATTATATTTAATAATTAATTGCGGGCTGGGCGGCCGCAGTGCCGGACCAAGTGGTTGCCTACTTCTGAATATTAGATTTAGACTACTGATTTAGCCAGTTGTGTTCCATTTCACGAGGAATTGGCGATTATAGTCGATGGTCAATATTTAAGTTCAACTAATTTCCACTAAAGTCATCAATTTTCATTTTCTTATATTACACATTTGTTTAAGTCCCTACAGTATTAAGATACATCATGATCAATGTGGAAATAACATGGCCCAAATACAAATCGGATTGATTCTACCATCACACTTGATTTTAAGTGTGGTTTCACTTGTCTGTGTGGTTTCTGCGGTATTGCGAATGATCAGTGGGGTTTCTGGTCTTGTGCTAAGGTAGCGGTATGCGGTTCGTGATATCAAAAAAATAAAAATAAAAATCGGATTGACTAAAGTAACTGTTACTTTACATTAACCTCTTTCATGTTTTACCTTGCTTCTATATCACTCATGGTTACTGTACAACTATTAAACTTCTCACTTCCTAACTCGTTTCTCTGTGGACTACTGGAATCACTTTGCATAAAAAATGCAGGTCGCTTGGGCTGAGGCAAGACTGTATCCTCCGAGCTCAACATGAGAACCACAGACGGCATCATCGGCCTGTCGTCTGCTATGCTCTGAACGCATAATAACCCAACTTGAACGTACCTCTTCACTTGCGATTCAACGTACGAACTTCGGTAGCACGGGTCCATCAGCTCCAACTCCCTATTTTCCTTCCAAAGTAGCCATGCCTGCAGCAATTCATGCAGGTCTATCAATATTACTGAATTTGTTCGTCAATGAGCAACTATGGAGATTCAGTAGCTGCTTAAGTCACCTGCTCCAAAAGGTTTTGATAGCTGGAGGCGCGGTTGAAGCCTCTATTCCTTCTCCCACTCACTATCTCCAATATCACCACTCCCATGCTGAATACATCCGACTTGATGGAGAAATTCCCATCAAATGCATACTCCGGAGCCATGTAGCCACTGTAATGAGCTTATTACTGGTTAGCTTCCATAAGAATATCACGATTAATACATATGGGGGTGTCTGTGTGTGAAACTTACTATGTCCCGACAACTCTTTTTGTTCTTGCTGCAGTTTGATCACCTGCAAACATTCTTGCTATACCGAAATCTGAAATCTTGGCATTCAAGCTCTCGTCTAACAATATATTGCTCGTCTTCAGGTCCCTGTGGATTATTTTGAGCCTTGAATCGTGATGGAGATACAGAAGGCCCCTTGCGATCCCCATGATGATTTCAACACGCTTTGGCCAATCTAACAGCAACCCTCTCTCCTGATCTGCAAGCAGTGATAAGAATTTCAGTGAGTGTAAAAGGTACATTTTCTTAGAAATTTTTGGCTTCAATGTGTTGAAAACACATGAAAGATGTTCAAACCAAATATGTAATAGTCCAAGCTTTTGTTCAACATGTACTCATAGATTAGCATCTTCTCCTCCCCTTCAATGCAACATCCCAAAATTCTGACCAGATTCTTGTGCTGGAGTTTCGAGATCAAAATGATTTCATTCTTGAACTCTTCATCGCCTTGTCCAGAATACCTCGACATTCTTTTCACTGCAACTATTTGCCCTGCTGATAGGTTTCCCTGCAATACCAAGTCAGAAATAGAAATACACATCTAAATTATACATAGTCACTTATTATGCATTTGTATCCCTCAAATGATGCTTCACCTTGTATACAGGTCCAAAACCGCCTTCTCCGAGCATGTTTTCTCCTGAAAAGTTATTTGTGGCTACTGCAATGGTTGCCAAATCAAATAAAGGTAACTCTAATTCCTCGTTGGCCTTTCTATAACCTGTCAAAAGAGCTACAAATTTGCTTCAAAATCTCTATATAAAAAAATTGTTTTCTTTCATCCATGTAAAAGGATTAGCAATATAACCTTGTTTCCTGCGTCTCATCCATATATGTAAGCCTCCAAGACATAAAACCAAAATAAGCATAGTGGTAGAAACAGCTATAAGTATGAATTTAGTCTTTGCAGATCCTTTCGCCTTCTTAGTCGAATCTGTGAAATGATCTTAAACGAAAAATCAACTGTCACATTCCATGTTTCACTGAGAATATACAATTCTTGAACAAGAAGTGTTCCATATACCTAGCTCTGTAGCAGCCACACGAATATAGATGCTCGGGCCATCACGGACATCTACAACCTGCTCCCTTATATCAATCAAATCACCAAACCACATCAAACAGTTGGTCTCATTTTTGAAGTACGGATCAGCATAAGCTGTGCAGTTACAGTTCTTCAAGCACTGATCACGACACTCATCAATCCTCATGCTCGTGTGCAGCTGAAAACTCAACGAGTCAGGAAACTTGAATCCTTGAATCTTCATAAACCCATCTTCCTTTTGGCAATCCAACGGCAGATTTCTACTGCATCCACTTCTCCAGTCGAACAACCTCCATTCCTTCTCATATTTCGGCTTGAAACCTCGCAAGCACTCACATTCCGGCGTCTTGTAAATCTTGCACACGCCATTAAATCCACACCAGCCGTAGCTATCACACGAGTCGCGAGGCGAAGTAATCATCAGAACCCAACCATCACCCTGCTCATCCATCATGAACCGTTGAAACGACCCCGAACTGTTCATGATCAACCTCGTCTGAACTGATTCATTCAATGGCTGGAAAAATGAAACCAGCTTACCGCCGCTGGAGCCAATCTCTGCATTCCACGTCACGTCGACTGAATCAGGAAATCCCGGGAAATGACCATCCCAGAAAATGGCTCTGTACCTTCTCTCGTTCCCCTTCATCGTGATTATCTGAGACAATCCGTGATTCACAATCCCGAAACTGAATTCTCCAACAGCGGGATCGTTCTCGCTCTTCCACGACGTCAGAACATTCACATTTGGGGTCTCCGTTTCCTGCAGCAGCTTCATCCCCGGCAGCAGGGTGTCGCTAGGGTTATCGAAGCTCTGCCATAACTTCTTCGAATTTACTTCGATTACTAGGTTTCCGGAATCCGTGAGCCGCAGAAGTGGATCTGATGCTGCTGTCGAGGAATTTGAAGACCATATGGTTTTGCCTTGTGCTGAGTTGAGAATCATATTGCCATTTTTGGATAAGGTTAGAACTCCGTTTAGGGCGGTGATCGGATTTTGTCGGTTTGCGACCCAAAGGACGACGTCTGGTGTAGCATTGTACCATATGCCTAAAAATCTGGCTGTGGATGAGCCCGGAGAGAAGAATCCGAGCTCGAATATTTGGGATGGAGAGATTAATACCTCTCCATCATCAGCAAGAGTTTGGCCTGCAGAAAGTGTAGCAGCTCCAGTACTCAGTTTCAAGTTGGTTAAAAGATAGAGAGCGGCGCAGAGGATTTGGATATGGTTCATCTAGAGAGAGAGAGAGTGATGTTTGAATTGGGAGGAGAAGATGCAAAAAAATCTAAGTTTGATTTACTTCATGAAGCGGTTGAGGAGACTTGTTGCGCAGAGTCGTCTCTTTCCCTCCATTTTCATACGAGTCTTAAGTCGATTATTTTGACTATTTGATATTCTAATACTTCACCGTTTGCCCTCTAAATGGAAAATGACTCATCTAAAACTCTCTCTTTGTTTCATTTAAAATATTTCATTTTTTTTAAAATTATTTCATTATAAATATCTCTCCATTATAGAAAATAATTATCGCTTTAAAAAATATAGACTCTATGTATTTTTTATCACTTTAACTATTTTATATATTTCTCATAAATAACCGTATCAAAAAAAATGAAATACTTTAAATATGATGGAAGAAGTATTATTTTAAATCATATTTTGTGTTTCGTTGCATAAAGTATGCTTGATTTTGAGTAAAATTAAATTGCAAATTCATGCATTTCTTTAATTACTTTAGAGTATTGTGCAATTTGATACAAGAGTTCTCGTTGCATTTTAGCATGACTCGTATTTATTGTTAATAACAATGTATGTCTTATACGTGAATAAAAAAACAAAAGATGTCGTACGGAAACTGATATGTGGACAAATTTAGTGAAACTTTGTTGAAAATTATGGTAAACAATCTCAGTTGTGGGGCCTGAACCTGATGTTGAAATATTATGTATTGTATGACAAATATACCCATTGACTAGATTTAACATTGCCTTCGCATAAATAAATAAATAAATAAGACTTTTCCTACCGACTTACATATTATGAATGTTTAGATCCCACAAGGATTATCTAATATGTTGTATTCCGACTAATATGACACACGTTATTTGTTAACATCTATTATAAAAATTACTAACACGTGGTCTACATTAATATTTTTTTTTTCATTTTGTTTCCTTTTATATATCAAATGTTATAACTGAAATCATTAAGTTTACAAATTACATAACTAGAATTCTTATGTATTTTACTATTCTTTTTAGTTACAAATAGTGTGTGGCATTAATCATCACTGAATCACGGTAAAATTCTAAGCAAATTTGCATTCATATAGTTTGACCTTCGAATTCTATAATATCATCTCTTATTTTAAGACACATGAAAGAAATAGAACCATGTTGAATGCAACACCTTATATTTTAAAATGAGATGGTCTCGCGCATATTGCATGCACATGAGACCATGTAATTAATTATTAGTGAAATTTTTTAATAATACTCATTGGTGGATTTTAGAATTAAACAATGTATACATCATGTGTGCGCGAAATTTTTTGTGTTTCAAAATTACGACACATAACTAGGGCTGACAATTTTTGACACGACACGAACACACACGAAATTAACGAATTAGTATTCAGCCATATCGTGTTCGTGTCCTATCGTGTCGACGCGATAATTTTGTGTCTTGTTCGTGTCGGATCCGTGTCGTGTTCGTGTAATACGATAATTTTCGTGTTGCATTCGTGTTCGTGTCGAATCGTGTCGTTTTCGTATAATTCGATAATATTTATAAATATTTAATATTAATTTAATTTAATTTTATATATTTTTATTTCTTTTATTAATTTATTTTCTAATTTTAATTTGAATTTCTCGTTTTGTGTCGTGTCAACACGAAAAAAATCGTGTCATATTCGCGTTCGTGTCCGTATCTGTACATTTCGTGTCGTATTCGTGTTCGTGTTCGTGTCGGACATATCCTTAACGGATCGTGTTCGTGTTTGACCTTATCGTGTCGTGTCGTTATCGTGTCGACCCGATAACGCGACACGCACGAATTGTCACCCCTACACATTATTGGAATGATATTCCTCGTGTCATCCACGTGTTGTCCATGTCAGCAGAGTTAGTTAAGAAGTTGTTAGGTTGTTGCTATCTCTCTCTCCTACTCTCTGTTTTCTGTTTTCCCTTTCTTCTCTAAGCTGCGGGATATATATAGCTCAGCTTATATATTTTCTGTAATTAGTTTTCAATAAATGAAAGATCAGTTCTTCGTCTCTCTCAATCTCAGCTTAGTTTATCTCTTAACATGGTATCAGAGCCTGAGTTTTTGAGGAGATCATTGGTTTCTTATCAACTGGTTTCATTTGAATCAGCTTGATCTTCCTCTATCCTTTTCCGATCTGTTCCTGGTTTCCTTGATCGGCTCATTCATGGTGAATGCTTCCGCAAATTCGACATTACCGAATCTTCATCCTCTGATCCTACAATTGGATCGCAACAACTACGTATTCTGGCGTATTCAAGTTCTTACCACTATACGTGCGCATGGATTTGATGATTTCATCTCCCCCACTGGTGCTCTTCCATCTCAATTTCTGTCTTCACCGAACAACACTGCGAGCAATCCAAATCCAGCTTATCTACCATGGCTCCGCAAAGATCAGTTTCTCATGAACTGGACGCTTCATCTATCGACGAAACAATATTGTTGGATTTGTATACTGAAAGCAGTATGGTTGAGCTTGTATACAATGTTTCCTGTTACCACTATTACAATCTCCTATCCGAATTGAATACTTGATTGCATATATCGTGTCCCTTATCTCATATATAAGTTAGATCATACGGTGTGTAGAAGATCACATAAGTCCGTATGATTGGTCAAGCTTAATGAGATATAAAAGTTTCACACCGTGAGACAACTTGAGGACGAGTTGTCGGTATAGGCATGCAGTATAGATAAGAAGTGACTTGACTTGGTTGCTTGTCTATCTTTGATGCGTCTCGGCGTATTGATGGATCACGATGAGATGAGTTCTTCTATCGACCGTCGTGAAGAACCAAGATCTCGGTGACTTACGATGATCTAAACCTCGATAAGATATTAGGTGAGTATGAGTTACTGACCACCACTTTGACTTGTTATGGGTGAGGGTTATATGTTCTAACCCAATATTCTCCGCATCTTGGGTGATGGCAGTGCTTGTATGTCATGCTAGTTATTTGTATCGAGTCACGATGAACGTTTTAAACATCGATGGACGTTTACTCACAGTGCGTCTCACTTTGTATAGAGATCAAAAAGTGGAGGTCTCGACATTTTAATTTGAAAAATTAATATGTCGGGTTACTTGCTTAGTTTTTGTTTCAAAAGGTTTGTCCATGCAGATCACGTAATCCTAGCATGCTTTTCTATAGAACTCAACATGTAAAACATGCTCGCAGAATTCTAAAATATGCTTGAAAACGCGATAAACCTAGCATGCTTACTATGCGCATCCAATCACGAAAACATATAATATGTTTGTCTACGTAATATAAACATACATAGCATGCTACTGCATAATTTAAACATCCACGACATGCAATGAACGATAAAAATAAAATAAAACGTTCATCGTGGCCCACTCGTGGAACCTGCACTTTCTTGCCTAATCTATTACATAGAATTGCAAAGTACAGATCTTGATCAACTTCGAAAAACAGGCCTCGCGTGCACGGGCACGGACCGGATTCGTCAAAACTGGATTCGGGCCGAAAAATGGGTTCGGGCTGGAAAACGGGTGCAGGCGGTTTGGGCGAAATGGGTGGGCAGCAGCATAGGGCACAGCCCGTGCATGCGCCATGCCCAGCCTGCAGCGCCGCCACCTCGTTGTGGTTCGCGGATGCCTTGGCGTCCGCGAGGATCTGCGCTGCGCTCGGCGCCGGCGGTGCCGAGCATCCGCATGCAGCGCGCGCGCCCGCACCGCTGGCTGCCGAGCCGTGCGGAATTATTTAATGCATTACCATAATCCCACTATTAAGGACTCAAACATTTATGGTTCAAAAAGTATAAGGAATTTTGCCAAAGGTTGGTTCTAAGTTCTCGAACCGTAATAATGGATCAAATAAAGAAGAATAACGTCTGAGGACAAATGATCACAAAAGAATGACCACTATCAAGAATGTACATTTTCAAGCATGTTTTGACAACATTGAGAATTTATCGACGTCAAAGTATCTCAAAGACTTGATATAAACTTTATTGGATTCAACGAAAACAACTCTGAACTTTCGAGTAAATCCTTGTTTGCAGAGAATTTCAATGAATCCATGTTTTCAGAATCAAGTCGATATTATAACAACAATGTCGAGATTATATCAACAAAATCAAGACTATCATCAAGATTATCATCAATTCATCATAGCAATATTCCAAAGCAAATGAAGGCCAAAGTTAAGCAACGAGAATGGTGGCTGAGAATTATGTGTGATGACATAAAACTCAGGGCAACAAAACATAATTACTTCAAATGAATTATATCAATGAATGAGCATTTTCATCATGAGTTAAACATTTAGAGAAGCTCCTTTGCGCAGCATTCGATTCCAGCATCCTCTCGAGCTCAACCTGCACGTTTAGAAATACATGCAGGGCGTGAGTACAAAAATGCACTCAGTGGGTATTCGCCGAAAACATTAAAACATTGCCCTTAGGGCTATATGATTGACTTGCCATAACATTTGCAATGCACAAGAGTTTTAGTGAAATAATCTGTGCATGCTTTTCATAAATAAACACTTACTTGCTTTCATTTCATAGCATCATCATAAAGTATACATATGCATGTTCTCATGTCGGCCGATAACTTTCTCTTTCCATATCCACGGATTCTGTCTATGTGTTGAGAAGTAGGCCTCCTTCTCAAACACGCTATGACCCGAAGGTCGCTATCCGACGTCGGTAAATCTCAAACATCATAACACACCCGTGTTGATGGACCCGAAGGGTACCATGCCACGACCATACTCTTTTATCATTTCTTTCTTTTCTATCTTTCATTTTCGTGGATAGGTAATGCATCATGCTCATGTTCATGCTCAAAACAGGCAAGTCATTTAACTTTGAAACTTTGCTCATAATGAAATTCATTTCATTTTGAAAACATAAAAACATAAGCATATCATATTAGAAAATATTTATACCCACCTGGTAACAGTCACTCGACGACTGTACTTTTATCTTTCATTCATTTCTTCTTCTTTTTCTTCTTAGTCCTTCAATCAACATAGATCGGCGTTAAAGCCTACCAAGAATCAAACAAGAACATAACTTGTTTTAGTCTTTGATATGACTATATTTTCTCAATACACAAGACTCTAAGGTCAATAAACATTCGGGTCATTGCATCCTCTAACATCTTAAACATATAACAAGATTTAACGAAGCCTCATATGAATAAAAGAGCATAGAAAACTTGATAATAGGCTTAAACCATCTCATCTTAGCCAAAAGCCTAACGACCCCTTAAGACATAGTTTATGTCCGACGTCAAAATTTGCGCAAGACGACGCCTATCTTAGATGAACCTCTATACATGCTCAACTATCATCAAATATCACTAATCAACCATCAAAATCCAAAGATCAAAGCTTTAGCATTGAAAACAATTTTTCGTCGGCAAACTAAAATTTTTTAACTTTTGAATACGTCGGCCGAAAAATCCGAATAAATCATTTTAGGCTTTATTCGTATCATAGAACCCAAATACGAAATCAAAATGATCAAATAAAATCAAAAATCCAACATTACCCATGCTAGGGTTTTCGGCCATTTTAGAGTTTCAACATAGGTTCGATTTTAAACGTTTTTCTTGTTCAAAACACGTTTATATCAATCCAACGATACATATATGAAGCTAAATCAAGCATATAAACAACATAAATTCAAGAACATATACTCCATAATTTTCGAAAATCACAAGAATTCAAAGAATGAATATGTGCTCAAAATTTCAACGTTAAACAACTTATCGACGATAAATCGAACAAAGAATCAAGAATTATTCAAACAACAACATATCTCCTTCACAATTCATCAAAGTGACCGAAAACATAGCATGCTCAAAAGTTCATGTTTTTCAAAATTTCAAACCATAGATGTGTTCTAAGGATTGAATTATACCTTAATTCGACGACGGATCGAAATTTCATCGGTTGGATCTTGAAAAATTGAAGCATGAAATTTCAAGAATTTTAGTGTGTGTAGTGTGTGTGAGGCACGAAATTTTTGAGAAAAAAATGAAGAAAATGCATAGTAATGTGTATATATAGAAATCCACAAATTTTATTTTATTTTTCATTTTCTTTAATTTGGTGAAAATTCTTCAAAATTCTAGAGAATTCTTTAAAATTCTCCATTTTCCATTTTCTTTATAACATGATGAATAATCATGTTCTAGCAAATTACAAAAATGTACACTTTTCTATAAATAATACCAATGTTATAAATGCACGCTAACAATCCATATCGTTCTGATTTCAAAACTCAATTTCTAATAAAATGCTCCTTGCTTGAAATTCTATTTTAAACTCAATTAACATATTATAAAAATAAAACTTTGATTGTAAAAATATTTTTGGCTTCAAAAAAAACCATTTTAGACATTCAGCCGACGATTAGGGTTTAATCGGCAAATGCCGATATCACAAAAAGCAAAGATTTGAAATCCTTAATTTTATGAAATCAAGATTTCGTTGAGCATGTATCTATCATCTCAAGACTTTCAAAATCTAGGTCTCCTTATTCTAAACAAGACCTAAGAATCTTGTCTCAGGTTCCATCTCGAATCGATCTCGAATAAATCTCAAATTCTATTTTTGTCGACACGAAGCTTAACATAAAAGCTTCTAGCTTAAACAACTATTTCTTAAGGATGCAATGCCCTCTCATAAGCTCTTAATCAAGAGTTAATCTCTGCTACAGTAATGCGGGGTATTACATGTTGGACATCTAATACCGGATGACGAACTAGGTGACTACATTCTCAATGGATTTGGAGTAGAATACGAGTCAGTTGTGATCAACTTGATGCATAGATCTGAGCCTCCTTCCCTACAAGAGATGCTATATGCACTTCAATCTCATGAAATCCACCTGCAGCAATCGTCGTTCATGATCACAGATCCAATGGCACACTATGTGCAGCGTGGAACTCGTGGCGGCAGAGGTCGTGGTATGATTGGTCGAGGTGGTCATTTCGATTTTCAAGCAAATCGACGGTTGTTTGTCAACTATGTGGTAAAACTTGTCATGTAGCATTAAAATGTTACAAACGCTTTGATGTTAGTTTTACAGGTCAGGAGAGTTCAGCTGGAAATCCATCTCCACAAGCTTACATCACTGATTTCCAACAACACTCAGATTATAAGTATGATGAAGATGAAGGTGTTTGGTATGTGGATAGTGGTGCGACTAATCACATCACCCACAACATGAACAATCTCCAACTCCACACACCTTACAATGGCACAAAATCTCTCACCGTTGGTAATGGTAAGGCTGTTCCCATCTCCTCTATTGGTACATCTACCATTCCTTCATAATCTCTTCATTCTGCTCAACAATCTCTTCTTCTCAATCAAATCCTATATGTTCCTCAAATAACCAAAAACTTGATTCGCATATCTCAATTCACCAAAGACAATAATGTAGTGTTTGAATTTCATGATTCTTGTTTTCTTGTGAAGGACAAGAAGACCAATCACATACTGATGAAGGAGAGTCTTCACAAAGGATTGTACAAACTTGATCTATCCAAGGTGTGCAGTAAGTTTGCTTCCATTTCTGCCTCTAGTGCTCAAACTAATAGGTCATCTAGTGCTTGTTATCATGTTTCTTCAACTAGTACAGAATCTACTACTGTTTCTTGTAATGAATTCTTTCTGTTCCTAATAAAATGGATATTTGGCACCAACGTCTTGGACATCCTACTGCAGCTGTTTTATCTCATGTTCTTAAACTAATGAATGTATCTGCAAAACTGAGCTCTATTACCTTTTGTGATGCTTGTAGTATAGGTAAAATTCATCAAAGTCCTCATGTGTCAAAACCTCTGAAAACCACAAAGCCATTTCAATTAATACATTCTGATTTATGGGGACCAGCTCACACAGCCACACCTCGGGGCTATAAGTACTACATTCACTTCATAGATGACTATAGAAGATACACATGGATATATCCTCTCACCTTCAAGTCTGAAACATTTTCTATTGTTCAACAGTTCTTTGCTATGGTCAAGTGTCAGTTTTCTGCCACAATTCAATCCTTCCAGTCAGACTGAGAGGTGAATATAGGAGTCTTGTGCCTTTCTTTCAAACTTTAGGAGTGCACTTTCAGCACCCTTGTCCTCACATTCACACTCAAAATGGCCGAGCTGAAAGGAAACATCAACATATTGTAGATGTAGGCCTCACCTTACTTAGTCAAGCTTCAATTCCTTTAGATTTATGGTGGCATGCTTTTGCTGTAGCTACCTACCTCATTAACAGGCTTCCTACACCAACTTTAAACATGAAATCACCATATCAGGTTCTGTATAATGCCAACCCTGATTATGCTTATCTGCATGTGTTTGGTTGTGCTGTCTTTCCTTATCTAAAGCCATACAATTCTCACAAACTAGCCTTTGTTGGATTTGTATACTGAAAGCAGTTTGGTTGAGCTTGTATACAATGTTTCCTGTTACCACTATTACAATCTCCTATCTGAATTGAATACATGATTGCATATATCTGTGTCCCCTTATCTTATATATAAGTTAGATCATACAGTGTGTAGAAGATCACGAAGTCCGTATGATTGGTCGAGCTTAATGAGATATAAAAGTTTCACAATGAGACAACTTGAGGACGAGTTGTCGGTATAGTCTGCGGCATAGATAAGTGACTTGACTTGGTTACTTGTCTATGCTAGTACGTCTCGACGTATTGGAGGATCACGGTGAGATGTGTTCTTCTATCGACCGTCGTGAAGAACCAAGATCTCGGTGACTTACGATGATCTAAACCTCGATAAGGTATTAGGTGAGTATGAGTTCTTTGTCCATCACTTTGACTTGTTATGGGTGAGGTTATATGTTCTAACCAAGATTCTCGCATCTTGGGTGGTGGCGTCTTGTATGTCACGCTAGTTATCTCAGTCGAGTCACCGTATCCGTTTAGGATGATGACATCCCTTAAGGAGCTCAAAGGTTTATTGTACTAAACCCCGCAGTTGAGTTAGCTCAAGTACAATAATAAGGTTGAGTGGTACTACTTAAGGAAATGAAGTTATTAATTGTTTTAAGCGATCGATTGCTATAAATGATTAATGAACGTTCGATATCTTAAATACGAGGATTCGTAATGTCTAAGTGCAAGCCCGACTCAACTTCGGTAATAAAGGGTAAGTCAAGATTTATTCTCTAGTGGCATGAATAAATGTTTATAAATTAATTTATGTTCGGGTGAACATAAGATTATTAATTTATTTGAGGCCCATCTTTATTCCTTGCATTTGATCCTGGTCGGCCCATCCAGTTCGTTACTCTTGGAAGAAATCGGCGCCTCTGCTCTCAAAGGAAAGATTTTATTCTCTTTATCCTACAAGGATATAATTATATTTATGGTATATGCATAGATCCTTTCCTTATGGGATTAAGGTAGTGCATTATAAATATAAGGTAAGAGATAGAATCAAGGTTAATGCACACATTTTAACCTAGAATTTTCGGCCCCCTCATAGCATTGTTGAGAGAGTTTCGAAAATTGTGAAGTGAGAGCAAAGGGTGATTTTTCCGAAGCATTCTCCATAGATCGTCCTCACTCGACGTTGGAGATTGGGCATCCGGGATACAGTCCAGAAGGTCAAAGCACGAGTCTCGACCGTTCGATCCGTTCATCTCGTTCCATCGACCCCGACAGATCCAAAGGTAAACACGAGAAAACCCCTACGTGTTGCAGTTAATTATATAGACGCATGCTAGGTATATAATCAATGTATGGTGAATTAAATATCCAAGATAGATCCTCGGGGCGAGGGCTAAACATATGTTTTTCCCTACAGCCTTCAAGTCTCAAAAGTGTATTTTCCTTGGTTATAGTACAAATCATCGTGACTATAAGTGTATAAGCTCAAATGGTAGGCTCTATATTGAAGATACAGTCAAATTTAATGAATGTGAGTTTCCTTATTCTGTTATGTTCTCATCTCCTAAATCTGCTTGCACAAACACATGTACTCCTGTATCATCTATTTCAGCCCCTATTCCTCAACTTGAGCCACATCCTATCTCACCTACTACCTCACTTGCTACCTCCCCTCCTCAATCATCTACTCACTCTTCATCCTCCACTTCTACAGATACTTCCTCAACATCATCTGGTACAAACTCCACACCCACTCCTCCTACAAATCAACTTGTTTCCTCAACATCAAACACTCACACAATGATCACCAGATCCAAACATGGCATTAGAAAACCAAAAATATACATAGCTACCCTTGATGGTCCTCCCATTCAAAATCTGTCATCACAAATTCCTTCATTACCATTATCATTGGATGAGGCTTTGTCTCATAAAGGGTGGCTGGATGCCATGACAAAAGAGTTTGATGCTATAGTTGGGAAAGGCACGTGGAAACTAATACCACCTGATCCAACACAGAAGGTTATTAGTAACAATTGGATCTTTAGAGTGAAGTTGAATCCTGACTACACTCTGGATAAACTGAAAGCAAGGTTGGTAGCTAGGGGCTTTGAATAGCTAGCTGGGGTTGATTTTGTGGAAACCTATAGTCCAGTTGTTAAACCATCCACTATCAGATTAATGTTTTCTTTGGCTGCAACAAAAGGTTGGTCAATTCAGCAGATAGATGTCAATAATGCTTTTCTAAATGGAGAGCTCACAGATACTATCTATATGGAACAACCTGTTGGCTTTGAAAATAGTGAGCATCCTGACTATGTCTGCAAACTGGAGAAGGCTATATATGGGTTGAAGTAGGCTCCTCGAGCCTGGTATGAAACTCTCAGAACAGAGATATGTCATCTTGGATTTCAAAGATCAGAATCTGACTTCTCATTGTTCTATCAGAGGAAATGAGCTCATCTCACTCTTATCTTAGTATATGTAGATGACATTCTTATTACTGGAGATGATCCTTCCATTATATCTCATGTCATTGACACTCTTCATGCCAAGTTTTCTGTCAAGAATATGGGCAATGTGAGTTACTTTCTCGGTATAGAGGTGAAGCATTCTCAAGATTCATTTCTGTTGTGTCAACACAAGTATATACATGAACTTCTATCAAAGACAAAGGTAGTGGACTGTAAAGCCTGTTCAACTCCTATGACACCAGCAACCAAGTTATCTCGGGCTGATGGTGTTCCATTTGAAGATCCTACTCTCTGTAATGCAGCTTGGTGCTCTTCAATACCTCACCCTCACAAGACCAGACATAGCTTATTGTGTTAATAAGCTAAGCCAGTTTCTTCAAGCTCCTACTACACTTCATCGGGCTGCTTGCAAGAGACTACTTCGGTATCTTAAAGGAACAGCTACAATGAAACTACAGTTTACTGCTTCTCCTTTTTCACAACTTGTTGGATATTCAGATGCAGATTGGGCCAGCTGTGTGGATGATCGCAGGTCCACAGGAGGACATTGTATATTTTTGGGCTCCAATCTTATAACTTGGTCGGCCAAGAAGCATGAAGTGGTGTCTAGGAGCAGTGCTGAATCTGAGTATAGGAGCATGGCGAATGCAACAACAGATCTAGTGTGGCTACAAAAGCTATGCTCTGAGTTGGGGATCTCACTACAACCACCACACAAGCTGTGGTGTGACAATGTTAGTGCAATAGCTTTGGCTGGGAATCCAGTTTTTCATGCCCGAACGAAGCATATTGAGGTTGATGTGCATTACATCAGAGAGAGAGTTCAAGAAGGAACAATAGAAGTTGGACATGTGCCGTCGTTTGATCAAATTGCTGATGTATTTACAAAGCCGCTAGCTGACTCCAGATTCTCTCTTCTTCGTGCACGTCTCAAAGTCATTCCTGGAGATCATGGTTAGGATTCTTGGGGGCGTATTGGAATGATATTCCACGTGTTATCCATGTCAGCAGAGTTAGTTAAGAATTTGTTAGGCTGTTGCTATCTCTCTCTCCTATTCTCTGTTTTATGTTTTCCCTTTCTTCTCTAAGCTGCGTGATATATATAGCTCAGCTTAGATATTTTCTGTAATTAGTTTTCAATCAATGAAAGATCAGTTCTTCGTCTCTCTCAATCTCAGCTTAGTTTATCTCTTAACACACATAACTATATTTTTTAAATTTTAACATTATAAATACAATCCATAAGAGTCTTAATATGACATCTTTCATAGTTGAATTCATTGGCCCTTCCTCCTTCCATCCCTTTCGTCACGGTTTAGTGTGAACATAAATAAATAAAAAAACAAGGGAAATAATAATACAAAATATATACATGAGATAAGAATCAGTCTATTTTCTCAATTGGGAAACCAATTTTTCTAGTATTTGGAGAGAGAGTTATTTTTTTCATACAGTCCAATTGTCGAACCTTGTGGATCTCAAATAATAATC
Source organism: Salvia rosmarinus (assembly GCA_036937905.1). Lineage (NCBI taxonomy): Eukaryota > Viridiplantae > Streptophyta > Magnoliopsida > Lamiales > Lamiaceae > Salvia > Salvia rosmarinus. The sequence goes on from CM072819.1 coordinate 103,289,883, forward strand.
TACGATGAATTTGATTTTTTATACTTATTTCCTAAAGTAAAGGGAATAACCTGTTAAAGAAACAAGAATAAACACCAAAGTAAAGGAAATAATTTCGAATAAATAAATAAAAAGGATTAATTATTGCACGACAAAACAGAGGGAGAGGGGAGTTTACATTATAAAAAACACAGAGCATAAAAAGTATTTCACAGTTTTTGCTCCAAGAGTAGTTTGGTTATATAAAATAAAAAGGAATTGAAAACTGGAAATTAAAGATTACTTGACATATTTGGGTTTCAAATAACAAACATAAAAAAGAATTAATACAATACAAAGTTTACCAGAAAATCTTAAATAATTCAACACTTTTAGAAATTGCGCCAAATCTAGTGCCCTGGCCCCTGGGTTGGTTGCAGCGACTGGAGCCGGGGGGGGGCCAGGGGCCCTCCCAGGAACTTTAGAAAATGTCAGGATTAATTTCGTATTTTTCAATATTTGTTACTTTTTATTGTGAGCATTGGATTAATTGTGTTTTTCTCTCTTCCCTCAGTGCTCAATTCGACCGCTTTTCTTGGATCAATTGATACATAAATTCTAAATATTGTGTTACAATTAATTTAAATCTGAGATCTTTGATTTTAAGCTTTATCATTCTACCAATAGTCCAATTCGAACTCATTTTTTCTCTCCTCTTGTTGTTTTCTTTTTTCTATGTAATCTTTGAAGTAATCTATTTTAGGATTAAATTAGATTAATGGTTGCTTTATTATGAATTTGTAATGGTTCCATAAAAAATCAAGATTTAAGTATTGAGAAGGTAATATGTTTAATATTTACATTTACTTTTTACTTTTTTGTGTTGAATAATTTTAGATTGTTTAAGTTATTACTGATTATTTGATTAATAATTAATTATTGTAAATTGTGTTATTTTTTGCAAGGTGAATGTTCAATTTTTTGATAATTGTATTATATTATTAGAGCATCTAACTTAAGTAATATCCAATAAAATAAAAGTAGAGCCCCCAACTAGTGTTAAATTTGAATTTTATGAAATCAAAATATAAGAAAAATAAATAAACTTTGTAACATCAGTTTAATAGAGTATAACTCAATTAATCAATTTTGAATATTCAATTAATTCATCATTTTTATAAGTGAGCCAAGACCAACATTCTTTTGTTATCGGACCACCCTTTTTTTCTTTTAACATTGTGATCTAGTTAAATAATAATAATAATAATAATATAATAATATTATTATTAAAATATGATTTTTCATAATCTTATTTTCAAAAAAAAATTAATACTTCATTCATCTCATTTAAAGTGTCTTATTTCTTTTGAGTACATGTATTTAAGAAAATATATAAAGTAGTTAAAATGATAAAAAATTATTTGATTTATATTTTTTGAAGGGATAAGTAGTTCCTAAATTGAAATGAGTTTGAATGAGATATTTGTAATATGAAGTGTGATATTTTAAGTAGGATAGAGGGAGTATTATGATTAATTGGATCCCAAAGAAAAACGTATGCCTGAGTGCCTCCGTAAGTTGGGGGAAAAGTGTATTATAGAAGAATTCCGATTTATTTTCCATGTTCTAGTTTTGCGATCTTCTTCACATGGCTGTAATATCCGTGATAGGTTGTATGAATTTGATTTTTCAATTTTTTTCCTAAACTGACGAGCTTGTAAGTTGTAACAGTTCGTGGTATTAAATCACTTCCCTCGTATTATGTTGCTGAAAGATGGAATTTGATCGTCACTATGGGGAATATAAATGTCGGATTATAGATTGATTAATGGTAGGAATCATGTTTCAGCCTTATGTTCAAAACGCTAGGGCCTCAGCCTTTTTGCCATACATGGAGTCATGGAGGTGTATAGATTTTAGGAGCTTCCTGTAGAAGTAGAAATAATGTTCTGGAATGATTGTGAATCCGGATAAGTTGCTGAGATTTTACTGGTGGTGTGATTTACTTGATCAATGTCAAATGTCATTTTCTTGTTCTTTAATTAATAATTTGGGTGTATGGAAGGTGAAGAATTAGAGGGGAGTGGACATTTGTGGACTGGGGAAAGATTGATTTTCTTTTCTCTAAGGGTGATTGGGAGAAACAGTTTAATTGGAAATTACCAAACAAATGGAAGAACCTTGGTTTTATGGAGGAGAAGACATTTGAATATTAGATTGATGTTAGTTGGCCTCTGAGATAGTTGCATATAGTAGAAACTGTGTCTAGTTCTTTCTACACGCGGATTCTTTTGTTGTCCCTCACAGTTTCAGTGAGCAGAAGAGCTGAAAGTTAAGCTACTTCAGAGAATAGTTTATACCTGATTTGTCTTCAAATTTCAGGAATCTTTTGCTCATGATATTATTGAAATTAGTATGTAGCTCTGAATTCAAGCAGATCATATATTTTGTTTCATGTAAGATATGTTTTGTTCAATATGGACAACATCATGATTGAAACTTTGAATCATATTTTGAGAAAAAGATTAACACCGCTTAAATAAAGATTGCCTTCTAAGATGCTTATGGTTATTCCACCACTACTTGATGACTCGGTTCTGATGCATTCCTCTCTTGGAAACTGGAACTACTTTGCTAGAAGAATCCAGGTTTCTTGGGTTGAAGCAACTCACAATTCTCGGAGCTTAACATGAGAAGCACAGAAGACATTTCCGGTCTATTCTCTGTTATGTTCTGAACGCATAATAAGCCTACTTGAATGCATTTCTTTACTTGGAACTACCCTGTAATATGAAAGTATAGAATCTTTAAACTTGGTAATTACTTCTAATTCTTCTAATTATTTTGATTTTAGAGAACTTATAAGACTTGTCTTTAATTGTATGTCTGTCTTTGCTTGGATGGATTGACTAGATGAGAAGATCTAGAGTTGAGAAATCAAAATTAAACTATTTTTAGTTGCACTTTTAGTCAGTCAGAGTGATTGGGAATACTTAAAATGAATGCCATAAAATATAAAATTTATAAGATTCAACATTACCCTGGCTGCCTGGCACTTTCAAGTTTCAATTAATTCTTTGGATCCTTAGCTCCAAAAACTTACAGATTATATGCATATATAAATCTGGTTCCTAATCTTTATTTTGATATGTGCAAGTGCAACCACTTAGTAATCATTACTTGGAAAACCACGAATCTAAAAAAAAATCAGAAAAGATCAGCAGGCATCACTCGAAAATAAAGTGTTGTCAACTTAGAAGTCATCTTATCTGAGAGCCAGTCAGTACTTACTTTACAAAATAAAATTGGTTTGCCTAGCGCAGGTCCACCTCTCCAACAATTACCTGGCTTCTGAATCAGTAATAGTTAGTGAACAATTGTTTGATCCCTCTCTTCCTGGTGCAATGTTGTCTGAACAACTGGAACTCCTTTTGCAAGAAAAATCCAGGTTTATTGGGCCGAGGCAAAGCCGTGTCCTCAGAGCTCAATATGAGAACCACAGTTACATTGATGGCCTGTCATCTGGTATGTCTGAATGCATAATAAGCCGACTCGAATGCACCTCTTTACTTGAGATTCCTCATAAGAGTTATTGTAGCACGGATCCATCAGTTCCAACTCTCTGTTTTCCTTACAGCAAAACCATGCCTTATACAATTTACACAGCTTATTTAATGTCAAGGGTGTCCGAGTTCATACTGAGTAATGGAGACAGACTCATCCATGTGTTTATAAGAAAATTTTCTACTATTAGTACTTGCTCAATAGTTCTAGATTGTTCGTTAAAAAGCAATGATGGAGATGAAACATTTTAGTATTCACGTTTTCCAAGAGTTTCTGATAGAAGGATGATTGGAACTGCTATTCTTTTTCCCAGTCACTGTCTCCAATATTACAATTTACAACTCCCAAGCTATATATGTCTGACTTGATGGAGAACTTTCCATTAAATGCATACTCGGGAGCCACGTAATTGCTGCAATGAGCTTTCATGTAAGATCATAAGAGACATACAGAGAGACACATGTAAGAAACATACTATGTTCCAACAACTCCTTTTGTTCTTGCTGTGGTCTGACCACCTTCAAAGATTCTTGCTAAACTGCTAAATCAGAAATCTTTGGGGTTAAGTTGTCATCTAATAAGACATTGCTTGTTTTCAGGTCCTTGTGGATAATTTTTAGCCTGGAATCATGGTGGAGGTAGAGAAGTCCTCTTGCAATCCCATGATGATTTCAAAGTGCATTGGTCAAGTCAATAGTGCACTCCTATTCTGATCTGCAAGTTAAGAGATAAGGTGAGTATTTACACATGCCAGAGTTACTTGAGATAAAGCTCAAGGGTTCTGTGATTATAATTGGCTTCAATGTCCAAGAAAAAGTGTCAAAGAACTAATCATACTAAAAATAAAGTAGTCCAAGCTTTCGTTCTGCGTATACTCATAAATTAACATCTTTTCCTGCCCATCAATGCAACATCCTATGCTGGAGTTTGGCAATCAAATTAAATTTATTTTTTCAACTCTTCATGGCCTTGTCCAGAAGTTTTTGACATTCTTTTCACATCAATTACTTGTATTGCTGATAGGTTTCCTTGCAATGGCCACAGCTAAATAATAAAAACTAAATTTATTATGCACTTATTTGTATGTCTATACCTTATGTAGTGCTTTACCTTGTAAACAGGACCAAAACCGCCTTCTCTAATCATGTTTTCTTGTGAAAAGTTATTTGTGGCTTCTGCAATGGTTTCCAAATCAAATAAAGGTAGCTCCAATTCTTCCCTTGTCTGTCTCCTTAGAATCTGCCAGAGATTTTTTTTCTTTTTTTTTTTCAGCTTATTATATACTGCTTTTATTATAGCATATATCATTGCTTGGCAGGGTCAATAAAACCTTTTCTCATGTCTCATCCAGTCATCCTTAGAAGTTAGAAGTAAGCCTCCAAAAGATAAGCGCAAGATGGGCATGCCAAGACCTGTATCAGCAACAATAAGTACGATATTCTTCTTTGCTGGCCCTTTTTTCTTCTCATTCCCATTTGTCACATGCTCTAGAATAAAGAATAAACCATTTGTGTGTGCGTGTGTTGGCCTAGTGGTAGAGTGGTTAATGTCCGACCAAAGGTCTCAGGTTCGAGTCCACCGTGATGCGGCTTTTGAATTTCTGTATTTAATTGACAAAAAAAAAAAAAGAATAAACCGTTTGTATCATGTATCAGGCTCCCTAAAATATGAAGGACATGCAATTATTGAATTTACTAGATAGTCCATTTACCTAGTTCTGAAGCTGGCACACGGAAGTAGGATTTTGGGCCTCCACCGATTTCTCCAACCTGCTCCCTCATATCAATCAAGTCTCCGAACCACATCAAGCAGCTGCTCTCATTGTTAAAGTAGGGATCAACATAAGCTGTTCAATTACAATTCTTTATGCATTCATCATGACATTCAGGAATGCTTATACTAGTGTTCAAATAAAAATTCAATGAAACAGGGACTTGATTCCTTCAACCGCCAGAAACCCATCTTCCCTTTTGCAATTTAGTGGCATATTTCTGATAAATCCACTTTTCCAGTCGAAATTTCTCCACTCATTCAGATGTTGGCTTGAATCCCTTCAACACTCGCACATCAGTGTCTTGTCTATTTTAAAGATACCATTGTGACCACACCAACCATACTTGAATTAGTAAGAGGCTGGGTGACTATCAGCCTGCCCGTGTCGAACACAAGTTTGGTTTCCCAGGTTCGATCTTGATCAGGTAGAGCTGGAATCCAGTGAATCGACCATTCCACGTGACGAATCTGCATCTTTCATTTGTACTCTACATAACTACTGTTTGAGACAATCCCTGGTTTTTCAATCCTATAACTAAATTCTCCAACAGATGGGTCTTTAGCACTCTTCCATGATGTCAGATACGTGCTCACTCCGGTATCAGGGTCTCTTGTATCATCTTCATCCCTGGTAACCTGATGTCACCTGGGTAATCAAAACTCTGCCACATGTAGCTTTGCTGTGAAGAATCCGGCAGTTGATCTGCAAGAACCAGGTTCCAGGTATCCAGGAGTTGAAGAATTGGACTTGATGCCACCCTGGAGGAATTGGGAGAAAATATGATTGTGCTCTTCTCTGAGCTCAAATGTCCAGATATCCAGGAGTTGAAGAATTGGACTTGATGCCACCCTGGAGGAATTGGGAGTAAATATGATTGTACTGTGCTCTGAGCTCAAATGTTTGGTTTGCAGAATTTGAAAGTGGTTAGAAGGCAGAGAGTAAAAGGGGAGAGGAGCCACATGAATACACGACAATCCATCATGTGTGTTTCGTTGCACCAACTGGTCTTGGACCTCGGTTGAAAGTGCCTCAGGTATATATATGCTGTATTAAGTGACATGATTATTGAATATATTTCATTTGCGGGTGCAGATGGAAGCTACTTTTGCAGAAGAAAATTCAACTGGTTCGTTTGAATTGTATCACACATGCCATGCATTTCCTAACTTTGGACCAATACTATAGCACATGTTAGTCTCATTAGCTAAAACCATATTCACTCCGTTCCAATATTCTTGGTTTGTTTTCCTTTTTGAGTCGTTTCATTATTGTTGACCCATTCTAAAAAATGAATCAACCTCAAATTCCATGAACTACACTATTTTGCACAAATATAATCATTTTTAATGGACGTGTCCAAAAGTTTTGAGTCAAGATTTATGAGAAGGGAGAGAGTATCATATAGGGATGGCAAATGGCAATGTGTCTAAATATGGGACGAGTTTATAAATACTTGCACACAGACCTATCAAAAGGGCTGAGCCACACTGGCCGAGGAGTAAAACTGGCCTGGCCCAAAAGATTTCAGGCCAAAAATTTTGTGGCCTAGCCCGGCTCAGAATTGTGTGACCAGTCTAGATATTATTGAAGTGGGTTGTTAATGAAAATGATTTCCATTGGCAAAGTCAAAGAAGGTTTTGTGGCGGAAAGGTTGAATCAGGCCTTGAGTATTTATTATTTCTTTTTTAATATTGGTGGATTTTTTATTTTAATTTTTGAGAAAATAGATTGGTGGAATTTAAATTAATGTAATGGACTTTATACGGAGACAATCAGTAAGGGAGATGGATCATGGACCCAATTGGATGTTTGGAACATCCGCACAAATCAAATTAGGTGCATCTGTTTCAATTAAAAAATTTAATTGTGATTAATAGAATTTATTAGAGATCAATAATTTCTAATTGAGATGGATGGATGCACATACACACATTTTTACCACATATTATTTGATATACATGTATATAAGTAATTAACCGTAATATTTGATGGAGACTGGTGTGGGTATTTGTCACAAGGTTTTCTTCACGTAGAAATTTTCGCCTTGTGCGGCGCCGATCATTCGCAACCAGCCAACCAACTCTCGCTCACCCACACTCGTGTTTAGTTTGTTTACTGTATTTAGTGTGAATCGCAACGAGCAAGATCACTCAATATACATCAAGTAAATAGACACACAACATACGGGAAAGCCCACTCCCAACCTTCGTATTAACTCAATTCGTACAATGGAACAATTACAAAATGCCCGTGCAAATATGCCTAACACTTTGCATAATTCGCCATATTAGCGTGATGGACAAGGCCCCATCACTAGCCAAAACCGTCGCTTGGCTCGACATGTTGTGCGCCCGTGTTTCGCTCCACATCGGGGCGGTTATCGCACATAACCGCCCACTAACTTTGCGCGTGCTGGCTTGGTGCCCAAACTCGGGTAACTGCCGCCCACGCGCGCGCGATCGTTAATCGCCCGGCGTCTTGAGGCTCTCGCGCGCGCGACCGCATGCTCGCCGCCGCTCGGCTTGCTTGCTCGCTGGCCGCTTGTGCGCGCCCGCTTCTTCGACATCACTCGCCGCACTGGCGCGCAACACTTATCTCGCACGGCACGCTCGTTCGGCACGCCCGCGCGGCACGCACACCTACTCGGCACGCCTCGAGGCCTTTGGCGCCCGATGCATCCAATGCATCCCGCATGCGTCCGACTCGTATCCTCCTCGTATCCAGTCGAGTAGCCTAGGACGGAACGACTCGACACCATTTGGTCGAGACGCGCCAATTTCTCGGCACGCCTCGGCGCCAGCTTTCATGGGGCTAACAAACCACCCCCACCAGAGCCCGACGACGCCCTCGTCGTTGATGGGTCGATTCCTTCCTTAGCCTTCCAATAATCGGCAATCGGCTTTTCGAATTGCCACAGATTAACGGCCTTCTCCCAAGTTGCGTCGACTTCCGACTCACCAGCCCACTGCACCAAGTAATCAGTCCTCCGATTCTTCTTACTTTGGCCTGCGGTTCGGTGGTCGAGAACTCGTTGCACCGTCTTGGTGTATTGCTGCCTTATCACGGGAGGCGCGCACAACACCTGCTTTCTCGAAACATCATCTTCACCAACATTGAATTTCTTCAAGAAAGACATGTGGAAAGTGGGATGGATTTTCAGTCTATCCGGTAAAGCCAACCGATATGCCACCTTCCCCACCTTCTTGACCACCTCGAATGGTCCATCGTATTTCGGAATTAGGCCCCGATGTACGCTCTTGGAAGAGATTTTCTTCCAAATTTGGGGTGTAAGCTTCAACAACACTTGCTCCTCCATTTCGTATTCTACTTCGCGTCGGCCACGGTCCGCATATTTCTTCATTCGGCGCTGGGCCTTGTCGAGGCTGTCCCGAGCTTCGACCAACATCTCACTTTTCTCTCGTGAGAATCGATAGGCACTGGGGCAATTTCCCCCACTCCGTTGCGCTGCCACTTCATGCGGCGCTATCGGCTGCTGTCCGTGCACAATCTCGAAGGGACTTTTCCCCGTCGCCGAGGATCGATGTAGATTGTAGCTAAATTGGACCGTCTCCAACAACTCGACCCAATCCTTCTGGCTCGCCGAGACATAGTGTCTCAAATACTCTTCCAACAACTGATTCATCATCTCCGTCTGTCCATCGGTTTGAGGATGATTCGTCGTCGAAAATTTTAACTCCGTGCCCATCAATTTGAACAACATGGTCCAAAACCGCCCGGTGAACCGCGTGTCACGATCACTGATTATATCCATCGGGATGCCGAAGTACTTCACTACGTGTTTGAAAAACAAGTCGGCTGTCACATCTGCCGGACATGCCTTCGGACAAGCTATGAAAATTCCATACTTGGAGAACCTGTCCACCACTACGAAGATTGAAGCCTTCCGTCCACCTTCGGGAACCCGGAGATGAAATCTATAGATACGGACTGGAATGGTCGCTCCGGAATAGGCAAGGGCTGCAACACCCGCTTCTTTCTTCCGCTCCAGCTTTTCAAGCTGGCATACAAGTATGATCTCACATATGCTTCGACATCATCCTCCATTCTTGGCCAATAATAATTTCGAGACAATAGGGCATACATGCGCTCCACGCGGGGTGTCCGGCCCATCGCGGGTCGTGAGTCTCCCGCAATAGCTCACGCCTTAGTTTTCCCGTTGGCACATACGCTTGATTTCCTCGCGCAAATAATAAATCATCATTGAGCCAATATTTTCTCAATTCGCCCTCCTTAACCTACACCACAAGCTTTTTATAGACGGGGTCAGTTTGGGAGGACTTTCGAATCCTGCCCAAGAAATCCGACTCAACAAGAGTCATCACAGCAACAAATTCCTCCACCATCTTTCGGCTCAAGGCATCGACAACGTCATTGCATTTTCCCGGACGATGCACCCACTCGAAATCGAACTCTCCCAAATATTCTTGCCATCGAGCTTGCTTTGGCGAGAGCTTCCTTTGAGTCTTAAAATACGTGTTGGCCACGTTGTCCGTCACCACAGTGAACTTCGTGACCAACAAATAATGCCTCCAAACTTCAAGGCAATGGATCACTGCCGTCATTTCTTTCTCATGTGCACTGTATCGTTGCTCGGCATCTTTCAACTTGCGACTCTCGAAGGCTATTGGGTGCTTGCCCTGCACCAACATGCCCTCGATGGCTCGTCCCGAGGCATCTACCTGCACTTCAAAGGGCTGATCGAATATAGGCAATTTTAGCACAGGCTCGGCTGACAACAACTCCTTCAACCGATTAAAAGATGTATCACACTCCTCGGTCCATTTCCACACTACATCTTTCTTCAATAAATCCGTCAAGAGGTTTGCAATTTTTGAATATCCCTTGATGAACCGACGGTAGTAATTGGCTAGACCCAAAAACGAACGCAAGTCGGCAACTTTACACGGCACGGGCCAATCCACAACGGCCTGTACCTTCTTCCGATCCATCATAATCTTTCCTTGGCTGATGATATGCCCAAGGAAAGTGATCGACTCCGTACGAAATTCACATTTTTCCTTCTTCGCATATAGCTTATATTCGCGCAATTTCAAAATATAGCTCGCATATGCGCAATGTGTTCGACTAACGATTCGAATAGACTACAATATCATCCAAGTAGACCACCACATAACGATCAAGGAATTCATATAGCACGTCGTTCATCAAATTACAAAATGTGGCAGGAGCGTTAGTTAACCCAAACGGCATCACTAAAAACTCGAACGAGCCATACCTCGTTACACAAGTAGTCTTCGCCTCATCACCCGGCACAATCCTCACTTGCCAATATCCTGATCGTAGGTCTATCTTGGTGTATAGCCTTGCCTTCGATAGCTTGTCAAAGAGATCAAAAGCATTTGGAATAGGGTACTTATTTTTGATATTAACCTTATTCAATGCTCGGTAGTTGATGCAGAATCTCAAGGTCTCATCTTGCTTCCTTTGGAACAACACCGGCGAGCCGTATGGTGCTTTGGAGGGTTGCACCAAGCCTGCGCGCAATAGCTCGTCCAACTACTTCCTTAACTCTGCCAACTCCGCAGGTGGCATTCGATAAGGGGCTTGCGCGGGCGGCTTCGTCCCTGGCTCCAACTCGATCCGATGGTCCGTTGCCCTCCTCGGAGGCAACTCTCTCGGTAATTCGGTCGGGAACACGTCCTTGAATTCGACTAACAACTCTTCGACACCATCGGGCAATTCTTGGATCACGCCGGGCTTGATCTCGATCATTGCAGCAAGGTACGTAAGCACGCCTTGCTTCACTCCTTTCTTCAATTGTAATGCCGAGATCAGCCCGTAAGTCTTTCACTCCGTAATGAACTCGCCCTTCACTAAGGTGGGACAGCTCTCATCAAGAATGAGCAAGCCACCTACGTGAGGTATCACTGCAGCCTTAGCCAACGTGAGAAATTCCATCCCAAGAATCACATTGAAATCATCAAGTGGTACTGCCATCAACGAGCAAATACCCTTCCATGTGCCTAATTGCAACAGCACGTTCGACACGCCTTGGATAGGCTTCGCCTCCGAATTCACTGCCTTGATTCGGCTATTGTGTAGCGACAACTCTAATCCAAGCCTACCCACGACTCGATCAGTAACAAAGTTATGCGTGGCCCCGCTATCGACCATCGCCATAACTTCCTTCCCATTCACAATGATTTTCACATACATCAAACCATTTCGGACCTTAGCATCCCCTTGAATCGCTGAGAGTAATTGCAAAGGATTTACCCGAGGTGCTTTCATCTCCCTTTCATCGTCGTTTTCAGCAACAAGGGCATTGAGCTTCCCTTTCTTAGGACAATCACTCATGTGGTGGTCACCGTTGCAAATAAAACAACCGCGTTTCTTTTCGCCGATCGCCTGATTCGTTTCCTTTGGCGCACCACCACTTGACTCGCCGAATTTCTTCCTTCCTTTCCAACCGACCTTGCCTGTTTTTCCTTCTCTTTGCCCTTGCTCAAGTCCTTCTTTCTCTGTCCAGACTCGTTGGGCCCGACAGTCTTATAGTCAATGAGACTATCGACGGCGGCAATGGTGGTCGGCAAGTCCTTCACTCCTTGGCGTCTCAACTCTGCTTGAGCCCGAGCTTGCAGACCCGATAGGAAGTTAAACAGCTTGTCCTTCTCGGACATCTCACGCACATCAAGCATCAAGGAACTGAATTCCTTAACATATTCACGAATGGTGCCATTGTGTTTGAGTCGATGCAATGCGTCCCTTGCAAGCCAAGATGTGTTGTAAGGTAGGAACTGATCTTTCAATTCCTTCTTCAAATTTTCCCATGTCTCGATCGCCGGTCGATTTGCACTCGCATCATCGGATAATCGAGAGCGCCACCACAGCTTCGCATCTCCCGCCAAGTACATGCTAGTAATCGAGACTTTTCATTATCGGGCACATGAGCCGCCTTGAAATACGTCTCCATGTCCCATAAGAAATTTTCAAGTTCCGTAGAACTTCGAGCACCTTCGAATGCCTTTGGCTCCGGGACCTTCGCCTTCGAAGATGGAGCTTTCCTCCACGGTCCGGAGAGTCCTCTTCACAATATGAACATCATCAAGGAGGCCTTCGATTTTCACTTCAATGGCTGTCGTTAGTGTTGAAATTTCATCCTCGCATGACAAAATCCGACCTTCAACTAACGTAGCCTGATCCCACGCTGATTTCCGAAGACCTTCAAGCGACTCGTTCATGTTGTCCAAGCGTTGGAAGATCGACACTGACGGACGGACGTCTCCGGGGCTGCCCCTAACCATCTTTCCATTCGTTCTACCCGTTCAACAAGAGCAGTGTGCTCCGCATTCGTTACCATCCTCGCAACAACGTCATGCAGGTTTAGATTCAACCTGGCTCTGATACCAAATTGTCACAAGGTTTTCTTCACGTAGAAATTTTCGCCTTGTGCGGCGCCGATCACTCACAACCAGCCAGCCAACTCTCGCTCACCCACTCGTGTTTAGTTAATTTACTGAATTTAGTGCGAATCGCAACGAGCAAGATCACTCAATATACACTCCCAACCTTCGTATTATCTCAATTCGTACAAAGGAACAATTACAAAATGCTCGTGCGAATATGCCTAACACTTTGCATAATTCGCCATATTAGCGTGATGGACAAGGCCCCATCACTAGCCAAAACCGTCGCTTGGCTCGACGTGTCGTGCGCCCGTGTTTCGCTCCATCGATAACCGCCCACTAACTTTACGCGTGCTGGCTTGGCGCCCAGCACTCGGGTAACCGTCGCCCCACGTCACGCGCATCGTTAACTGCTTCCGCGATGAGGCTCTCGCACGCGCTCGGCCGCTCGCCGCTCGTGCGCGTCGCCCAATTCTTCGCACATCACGCCTCGCGCTTGGCGCGCAACACTTGGTCTCGCGCGGCACGCTCGTTCGGCACGCCTCGAGGCCTTTGGCGCCCGATGCGTCCGATGCATCCCACATGCGTCCGACTCGTGTCCTCCTCGTATCGTGTTGCCTCCGACGACACCATTTGGCCGAGACGCACAGTTCTCGACGCCTCGGCCAACTTTCATGGGCTAACATTAGTAATTTAGTACCCCCATTTGGCCGAGCTGACGCATCATTTAAGTAAAATTTTATATATCTCTTATATTAATATAAATATTCCTTCAAAAATAAAATCATGGGCTAAAATTTTGTTATAAACTTTTGGTACATTAGTAAAAAAATTTATAAATAATATATTGCCCCCCTCCAACCTCGTGTATGTATGATAGTATACATATAATCTTATATTAAAATTGTTGTTATTATAATTGAATGACAATTTTAATCTTAAATAACATTTTTTAATAAGTAAATTCTTCATCTTTACTTAAAGTACAGATAATGGATACTGATATAGATACTTAAATACTCAGGTAATACGACGACGGGAATAAAAACTGCTGCCATATTACAAGTATTGAAAAATGAATTCGTATATCCAATACGACGATGAGAATAAAAATTGCTGCCATATTAGATATTACGAGTATTGAAAAATGAATTTGTATATTTCCTCAAAAAAAAAAATTAATTCGTATATCTAATACCCAAAACATTCTATATTCACACACACACTTAAACCTTGCCTCTCCTCAATTTCCTTCAGCCCAAATAAAGCAAGTTTTTTGCTAAATTTTTGAAAGAATTTTCCCTGAATTACATTCTCAGGTACGCGGTTCTTTATCAGATTCTACTTATTTTCTCGATCGATGTCTAATATGTCATTTGTTCTTCCAATTTCCCTAAATTAGTATATACTCCATTAAATTAGAGCGTCACTTGAAATGGTTAAACGTTATTACGCCTATCACTTTATACATTTTGTTTTCTGATAATTCGGGTTTCGGTGGTCAGTTGGGAAATTTAAAATTTGATTTGCCGGTTACTTATTCACATAACAAATTTTCTGGAAAAATATTCAGAATAGAATAAATCATCTATTCTAGCCTAAATGTTTTGAATGCATTTGCGTTTTAGCTTATTCAGGGCTACATGTTGAGGGGTATATTAATAATGGACATGTTGTGTGGAGGTGAAAAGAAGTTGGGCGTGATTCTTGAAAAGGAATGCTGATTTTATTTCGAGTATACAATTTTAGTTGTCACGCCTATGATATGTTTGACGTTATGCTCAAAAATGTTAGCCGGTTATTGTTCTATACTGTCCTTAGCAGAAGGAGAAATATAGCTTGGGTGACCTAAAGTCGAAAATTTTCGGCTATAAAGGGTGCTAACATAGAAATTTCAAAAAGAATGTATAAAATTTTAAGGTAAAAGAATGGCTGGGGTGCTTAAGCTCCCCCCGAGCTCCTTAGGTCTTGTTGATCTAATGCCTGTCGAGTGGTCTAGTTGTCCCTTAATGATGCCCCGTGCTGTTGATTATTGTCACTGTGTTTACTCAGCCAATGCTCTTTTAAGGATGAAGTTTCTAAAAACAGTCTTCTGATCCCATCGTGAATACAATATTCTGCTTTCGTATTGCACGTGAAGGTTTTTTTGGGGGGGGGGGGGAATTTTTAGTGGAGCGGTAGGCGTTTGCTATCTTATTTTCCGAATGTAACGTTTGAAAACTGAGCCAAAGATATGTGCTAGATTTTTGTTTCTTCATGTCTTGTTGATTTGGAATAGTGGAAATGCATTGATTTCGCCTTCTTCCATGGAGAGTTCTGATGATGAGAAAGATGGCAATGCTGAAGCTTCTCTTCCAAAAGAATTAGGCTATTTCCAACTATGCTATCAAAATTTGTGGATGATGTACTCAAGGGACCAAATGAGAGTTGCTTGGAGTTCGGATGGATAAACACATGTTCTTTAAATTGTGTGATATGCTGCATACCAGAGGCCTACTGTGTCATACAAATCGGATCAAAATTGAGGAGCAGGTGGCAATATTTATGTTTATAGTTGGGCATAATCTACGTACTCGAGCAGTTCAGGGGCTATTCAGATACTCGGGTGAAACCATCAGTCATTATTTCAACAATGTGCTGGCTGCAATTATGGCTATTTCGTTAGGTTTCTTCCAGCCTCGGGAATCTGATGTTCCACCAGCAATTCGTGAAGATCCACAATTTTATCCTAATTTTCGGGTGAGGAATGTGACTTCACAATTTTATCCTAATTTTCGGGTGAGGAATGTGACATATACTTGCGTATCGTTTTATTCATTTTTTTTCTTCTTGTGGCTGAAATGCACAACTGTTTTATGCTATGATTTTCAATAAGAATTGTGTTGGAGCAGTTGACGTTATACATTTCCCAGTGACCGTAGATGTCGATGAACAAGTGCCTTTCCGGAACAAGAATGGTTTTCTTTCACAAAACGTATTGGCAGTGTGCTCGTTCAAAATGAAGTTCAATTATGTTCTTGCTGGTTGGGAAGGCTCTGCCCCAGATATGTGAGTTCTAAGCTCAGCTCTAACAAGACTTAACAAGCTCGTAGTACCTGATGGTATGTTTAATATCTCCGCAAAAACTTATGTACATCCGGATGTATGGTGCATCCTTCCCAGTTAAGGTTCACCAATCACCAATTAGGGTTCTTAAATCCCTAGGATTTATTAATCACAATTAGAATATTATTAGGGCACAGCGTGCATCCAGATGCACCGGATTGTGCCTCCAATTTCTTTCAAGAACCATAGTCTCCCACCCATTACACATGTGAACGAAGTCGCGATCTTTTCTGCACATTCGGTGAAGACTTTTTTTTGTTTCAGGTAAATACTATCTCGATGATGCCAAATATGCGAACATCCCAGGGTTCGTTGCCCCATATCCTGGAGTGCCGTATAGCAAGCTCGAATTTTGTGAAGGCTTCCAGCCACAAGATGCCTCAGAGCTCTTCAACCCGCGCCATTCTGCTCTGCACAACGTCACCAATATCATGTTTGCTGCACTGAAGGAACGGTTTCCCATTCTGATGTCTGCTCCTCCTTATACATTGCCAACGCAGATGAAGCTGCTAGTTGCAGCTTGTGCCTTGCACAATTACATCCGTGATGAGAGTCCCAACTACTGGATCTTCAAAATGTACGAACAAGAAGCTATATGCCGCCACAAGTGGAAGAGCCAATGCCACATTTGGAAAGTAAACAGCCACTTGTGAATGCAGAAACGCAACTCTTGGACATCCCCGCCGGAGCAAAAGGGGTTGAACGTGCCTCCCAGGTATGAGATGCTATTGCTACTGAAATGTGGAATAATTATATCAGAAACTATGCTGCGATTGATGGTGTCTTATGGATAAATTATCGCTTGTATAGATTTTGGATTATACTAGCATTTAGTGATGAAGTTGTGGGAACTGGAAGCTTCGATTTGTGCTGCTCCACTAGATTTTCTCAGGGTATAGAGCCATTGTAACTAGAGTTTAGTTGTGCATACGTTACATTTATTTGGAATTACAAGCTGAAAGTAGTCTGTATAAGAAATTATATCATGAATTCAACTTTTTGGGAGCTCGATGCTACACATAATGTACTCATACACCATTAGAGTACCATATGAATTACCACGTCACCCAGGAGCTCACAGCTCAGCTACAATAGAATTCGTATAATTATATATTAGTCAAATATGGAAGGAAAAAAGAAGTTACTCTACATAATGTGTATATTATCTTGGAAGATTCATGATTTTTTGAAAATTAATTATTTTTCTAATAAAGAGTTCTAGTGCATGTGGTCGTTCTTTTAATTAACCCTCTTGAACGGAAAACTATTTTTATTGTATTTCTAACTTGGGACAATGATAAGTTTTTGTAATTCCTTTTCAACTTTCAGTCTAAAGCATTTGTTTTCCAGATAACATTGTGCACCGTCAAATGTGAGCATTAATTCTAAAATCAAGCTAGGTCTATCTAAACTGTGTTCGGTTCTCAATTAGAATCAAACTGAAACTATTTTAGAATCGAACGGTTCCGATTAATCGAAAATCGAAAATTTTATTCTGACTCGGTATTCGGTTTCAGAGTTGAAATTTTTTTCGATTATCGGTTAACCAGTAACCGATTGGTTCGGAATCGAATAATCGCTTTTATTTTTAATCATTATTTTAATTATTTTTAATAAATATCAGTTTTTAATTAATATTTAGTTATTTTCAGTTTTTAATTATTAATTAATTTTATTACGATTTTTTTATTAATCGAAAACTAAATTGTAATAATTGTCAATTTTTGGTTAATTAAAATTTAAATCAGCTCAATTTCAATTTCACTTTTTCGGATAAATTAGGTACCGATAATTGAAATCGAAATCGAACCGTTTTTCATCTCTAAATTTAATTAGTAGTAGTGAATACTAATTTACTTATTAAATAAAAGTAATTAATTTATTGTGTATTTATGCGATATGTTATTCATTACATCCTCAACAGCCTAACGTAAACATGATTCGTAATGGGGGCACGGTCTCAACCATCGATAAATACTTGCAATTTCTAGAAACTTGTATAGAATCGAAATCGCTCAAACAAGGCAAAACCGTTCATCAATTTCTTCTCAAATTCAGCGGTAAGGATTCCAGCTCTAACTCATTAGTCTTGGACAAGCTCACTCGTCTCTACATTTCATGCAAAAGGCCTCAACTTGCACGCCGAGCGTTCGATGAAATCGCGCAACCAGAAAGGAAAAACAAGACTACATTATGGAATCAAATGATTAGAGCTTACGCTTGGGATGGACCCTTTGAGAAAGCCGTCGAATTGTACGATGAAATGATCGATTCTGGGATCAAACCCACAAAATATACGTACCCTTCTGTGCTCAAGGCTTGCTCTGCTCTGCACGATGTAGAAACCGGTGTTAAGATTCGTGGGCATGCAAAAAGACATAATCTTGACAAAGATGTTTATGTGTGTACAGCGTTGGTGGACTTCTATGTTAAGTGTGGGTGTTTAGTGGAAGCACGGGAAGTGTTCGATGAAATGCCTAAAAGAGATGTTGTAGCGTGGAACGCGATGGTTTCTGGGTATTCGTCGAATGGGATGTATTGGGATGCAGTTGGGTTGGTTTCGGAGATGCAACGGAGGGGGCTGGAGCCGAATTCTTCAACAGTTGCAGCAATTTTGCCTGTGATTGGGGAGGCAAGTAGGTTGAGGGAAGGAAAGAGTTTTCATGGTTTTTGCCTGAGGAGAAGTTTTGATCGCGATGTTGTGGTTGGAACTGGGATTTTGGATATGTATGGGAAATGTGGTCTGCTTGTTTATGCAAAGAATATATTTGGTGCATTGACATTCAAGAATGAGGTTACTTGGAGTGCTATTGTTGGAGCTTGTGTTACTTGTAGTTCTACGCAAGAGGGCTTCAAATTTCTTGGCAAAATGAGGGTGGAAGTAGGCGGGAGTCCTTCTCCGGTTATGCTCGCTACAGTTGTTCGTGGCTGTGCTAAGCTGAATGATTTGATGATGGGGAGACAGCTGCACTGTTACATGATCAAGCTGGGATTATCTTCTGATTTTATGGTACGGAACACACTCGTTTCGATGTATGCAAAATGTGGGTCGATAACTGATGCGATGGAATTCTTTGAGGAAATGCAGGTTAAAGATTCTGTTTCTTACAGTGCTGTGATCTCGGGTTATGTTCAAAATGGCTATGCAGAGGAAGCCCTGCAGCTGTTCCGGAAAATGCAGCTTGTAGGTGTTGAGCCGGAAATGGCGACCATGATGGGATTCTTGCCAGCCTGCTCGTATCTAGCAGCACTGAAACACGGAGTCTGTGGTCACGGCTACTCAATTGTTTGTGGATTCACAGCAGATATCTCGATTTGCAATGCTGTGATCGACATGTATAGTAAGTGTGGCAAGATGGACGCTGCAAGACTTGTCTTTGACAGGATGGACAAGAAGGATGTGGTGTCGTGGAATGCCATGATTGTCGGTTATGGAATTCATGGACTGGGGAAGGAAGCGGTTCTGCTTTTCGAGGAAATGCAGAAAGGGGGTTACCAACCGGATGAAGTAACCTTCATTGCTTTGCTTTCGGCTTGCAGCCACTCGGGGCTCGTGAGCGAAGGGAAGCATCTATTTTGGGTCATGACTCAAGAATTCAATATTGCGCCCAAGATGGATCACTACTTTTGCACGGTGGATCTGTTGGGCCGTGCTGGCTTCTTGGATGAGGCTCACGAGCTCATCACCACTATGCCATTTGAGCCCGATGCTCATCTGTGGAATGCCTTGCTAGCGGCTTGTAGGATCCACAGAAACATTGAACTTGCAGAGGAAGTTTCTAGAAAGATTCGGACCTTGGGACCTGCAAGCACAGGGAATTTCGTTCTGTTGTATAATTTGTACACCACTGCTCAAAGATGGGACGATGCTGCAAATATTCGAATCCAGCAGAAGGAATTGGGCTTCAAGAAAAGACCTGGATGCAGCTGGATAGAGGTGAATGGGGTTGTTCATGGCTTTGTTGGTGGAGATTGGTCTCACCGAGATTCGCCTAAAATATATGAGAAATTGGAGGAGCTCATGGCTGGAATGAAGAGATTAGGCTACACTGCTGAGTCTGAGTTTGTTTACCACGATGTTGAAGAGGAGGAGAAAGAAAAGATACTTCTCTATCACAGCGAGAAGCTTGCCGTTGCATATGGAATTATTAGCCTTAAACCCGACAAACCTATTATGGTTACCAAGAATTTGAGGGTGTGTGGTGACTGCCATACTGCCCTAAAATACATTACAACCATTACTAAGAGAGAAATAACAGTAAGAGACACGGTTCGTTTTCATCATTTCAAGAATGGAATATGCAGCTGCGGAGAGTTTTGGTGAAAGTAAAGAGGGTTTCAGTGAGATTGCTTGGGCTCTGTGGTGAAGACTCTGCATCTTGCAGATGGTGGAATCTGCAATGCAGCATCAAGCATGGTAAATCTTTACCATATCCTTATACTGCTAACTAAGAAAGTGATGAAACTCGAAGATTTCATTGGATGATATTGTTGATTGTGATGCTGTGATATTTCTTGTGTCCCTAGATATGGCCATGACCGTGATATCTGCGATCTGTGGGTTTTGTTTTTGAATCTGTGGGTTTTGTTTTTGAATTATCTTCAATCGAAATTTATGCGCAAACACTAATATTACACGTTTAAATTATGATACGAAAATGGGCTACATGTCCAAAGAGTTTATAGTTAGACTAATTATATGCCAGTATGCCACTATCTATCTATTAGTGAGAACTCATAGACATAGATAGGTTGCAAGACTACCAAAATTTGATGAGATATTATGATCATATCCTGTGAATGTAGGTTTATCTCATCCACAAAGGATTTTCGAGCATGCTTGGATGCCGTTTATTGCCAGTTCAAGCATGTAAATAACCATCTTCGACTAGGCTGTCTGATATGATTGAGAAGAGCAGGAACAACAGGCCTGACAGCAAGCGAGATGCTTGGATTGGAGGTGAGAATTTTTGGTTCGCATATGATATCAACTCCAGATTATGGAGGAGAAGAGTAGGTTTGTATAGAATGGTTGAAATTTTTTGTTTTTAATCATTATTGCTAATTTTTGGTTTGTTTATTCTTAGATTGTCATTTATCCAAATTGTTGAATCTTATTATTCTTTGATGAATTTTGCTCACAATGTAACATCTGATTATTGAACATATTGTAATATATTTCTGAAGCTTTGAGTTGTTCATAGTTTTGGTCATTAAAATTTGCTTCTGTTTTATTCAAAATTAGTCTCTATAAGGACCCTAACCTACGTTTCTTTTATGTCGTGTGAACCCGCAGCCGTACTTTGTTTGGATGTTTGTTATTTGATATTTTAAACTGGTGGTTGTGGGGTTAAAGCAATAAGAGGCGATGTTCGGTGGCAGCGGATGCGGTGGTGGAAATGAGTGATGTTAGAGAGATGCAGAATGGCGGGTGGCGGCATCGGTGAGGCCGAGGGTTTTGGGGGCTGGTTGGCGACTTTTATGATTGTGTTAATATATTATCTATTGATTATCATAAATAAATATATCATCTAATCATGCATGTGACGTAAATAATAAATAAATAAATAAATAACACTGAAACGGGAGGAAAGATGGCTTTAGGTAGTGGGGGGAAGACGTCTGTTACTCGCTCTGGAAAGATGGAAGATGTGGGGAAGCGGAAGGGGAAGATGAAGGATGTGGGGATAGGAACCGTTAACATGAAAAAAGGGTCTTCAGCGATGACAAGAAGGAAGGGGGCCCGAGATGGGTGGAAGTGGAGGGCAAGGACAAAGAAGGTTGTTGAGGGAGAGATCAATGGTGGTGTGAGGGAGGAGGAGACGAGGGAGCGGAGCAAAAAGAGAGCAGGGGGGAGTTAGATGGAGATGCGGAGATCGGGGCACCTAATGCAAAGCAACCGCAACTGATAGACAATGAGGAAGAGAATGATTTTGTAACGGTAGGGTTTGATGAGTTGCTTAATTTGGAATGCACGTAAATTGGGAAGCACACGTTCATTTTATGAACTTCGGCAACTTCTGGCCGAAACTTCCCCAAGCCTTGTATTCATTAGTGAAACAAAGCTAGCAGCGAAGGTCTGTTTTTTATGGATGCGATTGGTCATAAGGGAGGACTGGCTATTTTGTGGGATGAGAAGATTGACGTGAGAATCGTGTTGTATTCTCCTGGACACATTGACTGCCAAGTCACAAGCGAAGATGGTACTTGGCGTTTCACAGGTTTTTATGGGAATCCGGTAACTGAACCAGGAAGTTATCGTGGGAACTACTGGAAAGATTAAGTGATACTGGGAGGGATAAGGGAATGATGTGGCTTGTCGGTGGTGACTTCAACGAAATTGTTCTAGATTCGGAGAAACAAGGGTGGAGACCTCGTCCGATATCATAGATGAATCAGTCCAAAGAAGCTATCTTATAATGCAGGGTGCATGAAGTGGCACACCCAGGTAAAGGCTTCACTTGGTGTAATATAAGAGATGGAGGATGGTCTTCGAACCTCTGGATAGATTTCTGGGAGACGAACGGTGGCAGCAGTTCTTCCCTAATACAACCACGAGAGTTCTTGATTTCTACAGGTCGGACCACAGGCCAGTGTTATGTCTACTTAACGAAGGAAGCAGTGAGGTAATATCTAAAGGAAAAAAGTCGCTTTCATTTTGAAGACAAATCGACGCTTGAAATAGTTTCTTACCTGATTTTTTTTGCGAATTGAAGATTTTGTAGGGCGAAGTTGACTTACCACGCAAGTTGGCGAAATGTGCTTCTTACCTGACTAGATGGTCACGAGCCAAGTTCTATAAGTTGAGTAAAGACATAGCAAAGATGAGGAAGGAAAGACAAAGGCTGGTGGATATGGCTGGAAATAAGGAAACAATGTAGGAACTTTTGAATATTATCAAAGATATTGAGGCAACAGTGGAGATGGAGGCTCCCACTGGAAGCAAGGGGCGCGCCTGAACTGGCTGGCTAACAGTGACAGTGACACGAGCGTTCCATGCTCGAGCTTCTAAGGAGGAAGAAGGATATAATCAAAGCCTCGAAAGACAAAGGCTGGTGGATATGGCTGGAAATAAGGAAACAATGTAGGAAATTTTGAATATTATCAAAGATATTGAGGCAACAGTGGAGATGGAGGCTCCCACTGGAAGCAAGGGGCGCGCCTGAACTGGCTGGCTAACAGTGACAGTGACACGAGCGTTCCATGCTCGAGCTTCTAAGGAGGAAGAAGGATATAATCAAAGCCTCGAAAGATAGGAGTGGAGTTTTGTAGGAGGAGGAGAAAGACAGATCTAAGATCATAAGGACTATTTTTTGGAGCTATTCCGATCGAGCTCGCCGTCACAGCCGGAGGCGGAAGTAGTTGTAGACACAATTCAGGAAAGAGTATCAAAAGAGGATTTTGTGCTGCTCGACAGACCGTTTGAGGCAAAGGAAGTGAAAGGTGTTGTGTTTGACAAGCGACCAACGAAACTCCCGGGACCGGATGGTTTTAATGCGCAATTCTTCCCGTGTTTCTGGCCAATGATTGTTGGAAATCATACATATATATTTTAATATATATTAAATGAGCATCGACTTGCTTTGGCCTTTTTTTGAGAGACGAGACATTTAATTTTTTGGAACTAAATGGAATAGGAACGATCTACATTGTGAGTAGATGATCGTTGTATATTCACACTTACAAATCTAATTTCAGGTGAGTGAGAAATAGTGAATCGAAATTGGTCACTTGATTATGGAGTTATATATGAGATAAAGTGGATAGACATGGGTTATTTAATGCTTATTTCACATTGATTGATTAACACTAATGAATCAAGTATGTAATTAGGTCCATTAATACTTATAATAATTATGTGCATAAGTGGTGGTTCCTCACGTTCGTGCGCCCAGCCCCAACATCGGGTCTGCTGCCCTGGGCTTGATTTGGGCTCAATGTATATATCTTTTGGACCACTGATCTCTCGATGTCCAATTAGAGGTGGGCCAACTTGTTGGGCCTGCTCGTGCACATGAGAACTGTAATGTTCCTTCCCAACTGTGGACGCGGGCACCGTGTCGGATAATGCTCGGGCGTCGTCCCGACGAGAGACTTGGGTGCCGACCAGGTGCACCCTATAACGATCGGGTAACATCCCGACATGATGACGCATGCGGAAGCAGGCGGTAACCGTGTGGGGTAATGCTCAGGAGACGTGAATGATGACCAGGTATCGTCTTGATATGATGACACATGCGTAACCGTGTCGAATAATGTTCATGAGACGTGGGTGCTGACCAGGTGCAGTGAATTGAGAGATGTTATCAGCAGACTCCCCATGCAATGGTTGTAGCATATACCTATAGATAGGACAAACAACAAACTTCCAATTCTTTCTACATCTTCATAGTGAGCTTAGTTCTCGACCTCAATCTTGTTTGTCGGAGCTCGTCGGTTTGCGGTGATGCTATCTAGGACACGAAGCTGTTTCATCTTTGGAGACAATATGCTATATCCAAGAGCACTATCGGGCGTATCTCGTCTTGCAGAGAAAGGACTCCCCCAACTCGACTGCATCTAGTTTCAAGTTTGTTTAGATTCCTTTATTTCGTTTATTTCCTTTTGTAATATGATTTCTTACATTTCTATTTCATATTTGTAATTCCCCAAGCAAGTGTATTTTTTCCATATCATACCACATCATTGTTGAGGTATTGGCAATTCTCAACAAGGGGCACCAATCACCGAATGGAATGACACGCTCATTTGCTGGTTATCGAAAGTTAGCAAACCGACGATGGTATCGGAGTTCAGACCCCTTAGTATGCCAGCTACAAATTTGTAGCTAAGGTGCTCGTGAACAACTCCGACAAGTGTTATGAAGAGTGATAGACGAAGCTCAAAATGTCTTCATAAAAGGGAGACTTATTACTGATAATGCGTTGGTAACTTTTGAGTGCCGGCACTGGATTTGCAATAGAAAGAAGGGAAGAAAGTGTTACGCGATGCTAAAAATTATCTGGTGCACGATGCTATGACAGGCGTGGACGTATGTGTGTAATTTGATGCATAAGGGAGGCGAGAGAATTGATGAGGTGATGGAGGAGACGTGCATGGCAATGTGGAATGCATACTAGCAGGCACCTCCCACCCTAACCGGCGCTTCACAGCTAGGTATGAAGTGTGGTGAAAGAAAGTGGAGACGCCAGAAAGAGGACTCGAGTTTATGTAGACAAGCAATATTTCTTAAGGAATCTCTCCTTTTTATCACTGTATATGATGCTTCCTGTCTCTTGAGATTGGGAATTCTCTTAACCACCTCTTCACTGAATCGAAGTTAGTTACCTTCACCAACGTTTGTAGGTGTCGTCTTGACTAGAAGGAACTGGGAGATGAAGCAGTCCGGTTTTGATATGCCTAATTTGAGCCATGTACCAAATCTCAGCGGGCGCAGTGAGTTGGTGGGGATTGTCAACAGTTGGTGTTTGTAGATTCCAGAATCTATGGATTGAAGAAGGGAGTATTTGGGTGGTGATAGCAAGATATCTTAACAAGTTGGATCATATTTTGTGGGGAATGTGAAATCCTTGGCAATCTCAGACTTTGTGATGGTAGTTCTTCCTTGAGATCCAATATCAAGGACATAGTCCGCAACGCATCTAGGTTTTCATTCTTTGTGGGGAACCAATGCTATATTAATTTTAGAAACAAATTAAAGTTTAGAAATCCAATTCAATAAAAAGTTAAAAGTACTGGGATTTTTTATTGCGCTATTATAAATAAAATAAAATGAAAAGCAACACTTAAAATGAATTACTAAACCAAGGGAATTGAGTCGAACTATCAAACAACATACAACATCAATACCAACTCAAAGCGTGATCTTTTAGTTACCATGTCCACTGTGTACCTTAGTTCACCATGTAACACGAAAGTTGGGATTCGCCAAGCTCTCCAGTGCTTCATCCTTCATCCGGAGCCTAACTTGAACTTGAAGGGCTGCTTCCCCATATAATTCCTCTTGTTCCTCTAATATTCTTCTAGCAGAAACAGCTGCAGAATTGCTGCAAAATCTCACATCAATCACTCGAAGTGTGGCTATCTCTGCAAAATCTAAAGGGATCTCGTTGAGCTCATCTACACCATAAAGAAGAAGGTGGTCGAGGCATGGAAAGTGGGAGCTTTCTGCTGTCCAGACTTGTAGACCATTACATTCACAAAGAGACAAGAATTTGAGGCTACGAAATTGGCCTTCAGTTGTTTCCCACCTCCCTTCTTTGAATCTACCCCATTTGAGCGTGAGCTTCTGAAGAAGGGGCAACACACCTATCTTATCTAATATGTCTTGCCAACATTTGGATTCCTCGATTAATAGACTCAACTTCTTGAGCGAATATGGAAAGCTAATGAGGCTTCGTAGAGAACAGGGTCCACTTGGATTCATTTCTTCACAAAAACTGCAGCTCAAAGTCAAGGACTCAAGTTTATCAAAACACTCGAGATTGCTCAGACAATACCTGCCGTCAAGTTCCGTATAAGATATCCTCAATTTTTTTATATTGGGAATTCTCTTGACCACTTGTTGGCTACACTTAAAATTCTTTATTCCCACCAACGTTTGTAGATTTTCCAAAACAATGTCATCTTGGCCGTTAGGAGGATCTGGGAGACGGAGTCGTGGGAATTCGACATGCCTAATGTGAGGCATGTACCAAATATCAGTGGGAACAGTATAATCCAAGAACCCATCAGCAATTAATGTTTGTAGATTCCAAAATCGCCAGATTGAACAAGGGAATTTGTGTTCTGATGATAAGGCTGAGATAACGATATCAAGGAACCTTGAGTTAATTAATTGATGCGTGTTTTCTAGGAATTTTTGGGATGAAATTGGTAGAAATCTAGATGAGTCCAATATCCTTAGCAACCTCAAATTGAGCGGAGGTAGTTCTTGGTCTTCAAGATCCAACATCAAACAACGAACTAGTGACATAGATGACAAGGCCTTTAAGGCTTCATTATCTGATAAGTATCTATAGATAACAATGCGGCGTTGGGCATTTACTAATCCTTGGGGACTGGATGATTTTGCAATGACAGTATAAAACCTTTCTTTTTTAGCTTCTCTCAAGCATAAGTCTCTCAACAAGTCATGAATTTTGCAATATTTAATGCTTCCAATACTACCCAACTCATGAATCAAAATAAGGTTTCTATCAATAAGATTCTTTACATACCCTCTTGCTATCTCTTCCAAGCTATTCCCACTTATTGGTTTTAAAAAGCCTTCAGCAACCCATAATTTAATGAGCTTTGAGACACAAATCACCTCGTCTTCAGGAAAAACTCCCATATAGAGAAAACATGGTTTCAAATAAATAGGCAATTGCTTATAGCTCATGTGTAATATTTTTAAGCAACGTCCACCATCCTCCAAATTCACTATTGAGTTCAAGTTTTATTCTATGTATTTCCAAAATTCTCTTGTATGATTGGACTTGGCCAAAAATCCTCCAACGACAACAATTGACAATGGAAGTCCTTTGCAACTTTTTCCTATTTTATTTCCAATTTCCACCAATTCAAGAGGGCAACCTTCTTTCCCAAACACCGTTCTGGAGAGTAGGTCCCAACTATGAGCCTCGTCCAAAAGACTCATCTCAAGGCTTTTAGAGCATGTTAATTTAGCAGCTAAATTTGATAGTCTAGTTGTTATTACTATTCTGCTACCATTTTTGTTATCTGGAAAAAATCTCCTAACTCCATCCCATGCTTCAATGCCCCACATATCATCCATTATAATAAGGTATTTTCTACTATACAGATGTTTATACAACTTTTCTCCTAATTCATCCTCACTAAAATGCTCACCAATTTCATTACTTAATTGACCAAGAACATCTGCAAAAATTTCTCTAATGCTATATTCTTGAGAGATTGTAGCCCAAGCACAAATATCAAAATGCTCCTTAATAAGACGTTCCTGATAAATGGTTATAGCAACAGTTGTCTTACCTGTGCCACCCATCCCTACAATGGGAATTATTTGTAGATCACGGCAATGAGAAGTGAGCCTATCCTTCATTTCAAGCAATACATCATCAGCACCCACCATGCTACTCTTCTGCGGTATTGAAGAAGATCTCAAGGAATCTGAAGGAGTTGACTTTCTGTGCAACTGATGTTGGATCCCTAGACTTCCTTCAATTTCCACGACCTGTTTCCCGATCAACGCCAGTTCTTCGATCACCTTCTCTAGAGCTTCATACAAGGCATCGGAGCTGATTTTTTCTCCATCACTTGTGATCTGATCCACAATATGAGATTCGATCGCGTCTTCCGCCGCATAAGCTGCATCTGCAATGCGACTCTCCAAAGGATCTGCTTCTGTGCTGTAGCCAAGATGGGAATTATAGCCTTCAAGAAATTCTAGCAGGAAAGTTACCTTTTCAGTGAGGAGATGAACTTGTTTTCTGTTGAGAGAAATAGGAGGGCGAGGATGAAGCTGAAGGTTATCTACGATATGCATAACAGAAATCAGAGCTGCATAAGCCGCCATGATTTTGAAGTTGTGTGATCTTTTGAGAGTGGCAGAAAATGCAGAATAAGGAGAATTGTGAATAAAAAGGAAACAGTGCTTCTGAAGTCTCAAAAGCTGGGCATATATGTAGATTGCCAAAACGGAGGTTGTAGAACTCATTTAAAATAAAGTGCAGCTTTTCCAAGATCAACTGAAGTAGGAAAAGTTTGGCAGTTTGAGATGCATAAATATTAAACTATTAGTACGCCATGTGCCTTACCTTTAACACCATGTTACCTTCGGATTTTCGGCAAACTTGAATAAAATGGATCTGAATTTTTAATTATGCATATTCGACCATGATAAGTGTAGAGGCGAAAATCGAAGTAGTCATTTGAGATAAGAAAATATATTATTTAGCCAATTGGATTAAAATTAAGTTTTTTAGCAACCATTAGAAAACCACCATTTGTGCGGTCCCTACTATCAAAAAACTCCACCTACCCCATCTTCATATAAAAATAAAATTTTGATAAAAAGTTGAATAAAATGGGATGCCAAATCTTATGTGTGTCAAAGATTGAGTTTTGGGTTAATTGTATTTTAAGACACAATTTTGATCCAAATTATAATTACAACATACCTAACGTTTTGACTTGTTGTAATTGGATCCACCCCAATATCTCAAGTAACCGAAAATTGGACATGGATTTTTTCAGTTTTCACGTAGATTTTTCATCTTTCAAGCAATTCATCGAACAACTTCAGGGCCTTAGCAATTATGTATTTGATTCTTGATGGATATTAGAATTAATTGGTAAAGATGATTCTGTTGAAGAAGTTAGAGAGCATTGATGAAGTCTTGAAGAAGAAAGTTGCAGAGAAAAGGTGCCAACCAAACTTGATTGGCGAGCTGGAGATGTCACACGAAAGATGAATTGAGGCCTGGAAATTGTTCGATGAAATGCTTGAACTGATTATTTTTTTCCTTTTTCCTTTTTGAACTGATTAAAACAAATTAAATTTATTAAGTCTTTTCCCTTATGAGATGATTTCCCAAACTCAATTCGATATTCAACGTACAGGGATAATAAACTGTAGGATTCTCTTCACCGCACCTCAATTTATACAGAAAATGGGCCACTATCAGAAAATATTTATTCAAAACTTGATTGGTTTTCAGTCCATGTCAATATTCTACTTTAGGCCCAATATTCCCGCACTCATTGCTATTTGCTACCAATATATTGGGCTTCTTATCAATTAATTGGCGAAACGTCGGTTTCTTGCTCGATTCTATTGAGAAGCATAATTCTCGTGTGAGAAATGCAGAAACAAAAGAAATGGAAGCGCCAAATTGGCTGATAAATCCCACAATTTTTTTAATAAATCTCTGCCGAATCATGTTGCTTTAGCTGTTTGACAGAATGCTTTCATGCAGTTAATAAACATTGATATTAATCTAGATTGCTTTGCTTATATTCATCTCAATTGTTTATGTACAACTCATGTGGTGAGGAAAACGAACCTCTTATTTTTTTTTATCCATTTGTAACAACAAAAACATAAATTTGTAATATTTATCCTCCAAAATATTTGCATGAGAGGCTGCCATGTCCGTATACACGGACTTAGTGAAGAAGACAATGATGAGATATTTATTTTGTTTCTTGGATTATTCTCATCACGAAAAGTAATTTTTCTTGGTCCTACAATTTAATTGCTAGTCGTTGAGGGGCTAGTCATGATCACAACATTTATTTCGACTTACGTACATGTTATTTATTTGTTTAGTGATAACAAAATATCTAGTTTTTGAAGTCAAAATAAATGTGATATAATATATTTTATTATTTATTTTTATAAGTGTAAAAAGAATTTATGATTTGAAAGATATATATACTTTATTTACCAATGCTAGACATACAAATAATTTTTATTTTTTAAGCTTCATCTTTTAGTAATAAATATTAGTTATGATATATAATAAATATTATGATAGTTTTAGGCTATTTTTAATAAATATTAGTTAGAAATATTATAATAATATTTATCAATAAATAGTATAATGAAATAATAAATTTCATAGTGGGGCCAATAAGTGTTGAGAGGAGTGATCCAATTGAACAAGTATTTGGGTAAAATCTTGGGATCAATCAAGCAAACATGATATTGTGGACTTGTGAACGACAGTAGCAAGACTGATCTCTTTATCAATTATTGGTGTCGTATTACAGATTTACAGTACCGGATTATTGAGTCTCGATGTATGCAGCCATGAAGCTCATCGAAGTCGTCCGACAGTGGAGCCGGGACTAAGTTGTCTTCACCAAGTCCATCTTTTTCATCCTAGGTAACATTTATTCACACAATATATATTGCAAAATTAATCTACTGATTCTTCAACAATATTGATTTTGTGCTACCCAAACGCAGGCCTCATATTCAGCTACAAGTTGGTGGAGAAGACGTTTCTCAACATCTTGATCACGCGCCTCACCGACGCGTGGGTCACGTACGACTTCCGACGAGCTGTCGTAGTCGTGAATTTACAGGAAGGAACAAGCGCACTTTTGGTAACATTCTTCGCTTATGCAGCCGACGTTCACTCCGGCCGCTTCATAATGGCGGTTTTCTCCACCACAGTTTGCATCATCGTGAGTTGTTATCAACAAGAGATATGAAGATAGATATTTTCTGGGTAGAACACTTCAGTGCATCCTGTCGTGCATTCCTTCCAACTAGGATTTATTAATCCTTAATTAAAATTTACTAATCATAAATAGGATTGAATTAGGATGGGTACACCTGCATCCGGAATATTTTTGCCTTTTTTTGGGTGATCTAGCAAAGGAGTCAATTAGTTGGTGTAATTTTGGCAGGGACTGTTGCTCAACTCTCTGGTGGCTGGAAATACGGATGATGGGCGGCTTGACTTTGGGTTATTTTACCCTGCGCTGGGGCTAATGACGTTGGCGCAAGCAGCACAAACGTTCACGCTGCGCGCGTTTCTGGACGATCAGCTGAGGCCGAGGGATCTCACAGCAGCCGCCGACGACGAAAATACGGGTTGGAGACTACGCAGCATGTTCTGGTGGTATTTTGTCTCCTTCTTGGCTGCCATTTTTGCTCAGTTTGGGCCTTTACCGAGATTTAACTTCAGGAAACTCGCAATAGTACTAAGCTCTCTAATGGGGGGTTGTTTCTTATTGTTCTTGTTGGGTATCAAATACTACATCTTCGTCGCCACAATCGAAAACCCCTTCAAAGGTATTGTATCCGTCATCCTCAGAGCCATCAGTAAGAGAAAATTCGAGTATCCGCTATTCCATAACCCGAGTGGTGATCTGCATATAGCCCCTCGCATTCCATGGTTGAGGTGGGTAGGGAGAGTTTCTGCCACATATATCTCATTTGCTTTGATCATTCATAATTTGGTGAAATAATACATAATAATTATACTTATTAATCATTCAAAAGTATGACAGGCTGGGCGGATTAAGGGGTGCTAAAGCTCCCCCAACCACATTGTTTATATTTTTTTTAACTTTATTATAAATATTTAGTTGAAAATGTTTGATTTCAGAACCCCCCAAATTATTTTTGTGTCCACACTGCTGGCAGGTGGTTAGACAGAGCGGCGATTGTGCAAGGAGTAATCCAGGCAGGCAGGGTCAGCCCCTCCACCGTCGAACAAGTGAGGAGAGTGAAGCTTTTGTTAAAGATGCTCCCGTTATGGTCTTGTTTCCTCACATTAAGTCTGGTTGCTGCTTCTGGGAGTACCTTCTTTTTCGAAGAAGCCATCAGCCTCAACGACAACAATATACGTAACATTATCTTCTTCGCCAATCTACAGAGATTTACAGAGTTCGCGGTCTCAGTAATAGCCAACTCCGTAATTGGAAAATTAAAGAGATACAATGAGCAAAAAATGGAGCTGGTGAGGATCGGCATTGGAATGTCATGCTGCGTGTTATGCTGCATTACTGCCTGGGCGACTGCAGCACGCAGGCAGCATGAGCTTGAGATAGGTGACGGGATGAGTGTATATTGGCTGACTCCTGGTACTTGTTACTGGGACTAATGGGTGGACTCTCTCAAGATGGGCTTCAGTTGTTCTACAAATCTCAGGTTTTTGAAGGTTTGTTCATATTCGGGCCGCCATTTGTGGAACTTATGATGGGAGTTGGTAAATATCTGAGCATAGTTTGCATTCTGATCTTCAGCTCGGAGCGGTTCGAGTGGTTTGCTAAGGAACTAGACAACAGTCACCTCGACAGGTATTACATTTTTCTGGCAGTTTTAGTTTTGGGAACGTTGTGATCTACTGTTTGGTTGCGCGGTGGTACGGTGACGATGCCTTCCTCTTGGAAGACGAAGAAGAAATGGGCATTGTTCATCAGCTGGTGGTCGAGCTCGAGGGGCAACAGGTCTACCATCCATCTCTCACACAACGAACTCTTTCGAAGCCGAGAGACGAGAGCTGTGGAGATGATATAGCGGAAAGCTCTGGCTCCGGACAAGAAGCAGAAACACCTGAAGATCCGCTTTTGGGCTCATCAGAATCCACCAAGAATATCTCTACATATAATTATGTGTTGCTACGCGCGGTGACGGTGTTTTCGCGTCTATCCTCGAGGGCAGCCCGCAGGCTGCGGTTGAAGAATCAGTAGGCAAATTTTCAAGATTAAAATTCGTGCAGTCTCACATCAATTACTCTCAAGTGTCGATATTTCTGCAAAATCTAAAGGGATCTCCTTTAGCTGATTCAATTGATTAAGAACAAGGTGCTTAAGGCATGGTAAGTGGGAGCTTTCTGTTGTCCACAACAAAGTTGTAGTGTTGAAAGGATAATTTGTAATCCAAAGTGATGTTCAGACGACACATTCTTGGAACATTCGAGAGGGACTTGGATGATCAAATGTCTCATTTATTGAGACACATGAATTAGGTATGGTCAAAAGTCAAATTCATGGATTGTTAATATGTATTTCTAGTCAAAGTGGCTCCTTAATCATTAAGTACGTATTTCTATAAATAGAGGTTACGTTATACCATTTGATGGTATAAGAATGAACAAGAAAAAAAATCTATTCAAGTGAGTTCATATATATTCTTCTAATTCTCTACTGCACCAAGGGGTAAGTCGTTCCATTCTTCCGGGAATCACTACTTTCAAAACATCAAAAGATGGTTGACAAGTATTGAAAAATCCATTTAGAGGACATAAAAAAGTTATTACAATCAAGCTGCAAATTATGTGGCACGATTTCGATAATTTGATGATGAAGGAAAACGAAACCATGCAAGAGTTTCTTTCTTAGAGTATCCTTCATTGCAAATCAAATCAGAGGCTATGGAGACACTCTAGAAGAGAAAAAGATCACCGAGAAGGTACTTTGTTGCTTACCTATGAAGTTCGAGCATATGGTCGTCGCTATTGAAGAATCTAAAGAATTATAAAAATTATCCTTAGATGAATTGATGGGATCTCTTGAAACACATGAAAAGAGATTGAGTACATTTTCAAATCAAAATTGGGAGCAAACTTTCCAAGGAAAGGTTCATGTTTTACAACAAGATCACAACAAAGATGGTCAACAAGAAAAGAAGAATAAGCCACCATCCAAATCTGCTCGAGGAAGAGGTTGTGGTAGATATCAAAATTTTTGTGGACGTGGAGGTAGAGGTAATAATACTCCAAGATCTAAATTACCAAAATTCTAATGAATGTTGTTGTATTTGTAGAAAAATAACCACGACACAAATAATTGTAGATATAAGTTCAAAAGATGCAGAAATGCAACCAGGGACGGAGCCACATGGGGGCCCATGAACCCCCAACTTTTTTTGAAAAACAGCTATATATTTTATATGTAATACAATATTATAACCGTTTGTCCTAGCCTATTGGTTAAGACTCTCTTTGAATTCTTGGAGAGCCGAGTTCGACCAGCCGCATCTTTTCTCTTTTTTTTCCTTCTTTTTTTCTCTCCTCTTTCTCGTTTCTTTTCTTTCTTTCCTTCTTTTCTTTTTCCTCTCTTTCTTTCTTTCCTTCTTTTTTTTCTTTCCTTTTTTTTCTTTTCTCTCTTTCTCTTCCTTTTTTCTCGTTTCCTTTTTTTCTATCTTTCTTTCTTTTTTCCTCTCTTTCTTTTTTTCCTTCTCTATTTCTTTCCTTTTGGTTTGTGTTTTCTCCTCCTCTCTCTATTTTCTCTTTATTTTGTGATCTTTTTTCCTTTTTTCTTTCTTATATAATTTGTTTTATATTGATAAAATAAAATATATATGCAAATAATAATATGTGAATTAATTCTTAGCTAAACATGTGTGCTCTCTATAAATATTTAACATTTAATAACTAAATCTATTGTAGTCTAATGAGTTAGGATTTTTATCTCTCATTTAAGAGATCTCGGTTCGATTCCTTTTAGTTACATATTTTCTTTTTCTTTTTTTCTATACTTATTTTCTTTTATTTCCTTTATATTTTTTCTATAATTTGTTTTATGTTGATAAAATGCTATTTCTTTTCTTTTTCTATAATTTATTTTATATCGATAAAATAAAAGATATATGCAAATAATAAAGTTTTATATGTGAATTAATATTACCAATCAATTTTTTTAAAAGGATTATAATAAACTCATTATTTTATTTTATTATCTTTTAAAATTATAATTTACTGGGGCCCCTAGAAAAAAATTCCGGGCTCCGTCACTGAATGCAACCCATTCGCAGAGAGATTGCTGGTATAATGAGGATGCTTGAAAAAAGAAGAAGCAGGTTTTATAGAAAAAGATGAGATGGAGCAAGTATTTTAATCTTGCTTAAGTTTTCAACAAGATATAGAAAATATTGGTATGTCGACAGCGGATGCAACAATGATATGACAGAAAACAAGAAGATGTTTGTCAATCTTGACGAGTCTTAAGGGATGGCAAAGGGCACATGATCATTGGAAAATGAGCAATTGTCGTGACGAAGAAAGAAGAGAAAATCAATTTCATCAAAGATGTATTCTTCGTGTTAATCTAGCTCAAAATTTATTGCTCTTATCATAATTAAAATTTTACAATAATTTAGATTGACTCAAAAAATATTTTCATAAGATTTGATAATACTAATGTTAATACGATTAGTGTACTGAATATAATTGCAGTGTATAATACAACTTTAGGATGCAAATATTTTCATACTAGGTGTATATGTTACGTTAGTAACTTATATGTTCAAGATGATTAAAGATTATTAGAGCGTTTAATTATACCGATTAGTAAGACTGTAGAAATATTGCGTGATAAACAAAAATTATATAGGAGTTGGCTTAAATTTGCAAAGCAGAAACTGGACGTAGTAAATGCTTTAACATTGATGTGTGGACTAGGTGGAATTCTACGTATGAAATGTTAAGTTCTACTTTTAAGTTTAAAGAGTTATTAGTTGAATTTTTTACGACAGAAGTGAATAACATTATTTTATTGTATTCTTATTAGGATAAGTGTCGTGATTTATTGAAACTTCTTAAAACTTTTCAAGCTGCAACTAAGAAATTATCCGGTGTTTATTATGATACTTCTTCACGTGTATTATATCATTGTATATTGATTGCATGTCAATTTAACATGTGTAGTCAAAAACCAAATTTAATTGATTGCATAAATGTTATGGTTATGAAATGGTTGAAATATTTTATACATATTCATAATATTTTTTTATTGCATAATGTTTAGATCAATCTTTAAAATATGATGGTGTTTGTGGGCTATTAAAATTACATTATAAATTCTTAACTGAAATGAGTTTTGAGGAGGGGGTTGGTAAATTTAGGGTTGTCAAATCTCAGTCTAGCTACATCTTTGCCAATCTCTAAAGACTTATATAATTAGTATGAAATTTCATATGGCCATAAATTTCCAAATGGAATTAGTTTTGGATCTAGCATTAGACATTTTACATTAGGAATAGACACTAGTAGTGATGTTGCACAACAACTTAAAAAAAATTCTTAGATTGGGGATCGAGTTCAAGTAAAGCAGAGGGGTAGATAGATAATAGAGAACTAGATGATTACTTAAAAGATGCAAAGAGTCGTGAGTTACTTAATGCATGGTCATTGAAACAAGTCCAATACCTTGTTCTCGCAATTATAGCGAAAAAGATACTTGTTGTCCTGGCATCAACGGTTTCTATCGAACAAGCTTTTAGCATTGGGAATTATACATGCTCGATGAACGAAGATCTATGATGACCCCATATAATCTTGAAGCTCAATTGTTGCTTAAAGATTATACATTGGTCAAAGCAAGAGAACAAGACAACAAATGAGATGAATTATTCTACGAGTATCGTATCACCATAATCAAAGTCGAAAACAACGATACTAAGACATCTCAAGCCACTACCGATGGATATGATTTTGATGATAATTTCGACTTCATAACACTATCAAAGGTAAGACGAAGATAAGAGAACTACGTGGGCTTTGATTTATTAATAGGGTTACGTAGGCAACTTAATTATAATATTCTTGAATGCTATAATTAAGTCCATGTCATTTTCTTTTACAAGTTGTAATTTATTAGATTTACCACATTGTAATTGATTTTTTTACAGTATACGATTACAATTTGACTTATGTACATTTCATATATTTTTGAACAATTATATTTAAAAAATATATAAATATAAAAAATAAACGAAGGTTCACGATTCGAAACCGTGAACCAACGGTTTGGAACCGAAATCGAAACCGTCGGTTACGGTTCAGAACCGGAACCGTTTATCCTCTACACGGTTTCGGTTCCTAACTTTTGGAACCGATTCGAACCAGAATCGAAACCATGAACACCTCTATTGGAATCGCGGAAGCTTTATATGGCAACTAGAGAGAGGATCTCAGAGAAACAGATCATTGTTGTGCTATGTTGAACAGAGCTAGCCAGCCATGGGAAGATCCGAGGACATCCACGCCGTCGTCGTTGCTGCCGAGGCTTTTTTGGTTGAAATCGACTAGTTTGCCTAAGGCAAGGCTGAAAAACTTGTAGACCATGTTGCCTCCTTCAATGAATAGCGACAAGTGGTAACATGAACATCCACATGTTATCCCAAGTTCGCTTAAAATTGAGAGAAGTATTATTTTTCCATTGATGAAATGTTTGAAAGAGATTATTTTAGTGATATAAAAAATCTACTTGAAAATAAAAATGTCTATGTGGATTTTTATTCTTTTTAACAAAAAGCACTGAGAAAAGGGGGAAAAAAGTCTACATGGAAGCCACATCATAATTCTGGTCACCAGATGTATATGTTTGCTACACTTTAAAAACCACATCTACACAAAGTAACCAAACCAAGAAATTGAATAGATCGCAGAGGGAACACGATGATTACATTAAAAAGACATAGTATAAGGTAAAAGAGGTCTACAAAACAGAGTAGATAGTGTATGTAAGTGAGAGGTCTGCGACCATTTCGATCCTCAAGAGATGTTAAAATATTTGGACAGTGGTTTATGGCTCTTCCATAGTTAGTACCATCGAGTCACAGGCGGATTAGTGGGCACGATGCCTTATTCCCCACAACGCCCGAGACAATGGTATTAACACTTTAACACCTCAACCTCATCCGTTCTCACGTTTGATTCCATTTTGGCCATGGACATCCACTTTGATTCATAAGTGTTTCGTTTGAAGCGGCCCCACTGCACTTACATAGGTGATTCTTTCGAGCATCTGCCTTACTCAACCTCCCGAGGTATCCTAGGAATCATTAAGAGTCAACGACTCAACCTCACCACTAGGCAAGTTTTTTCAACACTCGTTTGCTTTCTAGGAACAGACTAACTCGAGTGTTTACACACGAACTCCTATAGCTTAGTTCTCCCATCTTCTTGGGATCTCCAGTCATCATGGTTGGGTTACCACTATGATTGTTCTTAAGATGTGGATTTTAATCCCATTCCTCTAAGAACTTGATCATTTGATCCGGTTCAACCCTTTGGTTAGATCTCGCCAGATTATCTATTGACTTGACATAGTCAATCGATATAACCCCACTTGAGATCAAATGCCTCACGGTATTATGTCGTCGACGATATGTCGAGACTTACCATTATACAAACCACTTTTCGCCGCTTCCACAGCCGCTTGGCTATCACAAAGAATCATCACCGGTGGCATGTTTAGACCAACATGGAATATCTTCCAAAAATTACTGAGCCACTCGGCTTCCTCACCGACTTTATCCAAAGCTATGAATTACGATTCCATGGTGGATCGGGCTATACACGTCTGTTTCGTGGATCTCCAAAAACAAAGACCTCAATCGTGAACACGCACCCACTGTGAAAGTGAATCTTCGTGTCGGATATCCACTGGCATCACACGGTGCCCTTCAAGCTTGGGGGATATCTCGTGAAATGCACCATGATTTTGGTATACTTAGTACCTCAAAACTCTTACTAGAGCCTTCGATGCTCCTTGCTTGGATTGCTCGTGTAACGACTCAATTTGTTCACGGCAAGCTATGTCGGGTCGGGTGCAATTTGTAAGATACATCAAACACCCGATGACCTTAGCATAGTCTTCTTGTCCAGCAGTTCACCTCGTTCTACTCAAGTGAACATTGAGCTCCAATGGGGTCTTAGCAGTAAAGCATCAAACGCGTTGAATTTCTTAAGCACTTTCTCGACGTGGTGAGATTGTGTCAAGATAATTCCGTCGTCGATCTTCTTAGAATCTTTATTCGAAGAATCACATCAGCTAATCCCATGTCTTTCATGTCAAAATTTCTTTTAACATGCGCTTTGTGTCATTAATGACTTGAGTATTGTTACCCATGATCAACATGTCGTCTACATACGGACACACTATAACATAACCATTATCGGTGTTCTTAACGTAGACACATTTGTCACACTCGTTGATCTTGAAACCATTTTCCAACATTATATTGTCAAATTTCATGCCATTGCAATGGCGCTTGTTTCAAACCATATAGAGACTTCACGAGTTTGCATACTTTGCCTCTTGACCCGGTACTACAAACCCTTGGGTTGCTCTAAATATACCTCATCCTCGAGGTCACTGCTCAAAACGCAGCCTTAACGTCCATTTGATGAATCTCAAGATTGCAAGCGGCAATTGCGAGAAGCACCCGAATAGGCGTAATCCTCGTCACGGTGAATAGGTATCAAGAAATCGTACCCTCTTGTTTGTTTAAACCTTCGACAACCAAGCGGGCCTTATACTTTTCAATTGATCCATCCGCCTTGTACTTTCTTTTAAGGATCCATTTGCATCCTAAGGGCTTACAACCTTCTCGCAAATCAACCAAACCCAAGTGTGGTTTTGCGTAATAGAATCAATCTCATTTTGAGCGACCTCTCGCGGAGAATCCCGTCTGCCGAGCATAGGCTACTTTGATCGGCGTTGGTTCTTCGTCCAATATGAACGCAATATAGTGTCTACTTAGAAGCCCAAAACTTCAACATGCTTTAAATACAAAGATTGCTTATGTTGCACCTCAGAAAACCGTTCAGACCAACCTCTATATCAAGTGGAGCAGCAACAGCAGCAGATACCGGTAATGGCATCCCTGGGCGCTCTGCTTCCCCTTTGCCTTTGGATCGCAGTCGAGCATGATCATAACCTTGATGCACACAAAACCCTACTCAAACTTTATAAACAACTGGTACTGGTTTTAATATGGGGGCATGATAGCCAATTAGAACAAAAAGAAAATGACCAAAAGCTTTGAATTGTCTAATTCGATACGTTTAAGTAGAAGTGGAAATGATAGAACAAAACGAGAATTCAAAAGAAAGAAGCCAATAAAAAGAAAACGGAGCACCAACCATGCATGAATGGATTCATTTAGTCTGCAGCTGTGCTATGCGCTTTCCCCATACACTCCCTGCACACTTGATCTATCAGTCAAATATTAGAAATAAAAGTAAAAATACAATGTAAATCAAATCTACAATTTCATTTTTTTACCTTAGTACAAGTAGATAGTTAATTAGGACTCACCTAACTCACCAATGCTCGTCCTTTGCCTAGGGCCTAATTTGATGGTTGCTTCCCCGTATAACTCCTCTTGCTCCTCTAATATTCTTTTTACAGAAACCTTTACAGAATGTCTGCAACGTCTCACCTGAATTACTCCAAGTGTGGGTATTTTTGCAAAGTCTAAAGGGATCTCTTTGAGGTTATGCACTTGATCAAGAAGAAGGTACTCAAGGCATGGAAAGTGGGAGCTATCTGATGTCCAGAGCTGTAAACCCTTACATTCGCGAAGAGCCAAGAATTTGAGGCTATGGAATCGGCCTTCAGTTGTTTCCCACTGCCCTGATTTGAAGCTCCCTCCATCGAGTGTGAGCTTCTGAAGAAGGGGCAACACACCTATATTATCCATTATGTCTTCCCAACATTGAGATTCCTCGATGTGAAGAGACAACTTCTTGAGCAAACGAGGAAAGTTAATTGGATTAACCTCTCCAAAAATAGTACAGTTCAAGGACTCCAGTTTATCTAGACAATCAAGATTGCTGAGACAATACCTGTCATCACCAAATCCCATATTGAATATTTGCAATTTTTTTATATTGGGAATTCTCTTAACCACTCGCTCGCTGCAATTGAGATTCACTATTCCCACCAACGTTTGCAGATTTTCCAAAACAATGCCATCTTGGTTGTTGGGAGGATCTGGGAGATAGAGCTGTTGGAACTGGACATGCCTAATACGAGGCATGTACCAAATATCAGACAGCACAGTAACCCAATTGGAATGGGTAATGATTAATGTTTGTAGATTCCAAAACAACCAGATTGAACAAGGGAAAATGCAGCCTGGTGATGGATTTGAGAAAGCAAGGAACCGCAAGTTAACTAATTGATGCATGTTTTCTAGGAATTCTGTGTTTACAGTGGATCGAGATCTAGATGAGTCCAATATCCTTAGCAACCTCAAAGAACGAGCTGGTGACATAGATGAAAATGATATGTTTTCATACTGTGAAGTAACAATGCGGCGTCGCCTATTTACTTTCCCTTGAGGACTAACGGTATAAAACCTTTCCTTTTGAGCTTCTCTCAAGCACAAGTCTCTCAACAAGTCGTGAATTTTGCAGCGCTTTATGTTTCCGGTACTACCCATCTCATCAATCAAAATGAGATTTCTACTTGTAAGGTCCTTTTCTTTGCAATCTCTTCCAAGCTTTTCCCAGTTACTGGTTTTAGAAATCCTTCAGCAACCCATAGTTTAACGAGCCTTGAGATACGAATCACATCGTCTTCCGGAAAAACTCCCATATATAGAAAACATGGTTTCAGA
Organism: Salvia rosmarinus; assembly: GCA_036937905.1. Lineage (NCBI taxonomy): Eukaryota > Viridiplantae > Streptophyta > Magnoliopsida > Lamiales > Lamiaceae > Salvia > Salvia rosmarinus. The sequence continues at coordinate 103,331,509 of CM072819.1, forward strand.
TAAACCGGCAATTGCTTATAGCTCATGTGCAATATCTTCAAGCAACGTTCATCATCCTCTAAATTAACAATTGCATTTAAGTTTTCCTCTATGTATTGCCAAAATTCTTTTGTATGCTTGGACTTGGCCAAAAGTCCTCCAACCACAACAATTGACAGTGGAAGTCTTTGCAACTCTTAGCAATCTCTTTTCCAATATAATACAATTCAAAAGGGCAATCTTGTACTCCAAACACAGTTTTGGAGAGAAGGTCCCAACTAGAAGCGTCATCCAAAAGTTTCATCTCAAGGCTACCAGGACCGGGTAATTTAGAAGCCAAATTTGATAGCCTAGTTGTTACTACTACTCTACTACCATTTTTGTTGTTTGGAAAATAATTCCTAACTCTATCCCATGCATCAATACTCCACATATCATCCATTATGACCAAGTATTTGCGACCAAACAAATATTGATATAACATTTCACCTAACTTATCTTCACTCAATTGTTTATCAACTTTATCAATTAGTTGACGAAGAACTTCTATGAAAATTTCTCGGATGCTGAAAGTGTTGGCTCGTCTGGATCTCTACGTTGTGCTCAATGTTGTCGAAACAAACACAAACACACAGAAATGTAGTGCAGCGGAAATTAGGAATGGAAGACACAAAGTAATTTTTCTACATGTTGTTAAATCAACCTATAGATGCCTTATGGCGAAAATCACTAAATGAGAGCATTCTATGAAAACACAATATCACCTTGACAAGACCAAGATGATCACAAAAGAAACTCTCACACAAAAACTATCTCTCACTAAACAACAGTACTTAAGAACAACTCAAGAACTGTACGAAAAACAACCAGTGTTACATACTATGTTTACACAACACAAAAACTAACACTTTCTTTCAGATAGCTATTTCTCCACACCGTTTGTGTAAGCTCTTCAAGTATTTATAGTAGTAGCATTTCTTGATCTCCAAGCTCCTCTAGGGCGTGGCCCATGACTTGGAGTGGGTCAAACGCTCATGTGGACTTGGTAAAAGTAGTTCCTCAAAATAGAACTAACCTAATCTGCTTCAACAACATTCACTTCAATCACTATTCTGCTCACTCCACTTCAACCATTTCCATGTTTTTAGGAGCTTCACTTCATGCTTCAATATCCACGATTTCAGCACACTAAAATAGGAGATTTTATTACTCCAAAATAGCCCACAACAAACGTGAAGAAAGATCAAAATAATTCATAAAAATAGAGGAAGAAAATAGAGTTAAAAATAACTCTAACAAACTCCCCCTTTTTGTATTTCTTCACAAAACACACGAACTCTTTTTGAACTTCAACACTCCCCCTAAATATCAAGACTTCCCCTGACTTTCAGAACTCCCCCTTGATATATACCTGCAAAAATAAAAAGGTCCAAGCCTTCCAAAGTCAAGACAAATCAACAATCAAAAACAAAAATCCAAAAATCTCCATCAAGTAGCACCATCGTCATCATCAGAATCCACTCCCCCTTTTTGGGAAGAAAGCAAGGCTTTAAGATCGCTCTTTATTCCATCAAGAGTTTGTAGATTTTCTGTATGAAACTTCCAAGTTGCACGTTCAAGTTCTTCAACCCGCTGAACAAGTGAATGCAACAAAGTTGTAGTCACTGTTATCACAGTAGCTTCCTCAACATCATCAGGGGCAGGAGCATGTGGATCAACCCATGGAAGGTCATCGACCTTTTCCCACTAAAAACATGGTCGATTGTGTATGTGGGCATTTTCTCCACCTGTAGGGTTGAACCACTTTCGTTGAGACCTCGATTCTTCAAAGAACCTCAAATAAGAGATGGAAATGGAAGAGAAGCAAGTTGAGATGTTCCTGTAATAGCTGCAATCTGATCGAAGATAATCTGGCCAAGGTTTACTGGAGAATTCTTTCCAATGTGATAGAGAAGAGATCCATGTCTGCTGAGTAACTATGGTTGTATTGGATGTGACAATCCAATTACTCGCCATGATCTTGTGGAGGATAGAATACATATACGTCAAACTTGATGCTTTCATTGGTTGTCTCCATTTCTTCTCCTTCCCACCAGTAATAACCATAGCCACTTCATCATAATTTTTCACTTCTTCAACAGCCACATAATCCCGACCAAACAGTTCATTAATGAGAAAATGAGTGATAGAAAATACCCTGCCCTTGTAGTATACACTTCCATGCTTATTTGATAGAGAATCACCAAACGAATGACCCAAGTTGGTATATACCATTTGAACAATTCTCTTAACATATGGCTCAACATCAGTAACGGATGTAAGTAAATTTCTTGATGTTAGAAAATTTACCAAGTTGTATTCCAATAGTGATGTTGCGTCAATCCTGCGTTCACTATAGCATGTGAGCTCCTTGAAATGATCCCAGTTTTCCGCATTTTCGGTTGTGTAGAAGTGTTTTGAAAAGGCTTTCTTTGCCTCGATCTCAGAGTCGTCAAAGATGAACTCTTCCTCCGAGTATTTATCATCACCTTTCTTACTTGCGCCCTCAGTTGCTAAAGTCTCTGCCTCTGGTTCTGAGGCCTCCACATCTTCCTCAACAGCCTCCTCCTCAATAGCTTCTGGTTCACCAACGTCCTCAGATTCTTCAGTCACTTTCTTCTTCCTTCTCCGACTTTTTCCCGCTTGAGTTCACGGCACCTCTTGTATAAGAGTTTCATCCTCCGGATCCGAAGGGTTAGGATTTGAGATAGCTTCTTCTACATTTCGAGCTTCTCTTCACTTCGGAATCTCGTGTTCCACCACGAGCCTTTTAGGTTCTTTGGTCTTCGCCTTCTTCCTTTCTTCTTCTGGTGGTGGGACTTCTTCATCAACTAAATTGATTCGAATTGGGCGGCGGTCCGATACCTTGGTTGCCTCGAATTATGTCCGATCGCCGAGTGGGTCTTTTCCTCCCTTTGATGAATCTTCTTCGCCGGCTTCTTTTCGCTTAACCGATTTCTCTGGGATTAGCATAGAAATTGGTTCTGGGCATAGAACATCCTGAGCATCTTCAACATTTGGGTTTTCTTCGTGCAATGCTCCTATGACGAGGGATCGGCAACGGCAGTTGGAGCAGGAGTTTCGGTAGACATTGTGGAGACAATTGGTGCAGCATCAGTGATAACAGGTGTAGAAGTTGCTCACTACAAGAGTGTCCGGAGCGCACACGGAACAAGAACCACGGAGTTTCGGCCCGGTGAGGGGGCGCCGCTTAATGGCGATTTAAATGGCTTCTTGTAATCTTGCCCATCCTCTGGATTTGCAAGTATTTGCTCGAGTTGCTCAACGGAGAAAGATGAAGGAAGACATTTTGAAAATGATAGGAAAAACCCTAAGCTCGGTAAATGCGAGAGAGAGAGATGAGTGATCAAGAAAAGAGGGTGAGAGCAAAGTGAAATAAAATAAGTGTAATATTTATACACCACGTAAAATATTCAACACTTCTCAAAAAATATTACCCATTTTTACGAAAAATCTGTAGACTTTTGAAGGATGATATGGATAAATATGAATTCCAATGATAAAATCGCTGATATAGTCAAAGAAAAAATCCTAGAAATTAGGGGTAAAACAAACCGACCTCAGAAAATTTCTCGAATGACTAGTGTTGACCAATATGTTACCATAACATCTCCAAACACATTGACTCACTTATCATTAATACATGCAATAGGTACGAACCACGTAAAATTCGATTCCCTTTATGACTTAGAGTGCATCGTCATAACGAACGCCGTGCCCCTAGTCTAGGTTTTCGAAAGCAATCATGATTTTACCATTTTGTAAGGTAGCATCGTCGCAGCGAACGTCGTGCCCCCAAACTACTTTGGTGTTGCTGTACCCTTAAAGTATATAAATATAAACACAATGCTGAGTCTGTGCTGGAGAACATGTCATGGAAATCGTTAGTTCAACATAGGCAAACCAGTTGCATCTTTTTAGGATAAAACATGAGAAACATGATGCAACAAACACGCCTTATTTTTACTCATGAAGGCAGAGGCCAAGTGACCTCCTTAAACATGTAAATCTTTCAAAATCTAAAGGTTTTGTGAAAATATCAGCAATTTGACTATCGGTTTTCACATAATCCATTTTAATCACTTCTTGTTCTACCAAATCTCTAATAAAATGATGTCTTATATCAATATGTTTGGTTCGAGAGTGTTGAACAGGATTTTTGGAGATATTTATTGCACTTATGTTATCACAATATATAGTTAAATCACTACCCTCCATTCCATAATCGTACAACATTTGTTTAAGCCATACAATAAATGGCAAAAACACCACGGCAACATATTCAGATTCAGCTGTTGAAAGAGACACACAATTTTGCTTACGACTATGCCATGAAATGAGGTTATTTCCAAGATAAAAACACCATCCACTCGTGCTTTTCCTATCATCAACATCTCCAGCCCAATCCGAATCACTATATCCAACCAAACTAGTGTTCGTATCTTTAGAAAAGAAAATACCAAGTTCAGATGTGCCAGAAACATACCTGATAACACGCTTAACAGCCTTAAGATGAGACATTTTTTGCTTAGCTTGATACCTGGCACATACATAAACACTGAACATGAGATCTGGTCGTAGTCAGAAGATACAAGAAGCTTCCTATCATTGATCTGTAGAGTGTTGGGTCAACATCCTCTCCAGCATCATCTCTTGTCAGCTTATCCGAGGAGCCCATTGGTGTCCTCATGTGTTTAGCTCCTTCTAGCTGAAATCTCTTCACCGTGTCCTTAGCGTATTTGCTTTGAGATATGAAAATACCTTCTCGACCTTGCTTGACTTGGAGACCTAAGAAATAGGTCAACTCTCCCACCATGCTCATTTCAAACTTTGTCGACATAGCACCTGCAAAATCATCAAGCATCTTTTGTGAGATAGAACCTATAATCATATCATCAACATAAATCTGAGTGATGAGAATGTGTCGACCTTCCATTTTTATAAACAGTGTTCTGTCAACATTACCTCTAACAAAGCCATATTCAAGCAAGAAATTTGTCAAATGACTATACCATGCTCTTGGAGCTTGTTTGAGGCCATATAATGCCTTTTTCAACCTCAGAAACATGAGTAGGTTTGTGTGGATCTTCAAACCTTTTGGTCGCTCGACATAGACTTCTTCTTTGAGAACAACATTTAGAATGCTCCATCGACATCCATTTGATAAAGCTTGATATTAAGATGACATGCAATAGCGAGAAGAAGTCGTATGGATTCGAGTCGTGCTACAGGGGCAAATGTATCGTCGAAGTCCACTCCTTCCACTTGAGTGTAGCCTTGTGCCACCAGCCTTGCTTTGTTGCGAACAATGGTTCCAATTTCGTCAGATTTGTTCTTGAATATCCACTTTGTTCCTATAACATTTCTGTCAACAGGTCTAGGGACCAAGTACCACACATCATTTCGAACAAATTGATTGAGCTCATCATGCAGAGCTATAACCCAGAATTCATCTCCTAATGCTTCTTTGATATTTTTAGGCTCAATCTTGGAGACAAAACATATAAATCCTGGTATAGACGTGCATATAGACGATAAGTAAATCATTTTTCTATAATCAAGAGGAGCCTTACCTCTTGTTCGAACACCATCATGAACATCACCTATAACTTGAGTTGTTGGATGATTCTTTCGAATTCTTCCAGGTGGTTCTCGTCTCTCACTACCTCGTTGGACTTCGGACTCCAGATCGTCATTGGACATATCTTGATTTTTTGGAACTCGAGGTGGTGTTGAGGGTGATGTCGGCTAAACATTCTCATGCACAGTTGTGGACGACTGTTGCTCTTTTATTTCTCCAGAACCTATCACAACTTCTTCAGAGCATTCTTCTTGTGTACCTAAAGAACTTCCATAATCATCAAATACTACATTTACAGATTCTTGTATCGTTTGTAATCTTAAATTAAAAACACGATACGCTTGAATATTGAGAGAGTACCCTACAAAGATCCCTTTGTGAGGTATTCTCTGTTATTTAATATGTAGCATACACAACCAAAAACACGAAAGTATCTGAGGTTGAGTTTCTTACCTTTCAGGATTTCATAAGGAGTTTTAAAAGAACCTGGTCTGATGTTGACTCGATTGTTGATGTGACATGTTGTGTTTACAGCTTCGGCCCAGAAGCGTTTCAACATATTTTTCGAGCTCAACATGAACCGTGCCATCTCCACTAAGGTCCTATTCTTGCGTTCAACCACTCCGTTTTGTTGTGGTGTTTTTGGTGCCGAGAACTCTTGGAAAATACCCTTCTTTTCACAAAAGTTTGTAAAAGATGAGTTCTCAAATTCACGTCCATGGTCCGACCTAATTCTTGACACTTTGACACCAAACATGTTAGAAGTTCTTGCAAACATAGTTTTGAACACATCAAACGAATCAGATTTTTCACGAAGAAAGAAGGTTCAAGTGTACCTTGAGTAATCGTCTACCATGACATAAACATACCTCTTTCTTCCAATGCTTTCTACCTCAACGGGACCTACCAAATCCATGTGAACTAACTCAAAGCACCTAGTCGTATCGAAGTGTTGTTCTGGATGTTTCACGATATTGTGGGTAGCATGGATTTGTTTCCCCTTTTGACAATCTTCACACACAACTTTGCTTCCTTGTGTGATCTTTGGTAAGCCCCTGACAGCTTCCAGCTTAGTTAACCTGTCAAGATTACGAAAATTAGTATGTCCTAGTCTTTGATGTCATAACACGCCATCATCAATCTGTGCTTTATTGCATTTAGGTTCATTTACCATGTAGCAGTTATCAGCTGACCTTTAACCTTTCATTATGCACAGATTATGATCATCAAACACTTCACAAGAATTTTTATCAAACTTAACTTGCAAATTTTCATCACATAATTGACTTATGCTAATCAAATTTGTCATTAAACCTTGAACATGAAATACATTCTTGAGAGTGGGAAAACCTGAGACACTCAAACAACCTTTACCAACGATTTTACCTTTGGAACTTCCACCAAAACTTACATTCCCACCGTCATACGACTGATACTAGGATAAGAATGTCTTGTTTCCTGTCATGTGACGTGAAAATCCACTATCAAAGTACCATGAACCTGAAACATTAGTCTTTAATGCAGTATAAACAACATTACATTTCAGTTCATCTTTTCTTACCCATACGTACTTATGCTCAACTACACGTCGTTTCTCACTCATTGACGAGATTCTTTCGTCATTTCGTCTTTGAAAGCAAAATGGTCTAATATGACCGGAGTATGACAGTAGTGACACATATACTTTCTTTGTTTTCTCTTCTTTTCGGGCTTCACACCTTCTTTCACGAATGGTTTTCCACTTGGCGGAACAATCGGATTAGGTATTTTCTGATGTGTTGGCTTCACCGCTATGCGTAGCGCCTCCTACACCAAGAAAGCCTGCACCGCAGAGTTGATCTTGTAGGCATATAACTATCATACTTATGTCCGGTTGCCATCCACCTTTTGATCGTAGCTTGATCCTTTTCAAGTTGGATTGACACTTTATTGAGCTCTATCTCCTTTTGAGTGACAATGCCTTCAAGCTTTGCGAGAGATGCTTTAAGTCTTGAATTTTCATCCCTTGTCATCTCAAGATCCTTTCCTTGTCTTTTGTACTTTCCAAGGAGTTCATTGTAGAGCTTTGAGAGCTCTTGAATGAACAGAGTCGTGTCCTCATAGCACGTATTCTCTTCTTCTGCATCATCAATGAGACCAAAGAAACAAACATATTCGAGTAGTAACCAAGTCCATACCTGTTCGAGATTGGATCAAACATCTCCACATCATCGAGTTCATCATCGGATAGAGTGTTCTTGCATGTTGCATACAATGTTGTGCCAACATCGGAGGTACCATCGTCTTTTTCTCCATCCGATTTGTCCATGTCTTCGAAGAATTCAGCCTCATCATCACTCTAGGAAACCCAGTAGGATTTTCCTCTTTTCCGAAGAGTGTTAGCACACTGATTTGCATAGTGACCAAATCCTTTGCACTCACGACATTGAACATTATCAATATTGGAGGAGTCATACTTGAATCCTTCATTTGACGAAAACACCTTCCGGATGGGCTTTTGATGTGTGTACTCATTCCTTCGATGATTGATATTCAATTCTTGGTGAACTGCTTTGTTTGTCTTTAGCTCCTTTCATCTTTCTCACCATGGCGTTGAACTTTCTTGTGATTAGAGCAACATCATCTCCAACAACGATCTCTTGAGCTCATCATCATCATCAACTTCCTTTATCTCCATTACTCGCTTGCTTGACGACGCCCAAAGAAGAACGCCATCACCTTCTTCTTACCGAACGTGTCTTTTCTTCAAAATTCATCTCATGTGTTTTGAAAGCATTCATGAGATCCATGAATTCGATTGCAGCCATCGCCATCGATGTTTCGATAGCGATGACCTTCATATCAAATCTTGTAGGCGCTGCTCGGAGAGCTTTGGATACTAGTACCTTGTTGCTGATGGGATCACCGAGATCTTGACATTCATTTGCAATGTCCATGATCTTCTTTGTGTAACTATCGATGTCCTCGCTTTCTTCCATCTTCATGTTCTCGAATCTGGTGGTGAGTATTCGAAGACGTGATTCTTTGATGCTTGAATCTCCTTCACAATGTCGTTGAAGGATGTCCCACGCATCTTTGGCACATGCGTTGTTCTTCACCAGCTTGAATATATTCATATCCACTGAAGCATAGATGGCATTTAGGGCTCTATCGTCGAGAGTGGCTGCTTCCACTTGCTCTCTTGTCCATTGGTTTGATGGTATCGGGGTAGCATCACCTTGATCATCAACGACTTTTGAACGGACCACCCATTTTCAACGGATCGCCATGCTCTTCCACAATGGACTTGATCATCGAACGAATTCTTGTCTTCCAATATGAGTAATTCGACCCATCCAAAACAGGAGGTCGATACTGGTTAACGTTGTTGGGATCCATACTGAGACAACTGTTGCGCTAATTGTCAGGATCACACTCAGTGTATCGAGAGAGGCTCTGATACCAATTGAAAGTGTTGGCTCGCCTGGATCTCTACGTTGTGCTCAATGTTGTCGAAACAAACACAAACACACAGAAATGTAGTGCAGCTGAAATTAGAAATGGAAGACACAAAGTAATTTTTCTACAGGTTGTTAAATCAACCTATAGATGCCTTATGGTGAAAATCACTAAATGAGAGTATTCTACAAAAACACAATATCACCTTGACAAGACCAAGATGATAACAAAAGAAACTCTCACACAAAAACTATCTCTCACTAAACAACAGTACTTAAGAACAACTCAAGAACTGTACGATAAACAACAAGTGTTACAGACGATGTTTACACAACACAAAAACTAACACTTGCTTTCAGATAGCTATTTCTCCACACCGTTTGTGTAAGCTCTTCAAGTATTTATAGTAGTAGCATTTCTTGATCTCCAAGCTCCTCTAGGACGTGGCCCATGACTTGGAGTGGGCTGCAAACGTTCATGTGGACTTGGTAAAAGTAGTTCCTTAAAAATAGGAACTAACCTAACTGCTGCAGCAACATCCACTTCAACAGCTATTATGTTCAGCTCCACTTCAACCATTTCCATGTTTTTAGGAGCTTCACTTCATGCTTCAATATCCACGATTTCAGCACACTAAAATAGGAGATTTTATTACTCCAAAATAGCCTACAACAAACGTGAAGAAAGATCAAAATAATTCATAAAAATAGAGGAAGAAAATAGAGTTAAAAATAACTCTAACAGATGCTATATTCTTGGGAGATGGTAGGCCAAGCACAAATATAAAAATGCTCCTTAATAAGAGGTTCTTGATAAATGTTTCTAGTAAGAGTGGTCTTACCTGCACCACCCATTCCTACGATGGGAATGACTTGGAGATCAAGACAATCTGCAGTGAGCTTATCCATCAATTGAAGCTTGACATTATCGGCACCCACCATTCTACACTTCTGCGCAGTTGAAGAAGATCTCAAGGAGTCCCAAGGGGTTGAGTTCCTGTGCAGCTGATGATGGACTCTCATACTACCTTTAATTTCCATGGCCTCTTTTTCGATCAATGGCATTTCATCAATCACCTTCTCTAGAGCTTGATACAAAACATCGGAACTCATCTTTTCCCCTTGACTTGTAATCTGATCCACAATATGAGATTCAATGACGTCTTCAGCCGCATAAGCTGCATCTGCAATGCGACTCTCCAAAGGATCTGCCTCTTTGCTCCTTCGAGAAATTCCAGCAGGAAAGTAACCTTATCCGTGAGGAGAAGAACCTGTTTTATGTGGAGAGAAGTAGGAGGGCGAGGATGAAGTTGAAGATTATCTATGATATACATAAGAGAAACCAGAGCTGCATAAGCCGCCATGGTTTTGACTTGTGTTATTTCCTTGGAGTCGCGAAGAGTGTGAATGAAAATGAGACTGATTCTGAATTCTCTGAATGTGGCCATATATGTGAAGATTGCAAAAGAGGAATGTTGTAGAATTATTCATATACTCCCTGGGTCCATAAAATTTGTTTATTTATTTTCTCTTTATCATCCGAAAATATCTACTTTTCTCTTATGATATGAATTCGTGATAACCCTATTAACTTTCCTCTCAGATTCCTACTTATTTATAAAAAATTACTACGACCCATCTTTTTAATTTCACTTAACATTAATTTACTCAATTTTTATCTAATACTTCTTATAATTATGGATTCACTTCTACTAATTTATATTCATTATAGTTTATTAAAACTCGATCATTAAAATATATAAACGAATTTCATAGACGGAGGAGTATGTTTTTGCAATGATATACGCTTCTTATCGCTATCACAAAACTTGGATACGGTGGACCCTACCTAAGATCTAATAATTTCACGTGTCGATCCGATCTAAATTCATCATTCCGCTCAACCCATAAACACGCTATCAGACATTTATCGTGAATAAATATACTCTCGAGAAATGTATCGTTTGCTCTAAGTAAATGTGTCATTATATCACTTTATTGTGAATAAACGTATCACTGTTACAATAAATATATCATTATATCACTTGTATGAATAAATATATCACTATCAGTAAATAAACAATAATATATCATTTGTTGTGAATAAATATATCATTAAATATATCAATAAATGTGTTAATAGTAAATTAATATATTAATATTAATGGGTTCAGATTGGGTCGGCCACGACAGACCTATCCTTAGGTAAGGACAGACCCTAATGAAAGTGTGTCTTTGTTACAAATGATTAAAGAAGGAAAAACTAAGATACATTGTATAAAATAGGGATGTAAATTGGTGGATTTTATCCGGATCGATACGAAATCATTCAAAACCCATTAAATTTTAAAGTAACGATTCTGGTTCCGATTCCAGACCTGCTTTATACTCGGATCGTTTAGATCCGTAGTTTGATGGTCCGAGGTCCGAATCTAATTCCGATTTCAGAACCAGAACCAATATTTATTTATTGGTTCTGGTCCGAGTAAAACGCGTCTAGACAAACCTAAGTTCAAATATGTTTGTCGATGAGCTAGTTTTATCCATCTCGATCCGAAAATACTCATAGCTCATTAAATTATAAAACAACTGTTTAGGTATCATTTCTAGTTTTGGTCCGGTTCTGGTTCCAGATCCGCTCATATCCAGATCCTTTAAGACCCATAGTTGATGGTTCGAATCCAATCCGAATCCAATATCTAATGAGTTGGTTCCAGAACCAAAACTACTACTTATTTATTGGTTCTGATCCGAATAAATTTCACCTATTAACATCTAGTATAAAAGATATATTTGTAATTCCAGTGACGATGTTATGGAGGGATAGGCTCATCCTTAAATCCTTATCGATATATTTTATTTTATGAATCTACCTCAATTATGCAAACTTTAGTCTAGCATTCATTACTTTACAGAAAAGCAATGGAATTTGTGTCGGTCTAATGGAATTCATTACTTTTTAGAATAGCAATATTCTGCGTCCACGTGTAAAGTCTAGTTTCTCAAATTAAGAGCTCAACAGCAATTTATTTAAAATTAAATATTACATAGTCAAAATTTGAGCTAAATGGTGTTTGGGAGGCCCTGGACCCCCCAACTTTTGTGGTATTGTTGGTTAGGATTATCATCACTCACCTTTGACATCTAGGTTTCAAATCCTAGTGATCCCAGCTTTTTCATTTTTTTTCCTCTTTCCCTTTTCTCTACTTTATTCCCCAGTTCATTTATTTTTTTTCCCTTTTCTCTTTTTCATTTTCTCTACTTTATGTTCTTTCCTTTTTCTTTTTTCTAAAATTTATTATATGTTGATAAATAAAAGATAAATGCGATTATAATAAATTTATTTTAATAGGTAATATTTATTTAAACTTTTATGAGAATTAACATGATCAATCCCAAGCTTTTATTTTTATTTTGCTATTATATAGGAATATTTTATTTAATAATTGTAATTTTAAAAGAAATACAAATTTGTTATTATATTAAGGGATATGAATTTCATAACAAAACAATGAGCTCTTAGGGATAACTATCAACTTAAAATAGTCATTTCTTTTTCTTTTATCATAATCGCTAGAATTTAGAAATTTTAAATACAAATTATATTATTTTGGTGCTAACATTTTAACTTTGTATATTTTATTTCCGTCATACGATTGAATTAATTTTAGATTTCATTGTTGATTTGTAATGGATACAAAAAATCAAGATTTGAACTTTGTAAGATGATACCATTTGCAACATTAACACTTATAATTTTCCTCTTATTTTAATTTTTGTTATTGTTATTGATTGATTGCTTAGTTATTTGTTAGTAAATCTTATTATTTCATTTTTGCAAGATATTAAAACATAATGAAAAAGAACTTTAGTATGAACAATTACCTCTATTCAAGTAATATTATGCTATTTTTAAATTATTATTATTAGTTTTAACTTTATTTTTAAAATTATATTTATTACTTTTTAAAGTTATATTAGTTGGGCCCAAAAAAAAAATCTAACTTTGTCACTGTTTGAGGGTGATGTTATAATTACAATTTGGCCTAGTTGATTACGAGCTAATTCGAACTATGCACACAAAAGAAAATATCTTTTTCTTTTGCTATTGAACTACTAGCTAACTTTTAAAATGTTTTATAGAAATTATAAACTAATGTATAAAAAATTAAAATTACAGTACAGACGGAGACCTTAATTTTTTTTTTTCAAGGCCTTGAGGAGGAGACCGCATAAATGACCTCAAAATATGGCAGGCCCTTTCACAAACTCAATTTGATCAAAAACTAGACTGGATTTCAGGCACAACATTTCCTCACTTAGTGCTACCAATATATCGGGCTTCTTATCAAATTTATTGGCGAAAAGGTCGGTTTCTTGCTCGATTTTATTGAGAAGCATAATTCTCGTGGAGATAATGAAGAAGCAGAAGAATTGGAGCGCCAAATTGGCTGATGAATCCCACATGTTTCTTCTATCAAATATCTGCCGGATCATGTTGCACTTTAGCTGTTTGACAGAATGTTTCAATGGTTCATGCAAGTCACTAAACGTCGATACTGCTCTTCATTGCTTTGCTTATATTCTTCTGAATTGTTTATTTACATTCTACTCATTTGCACCTTGCCTAAGGAAAAAATTATTTATTATTTATTATTTTTCTATCATAAATTTTAATTAGTTTAATAACTCCTCTTCCGTGTAGAATATGCAATTCAGTTGACATTATATATCTGCTTCTCATCCGCAACATCTTAGCATAAGTTTTAGTTAATTTTATTATTCATCTTCCATGTACAATATGCAATATAGAGGGTGTTTGGCTGAGCTTATAAGCTCCCCAAAAACATAAGCTGTTTTTGGGGAGTTTATAAGCTCATCCAAACACCCTCATAGTTGGCATTATTAGACCATCTCCGACCCAGCTGCAAAATCCATTTTGCAGTTAATATTCTTTCCCAACGTATCTGCAAATCTAAACTCAAAATAAGTTTTGATGAAGTTTCTTTCTTCTTCAAACTCAAATATGCATTTACACTGTAGCTTGAAAAAGAAGGAGACGACCATTAATAATAATTAGGTCATTCTTATATTAATTGGTTTGGGCTTTGTTAAAAGTATGTTTGATAGGCTTTTGCATATTAGTTGGTTGTCCACTTTAAAATAAATTGTAAAAAGTCGTTTAGCTTGTTTTTTATATTTGTCATTGTCTTATTCTTTTTTCCTTCTAGAAAATTTTTTTTTAACTTTAATTATTTAATTTATTCAATTTATAATTTGAAATATTTATATAGCAGTTATTAATTCATACATAATAAATAATAATATTATATATTGATTTATTACAATCATTAAATCAAGTTATGTAATTTCTCTTATTTGAATATGTAATTTAGTTATCTTTATTTATTTATAACCAATTTATTTAATACTAGCTCATTTCGTATTAAATTATTGATTGAAAAGTTATAATGGATTTAATGTATAATATTAAAAAATATAAAGGTTCATTTTGCAAATGTATTTGAGTTTGCGTATTAAAGATGAATTACTCTTTGATATGATAATTACTACAAAATGGAGTTAAATTTAATGTTGAGTTTTGGAGATCACCCTATATACTCAGTTTCCCATATGCAATTATAGTTTTTAATATTATCCTCTAAAAAAGATTTGCATTAAGAAGAAGTCAATAACTGAAAGTCGGAAGAATCAAGAATTTCTAGTCTATCAAAGAAGGAAAGAAACTATTTAAATGAACTGAGAAACTCCTCTGAATCAAAATCCCTAGAAATTCTATGGATGATGAAACTGTTAGGTGAAAACACATACAGCCTATTAATTAACTTAACTCGATTAGTAGCCACTGTCTGAGAAAACTTGCAAAATCTTCCTCCATTTTAGATTCTTGTTCTTCTGCAGCAACATCTTCTTGCATAACACAAACGAGAGCTGCATAATATGGAGCAGAGACATTGTGAAACACCAGAGCAAGAAAGAGGTCTAATGTAAAATCTGAATGAAGGAAGAATACATAAACAGAAATACGAAATATAACTGATGGAATGGAACATAGTAAGCGTCAACTAATACATTAATTAATTAATTAGTGAAAGGAAATGAGAATTAAAAAGAATAAGAGGAGTACCGCCATGCATGAAATGGATTCATTTTGTCCCTTTCCCCATCCACTACCTCTACCTGCACACTTTGATCTATCAGCCAAGTATCACAAGTTGAAGGCAATAGTAGAATCAATCTAAACCAAATCTACAATTTCCTTGTACCTTAGTTCTGCAAGGCATGCAACAGGAAAATTAGGAATGCGCCAACTGCTTGGTCATAACACCAGAGTTTAACTTGAACTTGAAAGGCTGCTTCTTCAAATATTCTTTGGGATGGTCTCCTGTGCGCGCGCACAGTGAGACCACCCCTTAATTAACTAATTTTAATTAACTAATTAATCTTTAATCCTAATTAATTAATTCTAATTAATTAATTAATTAGTTTAATAAAAATTAATTGTAAATTAATAAATAATAATTTTGAATTAATATATCTTAATTTTTAATTAGTAAACTCTAATTATGAAATAATAAACCCTAATTTTGAATTAATAAACCCTAATTGAAAATAATAAACCCTAATTTTGAATAATAAACCCTAATTTTGAATAATAAACCCTAATTAAAAATAATAAACCCTAATTTTGAATAATAAACCCTAATTTTGAATTAATAAACCCTAATTGGAAATAATAAACCCCAATTTTGAATTAATAAACTCTAATTGAAAATAATAAACCCTAATTTTGAATAATAAACCCTAATTATGAATTAATAAACCCTAACTTTAAATTAATAAACCTTAATTATAAATTAATAAACCTTAATTATAAATTAATAAACCCTAATCATGAATTAATAAGCAAAATACAAAATAATAAAATAACACACTAAAAACAACAAATAAAAGCAACAAAATAAAAATTACACTTCAAAAAACAACAAAAAATGCGCACACCATGGGGTGCGTAATGTAATCTTTGTCATATTCTTTAGCAGATTCGACAAAGCGAGTCGCCGCAAAAGTCCACGCCGCTTACTCAAGTGTGGATAGTGTTGGAAAATATGTACGAACAAGCAGTAACTGCACGGACGACACAATTTGAAAAGAAATGTAGAAGGATAAGATCAAACTAACAATGAACTTAAAATGACGTAATACAATAAAAACCAGAAATGATGCCGAGTCGAGGAGGCCTCTTTCCGCAAGACGAGATACACCCCGATAGGTTTCTGCTCGGCGTATCGTCCCCAAAAATAAAACAGCGTCCTCAGAGGTGGCAAAGACAAAGAACCAAAGAGTCCTACGAACCGGACGGAGGCAGGCGAGCTTGACACTAAAATGTATGCAGAGAGTGCTGGAATGCAGATTAGCGATGGTGACTAATGTTGGGAGACATGTCCTATTTATAGCGCCGCCCCTCACGGGCATCATGGAGTCAACACCGCATTGATGTCGGGTGTTACGAGTTATGTCCCCATCGAGTGCGAGGGTTACGCGGCGTTTCGGGAGACAATGTGCCCACGCTTCCATGAGCCATCATGCCGAACGTTAAGCGATTCTGACGAATCGGAGAACGCGTGCGTCCTGTGTTCATGGACGATCCGGACGTCTCTTCAAGTGCACAAAGCAGCCCAACGGATTGGGCTACACGAGTTGGGCCCGGACCAACTCCATCGCACGCAGAGCCCAACGGATTGGCTACACGAGTTGGGCCCCGGACCAACTCCATCTTTGGGCTCGATCAAACATCGATCCAAAATATAGGGCAATGGGCCACTTAACCGAGCCCACCTAACAGCCCAAAGAATGCCCAAAGACCACCCAAGATCCAAGATTCACGATCCACGATCCACGGACCACGGACCACGGAACCGAACCGAGCCGGCCGAACGGCACGGCACGGCACGCGCACGCGGCGCGTGAAGTCGGGCACCGGACGCCGCACTGCCCGGCGGCGGCGGCGGCGGCGTGTATACAGGCGCGGGCTTTCCAACCCATCACTTTTGCACATAATTATACTAAGTGTTCAATGAACCACTTATATGACAATTAATGAAGGTACATCAATCAATGTGGATAAGGATTAATTAATCCATACTTATCCCCTTAATCACATAACTCCATGTTTAAGTCTCACTCACCGAAATCGGATTTGAGAATGTGAATACACCACGATCATCTACTCAAACGTAGATCGATCCTATGCCATTTAATTTCACCAAATTAAACGTTACGTCACTCAAAATCTTGGTCAAAGTAGCTTCCTCGCAACTCACCACATATATAATATTATATATATATGCACGCGATTTTCAACAATCCCCACATGAGTGGAAATAGTCATATGCATGTATGCGCATACTCGATCCTCGAGATGTTAAAATATTTGACGGTGGTTTATGGCCTCGAACCTTCCATAGTTAGTACCATCGAGTACATAGGCGGATTAGTGGACACGACGCGCAACTATTCCCCACAACGCAGAATCGAGACAATGGTATTAACACTTTAACACCTCAACCTCATCCGCTCTCACGCTTAATTCCATTTTGGCCATGGACATCCACTTTGATTCATAAGTGTTTTGTTTGAGCGGCCCCACTGCACTTACATAGGTGATTCTTTCCGAGTATCTTGCCATACTCAACCTCCCGAGGTATCTTAGGAATCATTAAGAGTCAACGACTCAACCTCACCACTAGGCAAGTTTTTCAACACTCGTTTGCTTTCTGGAACAGACTAACTCGAGTGTTTACACACGAACTCCTATAGCTTAGTTCTCCCATCAACCAAGTTCTTGGGATCTCCAACATCATGGTTGGGTTACCACTATGATTGTTCTTAAGATGTGGATTTTAATCTCATTCCTCTAACAACTTGATCATTTGATCCCTGCTCACCCTTTGGTTAACGGATCCGCTAGATTATCTATCGACTGACATAGTCAACCGAGATAACCCCACTGAGATCAAATACCTCACGGTATTATGTCGTCGACGATATGTCGAGACTTACCATTATACAAACCACTTTTCGCCCTTCCAATAGCGGCAGCTATCACAAAGAAATCATCACGGTGGCGCAGGTTTGACCAACATGGAATATCTTCCAAAATTACGGAGCCACTCGGCTTCCTCACCGCCTTTATCCAAAGCTATGAATTACGATTCCATGGTGGATCGGGCTACACGTCTGCTTCGTGGATCTCCAAGAAACAACACCTCCCCAATCGTGAACACGATCCACTTGTAGAAAGTGAATCTTTCGTATCGATATCCAATCGCATCACAAGACCCTTCAAGCACCGGGATATCTCGTGAAATGCAGCCCATGATTTTGAGTATACTTCATACCTTGATAACTCTTATAAAAGAGTTATTATATGACCTTTTGATGACAAAATCCTCGAGTGAACCGGTTCGCTTATTTATTTCGATGTTATGTCGTTGTTTTGTTATGTTTGCGTGTGTTTGTGTGAAGGATCGAGTCGATGAAATCAAAGAGTTTTAATTTCTTTTAAGCGTTATTTAAATAATCATGGCATGTTGCAGGAAGAACGGCAGTGAAGACGAGGCCGAAGTCCGCCGAAGTCCGCTGAGTCCAAGTCAAGCTCCAGGTTGAACGCACAGACAAGGCCGAACTCGCGAGCAAGCTTGACTTGATGTACGGAAGGACTGAACGAGTAATGCTGAAGAAATGCGGAGAAAGAGTCGAGCTACGAAGACTTCCGAGCTCAAGACTGCCGAGCTCAAGATGTCCGAGCTCGTGAGTGAAACCGAACTCCGAGGAGAAAGAGAATAGAGCCGAGCTCGCAACCATCCGAGCTCAAAGATTGAAAAGCTCACAAGTATGAAGACGACCTCGAGACTCGATGCTCGTGGTGAGGTCGAACTCGTGAGCAAGGTCGGACTCGTGGCGAGGTCGGACTTATGAGTTCGAGACGAGATCTTCCTCGTAGCGGCGAGCTCGTGCTCAGTGCAAACCGAGTAGAGGAGCTCGTGACGCCAGATAAAGCCGCGCTTATAAAAACGAAGAAGAGTTTTGCAGACCATCGCCACGTGGGGGGCTACGACAAAGATAAAGGACGCGCTTTTGCTGAGAGCCAACGGAAAAAGAGAGGATCAGTGGATGAAGGGCTTGCGGTGCCTTTTCTGCACACCTAAAAAAGTGTCAGAGTTAGTTATTAAAAGGGAGGCGACAATCAGGAGAAGGATTATTCATCATTCAGTATCGGGAAGTAAATCAAAGGGAAACGCCTTGGAGAAGAAGCTATCGGAAGAGGCGACGATCCAAGGAGGAGCACGCGATTCCGGCGATGAGTGTTAACTTTGAATCTCCAATTCCTTTTTATTTTGCTATGGCATTTGTGTTTTCGAATACTGTTGCACAGCTCGCTATGAGCTAAAGTCGTATGACTTGATCTTTTGATGAAACCCATGCTCGTGTGACGAGCCCATTTTCTGCTTATCTTGTCAAGTTATTATCGTTTTCTTGGTGTTTATTTATTTTGCTTGTGATTGATCACCATGGGTGAGATCTTAGCTCTATGATTTCTGGGAAGCTCTCATAGAGTGGAAAACAAGAAAGTGACGCAAGAACATGATTTAAATATTATGTGTGTGAATAGCATAGGAATATGTGTTTGCCTTGCATGACATAAATGAATGGAACGATAGAGATACTCTTAAAGCACTTCGGTATAGGAATATATTGACGAGCTTAGAGGGTATAATCTTAGATTTGGAAAATACTAAGAGTTGGAAGATTTCATGTCATAATAACGAGGCAAGATAATGTCAAGCATGGCGAGTACGGGCATGGGTGGAATCAGTGATCAAGTCTATTTTTCCTCCCGATTGCTTGTTAATCGCTTCGCTCTAAAATTCCACCTCGACTCGATGTAAAAGTTCTCTTTAATTGTTTTCTCTCATATTCACAAACAAATTGTATTCGACGTGGTTTAAAATTACGCCCTCGTGGATTCGATCTCGAATACTTAGTATATTACTTGTTGATTACGCACACTTGCGAGATTAGTATATCTCTAGAATACACCCAACAAGTTTTTGGCGCCGTTGTCGGGAACGCCAATTAAAAATTACGCTGATACTTCAATTTTGTGTTTATTTAGTATTAGTGATTAACTCGATTATTTTCTTCTCTGCGTGAATCGGGATTACGGATCGTGGTATATGCGCAAATCCAGGCGCAAGTACTACACCCGTTGATCCGAGATTGAACGCACCTTCCGTCGAGAAGACGACGCCGAACGTCCGTAGAGCGAAAGCCAAAATGGCCGCATGAGGAGGTGATGCAAATAATGGAGAAATGCCATAATATCATCGACGACCGGGAAGCGGGTATCGTTGTAGGAAAACATATGTTAACCTCGCCCGAGGATCCATCTTGGATATTTAATTCACCATACATTGATTATAAACCTAGCATGCGTCTATATAATTAATCGCAACACGTAGGGTTTTCTCGTGTTTACCTTCGATCTATCGAGTGGATCGAACGGATGAACGGATCGCACGGCCGAGACTCGTGCTTTGACCTTCTCGGATCAGATCCCGATGCCCAATCTCCAACGCCGAGTGAGGACGATCTATGGAGAATGCTTGGAAAATCACCCAATGCTCTCTCACCAAAACTCACGAAAATCTCTCTCAAACACTATGAGATGTCCGAAAATATTGTGTGTATTATGTGAGCATTAACCTAGACTTTATCTCATACCTTATATTTATAATGCACTACCTTAATCCCATATGGAAATTACCATAATCCTATATGGAAATTACCATAATCCTATATGGAAAATCACCATAATCTCGTGGATTATTTCCATACTCTCGGATTATTTCCATACTCTCAGGATTATTACCATAATCTTATATGGAAAGGATCTATGCATATACCATAAATATAATAATATCCTTGTGGGATAAAGAGAATAAAATCTTGCCAAAGGAGCAATAGGGGCGCCGATTTCCAAGAGCTTACGGCCCTGGACGGGCCAAATTGTGGATCAAATGCAAGGAATAAAGATGGGCCTCAAATAAATTAATTATCTTATGTTCACCCGTAACATAAATTAATTTATAAACATTCGATCATGCCACTAGAGAAAGAATATCGACTTACCCCTTTATTACCGGGTTGAGTCGGGCTTGCACTTAGACATTACGAATCCCGTATTTAAGATATCGAACGTCCATTAATCATTTATAGCAACTGATCGCTTAAAACGATTAATAACTTCATTTCTTAAGTAGTACCACTCAACCTTATTATTGTACTTGAGCTAACTCAACCCGCAGGGTTTAGTACAATAAACTTTTGAGCTCCTTAAGGGGCGCCATTATCCTAAACGGATACGCGACTGACATGAGATAACTAGCGTGACATACAAGATCGCCACCACCCAAGATGCGAGAATTGGTTAGAACATATAACCTCACTCATAACAAGTCAAAGTGATGGTCAAGAACTCATACTCACCTAATACCTTATCGAGGTTTAGATCATCTTAAGTCACCGAGATCTTGGTTCTTCACGACGGTCGAAAGAATAACACATCTCATCGTGATCCTTCAATACGTCAGAGACGCATCAAAGATAGACAAGCAACTAAGTCAAGTCACTTCTTATCTATATCAGAGCCTAAACCGACAACTCGTCCTTAAGTTGTCTCACCAGGAAACTTTTATATCTCATTAAGCTCGACCAATCATACGGACTTCGTGATCTTCTACACAATCGTATGATCTAACTTATATATGAGATAAGGGACACGATATATGCAATCAAGTATTCAATTCGGATAGAGATTGTAATAGTGGTAACGAAACATTGTATACAAGCTCAACCAAACGCTTTCAAGATACAAATCCAACATACGTGATTACGCTAACCCCGCATTTAACGAGCTAAACCGGAATAACCAGACCGAGGTGCAAGCGAACCAGCCGAAATGAAGCCGGTCATGTTTCGTGATGCTCCAAACAAGTGGGGGCGCTTCGGTGGGCAAGCCACGAGGATCCGCACTCCATCTTCGGTCTTTCGAAGTTAGTGACTCGCTTAAGTTACACTGAGTCTCTACGGTGGCTGAGACTTGACTATTTCCTCTCATTACGAGATCGCAAAAGCTCTGGTGAACGGCCTTCCATCAAATTCTATCACCTCATGGAACGAGCTCGCGAAATTTTTTGATGAAGTACTTCCGCCACAAAGAACGCAGATTCCTGAACGACATCATGTCATTTCAGCAGAATGACGGAGTCGGTGTGCGAGGCTTGGGAGCGATATAAGGAAATGCTACGAAATGCCCTCATCACGGCATTCCGCATCGATTCAACCGAGACCTTCTACAATGGTCTAAATGCGCCAACACGTTTGTGTTTGATGCTTCGCAAACGGGCTATTCTCTCTAAATCATATAATGAGGCATATGAGATTTTGGAAAGAATTGCGATAATAATTGTCAATGGTCAAATTCTCGTGTCTAATAGGAAAGAAATCGGTGGTCGGTGTTTTGAGGTTGATGCCTGACGGCATTAATGACCAGTGGCATACATGAGTAACATGTTAAAGGGATTGCAAGTTCCTAATCCAAATTTGTGCGGTGACGAGTGCTCAATGGTCATCACAAACCGGTTTGGCTAAACCTTACCGGACCGCAACTTGGGTTCGGGTTAAGTAAATATGACAAGAATAAGGTTTTCAACTTATTTCATCTATGAAGAAATATAGATATTTCAAATGAGACGAGAATCACGATGGATCAAAATAGCTTATATATATATATAAGATGGTTCGTAGTTTCAATAGAACAAGAGCTGCAGCTTAACATAATAACAAAAGATAACAGTAGTCTCAAGAGTTTGGCAATGAATGAACGTGTGAGACATGCATGTGAAGATGATTCTCAAGGTGAACCAAAATACTTCATACTTCAAAAGATTTCGCCAACTCCCGCCTGCTCCATCATCCGCTCAACCCGCACATTTAAAACAAACATGCGGTCGAGTACAAAATTGCACTCAATGGACACATTGTCGAAACATATTATTTTACGAAATATTGTAACGCCTCATCACAAGAAGACACAAGGGTTTTGTTTGAAAAAAGCCTTGTTCTTACAAAATATATTTTCAATATTTTCTCAAAAGTCGATCGCCACCATTTTCATATCACAACAACCACAACGATATTCCAAGTCGGCATGGATAAACGCGTCGGGAGGAGGCCTCCCTACACGGACGCAACTAACCGCCCAATGTTAAGAGCATGACCGCCCAGTGGTTCGAGGCCCAACACGTGTACACAACCCTAGCCGGGAATTTCTACTTACACCTCCAACCTAGATCCGACCAGAACTTCATTTGCCCTGTGCAACCCGAATGGACATATACAAAACATAAAACATTTTCTCGCGCATAATATCGTATCTCAAAATTTTGCAAAGAAACAAGACAAGAATAACAAGAAACATTTTTCAAAAGCTCATAAAAGGTTTTGGTAAGAAAGCCCACCCGAGAACTTATAGTTCTTACGCCACTAATACTTAATTATCGCCTTCTTTCTCCTCCGAGCGGGACCCTTTTCAATGTGAGAAACGAGGTTTAGTACATCGCTATACTTTTCGACAGAGACGAACATCGCCTATAACGCCCTATGCATCAAATAAAGGCTAACGCTTGACTTATATCGACGCTTCCTAATCAAAATGTTGTCGATTATGACATCGCTCATTATATAAGGATGTTCTATCTCTTTAGTATATAATGACGCTTTAATGTTCTTACGTAACGTAAGCTACATTGTTACTAAACGTACTACGCCACATAGATCACGACATCGAATTCCGTGCCTTTTGACCTGGTCAACGTTTTTGGTCAACAATTTTGACTTGGTCAACATTTAGTCATCAATTTTGACTAAAGTCAACATTTGACTTTTTAATTCCTTTTATGTAATTCTATTATTTTATGTGCAATTCTTGTTCTAAAATTCCATAAAATCATAATATATTTAAAACATCATTTTGATCATATTATGCAATTATATATCATAAAATAATTTTATAACATTAATACTTATAACCTATAGTTTTGGAAAACCCTAATTAAACTAAGCAAATTAACAATTTTCAAAATTTCCAATAAAATCACATAACACATAATCATCTATAAGCATCCTTATTATAACATCATTTTTATTTATTGTGACTTATTTAATTTAATCTTCCTAAGTCACTTTTGAAAATTTGGACTTAGGTCCAATAAATTCATACAACACTATTTTATGAATCTACACTATCAATATGTTATGATAACACTCAAACATGGATTATATCTCAACATAATATCATGTTCTATAATTTTCAAATTCATGACTTAGGTACTAAAGTTTTCCAAAATTCTATATAAATTCATATAAGCTTATTTAATATCCTAGATCATGATTTCATGCTCAAATCAACAATTAAAAATCAAAATCATCAACATATAGGCACCTACATGATTTCGGTCCACTTTAAAATTTAATACCATGCTTAATTTTATGATATAATTATACTACATGCTCAATAACATCATATAAATACAATTTCTAAACATATTGGCACAAGTTTCATATTTTTCAAAATCACACATATAACTTAAGCTTATAACATAAATTCTAACGATATATCTAAAACTTGTAAGATTTCTAACCTCTCGATCGAATTCGATCGACGTCGTGACGTATTCCTTTCTATGATCAAGAGCACTTGAAGAACACTCTCTTATTTTTTTCTCTATTTTCTCTTATTTCTTCCCTATTTTTGGTTATGAGCTTATGGGAGGGTGATCTCCTATTTATAGGATTTATGAGATGATCTTAATTATTACATTTTAAAATATCTAATGTACACTTGTACAAAATCTTATCTTTAACCTTATCAAATCTTATCTAAATCCTTATCTTATCTTATCTTTTAATAGTACATCAATCATTTATACAACTTGCATCACACTTGTCCTAAAATAATTAAATTACAAATTTTATAATATTTTGTGGCAATTTTCGCCATTAGGGAGACAACACAATAGGTTACTTGTTTTAATTGAATTCTAACTCTACTTTACACCTAATAACATGATAAGATCACAATCTTATCCTTTCATTAATTATAGCATGATTTTATTAATTAAATCTCATAAAATCAAGCATATTTTCGCCACTTGCTATGCACTTGTCATCCAACTTGTGAAATTTGATATAACACCTTATCTTATACTTAATAATATCATATTAATATAATATTTATGATACATCATCAATTGGATAAGAATTAAATTAAATATCACACTTTGAAAACCCTAATTTTCGATCACCTCATGTATTATATGCTAAATATTTTAATTTCTTCCAATTAATAGCTATGTGACATAATATTGATCTTAGATAATAATTTAGATCATAGGAAAATTAATTAAGATCAATTTCATGTACTAATGTAAAGTTATCAAAAATAATTCAAAGCTAAGGATAAATTATCAAACTGTGATTCTTTTCATAAAATATTATTTTAATGAGTAATTATATCAATATAATGATATTATATCATAAAATAAATTTTTGGGATTTTTCTAAGCAATTTCCCAATTTATTCAAAACTAGGTTTTCTAGGATTTAATTTTATAAAATCCTATTCTTACCTTATTTCATAAATTTCGAAATTTCTATAATTCCCATGAGATAAGATTGATCTAGAACCATGATATTTATCAAGTATATAATTTAAATAAATTATTTAATACAATTATCACATAAAAATCATGATTTTCGAATTTCACATAAAATAATACTTAAATTTCAAAATTATGCAACTAATATTTAAAATATTATTTCCTATGATATTCTACACATTTCTACACATTTCTAAGAGATAAACATTATCTCTTAATTAATCATGACCTTATCTTATCTTTTATGAAAATATCATAGCAAATCTTATCTTAAAATGTCATTTTCCAACCTTATCACATCCACCTTATGCTTAGGTGTTCAAGATAATTATCTTATCATATATTATAAGATAAACATGACAACTCATCACATAAAATCAAGTGATCATATAATAATTCACAAATTAATTCTTTATACACTAAATTTTCAAAATCTCCTTTAAATAAGGAAAAATATTCTTTTCTTCCTTAATGTAAATAATATATCTAATATACTTAAAACATATTTAAAAATTATTTCATTCAAATTTTCAAGAGAAATTTCAATTTATTTAAAATCGATAATTACCGACGCTCAATTTCATACTGTTTCTATCGTCTTCGTTCCTTTTATTTTCAAATTTTAAGCCCGTAAATTGGGTATTACATTCTACCCCTTAAAGAAATTTCATCCTCGAAATTTGCGTATTTTCACAACGCCTCTCTTTTCTCCACATCGCATTTCCCGTTCAGACGCTGGTACCTTGCACCCATTATTCATCGTATGACTTTTCACTTTCATTCTTACCGACTCATTTCTATATCTCCAATTCATATACCTAATATCCTTTTTCTAGTCGTATCTTATTCAACTATCGATTCTTATAGACAGTGAATCCTATGTCCAAATCTAAGTTTAAGCGAACATATGTTAACGTCATATCTTCTGCCTTTGATGAAGAAAATTTGTATTCTTTCCTCTCGTGCTTATTTATCTTACCGAGAACTTTTCTTTATTCTGACTTGATGTATTTATCTCTAACATATCACTCTACTGATCTGAGAACTTAGGTACCGAGATAAGTTAACCTATTTCATATTTCTTGGCTTTAAGGATTGGAGGAAACGTACATGACAGCTTATAAGTGGGTATCAGTTCACAATTCAAGGTGACAACTTTTGAAGTTTGGATCAATAGGTTCTTTGAAATGAATAATTGATAATAGGGTCCAAGACCGAATGACGACTCACCGAGAGCTCTTTGGTCATATGGGCCGATCGGATCTGGCCACAATTACTTCTCGACCACATGAAGGCTTGGTTTCAAAAGGATGTCTTTATAAACTTTCGGTTGTAAACTTCTTTCAGAAAAGGAGAACTCAAATGAGATCTCAATTGAAACTAGGTCATAGAGTCAAACTCAATGACGGGACTTGGGTAATGAATAAAATTCAAACCTCAGAACTCCTAATAGGTCATCATTAACTATAAGGGTTATCAATTATACATCTCAAACTCTACTTATACTACAGAAAACTCAATTTCTTGCCATCTGAATACAGATAGTTCTAAGTAAGTCTGTCTTAAACTTACAAGCAATAGGGGGGGGAACTTAAATTATCAGGACTTTCTTAAAGAACTAAACTTCACAAAACACAAAGTTTGTGAACATTCTTCAATATAAGCTCGTAAGCACTTGTCTTATTTTTCATTTATCATTCTAATTCCCAAGTTCATCTATCACTTTGCGTAAGCAACAGTCGATTATATCGCATAGAATCTCAAGTGAAGAAACTGCGCCTTACGTTGCGAGTGACATTCGTTCGTTGAAGCCTTCATTCCTTCGTAGCTTTTCATTTTACGTTCGTCAATCGAACCTAAAAGCGTTCTAGGTTCACAAATTCTCGTGTTTCATTAAAACACTATGTTATTCATAGAAGAGAATTTCTTATGGGTTCGTTCAATCTAAGTTCTTCGTGAAACTTAGAGCTCATCTACATTCTTTTTGAAATTCAACACAATTTCATAATTCAACTTCGTTTTATAAACATACTTTCCATTCAAACTTACTGACATATAACTTTATATATGTCCATTATCAATACTCATATACCAACCGGGTATAAGCTCTAATCTCTTTTAATTTCATCACAATAAAATGATCACATACCAATCGGTATGAATTAAACTAAATCACATACCAACCGGTATGAACTCAAACAAAATCACATACCAACCGGTATGATCTCAAACTTTTTAGACAAACCACTGCTTGTCTCATGAATTATCATAATTCAAAACTACTCATTTATCGGCATGTTCACTTTAAAACATTTTTCACAAATACTTCTCAAACCGTAACATAACTTTTCAAAACTTTTACACATACCTTTATCGTAAATCACTTTTCCTTGCTGGTTGAGAGTGATGAATGTGAGCGTTGAGCGTGATGATCGCTAAAAAGTCTAGTGATTCAAGCCGCACCTGGATAGAAAGAATATTTTTGTTCAAAGCAAACGAATCGCTCGATACCCTCCATCACGTACCGGTTTGGCTAAACCTTACCGGACCGCAACTGGGTTCGGGTTAAGTAAATATGACAAGAATAAGGTTTTCAACTTATATCATCTATGAAGAAATATAGATGTTTCAAACAGAGACGAGAATCACGATGGATCAAAATAGCTTATATATATATAAGATGGTTCGAGTTTCAATAGAACAAGAGCTTTGCAAAGCTTAACATAATAACAAAAGATAATGAGTCTCAAGAGTTTGGCAATGAATGAACGTGTGAGACATGCATGTGAAGATGCATTCTCAAGGTGAACCAAAATACTTCATACTTCAAAAGATTTCGCCAACTCCCGCCTGTTCCATCACCCACTCAACCTGCACATTTAAAAACAAACATGCAGGGCTGAGTACAAAATTGCACTCAGTGGACACATTGCCGAAAACATTTTATTTTACGAAATATTGTACTGCCCTCATCACAGTAAGACACAAGGGGTTTTGTTTGAAAAAAGCCTTGTTCTTACAAAATACATTTTCAATATTTTCTCAAAAGTCGATCGCTCCATTTTCATATCACAACAACCATAACGTATAACCAAGTCGGCTATGGATAAACGCGCCGGGAGGGAGGCCTCCCTACACCGGATGCAACTAACCGCCCAGCGGTTAAGAGCATGACCGCCGAGCGGTTCAGAGGCCCAACACGTGTACACAACCCTAGCTGGGAATTTCTACTTACACCTCCACCTGGGATCCAAATTAGAACCATGTCATTTCTGTGCAACCCGAATGGACATATACAAAACATAAAACATTTTCTCGCGCATAATATCGTATCTCAAAATTTTGTCAGTAAACAAGACAAGAATAATAAGAAACATTTTTCAAAAAGCTCATAAAAGGTTTTGGTAAGAAAGCCCACCTCGAGAACTTATAGTTCTTACGTCACTAGTACTTAATTATCGTCTTCTTTCTCCTCTGAGTAGGACCCTTTTTCAATGTGAGAAACGAGGTTTAGTACATCGCTATACTTTTCGATGAGACGAACATCGCCTATAACGCCCTATGCATCAAATAAAGTTAACGCTTGACTTATATCGACGCTTCCTAATCAAATAAGGAAGATAGGCCGACTGTTCTTTCCTCTTCTGATCACTCAGTTATGCATAAAGGCCGGGGTGCCTTTTAGGGATGATGAGGATCGCCTCGTTGAAAAATCTTTTATAGACATCAAGACTCTGACTCATCGTCATAGTGCTTCTACAGACCCAATCTCGCAAGCGGCAAAAAGATCAACCTCGGCCCATACCGACCTCAACCGAGCCCACTCTTGTTCTAGACATGCGAAGTGCCTCTGCGTGCAAGTCCAAGCCCTCATGCTCGATCCGCACTGTAAGAAGCTCTTAAGCATTTTTGGGCGTCTTGCAGTAAACGAGATCGGATATCGGAGGATAGCCTTAGGTCACTGCTCACGTGAATCGCCACCTTCCTGCATTCCCACATCGGGTATTCCAAGCGTGGCCTCTACCTTCTGACTTTGATTCATCCTTGAGCCGAGAAAGAGAAAATGCAAGGTCGACCGAACCCACCAAATGAATCGACCGCTTTGTTCAGCGAGGTCAGTACTAGGTACCCCATCTCGATGAAGTCGCGCCTCGACCGGGCCGAGCCGGTGTGTCTCGATGCCGGTTGCTTGCCCGCTACCGCCCATCTAACCGAAGCTCCTACTCCTTCGGGTTCTCCAAGTGTAGGCTAGGCGTTTCTAACTCAACCTTGTTTTGTTTTGTGTTTTGTTGTGTGTCCGCCGGTTGGTGTTTTGTCGGGTTTGTTCTATTTTGTTAAATAAAAGCATGTTATTCTGCTTTCGATGATTCCTAAGGATGATGCTTGATTGCGAGGATAGCTTTATGATGTTAATTTGTTTTGTTTATACCGTGATATTTGGTACGCCTTTATTGCTCGTCTGGTCTTTACCCTTATTTTGTGGGATGTACTCTATTAATTCGGTATTAGCATATTAGCCCTATAGGATCGACCATCGCATCGGTGAATCTTAATTGCCTACGATTTTGTATGAGTGCCTGTCTCTCATATTTGGTTGGTACTCCCCTTGAGACGACATACATGAGTGTATCAACCGGATAGGGCGTAGGCCCTTTTGGATCGATTGTGCCTTTCCACCTTCCTTAATATGATATTTTCCTGGGGTCCCCTTTGAGCTTATGTTTTTCTTTCTTACACCCACCAAATACTCTCCTCAGATACCCACATATATCATTCCTTACCCTTCACTCTGGGCATATCTAATTGTGGTTCAGTTTCTTTCATTTCTATAATAGTGCCGTAGTAATCTCTATGTCTCAAAACAACAAATGTCTCACCCCGGTTTTGTATAAGTTTCAACATTGAGGACAATGTTATGTTCTAAGTTTGGGGTGAGCGAGGTAAAGTAACCTCGGAAGTTGAGGGTGAAGTGGTTAAAATATATATATATATATATATATATATATATATATATATATATATATATGGGTCATTACGAGCTTATTGCTCCAAAAAAAATGATAAATGAAAAGGGTGAAGATAACTAGCACTTTTCGAGAGAATCAAGATCCACTGCTTTCATGGCCACCTTCTCCCGCTGAGCCACCGATTGGTCGAATGAAAACCCTTCAAAAGCAAGTCGATTTCACACAAACTACAAACTAACGGGTCTCTACAAAAAGAGAAGAAAATCGTCGATAGTTGGAACCAAGAATTAGTTAGGTGCCCAGTGCTTTGAGCTACATTATCCCAAACAATCCTACCGCCACCCAAGCCTAACATTATAAGTTGTTAAAAGACCTCTTGATCCAAAGATTGATGACACTCATGTTAGTGGAGAGGGTTCACCGAATCGAAATGTGGAGACATCTGCACTTGATAATCAAAGCATGGTCATATTAAGAAGAACTAAGTTATGGGAAGATTCATGTAGTGGCTAATGTGTTATATACCGTTGATATCTCGAAGGCGACGCCCTTGCAATACGAGGTGATCACCAGATTTGCAACGAGAATAATCGAATGATCCTTTCTTTCAAAGAACCATGACCGAAAGTGACGCCCCGGTGATTAAGTCTTCATCTTGGTTATCGTCGGAGCATTTGAACATCGCTTCTTGTTTTGTGGGTGTGTTTTCTTTGTATGTGAGCATCACCGAGGACCAGTAATGAGCTAAGTTTGGGGTGTGATAACCCTATAAAAGAGTTATTATATGACCTTTTGATGACAAAATCCTTGAGTGAACCGGGTTCTGTTTGTTTATTTCGATGTTATGCTGTTGTTTTGTTATGTTTGCGTGTGTTTGTGTGAAGGATTGAGTCAGATGAAATCAAAGGGTTTTTAATTGCTTTTAAGCGTTATTTAAATAATCATGGCATGTTGCAGGAAGAACGGCAGTGAAGACGAGGCCAAAGTCCGCCGAAGTCCACTGAGTCCAAGTCAAGCTCCAGGTTGAACGCACAGACAAGGCCGAACTCGCGAGTAAGCTTGACTTCGATGTACGAGGAAGGACTGAACGAGTAATGCTGAAGAAATGTGGAGATAGAGTCGAGCTACGAAGACTTTCGAGCTCAAGACTGCCGAGCTCAAGATGTCCGAGCTCGTGAGTGAAACCGAACTCCGAGGAGAAAGAGAATAGAGCCGAGCTCGCAACCATCCGAGCTCAAATTTTGAAAAGCTCACAAGTATGAAGACGACCTCGGACCGATGCTCGTGGCGGTCGGACTCGTGTTTGAGGTCGGACTTATGAGTTCGGGCGAGATCTTCCTCGAGAAAGGCGAGCTCGTGCCTGCAAACCGAGTAGAGGAGCTCAGACGCCAGATAAAGCCGCTTATAAAAGCGAAGAAGAGTTTTGCAGATAACAAACCACGTGGCGGCCACGACAAAGATAAAGGACGCGCTTTGCCGAGCCAACGGAAAAGAGAGGATCGGTGGACGAAGGGCTTGCGGTGCCTTTTCGCACACCCAAAAAGTGTCGAGTTGGTTATTAAAGGGAGGCGACAATCGTGAGAAGGATTATTCATCATTCAAGATCGGAAGGAAATCGAGGGCAACGCTTGGAGAAGAAGTTATCGGAAGACGCGACGATCCAAGGAGGAGCACGCGATTCAGCGACGAGTGTTAACTTTGAATCTCAATTCCTTTTATTTTTCTATGGAATTTGTGTTTTAAATCTTGTTGCCACTCGCTATGAGCTAAAGTCGATGACTTGATCTTTTGATGAAACCCATGCTCGTGTGACGAGCCTGCTCGCTTATCTTGTCAAGTTATTATCGTTTTCTTGGTGTTTATTTATCTTGCTTGTGATTGATCACCATGGGTGAGATCTTAGCTCTATGATTTCTGGGAAGCTCTCATAGAGTGGAAAACAAGAAAGTGACGCAAGAACATGATTTAAATATTATGTGTGTGAATAGCATAGGAATATGTGTTTGCCTTGCGTGACATAAATGAATGGAA
This sequence comes from Salvia rosmarinus, assembly GCA_036937905.1. Classification (NCBI taxonomy): domain Eukaryota; kingdom Viridiplantae; phylum Streptophyta; class Magnoliopsida; order Lamiales; family Lamiaceae; genus Salvia; species Salvia rosmarinus. Next base: position 103,364,369 of record CM072819.1, read on the forward strand.
CGATAGAGATACTCTTAAAGCACTTCGGTATAGGAATATATTGACGAGCTTAGAGGGTATAATCTTAGATTTGGAAAAATACTAAGAGTTGGAAGATTTCATGTCATAATAACGAGGCAAGATAATGTCAAGCATGGCGAGTACGGGCATGGGTGGAATCAGTGATCAAGTCTATTTTTCCTCCCGATTTACATTTGTTAATCGTTTCGCCTAAAATTCCACCTCGACTCGGTGTAAAAGTTCTCTTTAATTGTTTTCTCATATTCACAAACAAATTGTATTCGACGTGGTTTAAAAATTGCGTTCCTCGTGGATTCGATCTCGAATACTCCGTATATTACTTGTTGATTACGTGCACTTGCGTAGAATAGTATATCTCTAGAATACACCCAACATACCTCAAAACTCTTACTAGAGCCTTCCAATGCTCCTTGCTTGGATTGCTCGTAAGGACTCAATTTATTCACTACAAGCTATGTCGGTCGAGTACAATTTGTAAGATACATCAAACACCCGATGACCTTAGATAGTCTTCTTGCCCAACAGGTTCACCCTCGTTTTACTCAAGTGAACATTGAGCTCCAATGGGGTCTTAGCAGCAAACTATCAAACGCATTGAATTTCTTAAGCACTTTCTCGACGAGTGAGATTGTGTCAAGACAATTCCGTCGATATTCTTAGAATCTTGATTCCAAGAATCACATCGCCTAAACCCATGTCCTTCATGTCAAAATTTCTACTTAACATGCGCTTTGTGTCATTAATGACTTGAGTATTACTACCCATGATCAACATGTCATCTACATACGCACACACTATAACATAACCATTATCGTTGTTCTTAACGTGACACATTTGTCACACTCGTTGATCTTGAAACCATTTGCCAACATTATATTATCAAATTTAAGTGCCATTGCAACGGCGCTTGTTTCAAACCATATAGAGACTTCACGGTTTGCATACCTTGCCTCTTGACTGTACTACAAACCCTTCTGTTGCTCTATATATACCTCATCCTCGAGGTCACCATTCAAAACGCAGTCTTAACATCCATTTGATGAATCTCAAGATTATGCAAAGCAAAGAATTGCGGAAGCACCCTAATAGACGTAATCCTCGTCACAAGTGAATAGGTATCAAGAAAACGCACCCTCTCTTTGTTTAAACCCTTTGACAACCAAACGGGCCTTATACTTTCAATTGATCCATCGCCTTGTACTTTCTTTTAAGGATCCACTTGCATCCTAAGGGCTTACAACCTTCGAAAATCAACCAAGACCCAAGTGTGGTTTTGCGAATAGAATCAATCTCACTTTGAGCGACCTCTCGCCGAGCATCCCGTCTGCCGAGCATAGGCTACTTTGATCGACGTTGGTTCTTCGTCCAACATGAATGCAATATAGTCGGGGCCAAAACTTTGGCGTTCGACTTCATCGCCTCGTCTCGGTTCCGACCCTCCGATCGGACCTCGATCGCTATGCGATATCGGTTCTTCTTTCGAGGTTTAGAACTCGAAGCTTCACCATCACTCTATTGCTAACCGGCTTCACTTTTATCCTTGTCTTTACAGAGATAAACATTTTCAAAGAATATAGCATTCCTTGATTCAATCGCCGTCCCCACAATCATATCCGGTACCTCGACACGTGGATCGAAACGATAGGCCGCTGCTCACAGCATACCAATAAAGATACAATCGACGCTTTAGGTCCAATTGTAACTTGTTTAGGAAGAGGCACCTCAACCTTCGCCAAACACCCCACGCTTTGAGATATTTGACGATGGCTTTCTTCCTTTCCACAACTCGTAGGAGTGACATCCTTACTCTTAAGTGGAATCTTGTTCAAGATGTAGTTGGTCGTCAAAACAATTTCCCCACAAGTTCTTGGGAAACCTCGAACTAATCAACAAAGCATTCATCATCTCCTTAAGTGTTCGATTTTACGTTCAAAGAACGCCATTAGATTGAGGTGAATAAGGAGTCGTCGTTTGATGTATTATACCACTTTCGCTGCATAATGCCTCAAACGGAGCTACATATTCTTCCCCTATCACTTGAATGCCTTAATTCGACAACTTAGTTGATTCTCGGCTTCGTTCTTGAAGTTTTAAAAGCTTCAATAGCCTCGTCTTTACTTCTTAGAAGGTAAAGATAACAATATCTTGTCACCATCAATAAACGTGATGAAGTACTTTTACAACCTCTAGTTTGTACAAACTTTAAATCACACACATCGGTGTGAATAAGTTCTAGAGGCTTAGTGCTCTGCTCTACCTAATGAAACGGTAACTTAGCCATTTTCGCTTCCACACAAACCTCACATTTCGTTTGTGTATTAACTTCATTTAACTTTAGTAAATCTAAATTTACTAATCTTTTATTGCATTTAGATTAACATGTCCTAATCTACAATGCCATAAATCGTAGCATTCGATCAAGTAAGAGGAAGTAGATGAATTTTCATTCATCATAATTTTTGGTACACGCAAGACAAATTATTACATTTAGTTTGAAAAGACCCCTGAGATAACCCCTACCAAGGAACTTCCCAAACTTAGTCAAAACAAACTTGTCCGACTCAAAAACTAGTCTAAACCCCTTGTTAACTAGAATCGAGCCCGACACTAAATTCTTGCGAATGTCTGGGACATGCAGCACATCCTTCAACGTGATCTCTACGCCGGACGACATCTTGAGTACCACATCACCAACTCCGGCAACCTCGGACGAAGCTTGGTTCCCCATGTTGAGTTTCCTCCCCTCAACAGCCTTGTAGGTGGAGAAACGCATCTTTTCGGCGCAGACGTGCGTAGTCGCGCCAGTGTCGATGAACCATCCACCTTGATTCTCGACGTGGTTGATTTCTTCGATCACCACAGCAGCCAAGTCATCCTTGTCCCATTTGTCAAGTCCTTCTCGACAACGCTTGTAACTTGCTTAGCCTTCTTCTTCTTAGTCGACGACAGCCTTACTCGTGTGGCCATACTTGCCACAATTATATGATCCCGTCAAACTTACGGGCAACCACCTTCCTTTGCCTTTGTCTTTGACATTGGGAAGAACACGCTTTGTTGGAGGACCACCTCTCCAACAGTTGGCTCTAGCATCGATCGCCTTCGCTTTTAAGTCTTACTTCTTCACGCCGGACTCGATGCGCGCTGACGATCAAGTCTTCAGTGTCATATCCTTTCGCTTGTGCTTAAGGTAGACCTCAAGTCTCTCCACCGGTAGCTTCTCAATCATCAGAAGCGACGACAAAGCCGTCCAAACAAGGTGTTCCTTCGGTTGAACCTCGTGTACAATGAGTTGAAACTCTTGCACTTGGTCCATGATCGGTCGAGAATCGACCATCTTGTAGTCCAAATATTTGGCTACAATAAACTTCTTCGCACTGCATCATCACTACGGTTTCTTTTCTAGCGCATCCCACATACATTTGGATGTCGTTATAACAAAGATAAACACTATACAAACTATCTTCTAAACTACCAAGTATAAAGTTTTTACAAAGATAGTCGCGGTCGCCGATTGTCATATCTTTGCTCGGACGTGAAAGTCCGTCACTGCCCCGAACAGCGGGCTCATCTTCCACCAAGAAATTGCGAAGCCCAACGTCGTGGTGAAACAAGATCTTTGCTGCCATCTCTTGAAGTCGGATCCTCCAAACTTCGGCGGCTTCGGCGGCGGCATCATTCTCGCGGTATGAACAGGCGCCGAGATCGATCCAAAACCGGATCCACCAGCACCACTTGTGTGCTGAAACATGGAACTCGAATGAGAACCACCAGTGTTAGATCCCATGGATCCAACAGTCGACCCACTGAAAAGTGCAGTCGTCGAACCACTGGAACCACTAAAAGTGGAACCAATTGTTGAACCACTAAAAGTGGAAACAACAGTCGACCCAAAGGGTCCAATGGTTGACCCCAAGGCATCGAACCAAACATAACCGCCGTAGTGCGCCAGAACTGGCGGCAGCAGAAAGGCGCCGACAGCGGCGGCGGCAAGCGGCAAGCAGTCGTTTGGCGGTGCGGTGACATCTCCAAGCAAAGGTATTAAGTTTCAAAGTTTTAAGTTAATTAAAAGTCCGAACTCCTCGGCAAGTGATATCTCGCTCTTGCGATTGTTGGAAAATATGTACGAACAAGATGCAGAACTTGCGGACGACACAACTTGAAAAGAAATGTAGAAGGAGAAGATCAAACTAACAATGAACTTAAAATGACGTAATACAATAAAAACCGTAAGCAGATACCGAGTCGAGGAGGCCTCTTTCCGCAAGACGAGATACGCCCGGTAGTACTCTCGGTTACGGCGTATCATCCCCAGATAAAAAGCGGCATCTTGTAGAGTGGCAAGACCAAGAACTAATGAGCTCCGGACGAACCGGACGGAGGCGAGATAGAGCTTGACACTAAAATGTATGTAGAGAGTGCTTTGGAATGCAGATTAGCGATGAGGTGACTAATGTTGAGGAGATGTCCTATTTATAAGCGCCGTCCCCCACGGGGAGCATCTTGAGTCAACACCGCATTGATGTCGGGTGTTACGGAGTTATGTCCCCATTGAGTGCAGAGGGTTACGCGGGCGGTTTCGGGAGACAACGTGCCCACGCTTCCGCAGAGCCATCATGTCGAACGTTACCGAGCGCTTCACGAGAATCGACAACGCGTGCGTCTGTGTTCATGGACGATCCGGACGCCTCTTCAAGTGCAGCGAGCCCAACGGATTGGGCTACACGAGTTGGGCCTCGACCAACTCCATCGCACGCAGCCCAACGGATTGGGCTACACGAGTTGGGCCCGGACCAACTCCATCTTTGGGCTCGATCAAACATTGATCCAAAATATGTGGGCAATGGGCCACGGAACCGTGCCCACGAACAGGCCCAAAGAACAACCCAAAGACCAAAGACCAAGATCCACGATCCACGATCCACGGACCACGGAACGGAGCCGAGCCGGCCCGGCCGGCACGGGCGGGGCACCGCCCGCGCGGGCGGCGGCGGCAGCAGCAGCGTGGGCTTTCCAGCCCATCACTTGTGCACATAATTATACTAAGTGTTCAATGAACCACTTATATAGACAATTAATGAAGGTACATTAATCAATGTGGGATAAGGATTAATTAATCCATACTTATCCCCTTAATCACATAACTCCATGTTTAAGTGACCAACTTTGATCCATTATTTCTCACTCACCGGAAATCGGATTTGAAAATGTGAATACACCACGATCATCTACTCAAAACGTAGATCGATCCTATGCCATTTAATTTCACAAAATTAAACATTACGTCACTCAAAATCTTGGTCAAAGCAGCTTCCTGGCAACTTGACCACATATATAATATTATATATATATGCACGCGATTTTCAACAGATAGATCTGCAAAATCTAAAGGGATCCCTTTAAGATCATCTATGTATTGAAGATGAAGGTGCTCAAGGCATGGAAAGTGGGAGCTTTCTGTTGTCCACACTTGTAGACACTTGGACCAATGAACAGCCAAGAATTTGAGGCTGCGTAATTGGCCTTCAGAAATGCAGCCAAATGACTCAAGTTCATCCAGACAATCAAGATTGGTGAGACAACTCATGTCATCAAGTCCCTTAACATAATGTATATGCAATTTTTGGATATTGGGAACTCTCATAAACCACTTGTTGGCTACACTTGAAATTTGCTATTCTTGCCAAAGTTAATGTGATCCTGACTGTTAGGAGGGAGCTGATATTTTCTCCATTGCTTCTCAATATGGGATTCGATCGCGTCTTCTGCCGCATAAGCTGCAAGGCAATGCGACTCTCCAACGGATCTGCTTCTCTGCTGTAGCCCAATTGGGGATTAAATACTCTCACAAATTCTTGCAGGAAAGTATGCTTCTCAGTGAAAGACCCAACCTGTTTTTCGTGGAGAGAATTGGGAGCGCGAGGATGAAGCTGAAGGGTATCTATGATATTCATAACAGAAACCAGAGCTGCACAAGCCTCTATGGTTGTATTATTTCTTTGGATTTGCAGAGGAAAGCAAAATATGAGAGTAGTATAAATTAAATTGAGACGGTGAGAATTCAAATCAGGTCACCAATATACAGTATATTGGAAGCAGAATGTATTCTGACATCTCCTGGGAAATCAGGTTTAGAAGGCCTATGGCTCGGACTACACGTAATCATGCAAAACAACTGCTACAACAACTTGATACCATAAGCACAGAACTCCCCGAGCAGCGAAAGAGTGGAAGACGAAAACCTCCAACCCTGCCCCTAGTGTATGGTACTATTGGTGGTCCATTTCCTCTACGGCTTATTGATCTGGAGTGGATTAATAAGTTTGAAGCATGGTACGCGACAAATCGCAATAATCCAAAGTATGTAATGTGCATCCTTAATGGTCATCGTTTTTGTTTATATATTATATTTATATGACGAGTAATATATGTACTTTCATTGTCTTAATTGTAGATCCTTGCCTCTGAGTGGGATGCCATATGTTGGTAGTCGTCATGCCACTTGGTTTGACGAACTATGGAACCGCAATGGTTGGTTGATGCCAGAGGTAAATGCATTGTGTTTTGGGTTGGACGGCAATGAATTTACTTTAGTTTTATATTTTCTGACATGTTTTATTCTTTGTAATGCAGCATGTCGATTCATTGGTGAATTATCAGATTTCTCGTTTCTTGGATAAGCCACATGAATATGTAAGGAATTGGACAGTGGTGGAGCAGCAGGGATGGGTAAGAACTATGAAACATACGGTATATTGGTAATAGTATATTATATACTATTACCTCGATTATTTGTAAATTTGTCTCTTTTTACAACTAGCATAAAAGAGAACGGCAGCAATATTATCTATTCTCATTTATCATCTCCAAATAATTTATTTTTTTCTTTCCAAAATGTTGTTCTAAGCGAGTTTATTATTTTTATATGAATTAAAGTTTTGAGAAAATATTAAAAAGCTGGTCCATATATTTCTCATACAGTTATTCTACATTAAGTTTGAATATACTTTCCTCGTAATAATTTTTGTAGTCTAATAAGTTGCAATATTATTAAGAAAAAAACGAGCACGAGTTTATTTTGTAACTAACCGTAAACAAAGAGGCATTTTTGTCTTCTCTTCCAAGCTTTTGCATTAATAATTTTATAAATCCCTCATCCCATTATTTAATGGGCTTGGCAATATGTATGACCATATATACACAATGTAATTTGTAACCAAACCAAGAATTTGAATATATGGCAGGACACAACGAGATTATCAAAAGATAGTACAAGACAGTACAAGTGAGTAGTCTAGTTACAAACCCAAAATTTAAGAAAACTATTTAGACCACTGCAACCTCTACCTCATGAGGAGCAGCAACTGCAGCTACTGGTGGAGCTCCATATAGTTCCTCTTCTTTGGGTTGATGAATGGTGACAAGATCAGGTAGAGGCATCACCGGGCCCTGCTTCCCCTTCGGATCCCAGTCGAGCATGATCTTAACCTTGATTCCCAGAACACCCTACATAATTTTCATAAACAAGTGAGATTAGTTTTAGTATGTTCATGTGATAGCCAATGTTGCGAAAAGCGCCAACGGCGGCTGCCTCAAGGCGAGGTGGAAATCACCCCGGGGTGACCGCCTCTCCCTGTAAATCTGAATCGCGAGCCTCACCGACCGACCTCGATGCGCAGAGGTGGTGCTGAGGCGCAAGTCTTTTTTTTGCTCCAATTTTAGTTTTTGAGCCCAATTTAGGGGAGCCCAGACGAAATTAACACAAAACCCATTTAATTAAACCCTAATCTGACTTATAATCACACAAACAAAACAAAAAAAAATTGAAGAAAGATATATGTCATACGCTCGCTTCTCTCTTCCATCTCTCCAACAGTCTCTTCCTCCTTCACAACCGCCGTCTGCCAGGTCGCACTGTGCCGCCCGTGCCAATTGCCACCGTCGCCACCAAGCCAGCTGTCAGGTCAATTTTCATTTTCTTCTTTTCTTCTTCTTTTTTCCAATTTTTAGATGTATGTTATTTCTCTCTCTAGTATGTTATATCATTATTATCAATGTACATGCATGTTATTTGTTATTTGTCATTTGTATGTAATGTATGTATATTTATTGTAAATGCAGTGGCATGATTTAACAAACGAAGTTGTAAATGCAGTACATTTTTTAAAATGTATAATTGTATATAATTTGTGTTTACAGTTTACATTATTTAAATCAATTTTTTTCATTATTTCACATCAAATAAAATAATTACATTGTATGTAATTTAGGCAACTTTTTATTAATGAGGAAGAAAATGAAGAGGAAAAGGAAGAGGATGTTGAGGAAATTACAAGAGATAATGAGGGCAATGTTGAATGAGATGATTTAAATATTTAAATTTTTGTTGAATTGCTTTTTTATGAACACTTTATGCCTTTATTTTGATGTTTTTAAGACTTAAAAATCATTTAATTTAATGTTTAACTTGTTATCTATTATTTTATATTTTATTTTATTTTGTTCTTTATTGCCGAGGCTTACGCCTCGGACAGCCTCAAGGCTTACCGCCTCGCTTCAAAAAGGTAACACGCCTCACTCCCGCCTCGCGCTTTTCACAACATTGGTGATAGCCAATTTGAACAAAGAAAGAAGAGCAACAAAATTTGAAGTATAGGTAGAACCATTTGAGTAACATACCTGTCTAAGAAGAACATGCCTCACTGCAGCATCAATGTACTCTTTGACGGGCTGGCCAGATGATATCATGTATCCATCTTTGAATTTCATTGACTTTGCACGCTGCGCCCTAAGCTTTCCACTAACAATTACCTGCACGTTTGCATGAAGGGATTGCAAGTCTAGGTCAGCCAATGAGTGGATGCTGATACAGCAGTAATCAGCAGAATTATCTTTTGTACCTCACATCCCTTTGCGCCATTCTCCATGACAAAACGTAGCACACCATAGCAAGCTCTGAAGAGGGAAAATGTTTAATGAGACTAAAGAACTTATTTACATAATTGAGGTATTTAAATAGCATTTAGCATTGTATAATTTCTGAAATGGTGTTGAAACATACCGATATTTCTAAAAATACACAAAAAAAATGTTTCTGAAACATCAAGATGCAAAATGTAGGAGAATATTCCAAACTCCATAAACATATGAGCCCATGGAGCCTGACAAACTCCAAAAATAGTTTCTATGAGCACTGGCAGGAAAGCCTCTTTCTACCCAACTAGTGGGAAGGAGAATATTAGTATCAATGCTGGTCAATGATAATTTAATTCAGTCAAGTATTAACTCCAGAACCAGAGGAAACAAAAGTGATTTAAAAGGCAGCAGGGCAAATAAAATCGGATCATTCATATAGGAAATTATTGTCAAAGCTCCGCTGGCAAAACATAGAATCTAGTGATCCAAACTGCCAAAGAACCAACTGAAAGGAAATTTTATCTTCAGTAAGTTTAAACAAGAAAGTAAATATATTGGAGTTCGTAAATCGACAGGGCATTGAACCTCACCACAAAGAGCAACTAAACAAGACAAATAATCTTCACATTGATGTTCGATCTTATACTAAACTCCAATGATATTAATCAAGGGAGCCAGACTAGATCCAGTTCACTATAAAGCATTGATGAAACACCTCTTCAACCCATCTGTTGATTGTCAAAAGGAAGAGTAAACTCAATGCTTAGCCATCATAGTGTTAATCACTATTCCAAATTCAGTTTCGCGCATTTCAAAAATAAAGGGAAAAACTTATTTCCTAAATTGAAGTTTAGATCTGTGGGAGTATATAGAAAACCCCAGTACACCAATCAAAGTAAAGAGGCCAACCTAACTCCAGATTTATGTAAGCATCGGCAATTTTCTCTTCTCCAAATAATTTTGGAGAAAGAATGAAGCATGGCCAATGCAATATCAAGTAATTGCAAAATAGGGCTGGAAAAACATATATGCTTTCTAGATAACTATATTACTAATTCACATCACTCATTTAACCATATATGTCAATAATCTATACAAAAAATGAATTTTTCAAACATGATAATCCATTTCAAGATAAAAAGCAGTTATTAATGCGAATATGAGGCAAACCTGCGAACTGCAAGCCCTCCAAGAAGCTTATAGCGCAATGACTCAGCCTGCGCTATCGCACACAAGCCCCTATTGTTAACTCTTTCAGCATAAAGCTCGACGCTATTTTCAGGGAACTTGAATCTCTTTTGAACAACAGAGGTCAGCTCTCTAATTCTTCTCCCCTTCTCACCTAATTAAGAGAAAATAAAACAACATTTATTGCGCTTGAAAAAAAAAAAGCAATCAGCAATCCAAAATGTCCAAAACGTATATGATTTTTTTAAAAAGCTATTAAAATCAATCGTAGCCAGAATAATTTTGATATCATTACAACTAACAAAACGCAAGTCACAGCAAAAAAAACACGGAAAACGAAATAATTCCCAATTTTGAATGGATTCAAACATAAACCACATGTTTTTACCGAGAACGTTTTGAGTGCGGGTAGCCCTTATTATGATCTCGGTCCGCATAGGGGTAACTCGGACCTCGACGCCGGAGTAGCCATCCTCCGCCAGCTCCCGCGTCAGCAACTCGTTTAACTCGGCGAAGAATACTCCATCCGCCACAAACTGTAATTCAAATGAAGGTTACTCAGAGTCCATACAACATTCCTTGTGAAATCTCAATATAAACAAAACACACACTTATTATAAGTGTGTATACATACCTTTCGTTTCTTGCTCATTTGAGCAGCCATTTTGCCGAAGGATTAAGGTTTTTCCAGGTGCGTGTTCTAGGTTTTGTGTAGTTTTAAGCTGAGGGAGAGAGTTGTTGCGGAAGTGTGTTGAGGGTTTTAGAGGAAGCAGCTGCCTTTTATATATACATATATATATGTGTGCGATTCGGCTCAATTAGGGTTTCTCATACCATCATGTTAGTTTTTGTTTTATTCTATTTTTGAAAAAAAATCCCATCCAAAAAATTACTTCTTCATCTCATTCTTTTGGATACAGTTATATAAAAAAATGATATAAAATAATTAAAGTCATAAAAAATAGATAGATCTCACAACTTTTGAAGAAATAATTATTTTCTAAAAATGAAACATGTCATCTATATGAGATAACCCAAAAAAGAATACATGTCATCTTGAGTGGAACGAAAGGAGTAATAATTAAAATTTGGTTAAAATTTGTATTGGGATTAATTTCATAAAATAATTAGTTCATTTCATACGATTTTTTCAAATCAAATATACGTAGCTAAATTTGGTTAGATCTGCTAAATTTTTGCAATCTTAACTTTTTATTTTTATCTATTTTGTACATGTTACTATTCTTTTGCCCTTTTGATTCTGGGGAGTCACATGAACTTTTGCTACATTTTATTTGCTATATAGCTTATATTCTCACTCATACTCTTTTATTTATAACTCCACTTTCTTTCTTCTTTTTCTTTATATTATATTCATAAAAAAAAATAGATGTTATTTTCAGTGCATGTTAAATAAATTTACATCATGTTGAATAAATTTATATTTAATAATATATAAATCACACATAACATGTAAAATATAAGTCCATGATCTCCCTTCCAACCAAAAAGAAATACTAAAGAAATGGCATATTGTTAGAATAAGTGTGTCCTTGTGACCAACTTTTTAAGTTCGAATTTAATCAATATCTTATAAATCTAGCTTATTGAGTTTTTCTAATGCAGCTTGCGAGCTATTATACAGGAGAGGGGTCCAATAGGTTTTTCTAATACGAATTGTACTTGAGATGAGCTTACTCATAGTTCACTTCCAATAACAATTTCCACAATCACATACATATATAAAATATGGTTAACATAAAATATATTTTATCGTGAAAACTAAAGATGATGAATTTGTTGTGAAAGTTGATGAATCTATCGAGAAAGCTTCAATCCAAAAATAAAAATTTTGCTTTTCATGGGATTCGAACCGGAATGAAAAATTTCGAATTTTTGAATTCATTAATTTTTCCAACGATTTCATCAACTTTCATAATAAATTCATTTAGTTCTTAATTTTTAAAATAAAATTATTCTTGTTTGAACCTAATTGTATATGTATATATTATATATATCACCTTCTTTATTACTTGTAACAGTGAAATGAAAACGCGTCAATTATTTTGTAGATCATATCGCAGACTTTATCACTAATAAAAATAGTCCTGCTAACTGGGCTAGGCATTGAGGCCCATATTGGTGGAGCTTTCTATATTCGCTGCCTCCTAATTCCTAAATGGTAAATCGGCCTGATAGGTTTAACTCAAATATTCCCTTTATCTACAAATCTACATACAGTAATCATAATTATTTTATTCGATGCCCATAAAGAATATATCATTTTTTTAGGATATTCAATTTTTTTAATTTAATTTAACAGTTATTCATTAGTTACCAAATAATTATCATATAGCTCACACTTAATTCTTATAATTCAATCTTAACCTTTCATTTCTTATATGGTGAGACCATTTCTACATTCAAATAATAAATCAAATATTTTATTAAAACTTATGTCGTCCATCAAATGATACACTATTGGTGGATGGAAGGGGTATTTCCTAACACCAATTATGTACTTATCTAAATTAAATTAAGAATATGATTATTATTTTAAAGTCGACTTCAGCTCTGGTCCACGTAAACATCCAGCTCGCCCCATTGGTCTGAGTTGTACGCAATGTCATGTCAGATTGGATAAAGAATGAACCTCCTAGCAGAATGTGTCAACATATTTCGAGTTTTGTAATCCTATGACCATATAACAGTTAACTTTGATAAAGTCTCCTCAATATAAGGAGTTAGGTATTTTTAATGTTTTATCTTTTCTTCTCTTTGGTGTGTGCAAGTTACGGATGTTTCACTGGATGCGATGGTAACACACCGAAGAACGCGGGAAACGGATCAAAAGAGATAAGTATTGACTAAGTCAGCTGTTCAGTTCCTATTTTTGAGGAGCAAATTGAGCGACTAACTGCCACGACTTACTTACATCCTAGTGAGTCTGATCGTGGTCCAAGACGTGCAGTCGAAGACCTCTCAACTCCTATAAAAGGAGAGGCAAATCGACAGCAGAAAGAGCACAACTCTTAAAGAAGTATCAAGATCTGTTTATATTGTTGAGTCTTGTTTAGAACATTCGATAACATACGTGTGTTTTAACTTCTAATTGTTTTGGAATGTTGTTCTTTTAGTACACGAGTGGTGTGAGAAAATCTTTAGTATTTTCATATATCTTGATAGATAGCTTTTCACTCAACGTGTCCAACTTTATCTTGTGATAAAGTAGTGAGTTTTGTAAAGTTCATTTGAAAAATTTATAGTGAATAATTTCGTCATATTGGCATCTACATATTATAATTTTAATCAGAAAAATTACTTCGGTGTTCTTCAAGTGTTTAATTCCGCTGTTTTTCTCTGTGTGTGGATAACAGTCTACATAACAGTTTTGTGTTTAGGCGAACCAACACTTTCAAACTCGTTTATATTTAATACGGTGAAGCGTGTCATTACAATTACTACATCCTAAATTTATATTGATTTCCTGTTTCAAACATGGTTAATTTTTGTGAAGGATCGAAACTTGTTTAGAATAATAAACTTGGGTTCTTAATCATGATGTTTCTCCAGACATGCTTATCCATTTAATTACGAATATGTCACGAAATTGGGGTTAATGTTTCCATTTGCAGTATATTTTCAAATTTAAGAATGCTTTTACTTCGAAATAACTAATGTTAAATCAATAAATTGTATCCGTCAGATACACAATACAAGACATAGTTGGATGAGTAAGTTCATGATTAGTGACTTTCTTATTTCATCGTATAAGATTTGTCCAGTGCATGATATCTTTGTCGGCCAAAAGTTAAACAAATTATTAGGAATTCAAATATGTTAAAACGAAATTCACAAACATTCTGACCAACAATCGAATGAGGTAGGATTAAAGTCGAAATATTTGAGTCCAAAATAACAACTAAAAAAAATGATTCTCTCAAACTGAAAATAATTCGAAACTGAATAGACTAATTCGAAATCGAATAGGTTGGTCTAATTGACATTCATATATACATATAAATATAAATACATTTTAAACAGTATAAAATTAGACTAGTTAAATATTTTTTACCGTATTAAGTATCAAAAGCAACATTGTCCATATGCTTGAAAGAAGGAAGTCGAATTACACCAAAACTTGAGCTAGTAAGTGCCTACATGGACTTAAGCCCCCACGTATTGAAGAGCTCACAACAACTCATAATTTTATGTGGCAATTCCTAGAACTCCCATTCTTATTTTTCTATTCATTTTAGGGACTTTTAAATGTCAAATTTAATTTTTAATATACTTGGGCAGCATATCAGCTTAAGTTCACTCACGAGTCCCTATTTTGTCCTATATGTAGATGGATATGTGAAAATATATTATTGTTGTGTTAATTATTTATGATTATCATAATGAATATATTTATGTTTTATTCTCTCTTTAAAAAGTGAACATGTTGAATGAATAATTAATAGACATAAAATTAATGGTACTATACACAAATTAAATCACAATACTTAGCTCAATTCGTTTATTATGTACTAAACAATGGTACAATATACAAAATCCTGATACTTAATGTCGAGTTCAAAGAAGCTCCCCTAACTTTCAAAATGACTCCATAGAGATAATACACCTACAAAAAAATGTTAAACTTGGATAATTATATATATATATATATATATATATAATAACATAACTATTATCATAAATATAAAGTTTTCTTTCTTTATTTTTATGCCCAATTTTTGAAAATGATATGTATTGATGATTTGAGATGAGTATGAGTGTACACATTATAGACGAGTTTAGGTGGTTGGATTATAATTTTATTATTTTGATTCATCACTGTGCTCCACAGTGATCAACGATTCAGGGTGGTTGGACCTTAGGTTCATCATTTAGCTTCAGCATCATACTCTGTCGCAGTCAACAACTCAAAATTAGTTGAACTCTAGCCAAGTTTGTGTGTTAATTAAATTATACAATTTGAATATCTTATTAATTTTTCATGAGACTTCACAAATTCTAAATATAATCAAAATGATATAATTTGTATAACTTTTTAAAAATATTAGTCTTGGGTTCAAGATTGTAATAGCTTATATTTATGAATTTAAAGGAGTTTGGATAATTAGAAGGTATTATTGAGATGAGAGTATATAGTAAATCACTTTTTAAGCGAGTATGAGATGTACGAGTATATAAGTCTTAAATGGGTCCAAACATTAATTGACGGCGTATGTGATATTTTCTCAGATTCTAATCTTTTGTTATTTATACTATTTATTATTGGTGTTTACTAATATTATTATTTTTATTTAAAAGGACTTGAACATTATTGTAGCATTTTATTTTTGAACTTTATAAAGGTTTGTGTAATTATCGGTTATTGTTATACATGGTAAAATCACTTTTTTAATCGAGTTTGAGACATATACGAATAGATAAATTCTAGATAGGTCCATTACAGTGTTGCGCTGGGATCAACGAATCTAAGTGGCTGAACCTTAGCCTCATTATTTCGCTTCAATGTCGTGCTCTGTCGTGATCAACAACTCATGGTAGCTGAACTCTAGCAAAGTATTAAATTATTTTAAAAGTTTATACTTATAATTTATAATTTAAAGTGATTCTTTATCGAAACTTGATGAAATGGAACTTATGTATCATATCTAGAAGCATCACTTTGATATAAAGACATTTGTCATTTGCTTTATTATGACCATAAAAAATAGGCATGATCATTCTCTTTCAAAAGTAGGACAATACTTATGGAAACTTATGTTCAGTTATGGTCATTTATGTGTCGCAATCTCACAAGTCATTAGCAAAATTTGTAAAAAAATTAATTCATGATAAAGATGGTAAGACGCACGATACAATAACTAACATAGTGCATGATAAAAAAAAAATTGGACGGATAAGATTTAATTGCAAAGTTATTTTTTCATATTTTATAAAAATATTTTGTTAATTAGTCTTTACTTTCTATATATAAAATAATACTTTATTATTAACTTTTTAAAAACTCATGTAGCTTAATTTATATTTGCTCTTACAGATAAAAAATAGTGGAAAAGAATTGAACAACACTCTTCTTGACCTATTTTTTTATTATAATTTTATGCATCATCTAATACCTTTTTTAATATATTATCGAAATACTATTGCTTCAAAATAAAATATTGACCTACCTTTGAAGTTCATACATTACAATTTATCGTTTAAGTTTATACTCATAAATTACAACATAAAAGAAATTTTTGTCGAAATTCAACGGGCTACAAACTAGTTTTTGACATACTTATAACATCGTTAAATATTCGGTATTTATGGTATTTTATGTGAATTGTTGTGCAAAAATCTCCACCTTCAAACTGAACCGAATCACTGAAAAATAACTCATCCAAATCTCCAATTCGAAATTAATAAAATCCTACCCCATTAAAAATTCTTTTGACTCCACCCTGAATTACACATGCATGTTTGTTTGTAGATGAACAGCATATCCACCCACTAGCAAGCAATGCTATGAGCTCACCTAAATTTACATAGGTAGCAAATATTGTGAAAGAATTTTGCTTTAAAATGTATAGGCAGTTAAAATTCATGATGATAATCAGTTGCAAGATTTACACCAAACTACCAAGATAGATAGCTCTATGTATCCATAGTTCTTTATCTCAAGAAAATGCTCATTCTAAGATCAAGAAAATTTTCAAATTACTAATAAGATTGTATCACCTCAAGAATTAGGTAAACCCCAAACGTACTAGTTACCAGACCTTACTCTCTTTTGTCCACCTCTTCCATCAGATTTGGTCGCCCCGGCTGATTCACCTTCCGAGGATGCTTCCATGGATTTGGTGAAGGAGTTGGACAGATCAGTGTACATATCAACCACTCTTCTGATGTTGTTGTTGAGCTCCCGAATCAGCCCCACGTTCCGCGACAAATTATCTGGGATTTTCGACTCGTGATTCTGGTTGATCTCGCTGATCAGTAGCCTGTTCTGGTCCAGAATGTTTTGGACTTGCACAAAACTTTTCTGGAATGTCTGAACGACCTTGCTCTCAATCTGTTGGCTGTTGGCAAGGCCAGAGAATATGTCGTCTTCCATAGCCTTTTTGCCTTGTAACGTATTACAACCACTGCAATTGCCAAAGATGATATAAATGCTACATCTAGAAGCGAAAATCTTGATTCTAGAAAGAAAAGGTAAAAAGCAAAAGTGAACCGTAAATCATCACAGTATTTGTTCAACTTCTCCATTTTACCCTTTTGCGGTTTTTTCGAAGTTCAAACAAACAGGTTCAACATAGAGGAAACTATAAATCAGATATCAAACAAGCATAAGAAATAGCAGCTCCTATTTTCAGGAGCATATGAAATGAAAATCAACAAAAATATCCACATTTTGTTTTGTGACAGAAAAATCATATTTTTTTTTCTTTTTCCAACTCGAGTTCTATCCAGAGATCGTATAAGTACGAACATAATCGAGTACAAAAGTTTGTTTGTGTTAACAGATCTATAGACAAAAGGTTCAATTCAACAACAAACAAAAAAAGAGAAAAAGAGAAAAAAAGTTGACTTGATGAATGACCTTTTCACCAAGTGGTTCTCTTCCAGAAACTAAGCAGAGTAAACTGAAATTTAAGTTAACAATTAACTTCTAGAAATCCCCAAACTCCTAAAACTCAGAAATTTACACAAAATTACTCGTCTAAAAATCTGCTAACGAAACTAAAACTCAGGTCATCAATGGCGTCAAATGTGTGTAAATTGTGACTTTGGTGATGAAGAACGAATGGTCTTTCTCAAAATTAACTGGGCGAAGCTTTGTAATTGGGTTTAAAAGGACCATTTAAAGAAAGTACAATTACACCAAAAGATCTTCACCTTGGAAAATAAGTGAATTCAGCAAAATATCAAAATTTTATTGGCAAAATTTTAAAGGTGGAACCTTGTTCTGACAAGCAAAATTCCCTTTCTAAGAGGAATACATAAATTCCTCTTACCAACCAACCGTAAGAGGAATACATAAAATTAAATCCAACATAATGAATAATATAACAAAGAGATCCAAATCCTCAATAATCAAAGAAAAAAATTATTCAGAAAACTTATAGTAATACCTTAATTGCAGTAAAATTGCGTGAAATAAATTATCTTCGCGGTCAAACAAAGAAATCTGATTAAAAACAGCATAAGCTCAATAGCCCAGAAATGTGAAACCCCACATTTAATTAAGGGCAAAAAGAATAATTGAAAAGTGATATCAACAGAAGAAACAAAAATTTCCCAGCATTTTCCAGCTGGTTTACCTTGAAATTCAGGACCATTATCTCTCTCTCTCTCTCTTCTCTCTCTCTCCCTCTTCGAAGAGAGAAGAATCAACAGCAGCAGCAGCGGCAGACGGTAAAAGACCCTGAAATCATGAAGCTGATTAAAAAGAAAAAGAGAGTATTATTCAGTTACTTTGGGATTTGACAAAACACGCACAACACACAGTCACACAAAAGCGGACCCTCTTTGGTAGTTTCGTGGGGTTTGTGTTTCTTGTGCTTTTTTATGCTTGTGATCTCACGCTCTTTCAGTTTTGAGGACTGATGGGCTGACAAATGTATCTATAGTATATATCTATACGTCTCACTCTTCTCTCTCTCCGTTGCGGGATTCGCTCCAATGTGGGCCTCCACTGCGAAGACATTTCTATTGCATAATTGCAGAAGCCGGTTTTATTGTGTAATAATTATTCGAGTATTTACTTTATAACTGATGGAATCTATACAGAATTTTTTTGAAGTCAATTTTTTTAATAATGCAGTTACCAATTACCATCTACGACTGACGAGGATTTTGAAGAAAATAGTTTTTATAAGAGAAGCATATGTGTATAAATGAAGAATGACTGTAGAATTTTGAATAATTATTTGGATTAAAATCATCCTCAAATTAAATCTAATGAACGAAAAAAATTTATATACATCCGAAAATACAACGAGTGAATCTTAGTTAAACATCAATCATAGTAGATTAATCCACATTAAAGTTTATTAATTTATATATTTATATTGTGTTAATCTTATTACATTAAGGGCGTGTTTGGTAGCCTAAATAAGACCTGGATAGCTAAGATATCTATCTTGTTTGATATCATAATTAACTAAACTCGGAGACCCATATTAGAGACGAGGCCCGAGGCCCGAGATTAATTCATTGTTCCATGTCCATTACAGAACCCGAAGGGTGCGTCTGATTCCTAACCCACTTTGAACAGGAGTACAGATTAATTTTTACGTTTTCAAAAATGCCCTTTTGAACTCAGATCTACCTTCATCCAAAAACTCGACGCACACAATCCACAGCTTCCATACCCGATAGTCTAAAATCCGAAGGCGTTTCATGGCGATTCAAACTCGTTGACGAACCGTAACACACAGGACGAGTTCATCAAGCGTGAATTCACTGGGAGGAGTTCATTTCCATCTGTGAATTTGCAGACCCATTTGTTAAATCGGACAGATCTGCGCATACCTTAGTAAGTCCTTGGTAAATTTGCAATTTTATTGCGTATCGTTTCAATCTAACCCGTTTCTTTCTCTTTCTTGAACTGGTCCCTGTGTCTGCACATAATCGCGTTTGCATTCTAGCTTGCCACGGGTAATTTCGAATCACCGGAAAGGTCGACGATTCCTAATTTCGCGAGGTATAATCTTCGGTACAGACGCTTCTTCAACTATGAGCAAAGTTATTGTTTTTGTGTAGATTGTGATATATGTTGGTATTTGTATGTTTTGACTGCTGCAAGATTAGGGAAATGTGAATATTTGGTAGTTTATGAATTTTGGCGATGGAGTGAGTGATGGGATATAGCCCAACCGAATGGGCCCACTAACAGGCCCAAGCGAGCTGGGCCTAACATTGATAGCAGCCCACGCGGTCGAGCCCAAGTCAAGCTTTTAATCATCGCACAAGCCCTAGCCTCCAGAACCGCCGCCTTGGCCAATGGAGAGGACGCCTAGAACCAGGTCGCGCCACCTCCACGTGGGCGCACGAAGACGAACGGTCTCGGCCCGCCAATGGAGAGCACGCCAGAGGAAGAGTCACACCACCACCAATGGAGAGGTCGTCGGCGCCTTCGGGGCAAAGTCAAGTCGATAAATAGAAGGAAAACTGATGTTAGAAGGGTTAGCAATTTCATCAATACAAAGTCTTGTAACCAATACTCTGCATGCGAAAAGCTCTAGTAAAAGTATTGAGAATCATTCCTCCGGACGACGATCTCATTAACGATCGAACCACGTAAAAGCCTCGTGTTCTTTATTGCTTTATAAATCTCGCACATTCACATAGCTAGATTCATCATCGCGCCGTCGTGGAATCGCCGAACAAGAAAGCTTCGCTTCCTCTACAACTAAATGGCAAGACACGCACAACCGCCGCCCACGCCGGCAACAACCGGGCCGAGGACGACCAGTGGTCACCGTCATGGAAGGAGATCGCGGACGCCACGGCGCCACACTCCGGGGCAACATGGAAAATGTTTCCATACACCCTCAGGACCGCCTCCCCAACGTAGGGGAAGATGTCGACCTCAACGAGGACGAGCAAACAGCTCATTCGTCCCACGAGGTCCTCGGCCGAGCTGTGAGCGAGTTCCTCCACGCCAATCTTGGCCAATTCCAAAGCTTCCTCAACCAGAGGACCAAAGGGGCGGGTCCCTCTAGGGCCCCCGGACTGAACACCACGGCCTCCCGAGGCCGCTCCCCCGTCCGAAACAGTCAGCGCTCACCTCGGCGTGATAGCCGAGAACGCGCATCGCGCCCGACGCGGAGCCGCCACCGCGCCGAGCCGCCCGACCTCATTCGCGGAGCCGCCACCGCGACGAGCCGCCACCAGCGAGCCGCCCCTCGCCATTCAAGCAGCCGCCTCCACCTCGTCATGCCGACCGGAGAGTCGAGCGAAAAGAAGGAAGAAAGGCGAGTCGAACTCCCTGAGGGACGATAGGCGTCGCTATCGATCCCCACCCTCCGTAAAGAGACGGCAACGACCTCCGGGGTTCGACCGGCACGGAGAATCATCTCCCCTTTCTCCAGGGAGATTCTAGACACGCCCGTGCCCCAGCGATACCGGGCACCCAACATTGCGGCCTACGATGGCCTCGGAGACCCCTCCGACTTCCTTTTCGCTTACACCACCAACATGGCGAATCAAGGAATGGAAGATTTTCACATGTGCAAAATCTTCCCCGAGGTGCTGATCTCCAACGCACGGCGTTGGTTCACCTCGCTCCGCCGTATCAAAGATACACTGCTTGCTTCGGGACCTAATGGATCGCTCATGGCGCTTCTATCGTAAGATGCCGCCAAAGAACCTTCCTCCGACCTACTCACAATCCGCCATAGGCGGGGCGAGACGATGTCAAACTTCATCTCGAGGTTCATCAAAGAGTCGCTCAAAATCGACGACAAAGAACGATCTCTACATCATCAATGCGTTGGCAACGGATCCGACCCGGCTACGAACAAAGAAATCACCGGGAGAAACCAAAGACGGCGAGCAAGCTATGGAACCTGGTGGACAACTTTGTCAAGGGAGACGAGTCGGATCGGAAGCAGGAGATCCGGGACGGCGGTCCGAGAAAAAAGCGGACGACCGATCTCGAGGCGCAGATCGCGGAGAGCCTTCGACCGAATCAAGAGAGGTCACGAGTCTGGGCTCGACCTCGGCCCAACCCCGCCGCGGTGCCTCCCCGCTCAAATCAAGGCGGAAATATTCGAGCCCACGAGCTCTTCCTCAAGCCCACCCTATGAAAGGGGATCCAAGAAGAGGTCCACGAGGCAGTATTGCGACTATCACCAGGGTATGGTCATGATACCGAGGACCGCAAAACACGGGCTCACGGATCGACGAGCTCGTTAAAGGCGGGGCCCTCAAAAGTACCTCTGACGAGCGGTCCGGAATGCGAAGCGAAGGAATGGAGCGGCAATAATCGCGGGCCGACCCGGCGGCGACCCAACCCAAGACGACGAGGCGAAGGTCCCAACGCTATGGAGCGGTGTCACGTCGTTCGGGGCGCCTCGGGACGACGAGGTCGCCCTCGAAGAACGATGCCCGGAGGCCGCCCTCAAGAGCCAAGAACAAGCGACTCGGATGGTGAGAACATAACGTTCTCCGGAGGACCCGTGCCCAAGATCATGCCGCACTGTGACGCCATCACCATACAGTGCGGTGGGCAAAAAAACGTCCACCGGGTCTATATCGACATTGGGGCCTCCACAAGATCATCTTCCGTAGTCGCGGATAAGCTTGAGGTCGGAGGCATTGTGTGCTTCCGCCCTCCCGCCTACGGAGCTTCACTCAAGCGGCCCACCCGAGGGGTCATTACCATTCCGGTCACCGTAGGCGGGCTCCCAAGTCGGTCACTGTGGCCATCCGGTTCTTCCTAGTCCGGCTCCCTCCGCACAACATTATCCCTGAGAGATTGGTTGTACGCCACCAAGGCCGTCTGCTCGGGTCTACCACCACCGTCACAAGATTCCCACCCCTGGGAGTGCTCAAGATCCGAGGGACCAAACGGTCAGAAAAGAATGCCCACGGCTCAACTCAAGATGCGGCCTCGCCCCAGGCATAGCAATTACCGAGCCCCCGGAGGCCGACACCCCGGGATGACCTGACCGAGGACCTCCAACTATACGATGACGATCCCTCGAGGGTCATCCAGGTCGGCACCCAGGGCCCGGCGGACGTCCGGCGGCACGTCATACGACTTCTGAAAGAATATAGGGACGTGTTTGCTTGGTCCCCGCTCGATATGACCGGGGTGTCACCCGAGCTCATAACTCACCGCCTCAACATCGACCCGGCCACCAAGCCAGTCCGGCAGAAGAAAAGGATATTCGCGGCGGAGCGCAGCCAGTCATTAGGACGAGGTGACTCAACTCAAGGCCAAGATCTTGTTCGAGGTCAAATATCCGACGGATGGCTAATCCGATGTGGTCCGAAAGTCCGGCGGAGGGTGGCTCATGTGCGTCGATTATACCGACCTCAACAAGCACCGCCTAAAGATTGCTACCCTCCCCGATATCGACAAGAAGGTGGAGGCTTTGGTGGGCCACGAAATGTTCGACTTCCTAGATCTATACTGGGGTACCACCAAATCGATGAGTCTTGGAGGATGCACCAAAGATCGCATTCATCACCGACTTGGCGTCTTCACAGATCGAAGATGCCCTTCGCCTCAAGAACGCCGGGGCCACTTACCGTAGGATGGTGGATGCAACATTCAAAGACCACATCGGGAGATCGTCGAGGTCACGTCGACGACATAGTAGTCAAAGTCGAAAAGCGGAGAGCTGCGCCCGACGACCCGGCACCATCCTCCAACTCCTCGTGTCGGCCAACCTCAAACTTAACCCCCAAAAATGCACTTTCATGGTAAAACCGGGGAAATTCTTGGGGTGTTGGGTTTCCCAAGAAGGCTTGAAGGCGAACCCCACCAAGGTAAAAACGGTGCTCGACATGCAAGTGCCAAAAACCATTCGCGAGGTCCACAAACTTACCGGGTGCCTGGCCGCCCTCAGTAGGTTCCTCTCCCGGGCTGCCGAGAAGCAGCTCCCCTTCTTTAAAATCTTGAGGAGGGCCCCTGACTTAGCATGGGGAAGAGCACCACCGCCTTCACACTGAAGGAGTACCTCGACCGCCCACCTCGACCGCCCCCAAAAGAGCGAACTCCTCTCCTTGTACTTGGCAGCCTCGGACGAGGCAATCAGTCTTGATCTCGGTGCGGGACGAGGCCGGACGGCAGCCTTCCTATCTACTTCATCACCGAGCACTCAAAGGACCGGAGACAAGGTACGCCGCCTGAAAAGGTAGCATTGATTGGCACCGTGAATGCTAAGCGGCGGCCCGACCCTACTTTCGTGCTCACCCATCTGTGCACCGACCGACCTACCCCGAGGCAAGTCTTGTCAAAACCCGAGTCATCCGGACGACAGCCAAGTGGGCCTCGAGCTTGGCGAGCACGATATCTCGTGACTCCCAGCATCGCCATAAAGGGCAAGCCTCGCCGATTTCTGGTAGGCTAAGTTTATCGAGCTCGGTCCGACCGCTAAGATTGGCCCCTCCGACGCCTCCACCTTGGTCATCCCACCCCAAGACCGAGGAACCGGACCTCACCCACCGATGGTTGTCGGCAGATGTACGTGGATCGAGCCTCGTGCAAAACGGGCAATGGAGCGGGCATTCTTCCCTCGGCCCGGATAAGGCGAAGTCACCCACGCACCGGTTTACCTTCCCGACCACCAACAACGAGGTGGAGTATGAGGCCCTAATCTCCGGACTCGCATCGCTAAGGAGCTAAGGGTGGATGAGATCCAAATCTTCACGATTCCCGTGTCGTCGTGAACCGGTGTTAGCAAATACGAGGCCAAGGAGGACCGAATGAAACAATACCGAGAAGGCAAGGAGATGTTGACCTCGTTCGGTACTTCAAAGATCCACCGAATCCCCGAGGGGAAACAGTGGCCGACGTCCTCGGCAAGCTAGTCGTCGTCAACAAGTCCACCAAGGAGGAGGTCCGTTCGAAGCATAGCGGAGTCCCACGTCGGCATCATCACCGAGATAGAGCCGAATTGGATGTCTCCAAAGGCCTACCCGGAACACGGCAAGACTACCTTCAGATCGGCTCAAGCCAAAAGATGATGGCAAAATCCCGTAGTATCTCATGCGAGAGGCGACTTCACCTGAAGTCTTACCTTCAACCCTCCCGAGATGCCTCGGGCGGAAGAAGCCGACTATGTGCTCAACGAAATCCACCGAGGGTCTTGTGGAAGCCACATCGGTCGCGAGCACTTTCAAAGAAGACGCCGAGGTCGGATACTCACCGCCCACCGCAAGATCGGCCGAGCTCGCCGGAAGTGCCCAAGTGCCGATCCACCCACGTCAAGAAGCGCCTCGATCGATCCGAGCGACCGCAGAGTCCGTGGCCTTCATGCGGTGGGGATCGACATCGTTGGCCCATTCGACCGAGCACCGTGTCACCGATATTTAGTCGTAGCCATAGACTACTTCACAAAATGGGTCGGGCCGAGCCACTTTCGAACCTCACGGCGGAAGGATTCAAGCCTTCGTGTGGAAAAATATAGTCCGCCGCTTTCATCCCGCACATCCCGGTCTCGGACAATGGCACCCGGTTCGTCGACAAAACTTCAGGAATGGTGCGAAGAGCTTGGATCGACGGTAACTTCACCTCGATCGCACACCCGCAAGCGAATGGTCGGGACCGGTGACGAACCGCACGATCGTGCAAGGATTGAAGAAAAGACGGACCGAGCTAAAGCGTCGGGCTGAAAATCTCCTCAGTCCTCGGTCCCACAGACCACACCACGGACGTCGCCGGAAACCCTTTCACCGGGTCTACGGTGCCGAGGCCGTCATACCGGCCGAGATCGGCGCGCCAAGCCCTCGCACTTCCACTTGACCGTGCCGGGAATGAGGAAGACTGCGGGCAACCTTGACGCCTCGAGGAGGCGAGCTCGCTCATAAACGGCCAAGCACAAGAGCCGTGTCGCACGCTACTACAACAAGAGAGTAAAGGCCTCCGCACTCCAAGTAGGCGACCTCGTCCTCTAATAATGAAGTGTTTGCCGAGCGCCTTAACAAGCTTGATCCGACATGGGAAGGACCTACCGCTCACGAGGACCTCGGCAAGGGCTACAAGCTCGCCACCGTCCGGGCACTTATTCCCAACCCGGCACATAACTCATCTAAGGAGGTATTTTACATAGCTTTGATTTTAGATCGGTGACATGTTAGCCCTCCTATTGTTTTGACCGATGTGCGATCTTTGTTTACTTGTTTAATAAAACGCTTTGTTTTTCTAATGAGTATTTCACTTACGCCTTACATCTATGTGAACATCCATTCGGATATACCACATCTAAACCTTCACGAGGGACGCCTACGAAGATGAAAATCCCACCAAGTAGGGTAAGCGTCTGATTACCCATTAAGTTGACGCCCACACGCAAAGCGTCGATTACCCATTAAGTTGGGCGCCCACACGCAGCATCTGATTACCCATTAAGTTGGGCGCCTACATGCAAAGCATACAGATTACCCATTAAGTTGACGCCTACACGCAGCGCATGATTACCCATTAAGTTGGACGCCTACACGCAGCATACAGACACCCATTAAGTTGGGCGCCTACATGCAAAGCATACAGATTACCCATTAAGTTGGATCGTCACATGCACGCGACATCCGGACCGATCTCGCCAACTCATACCCCTTTATTTGGGAGGATATGCACTCCGGTACAAAGTCTAAATGTATTAACGACTACAAACAAAGTACCAAGACATATACAAGACAACTGGGCTTCAGAGCTCGTTTATACCCTTTATTTGGGAAGATACCCACCTATGTATACAGTATAAAAATATTTACGACCAAAACGAAGTCCTAAGTTATGTTTGTACCTCTCAAGGAGGAAAATATACACTTCGAAACGAGTCTAAATACATGTATATCTACATACAAGGTCCTATACTATACATAGCCTCATTCGGGCTTCCGGGCTCCGCCTCGCCAGGACCGGCCGAAGCTGCACCAATTCTCTACAAAATCCCCAGGCCGACGATGTATGCCTGGAACGAACTCGGTGCCTTCGACCCAGTCGATGAGGCCGGAATCACCACGGCCTGCTCCCGAAGCGCTCGGCGCGGGCTCGGAGGCAGCCCGGACGGAAGCATCGACTCCAGGGTCACCTTCACCCGCCTGAGGACACTCGAGTGGCGAAGGTGCACGGGCATCCCGGCGGGGGCGCACCCGAGGTCACACCCGACCCCCGACGGACACGGCCGTGTGTGCGACCTCGCCCCGCCCAAGCTCTCCCCACGACTGAGGTCCTCGGTCGCCGCCCGCCCAGAGGATCCCCGATAATCCGCCCGCCGACCCATCAACCTCAAGATTACGGCATGATCGGTAGCCGCCCTCCTCCGGTTCTTCTATGATCGGGTCGGCAGAGCCCGCCGTTGCCTCGCCACCGCCGGCATGCGACGCTTTCGGACGATGTCGTACATCTCCATAAACTTCACCACTGAGTTGACGCAGCTTTGAACTTCTTGTCATGGGCCCTTCCTCATCCCTTAGCACCATGCCCTCCGCCAAGAAGCTCGACTCGATCGTCGGCTTGGATATGGTAGTCCCACCACAAGGACGCCTCTCGTACTCGCATGCTCCTCCGACAACCAAGCGAGCTTCTCGCGATCAATTTAAAATTGCCTCGACCGCATCAAACGTCCGTGGATAGCGTCGGCAGATATGTCGCGCCTCGACTCGCCTGCGCGACCTTCAACTTCAGCGCTACATTCTCGGCCAGAGGCGGCCACCTCCGATCAGCCTCGGTCAACTTCTTCTTCGCCGAAGAAGACACCGAGCTCGCATCCATGGCGGCCAAAACTTGGGTCAGCTCGGCAGACCGACTCCTCCAAAATTGCACCTCCTCGTCCTTCTCGGCCAGGGCACCTCGGACCTCTTTCAGATTGGCTAGCAATTCATGGTCGAGTCCCAAGTATTGAGATGCGAATCTATAAATAAAAAGACAACACAAGTCTCGAAAGTGATAAACATTCTTTTATCAGACATCGAAGAATTTATTACAAGGGCTCGTGGTCCTATCGACCCGACGGTTCAACCTATTACAATCGCCCACTAACCTCGGCCTCTCTCCGGACTCGCCGCCCCTCGCCTCACTGCCGTTCCTCCGGCCTCTCGCTCTTGCTGGTTACGGGTCGACCTGAGCCGACGAGCTCGGCTCCTCCTCCTCCCCCTCCTCAGCTTCAGCCCGGACCTCGGCAAGGAGCTCCTGAAGCTCGCGATCCTCGTCCACCTTACACTGGGCGACGACCTCGGCCAGTCGGGGGGTAGGTTGATGCCGAGCCTCCAAGATGGAAAGAGTCACCAGAGATCACCCGGGCGTAAGCTTTGTCCATCTCTCTTGGGTCGACCTCGGTCCACCCATGCTTGACCTTGTCAAAATCAGGCATGGCGGCCGCCAGCTTCCCCAGGTGATCCGACACCACCTTCGGCTTCAGCACGGCGGCGAGATCGGCAATAAAACCCGAAGCTCTCCGACTGATGAGCCGGCCGGCGGCCCCCTCAACAACGGTCCCCAGTCGGCCACCTTGACTCCTCTCGTCGGCGAGTTCCTTCTTCGCCCGCCAGCCCTCCTTCACTCCTCGACCTCCCAGGCGGCCTCCAGGCCCAGTGCTCTTCTTCAGAGGCGGCAAGAGCCACCTCCCGGCCTCGGCAGCCTCAGGCCTAAGCTTCCACCAGCCTTCCACTGTCTCGGCTCAGCCTCACGGCGGCAAGATCCTGCTCAGCGTCTTGCGGGCCGAGCTCTCGCCAAGCCGGCGGCGACACTGCAGCCCCCCGGCAGCTGCTGCAGGGCCCCCATCATAGAGCTCCCACCGAAAAGGAGATGCACAAGTCACCACCGATTGCGAAGCAAACAAATCTAAAAAGAAGAAGCTACGTACCTCGGGAGGATGCGACTGCTTGGGGCGGTACCAGTGCTCAAGGCGGCCTTGAGGTCACGACTCGGCCGGGCTGGACCCGGCTCAGCCCACTCATCACCGCCCATGTCTGTCCACCTTCTTCTGGGCCCCTACTAGTCCAGCCGCCTCTGCTTTTCTTCGCGGCCTCGCCTTGGCGATGGTGGCCCACCTCATCCTCAACCTCATCAAGTCGAAAAGAGAAAGAATACATTAGCACAAGAAATAAGACAAATAAGGACTAAGAAAAAGGGGATGCCCTCACCCCGTCCAGACCCCGGTCCCGACGCTTCCGACCGGAAAACACTCAGCCCGGCCTTCTTCAGATCGTCCTCGGAGAAATTTATGGATGAGATCTCACCAAGCTGCTCAACAACTCCTCCATACGGCCCAAGGCTTGATTTTCGGGTCCACTAGCGTGTCGATATCCCACTCATACCTCGGTGCCCTCACCGCAGAAAGAAATACCTATTACGCCAATGGGACACCTGGAGGGCGGTTACATTTTATTTTAGCCGGGTGACGGATAGTACACCCTCCTATGGTCTTCACGCTAAAAAGCGCATCAATACCTCAAGGACAACTCTCAAGCAATGCCATAGCAAGAGAGCCCCACCCACCAACGACCTAACTGAATTGGGGTCAATTGACAAATGGGGATCCGGAAATACTCTTGAAGGCTAAGGTAAATGGGGACGAGGTACCTAAGACTGCCCTCAAACTGCTCTACATAGACAAGAATAAACCCTCCGGAGGGCTATCGCCCTATCGTCCGGATGCGGCAGACACCACCACGCCTCCCCTAACTGTACCCTCACAACCTCAAAGAGTTCCTCCAACGACAAATCCGACCTCGCGCCCACCTTCGTGCCATCCCATACAGAGGATACGGCGAATACTAGGACTCGGACCTCAGACCTACCCAACCCGTTGTAGCACATATAGTCCCTTACACCGCAACTCGCGCCAGAACCCGACGCGGAAGAGAACTTTCGAGCGAGAAGAAGATGAAGAAAACATACTTACTTTTTAGGCGAGTAAACGCTACTTCAAATAAAATCGGGCTCGAAAATCTCTCACAAATTCTCTCGTAATTGTTAGCGTCGAAGAAGAAGAAAGTGAATTCTCTTTTGCGCCTATTTATAAGACTAGGCGCCTGCAATTGCCGTTTCAAATTAACACGTGCCACCGCCGAGCGCCTAACTCACCGCCGCGTCGTCGACGACGCCAGATAGGACGGGCCGCCGATCGACCTAGCAATCATCATACGGACCCGGCGTCCTCTAGATGGCGGCGCCTCAGGTCGCACCACGTCCTCCCCACAAATGTCAAGGAAATCCACATCGGACCTCGGCGCCCCGTCAGACACCAGATCGGACCTCGTCCAACCAGATCGGACCTCGTCCAACCAGATCGGACCTCGGCCAACCAGATCGGACCTCGGCCAACCAGATCGGACCTCGGCCAACCATGCCGCAGAGTCTGCGCGGCCCGAGACACACCACGGCATCCCGAAGCGCGGTCGCTCAGGTCGAACACCGGGAGCCACCACAGGAGTAATACCACTACAGACCGCACCTCGGCATAACCAACGCAGAGGCGCGTTATCCAGGTCGGACTTCGACTTCCATCGGTGCCACATCTTTCTCCGAGCGACGGACAATAAACAACCCAACTCAGATCGGCACCAGAAGACCCTCACATCCAAGAAACAACTTCAGCCAAGCCACACCTCACCCGCGGTCACTGCTTTCACTCCACCTCGGCCTCGCTCGTCTCGGCTATTCGGGGGCTATGATGGGATATAGCCCAACCGAATGGGCCCACTAACAGCCCAAGCGAGCCGGGCTAACATTGATAGCGAGCCCACGCGGTCGAGCCCAAGTCGAGCTTTTAATCATTGCACAAGCCCTAGCCTCCAGAACCGCCGCCTTGGCCAATGGAGGACGCCCAGTAACCAAGGTCGCGCCACCTCCACGTGGCGCACGTAGACGAACGGTCTCGGCTCCGGCCAATGGAGAGCACGCCAGAGAAGAGTCACACCACGACCAATGGAGAGGTCGGGCGCCTTCGTGGGCAAAGTCGAAGCTGTATAAATAGAAGGAAAACTGATGTTAGAAGGGTTAGCAATTTACTGAATACAAAGGCTTGTAACCAATACTCTCTGTACGAAAAGCTCTAGTAAAAGTATTGAGGAATCATTCCTCCGTGGACGTAGATCTCATTAACGATCGAACCACGTAAAAAGCCTGGGTGTTCTTTATTGCTTTCTATAAATCTCGCACATTCACATAGCTAGATTCATCAGTGAGTGACCAATATTCCAATGATTTATCCGCTAGCTAAGCTAAACTAGGGCTTGTGCGAGTTGATAAGATATATTGCTAAATCTTTCGAAATGTTTTTGTTAGTTATATGAAACCAATGTGACAGTCATGTTTGGCTTTGTTGTTGTATGCTCACGCATCCCTTCTCTTTCTCTCACTTTAAAAAGAGAAAATCCTTCGTATGAGAAGCTCTTGGAAGCCTCCCTCTCTTTTTTCTTGGTTTCTTCTTTCGTTGTAAAAGAGGAAAGAATGAAGAGTAAAAAGGGAGCAGAAAAAGGGAAGAATACGAGAAAATTCTATTTCTTGATTTTTATGTATTGGCGTTTTCGGTTTATTGTGATTGCTTCTCTTCAATGAGAATTCATTTGATGAGAGTCTTGATTGTGATATGAATAGGTGTCACTCATCTTTTTCTCGATGAATATATCATCTTTTGATTTGTTAGTTTATTTTTTGATATGGGTTTCCTTATAAGTGTTGGATGTTATCAACTTTTGCTGTTTTAGAGTTGAGGTTTGTGATAAATTTACAATCTTGATGGACCTCCAATGTTTCTCTTTAAGATTTGACTTTTTTAAACAGAACTATTCGAATTTTATTGGTTTTCTTGCTGCTGACTTTATTTTGCTTATTTGGAGCCACCCATATCATTTACTTTTGATCATGTTGATCTAAGAAAGGCCATCTCTTAAGGAGTTTTAAATTGCCTTAGTTGATGGATAAGTAGAGAAGAGTTGCAGAAGCTTCGATTTCAAGTCAACAGGCAAGGATTTTCTGTTATTTATATTCATTTTTTCTTGTATGGTTGTACTTATTAGAAAATAGAGGTTTATTATTTACTTATTCCATTTATTTCGTATGTAACTTTATGGATCGGTTTCTAATAGATGCTCTCTTCATTTGCAGAATATATTCCTGAGCTTGGTGCTGTATTATGACAATGAGATTGCAGATTTCATATGATATAGTTGAAGACATTTTAGTGCAAGGCGATTACATAAATAATACACTCTTCAGAAGCTACATATGCCGTCTACTTGACAAAGGTTTTTATCTCTGCCACCACATGCATTTCTTTGTAAGCTTCTTTTGCTTTCTCTATACTTAACTGCTTCTCTGACCGAATGCTTCTGGCATTTTTTTAGTGTGTTCATGAATGTTGCTTGAATGCTTTATATACACACGTCACATGAGTGTTTATATAAATAAATAGGTTTTCTTGGATGTTAAGATAACATTTGATGAATCTGACTCATTTTCAAGTGATTGATAAAGTGCAAGAAGAGACAAAAAGCCGTTCTTGTAATTCATTGTAATTCAGGTTTTATTAAATTTTAATTTCCTCACTTAAACTTAGTGATTATCCTTACATGCTATGCAATTTCCAGACAGAAGGCCACCTGGAGTAGGGCGTGGAAGAGGAAGAGGAGGTAGAGAAGAAGGCTCTAAAGCAAAAGGTATAGGCCGTGGTTTGAAGGATGGAGGTGGCCGGGGTACTGGTGCTGGTCGAGGCATGGTATAATTACGGATATGCTGGTTCTTTCCGTGATAATGAAGGCCGACTGAATCGAGAGGCTAGTCAAACTGCTCAGGCAGATGATGAGAATCTGAAGAAAAATCTCCTTGTAATTATTTTCTCGGTATTGTTTGCATTTTTTACAATGTAAAAGATTTGTGTGCCCAAACATTGTGCAGAAGAATTTGAAATTCCTCATTGCCAGTTCTTTGTCATGGCGTGTGCATGCCTGATATTTGTATACTCTGTAGATTCATCTTATATTTGAGAGAATTGCCATTTGAAATGGAAGATTTGGCTTCTTATATTTTACATTTCAGTGAGTCCCTTCTGCAAATAGCAAGTTTGGCTAATTTCGACATATCATTCTAGGCCATATGTATGCTATGTCATCCCTTGTGAGTTGTGACTAAATGTAACTGGCTGCTGCTCTTTATCAAGTATTATTGTTGATGCGTCGAGGTACTGCACGTAAGATCATTTGAGGTAGATGAAGAGAGAAGAGGCCAGGATATATTTGTCATTTACAAATGGTAATAAGGTTATAATAGTAATTTGTTGACTAATCTAGCTATTAAACTTAGCTACCAAACAAGCCGCACAAAGTTATCTATATTATATATTTTGCCTACCAAACACCACGTATAACAACAAGATAGAATACATATCTAGGGCTTGTGCTATCTACACTTATCTAATCTTCCATACCAAACAAAAAGTGGAGGCACCAGAATGTGCCTCTACAGTCTACACTGCTATATCCATTTGTATGGTAATATATATTTTAAGATACAAGTTTATGTAAAAATAAAATACATAGTAATTTTTAATTGGAATATCATGTAAATCCATGTATAAAATATATTCAAATCATAAGTGCATGAGTTTGGTATCCATGTATTCTAGTGAAGATAACTTTGCATAGTTAATATGTATCTTTAGGCTCGTTTTGAGATAGTATGAGATAAGATATAATAAGTTTGATTTAAAATCTTTTATCATTTATATGATGTCAATACTATATATATGTCTCGATGTATTATGACATATATATATATATATATATATATATATATATAATTCATTATTTACTTTGATGTATCGTATTATCTATGAAATTGCAATTCCTAAAATGATCTTATAAATTAAAATCTTTTATTCAAAATGGGTGCAGTTAAGTCCAATGATAAATTAATTTATTTTATAATTCATTTTGTATTATTTATCGCCCATCAATAGTGCAGAATCATAGAAATTTGCGTACAAATTGACTAGCCTTTGCATTATAAAAGGTTATATTATTTGAAGCAAACAAAATATTAAAATTTATTATCTATATTATATACTCTTATTATTCGCAGCAAACATGCCCTTAAAGCTAATAATTAACAAAATGTCTCTTTTTCTCTTATGAATAATTTAAAAAGGTCATTATGTTTTCTGTAATGTAACACGAAAGCAAATAATACACAAAGATGTTGTGTAATTAACAGTCTATCCAATTTGGGTTTAGCTTGGCTAGTTGATGGTCATTGATCTAAGGCAAAAACTTGTGTACGCGTGGCTCAGCGCACACTTTGTTTTTTTTGGTATTTTATTATTTAATGTTATGTCTTTTGTTTTATGACAAAACTTATATTAAAATATAGCAATTAAGGATAATTAGATTTTTTAATCATAATTTATTAATTCATTATGGTTTATTAATTCATAATTAGGGTTTATTAATTAACAATTAGGATTTATTAATTCAAAGTTAGGGTTTATTAATTCATAATTAGGGTTTATTATTCAAAATTATGGTTTATTATTCAAAATTAGGGTTTATTATTTTCAATTAGGATTTATTAATTTAAAATTATGGTTTATTAATTCAAATAGGGTTTATTAATTCATAATTAGACTTTATTATTCAAAATTAGAGTTTATTAATTCAAAATTAAGATATATTAATTTAAAATTATATTTATTAATTTACAATTAAAGTTTATTAAATTAATTAATTTTAATTAGAATTAATTTAATTAGTTAATTAATTGAGATTAATTAACTAATTAATTAATTAGGAGTGGTCTCACCTTGCTTGTGGCCTTTGAGTGATACCACCTCTTGATCTAAAGCTATTTAATCTAAAACCCTTTTTTTATTATTCACAGCTTAAAATAATCGGACATCTTGTAATTAGCTATTTAATTTACTAAAATTAACTAGTCAATTGCTATTTATAGCATTAATTTAATTTGCGAACTATAAATAGTCAGTACTCAGTATATTTTTATTTTTTTTAAGTGAATGTAGGTCGATTTTGAGCGGATGATGTGCGCCTCTATCTATTGTAGTTGAATTCCAAATAGTCGATGAGTTGCAATGTTTTTTTTTTCACCTTTCACAGCATAATCAAAAATACCATATTTGATAAATTAGTGCAATTTTTTACTAAACATCCAAATAAAGTTAGAAGAGACTCACATGTCACGTGAATAAGGTTCTTAAGGTCTTAACAGCCCATCCTCGAGTTTGAAGATATATTTATCTATTAAATATTTTATGTTAGCATCCAAATATATTAAAAAAGATATGTTATTCAACAAATAAGTGAACATGTATAATAAATGCAACTCATGGAGTAGAGTATTGAATATTCCTAATTTAATTAATTAATTGTAGAGGCAAACTCTCATAGGACCCATCCTTACTTAAAGGATAGGTCTTCTCGTGAACCAATTGGACCCGGATCTGATCCGATAAATATGTCAATTCGTAAATGATAAATTTATTTAGAATAAGTGATATTTCTATTAAGAGTAATTGATATATTTACTTATAGTAAGTGATACAATGTTGTTTATTCAGAGTTAATAACATATTTATTCACAAAATGTGATATAATGATATATTTGTTTAGAGCAAATGATACATTTATTCAGATAAGGTGATACATTTATTAAGAACATGTGTTACATTTATTCAAAACAAAGTGATACTATAACATATTTATTCGAAAGAAATGATATGATTATTCATAACATGAGATACAGATGACATATTTATGAGTCGGACCGAATCACACGGCTTTGAATCAAATCGACCTACAAAATGACCCGATACTACCCAAGTATTTGTGTTAATTGTATATGGACTTTGTAGAGCCACACTATTGATTGGGCTTTGATTGTTTGACCACGACACTAGTAATTTATGATTATCCAAATATATTATCACAAATGAAATACATTTCTAACATCATACAATCTCCATTACCAAAAGCAAAAGCTTTAGTATCAATTTATCAAAATCCCCATTAAAATATATCAAATTATATATATTCGTTGTTCTAGCAAAATATATATATTCAGATGGTCAATATTGAGGCGAGAGTTGGCCATAGAAATTAGAACATTCTAAGTAATTTTCAAATGACAGAATTGTCAACACGAAAAAATTAACTCAAACAATGAACTCCAAAAGAACTTCATCAATTTTGAGGTTTTGATATAAAACAAATATATAAATCTCAATCCAAAACCTATGGAAAAATTAAGAGGAATAAATTTACTACAAATAAAAATATTAAGATATTATTTAAACATTTTTTCAAATTGAGTCTAATTTGCCACATGGGCAAACACTTGAGATTTAAATTGCAATGATCTCTTAATAGATAAAGGGTAAATTTGCCATAAAACTTAAAGTTCAAGGACTGAATTGAAATTTCGAATTCTTGTCATCATCAGCGTCCTCGTGCATTCAAACAAGCCATTATTTTCCCCCAAAGCGATTCGAACCCTAAACCTAGT
Organism: Salvia rosmarinus; assembly: GCA_036937905.1. NCBI lineage: Eukaryota > Viridiplantae > Streptophyta > Magnoliopsida > Lamiales > Lamiaceae > Salvia > Salvia rosmarinus. The sequence goes on from CM072819.1 coordinate 103,400,691, forward strand.
CTTTTCACTGAAACGCACGCCTGCAAATCCTAAATTCCCCGCCAAATTAATAATAATAAAAAAGGTGAATATAACTGATCAACCGCCATACGCCGCCGCATGGACGCCGTCGTCAACTTAGCAATAGAAGAGATATGCTGCGGAGCGGCGGAGGGGCTCCAGCTCAGCTACCTGTGGGCGAAAATCGGCCCAGCTCTCGCTGCCCGCGGCCTCCCCATATGCCCGAACGTGAAGCAGGCAGTTTGGGAGAATCTGGTGGAGATACCGGGACTGAAGCTCGTGGCGTGCGACGGCACCTCGTCCAAGCTTACGGAGGCCTTGATCAAGCGTACAGTTGAAGAGTGCGAGAAGATGAATCTCAAAATCGTGGCTCCAGAAGCGATGAGGAGGAGTTTTCTCGGACTTTACGATGTGGGAACGTCGGAATCCTCATCGGCTGATATTCAACGCTTTATTCTTGAACGTCTCGCTGTAGCTCGGTGAGCTTAGTTGTCCATAATTTGAATATAGTGTACTAGAATTTGTCTGCTCAATGGGATTGTTGCTTTTGTTTTTTCAGGTCATTTGTTTATTTGTTCGATAATTATGCGTTATTACGTTTTTTCTTGATGAGTTAGTCGTTCTTGACTTTGATTTTTCTGGTTTGTTGAGCATAAATGTGCGTTGGAGATGATGAGTTCTACTAGATTTAGTTTTTTTTTTTTCGTCAGTTTGATATATGTATGATAAATGTTTGACATGGGAAGCTATAGATTTTAATATCCATTATTGTTAAACATGTATCTTCAGGAACAATGGGATTGCTCAGAATGATCTTACTAAGGAATTACACATTCCTGCTAACAATCTATCCTACCAGTTTAAGACACTTGAAACCCAAGGATTGATAGCAAAGCAGCCAACTGTCATTAGGAAGAATGGTAACATTGTGTCCACCAATATGGTATATCTTTCTCGTTATGCTAAGCATTTCGGCTCTCAGCAGAGGCTTGAAATCACTAGGACAGATCAGATGTTGACGGATGGGGAGGGTGCAGATGGTCATACTGGAACTAATGATGATGTGGTTACCGGAATTGTGGCCGAGAATGTATCTGTCACAGATTTTGTACCAGCATTGAAAGCCATCTGCGATAAACTTGAAAAAGCTGAGGGCAAGGTCTGTACACCAATAGTATCTAGAATCCAGAGACGTACTTCTCTGCATAAAACTCGTGCTTATTATATTTTATTACGTTGTGCTGCCGACAGGTTCTGGTTGTCTCAGATATAAAAAAAGAACTTGGTTATCGGGGGACTCATGGCCATAGAAGTTGGAGAAATGTAAGTTATAAGCTATTTTTGCTTTGTGTCTATATTTCTTTTCTTGTTATAAGTAAATCTGATGATCATATCAACTTAAGTAATCCTATTTATCTCTGTCACATGATTTACTTGCAATTTATGGTTAGATATGTCACAGGTTGAAAGATGCTCGAGTTATAGAAGAGTGTTGTACAATAATCAAGAATAAGGTATGTGACCTGGAGTTGCGGCTCCATAGCATGCCAAATACAAAAAAATAACAACTGATGGCCTTAATCCTTATCGATCCTTTTCAAACCTTGTTGTGGTGGGATGGGAGCCTCCTGCCTCTTTTTTTTTTGGGGGGGCGGGTCGAATTCTTTAATCCTTTGGCAGATGTGTATCATGAGTTGTTACTATTAGATGTTTAGGAGCAATTGTGTTCAAAAACTTTTTATGTTTCTTGACGCAAGAATGACATGGTTATGATTTTACCAATGTTTCTAAGTTTCTAGCTCTTGCTGATTTTCCTATATGTTTATTGATCCATAAATAAACAAGCTCTATACATTTATTTGAGCAATTTGTTTCAAACATATGAAGAAATATTTGTCGTCAGTCTTTTCTCTCATCTGGCTTTTCTTTGTGAAAGATGCACCACTTGGTGTTAATTTAATACTAATAGTCTAATATTGGGCTGAATTTTTATTGCTTTGTTAAATTCTCTTCTCATGACTGACATTGGGCATGAACTTATGTTTTTTAAGTAAAATATGATACCTGATTGCTGGAGATGATTCAGTTTTTCAAGGTATTAAAAAAATTAACTTAAAATAGTGTGACATGGATGCGCACTCAAGCTTACTGATTAGAAAATAAACTATCGGGGAACTTTTGATGCATGGACATTCTGTATAAGTGAAAGATTATTCGCTTCTAACTTTCACATTCTCTTAACTATTTATATTATTCATTTTTAGGAGGTTGATTGTTTACGTCTACTCCGAAGTTTCTCAACGTCACTTTTTGAGCCAAAATCTCACGGCCGTGGCCCTGATAATATGGACATAGAACAATCACAAAATTTGTCAAAAAGAGGACTAGTTACAGAAGAACTTGTAGAGCTTCCCATCTTGCGGCAGGTCTATGACATGATAGATGCTGCAGGGTGTAAAGGATTGACCAATACAGAAGTAAGTGCAATTATTATAGTCAAACATAAACAATGCAATTTAGTTTTCACATCTTAATCAGGTTCTTTTTTGAATTTCCTTGATCTTATTTTCTTATTTGCTTCACTTATGATGCCTTTTTTCATTATGGGTTAAACCTTCCTACTTCCTCAGAAAGCATTCTCCACTTCAGTTTAATGTTTATTTAATGTTTGTCGGAGCATTTACATTTGTATTTGACTACAGAGGCAAAAAGTTGAAAAACCTATAAAATTGGGAACATTCTTTGTGAGGGTGCTACATTGGGTTTCAAAAGTGACAAAGTGACATAGTTTGATTATCAAAAACTAAAGTTTATTCAATCAATTATTATAATGAAATTTTTGTAGATAAAAGATACACTTATTTGTTCACTCAATTTTTAGATCAATAATCATAGATTTATTTGTTCACTCTACTAATTAAACTATTGTATTCAGTAAAACATAATTTATACATTCTTAACATATCGTATGTGTTCTAGAGGTCCTTAATTTATAGAGTTTTTTCGACAGCTTATTCAGGATCACATGTAATATCTTGACTATTGACATTAACAAGAATTGTCATATGCTGCTATTCTTCATATTCTGTGTGTATTTGAAATGCAATGATTTCTCTGGGAAGGCATAACTAGGGCTTGACAATTGTTGTAGACGTCAATGGAGTTGAATTGTTCACTTTACGACATATTATGTAAGCAGGTATGTAGAAGGCTTGGTCTATGCTGTAAGGAGTACCACAAGCGATATTTTAAACCATTGATGTCTAAGTTTGGCGTACATTCCTTAAAGGAAAGCCACAAAAAGTCGAGGTCTACCGACTTTGGACAGCTGGTAACTTCAAACCAGAAGCATCCAACATGACCCCAATTGAAGGAAAACAGTTCGTCAGGAAGTCAATGAATCTAAATCACTTGTTGTGGATCGGTACCTTCTTAAGGACTCATCTCAGCCAGTGCAGGTGCTAGATACTTCTATTTCCGTGGGGAATAATAATGGTATGAATGAAAGTCAGAATGGTGCAGCTAACAAAACAGAAGCTTCTAACTGTACAACTGTGGATGAATGTTCTAGTGGTCTGCCTGTACGATGCAATACCCCAAATTCTGACATGGAGCAATTCACTGGGGTCCTTGCTCAAGAACCATTGCGGGAAAGTGAATCAGTACCTAACTGTAATGTGCCAGAAACACACCATCTTGCTCTTGTAAAGTCTCCTAGGCGTCGATCACATTCAAGGCCTTCCAGTCTTGCAATTCGTGCATCCAGCTCACGGAGGGAGCAGCGTATACTCAAGATTTTGGAGGTCGTCCCCTAATCTGTCAAACTTACGTTCCTGTTATCGCTAGTTGTTTTGATTGCCATTAATCTTGCGAATCTTTTTTGTGTGAAGGAGGAGAAGTTCCTACTAAAACCTGAGCTCCACAGGCATCTTGAGAGTCTTGAGACGGAAAGGAACACAATGATGGATAGGAAGACCTTGGAACGTAGTCTTAACAAAATTCAGCAAGAAGGAAATTGCAAATGCATCCATGTGAGTGTCCCAGGCGTGACAAACTGTGGTCGCAGCAGGACAACAGAAGTTGTCCTCCATCCATCAGTTTATAATGTCTCATCTGAATTATTGACTCAAATTCATGATAAGATGAGGCGTTTTGAAGTTGAAGTACGGAAGCAAGCATATGTACGGCAGAAGAAAAGTCAATCAGTTCCCATATTGGACAATGTGCAGAGAATTCCCTGTAGCATGCAGGGCCAACCAGAGCATGTGGGACTGATGCGTGCTAATGGATTTGTGCTGGCAAAAATGGTTAGAACAAAGCTTCTTCACACCTTTCTTTGGGGTTCAGTCTGTAGTTCTCCTGGTTGGGATCGAGCTTTAATCTTTAGTGACCATTCTCATGATTTAGAAAATCCGCACAGCTCTTGTAAGTTATTCGAGTTAAATCTGTCCATTAGGTCAATGCCACTTGAGTTGTTCTTACAAGTAGTCGGATCTACTCAAAAGTTTGAGGATGTGCACGAGGAGTGTAAAAGCGGCTTGTTACTTCGTGATCTTCCTATGGAAAAACAAAATTGCCTGATGGATACTCGAGCATCTAATCGATTCTCATATCTAATCGAAATATTACGGCGTCTGAAGGTAGGATGCACAATTCCTTTTAATAATGTTTGTTATCAATGTCAAATCAATCGATTCTTAAGTTTGCATGCCATTATATTAAGCTTTGTAAGTGATTGGTTTTCTGAGAATACAGTTCCTTTAAATTAATGATGGTCCGATATGTGAGGCCTGTTAATGTGTCCTAGGTTATTTAGTCTTTCATCTATTAAGAGAGTCAATAAGAGTTGTTATAAGGATGTGGAGTATGCTTCTCTCTCTAATATTGGCCTTAGTGATTGGGCAGGGAATCTCGAGTCGGCTTTAGGCCTATTTAGACTGAGTCGATTCATTCTTGTGGATTTTTTTGTTAATAATTTTTTTTTCTACTTCAATAAAGCATTGTTTATTTGATGCCTTGCCAAACTCTTGCCTCTATTCAGATAGTTACTTTTTATTTTTCATTCTTTGACATGGATTTTATACCACTAGCTAGAAAGAAGTGACTAAGAGTTTACAGAAATATTGCAACTCCTACCTTCAGTGCTCCATTCTTTTTGATAATTCTCTAACTCATAATTCCTTTTCCAAAATCATTGGAAGAACTTACTTTATTAAAGGTTTATCATGGCTTCATTTGTGATCTAAGATATTCATGGCAAGTGTGTATTGGGACTTTTGGGCAGTTGATTCGTCTAGTGAGTAAGGGCCATGCAAAAGATGGATCCAACAGCCTGCACACTACTCTAACTTATGCATTGGAATTTAAGCCTTACCTTGAGGAACCAACATCAGCTGTTGCATCATCTGGTCTTGTTTTTGCTGATCTGTCCTCAAATCAGACATGATTTTGTCCTATCAAGCAAAAACGCTGTTGATGAATACTGGAGTACTCTGGAGTATTGTTATGCTGCAGCTAAATCAAGGGCCGCATTACTCGCATTTCCAGGATCTGCAGTTCATGAGGTGTGCTTCCAATACCAATTCTTTTATTTCTTTTCATCAATTGCAACTATGATCAGTTAAGTTGCATTCTTATTGATTAATTGCGCACGAACCATTTTTGCTCTCTCCTCACTAATCTTCTCAAATAAGGAGCTGTTCTTGAGACTCTGACATGGGTATGACTGTCTCATGCAAGTATCACCCAACATATAGAGCCTTCTAAGATCATCAAGCCTATTTTGCACTATCATTTCAAAAAAACTTGATCGTGGTTATTCCCACTGTAGTTTTACACTCTTATTAACCTAGACCATTTTCTATTTTATTTACCAAATTAGTCCTGCTCAAACCCATACAGTGTTAGATTAGGTGCTAGGCCCCAAGTATGCCACCTAACCGACACCTTTTAGGCTTCTACAACAATACTTATGCCAATATATCTTAAACCCACACTATCTTAAAAATTATAGCTGATAGCGACCTCCTTACAAGATTCTTTGGAGTGTAAGGGTCTCTCTTGCTTATTATGCTCCATTCCTTTTGTCATGCTCATTTGAGAATCAGTTTTTATCAATGTTGATGCATCCATTTTTTGATTTGTTATTTTATTTTCGTTTACCTTTTTCACGGACATTGCTGGATCCACTATCTCAACATGAACAAATACATAAAATTTGAATGATTTGAGTATTGAGCATGATAACTAAGTTTTTCTATGTTTATATTTGTGTTAACTTGTTCAGGTATTTCATCCGAAATCATGGGCATCTGCCCGGTCATGACAGCTGGCCAGCGGTGGAACTTCTCAAGCGCGAGAACAAGATGGCACAAAGAAGAAGCTTTCATTCAAAGACTGTGAGAAGATTGCTGAAGATCTCAATTTGACACTGGAGCAGGTTGGTATATTTGGGAAATCATTAGTATTCTGGTTTTCCAAATATTGCTTGACTTGATACAATATAAAAGATGATTTGGCGACGAGCAAAGTGAGTATGCTGACTGCTGAGTTGAACACTTGGAAAACATTTCATGCTCAGTATCATTATATTTTCTTAAGATCATTTCTAGTTGGTTTCAAATCGAGTTACTCTGATATGGTTTAATGTTATTAACTACATAAAACTGAGAAGCTCCTTCGTTAACTAGCTCCAGGTCATTTACAAACGCTGATTGTTTGGAGTAAAATGGTTTAATGTTATTAACTACATAAAACTGACAAGCTCCTTCGTTAACTAGCTCCAGGTCATTTACAAACACTGATTGTTTGGAATAAAATGGTAACATATAGATCTCCAGTACTGCAGGCTTCAGGTAATATTTGTTAGTTATGACATTCATATAATCTGCTTATGTAATTGCAGGTGCTCCGTGTCTATTATGACAAGAGGCAGCGGTCCACTACTAGATCTATGAGTACAGCGGATGCGGAAGGTGAAGAGCTTCAGACAGTCCAAGGAAAACATATTAAATCTCCACGGAAGAGGAGACGTTTATCAGATAGAATTTCCTCAAAGCTTGCGAATAGACACTCAGGTCTTGAGGCAGCTAATTGTTATTAGATCCAGATAACCAATCTTTCATGGAACATGGCTCTTCAACAATTACTACTGATGATGATGATTTCGGTCTCAGAGAAACTCTGCAGATAATAATAGAGAGCGTTTGGGGATGGAAAAATTGGGCGAAGAAGATAAGGATGCCTATTCATTCATCCACAAGCGAGCACTATCAAGGTTGAACCCAGCACGTCAGAAAAAGTTTTTATGGTCGGAGGATGCTGAGAGGTAATATTAAAATATATGTTGATGGAGTTTATCTATCAATAGCAGCTACTAATAAGTAATAGTTTCTCGAGTTCTGTTTCATTTAATTGTTAAGTTGTGACTATCAGTGTGCTGATTCATGCTTCACTCTACTATCTTGTCAATTTTGTAATTACTTTCTTTTAACTTTTTTCCTTTTGATAATCAGTTTAGTTTCTTAAATCTGGAGCCTTTTGACATTTCTCTAACAGGCAATTAGTGATTGAATATGCTATACACCGAGCTGCTCGGGGAGCAAATTTTCACCGTACAGATTGGGTGTCAATTTCAAATCTTCCAGGACCTCCTCATGCATGCAAAAGAAGAATGGCATTACTAAATAGTTTTATCCCTTTCAGAGAGGCTGTTTTGAAACTATGCACTATTCTTTCGAACAATATGCAAAATACCTTGAGAAGTTCCAGGACAAGATGTTGACCCATGCAGATTCTGAACAGATGATTCATGGTCCTGCACCTGGAGAAGCTTCAGCTGAGATGCTTGAGGAATGGGCTAATTTTGATGATGATAGTATTAAGGTTGCATTGGATGATGTCTTAAGATGTAAAAGAATGGCTAAGATGAATGCTGCTCGAGAAACGTTTCCAGAACAGGAAAAAGCGAGGATGATGTAAGTCTTACATCTTGCAATGGTTTAAAAATAGTATTTACCTGCAAAACATGTTTTCAAACTGAATACTTTAGTCATGCACATATTTGATATATATATATATATATATAGGAGTGGATCAATGAGAACCACATCTTTTTGCGAACTCTGAGAACCATGCATAAGACGTTGAAGATGATGCAAAAAAGTATAAAGTTGTGCATAACGAAAACTTTCTAAAATTATTTTGTTGTTCAACAATTTTAGAAAGTTTTCGTTATGCACAACTTTATACCGTTTTGTGCATCATCTTCAACGTCTTATGCATGGTTCTCAAGTTCTCAAAAAAGATGAGTTCTCACTGGATCCAACCCCTATATATATATATATATAGGTTGAATCCAATGAGAACTCATCTTTTTTGAGAACTTGAGAACTATGCACAGACATATAAAGTTGATGAATAAAACCTATAAAGTTGTGCACAACGAAAACATTCTAAAATTGTTGCACAACAAAATAATTTTAGAAAGTTTTCGTTATGCACAACTTTATACCATTTTGTGCATCATCTTCAACGTCTTATGCATGGTTCGCAGAGTTCGCAAAAAAGATGTGGTTCTCATTTGATCCACTCTATATATGTATATCTATATATATATATATGTCCTGCCTATTACTATGTATCTTGCAGGTAAACATTTGTCATTATTCTGTATATGCTGTATGTCCATCTTGGTTGTAGAAGCATTGACTGGTTTTGCGATATGTTTCCTTTCTTGGCTTTTAGTGCAGTATTTTATCATTGGTTAATATAATCAGCTTCTCATGGTCAGGACATCGAGGATTTTGGTCAGACTAATGCCTCTGGTCAAATATCAAGCTCCCAGAAACGTCTCAGAAAGAACTTGCATATAATTACAGGTGCAAGAATTATGAGACAGATGTATGAATCAGTTGCAGTTGCAAATGCTGCAGAGCTATTTAAGCTTATCTTTCTAAGCAAATCGAAAGCTCCAGAAGCACCGACTTTGCTGGCCGAAACACTACGTCGATATTCTGAGCATGATCTATGTGCTGCTTTTAATTACTTGAGAGAGAAGAAAATAATGGTAAGTAGAATTCATGTACTGCTTGTGATTGTTGCCGGAACCATATGGATGAATGGTATGATTTAGAGCTGTGATGCCTCTGTTGACAAAAAAAGTCAATGGTGGGAATGACTTTACTGACTATAATTCATTAATGGAGAGTGAGAGGATCCAATATTTATTTGTGCTAGCTCATTCACTATATTAATATTAAGGACATGTGCATTGGTTTAAATACTTTGTACTTGTTTGCTCTCTGATAATGAACATATGATGGTTCTCTAGCTGTCACTGGTCTGTTTGTCCTGATCTGTATTGGCTACTAAATAAGGCGGTCTTCTATCTCCCTTTTGCAGGTTGGTGGTGGCAACGGTCAATTTGAATTATCACAGCACTTCTTGCATAGTATCACCTCATCCGAATTTCCCACTGATACTGGAAGCAGAGCTGCTAGGCTTGCTATCTGGCTTCATGAAAGAGAAAAGGATTTAGTCGAAGAGGGCATTGATGTTCCATCAGATCTCCAATGTGGTGAAGTTTTCTTTTTATGTGCTCTACTATCTTCAGGTGAACTGTCAATTACCCCATTGCTACCCAATGAAGGTGTTGGAGAGGCAGAAGATAATAGACCTTCTAAACGTAAAAGTGATAGTGCCGAGCCTGATGGTGGATTACAAAAAAAATTTAGAAAAACATTTGCTGGGGACAGCGAGTTAACTTCTCGGAGAGAGAAAGGTTTTCCCAGCATAAAGTTATGCTTGCACCGCGAAACAATTTCGAGATCAATTGCTATCGACTCGTACAAAAAGGGGAACATGTATCCAGCCCCATTTCTTGGTGCTAAAGATCAAAGCAATATTTCGTCTGGTTTGGACGTTACCTCAAGTTTGTTGCCTTCTGACATTGCTGATCATGCAAGTGATATTCTTGATCCTGGGATGATAGATCATCCCAACCTCGAGCTGAGTGAATCTCCATGGGAAGCTATGACCGACTATGCTAAGCATCTACATTCTTCATGTTCTTATGAAGTGAATAGTTCGTTGCTTCAACCTGACTTGTTCAAAATACTCTATTCAGCCATTCAGAAGTCTGGCGACAATGGTTTAAGCATGAAAGAGATCCACAAAGTTCTAAATATTAAGGGTATGTAACTTTACTCTTGGAAGTGTGCAGAGATCCTTATTTTTTTTTACATTTACTCTTTATTGCATAATTTACATTAAATTAAAACCATCAGCAACCTCTACAGATGAGACAATATTGGAAGTTACAATTGAAGTGCTTGAAACTTTTGGGCGAGCGCTAAAGGTTTGCTTTTCTTGCCCATTCATTATCCTAAAAGATGTTACTTTTGAAGCTCCTTTCCACTGGTTTTGTGTCTCATTATTATCTTTGAGAGGAGGTTTGCTTTTCTTGCCCATTCATTATCCTAAAAGATGCTACTTTTGAAGCTCCTTTCCACGGGTTTTGTGTCTCATTATTATCTGAGAGTGGAAGAACATCATTGCGATTTTGACACCTTCTCGCGTTGCATCTTAAATTCAGGTCAATGCTTACAATTCAGTTCACGTGGTTGATTCTCTATACCGATCCAAATATTTCTTGACCAGTATAGATGATCGTGCTGCTCATCATCTCAAATTAGAAAGGAAAACCAACGACGAGCCTATGCCTCTTAATCTTGATAACCAAAGGGAGAATTTGACCGCCTCAGAGGATAAAATCAACACAAATGATAAGGAAGGACATAGAGTCACAATCTTAAATCGTCCCGAAGATGTCACCAATTCTCCTTCAGAAATATTAGCAGGGAATACGATTACAGGCCATCAACATTCTGAAGTTGCTTCACATAAAGTGAATACAGTAGTAAACCTTGAATGCCATCATACTGATTCAAATCAGATAAGTAGGCCCCTGTTGCCATGGATTAATGGAGATGGTACTGTAAATGAGCTTCTATACAAGGGGCTTCCTCGCCGTGTTCTTGGTATTGTCATGCTAAATCCGGGGATATTAGAAGTATGGTATCTTTTTCATTCAATCTTATATTCCACCTCATCTGTAGTTTGTTTTTACACCATGATATGAAGCACCTCTGATATTCTTGTATATTTTGAAAATTGTATTTCATTTTACGAAGTAGCACGTAAACTGCCAGTTCCCATTTCCCTAAAATTTCACAGTGAACATTTTTCCGGTTTCCAGTTTCCTTTTTGTAACCCCTGGTAAATCTTCTTCATGCTTCATAATCATCTGTTGCATTGCTAGCGAGTTCTTGACGTCTTATGATTTTTTTCCTTGTTCTCCAGAAAAGTAATTTGAGAAACTTTGTTTAATATTCTCTCTTTATCTACAGGATGAAATCATAAATCAGATGCAAGGTTTAAATCCTCAGGTATGCAACTTTCTTACTTCTCATGACGATAGCTCATTACATCGGAAAATAGATTTGAGACTAATATACTTTAATACTGCCTATTCTTTCTTGTTCTCTACATTAGTATCTATAAAATACAGTTTTTCATCAAGGCTTTCGGGGAATGACTAAATGTGCTGTAAATTTTACATCTGATTATTACCTCAAGATATTGATTTTACCAAACACCAATGTATTCTATTTTAATAGTAATCCAAAATTATCTAAGATCAAGACACTTTAGATTCCTAAACTCCCTTCATATAGAATGCAGCTTGCTCTAATTATTGCCGACTTCCTTAATTTGCTTCGCTCCTCCATAATTTGTTGCTAATTGCATACTTTGATGCCTTCCAGAGCTGCCGGCAGCTGTTACAGATGATGATTCTGGATAACCACATAACTACCCGCAAAATGCAGCAGATGACGTCAACTCGGCCTCCCTCCATTCTGGTCAATCTTCTTGGTGATAAATTCAAAAAACCTAAGTTGATATGTCGGGTCCATTTTTTTGCAAATCCCTCGAGCACAACCTTGTTATAGAGCGATCTTGGCGACTACTTCGCACAGCACTGAACGGGGATGGGGGTATCTTAGCCATGGATGGCTTCTTGTATAGTTAGAAAATGCCGAATCCTCTTCTTGTATATAATTAGAATCATACATGTAGAGTCCCTTGAATAATATTATGGGTTCAAAAAGTTGTTCTGGCCTTAGTTAGAATCTGTATTCTGTGATTCACTTTTGTGGAAGAAATGGTAATAGTAATATTTTACTGATAGGATACGATCCAACTACCAGGTCCAAGCATCAGGCCCAATAAAAGTGAGCCTGATATTAAGCTCGGCCTAGGTGAGTTTGGCCCCAAAAGACTCCTAAGTCAGTTACAACCCAAATCGCAAGTGGAGACGCAGAAGATTCGGACACATCTAAAAGAATCATATTTAGAGAAGATCTGGGATTAAGATCTTAGTTAGAGAAGATCTCGGACTTGAGATCTAGGTCAATATAATTGTGTATAAATAGAGGCTAGATTAGACGGAAAAGGGGATGTAAGCTCTTTGTAATCGCTTCTTATGCTCTCAATACACATACACTCTCTCTTGCCCTGTGGACGTAGATCTAATTCAAATATCGAACCACGTAAATTATTCGTGTTCATTGTGCATTTATTTTCCTAACGAAATTAAGATCGATCACCGCGTCGTCTGGGAAGCGAAATTCGTGTTTCGATCAACTTTGTTTGAGGAATCAATCACAACGATGAATACCAAGTCATACATCCGAGTTGCTTGGCAACAACAAAGACAACGGCGGCAGGCGCGCCGAGCTCGGCTTGGGAAGAACCCGATCAGAGAACCGACTCGGCGGCATGTCCGAGCCTCGACGAACAAGGCCATCCAATCCACATGAAGAAGAGGTATAGCGATGATGGAGGCCACAACAAAGAATCGAGAGGAACCTCCAGCTCCTCAGATCAACCTTGACGAGGCCGTTAAAGGATTCATTGAGAAAAATAAGGAAAGCTTCCTACAATACCTCAACCGAGAACAAGGTCGGCCACATCACGAGGATAGAACGCAAGCCTCTTGAAGCACGAGGCAAAGACAAATGAGGTGGATCCCACCTCTAGATGATAGGTGCTCGTACCTCACGCAGGTTGGGGTCCAAACCAACCGTCAAGAGACGAACAGCAGGACGGGGCGCCGCTATTCTGCGAGGTCGGTCCCGTCATCAAAATGAGTTCGATCGGCGAACTCCGCCTCGCCTCCCGGAGGCGGGTTCGGCGGCACGGAAGATAGTCACCCTTCTCAAACGAAATACTCGACACTCCGCTCCCGGACAATGCAGTACCGCATCGCCCTCACGACGGATCGAGGGATCCACAAAACTTCCTCTCACAATTCCAGTATAACATGATCAACCAACGCCTCAACACCATCCACATGTGTAAACTCTTCCCGGAGTTACTGATCGACAACGCCAGCCGGTGGTTCGACAGTTTACCTCCCGGGAGTATTGGATCGTACCGCGACCTGATGAAGGCCTTCCATCGAAGGTTCTTCCGTAGCCGAGTCCAAACGACATCGGCATATCTCCTCACCTTGAGGCAAGACCGGAACGAGTCCGTTAGCGACTTTCTGATCAAGTTCAATAAGGAGAGTCTGAAAGTCGAAGACGTGAACGATCTCCTCATCATCTCGGCCTTCCAAAAACGGCATCTTGTCGGGGGCGCTATACAAAGAGATCGTCAAGTACAAACCCCGTACTGCGATGGAACTGTGGCGCATAGCCGACCGGTTCGTCAAAGCGGATGAGGAAAGACGATGGTCGAGGAGACTGAAAAAATGGAGCCCTCTGACAAAGGGAGGAAAGACGATGGTCGAGGAGACCGAAACCAGGGCCGACGAAGTGCCTTGGAAAGAATACGTCGTCCGATAGAATCTAGGCTCGGGCCCCGTAACAACTCGGAGCGACCCCAATATGCTCCCTTGACGAAACCAAGAGCGAAGATCTCGAGCTCCACATGAATTTGTTCGAGAAGCCTCGACCCGATGACGGGCGCCAAAACGCCGATCGAGGATAACATCTGCTCCTTCTATGAGGATTATGGGCACGATCTTGAAGAATGCAGAGACCTCATGGTGACATCGACAATTTAGTGCAGACGGAGTCTAAAGAAGTACCAAGAGCATGGCCGCCGAGTGGTCGAGACGAAGCCCCCACCGAGGTCGAAAAAGAGGCAAGAGAAGAGGTGCTGTGCCCACACAAGAAGACATGACGCACGGATGAAGAAGAGATGACGAGCCCCAATACGACGGGATCATCTCCACCATCACGGGCTCACTCGCGGAGTTACAAAGTCCTCTTAAGTCGAGGCCCAAGTCCCCATACCAACAAACACAGAAACAAGAGGTTCAAAGGGACGAGGCAATCACCTTCTCCGGGGACGATCCGTCCGCCGTAGTGCCCGCCAGATGTTGGATTTGTATCTTGGCGCTTTGGTTGAGCTTGTATACAATGATTCTGCTACCACTATTACAATCTTCTATCTCGAATTGATTACTTGATTGCATATATCGTGTCCCCTTATCTCATATATAAGTTAGATCATACGATGTGTAGAAGATCACGAAGTCCGTATGATTGGTCAAGCTTAATGAGATATAAAAGAATCACTACCGAGACAACTTGAGGACGAGTTGTCGGTATAGCTGCTGGTATAGATAAGAAGTGACTTGACTTGGTTGCTTGTTTATCTTGCCGGTACGCCTCGACGTATTGATGGATCACGGTGAGATGAGTTCTTATCTCGACCGTCGTGATCTCGGTGACTTACGATGATCTAAACCTCGATAAGGTATTAGGTGAGTATGAGTTCGACCATCACTTTGACTTGTTATGGGTGATGGTTATATGTTCTAACCCAATATTCTCCGCGATCTTGGGTGGTGGCGGTGCTTGTATGTCATGCTAGTTATCAGATCGAGTCACCGTATCCGTTAAGGATGATGGCGTCCCTTAAGGAGCTCAAAGGTTTATTGTACTAAACCCCGCAGTTGAGTTAGCTCAGTACAATAATAAGGTTGAGTGGTACTACTTAAGGAATTAAAGATATTAATTATTTTAAGCGAATGTAATGCTCTAAATAATTAATGGACGTGCGATATCTTAAATACGGGGATTCGTAATGTCTAAGTGCAAGCCCGACTCACCTTCGGTAATAAAGGGGTAAGTCAGCATTTATTCTCTAGTGGCATGAATGAATATTTATAAATTAATTTATGTTCTGGGCTGAACATAAGATAATTAATTTATTTGAGGCCCATCTTTATTCCTTGCATTTGATTCCTGGGCTGGCCCATCCAGGCCCGTAGCTTGGAGAAATACACGCCTACTACCTCTCTAAGGATGAGGATTTTATTCTCTTTATCCTATAAGGATATTATTATATTTATGGGATATGCATGGATCCTTTCCTTGTGGGATTATGGTAGTGCATTATAAATATAAGGTAAGAGATAAAATCAAAGCTAATCCTCACTTTAACCTAGCATATTTTCGTGAATCTCTAAAGTCATTAGAGAGGAATTTTGAAAATCATAGAGAGGTTAGGGTGATTTTACGTAGCATTCTCCATAGATTATCCTCGCTCGATATTGGAGATTGGGCAACCGGGATACGATCCGGAAGATCAAAGCACGAGTTTCGATCCGTTCATCCCAGACAGATTCAAAGGTAAACACGAGAAACCCCTACGTGTTGCAATTAATTATATAGGTGCATGCTAGGAATATAATCAATGTATGGTGAATTAAACATCGAAGACGGATCATCGGGAGGGTTAAAATCGATTTCCCTACACAGACGCAATGGTCATCCGTGCGGGGTCGCTAATAAATTGGTAAAACAGCGTGTATATCGACGATGATGTCCGGTAAGCATCCTATTTAAGTAATGCTTGACAAGCTAGGAGTTGAGGAGGCGCGCCGCACCGCCTCGCTACCACCCGAAGCTTTGTGCGGGAGGAGACTCGCCCGAAGGAATAATCGAACTACCGTCACGGTGGGAAGAGCACCGCGAGCTCGACCAATGTGGTGCAGTTCTTCGTGGTAAAAGCTTACTCGCCGTATAACATCATACTGGGGCGAGACTGACTAAACGCAGTAAGGGCGGTATGCTTAACGTACCACCTGACATTCAAGATCCCCACAAGGGGGGGTAGCCGTGATCCGGGGAGATCAGAAACAAGCCAAAGAATGCATGCAAGTCACTCTAAGAGGCGCGGGGACGTCGGCCCAGCACCCACAAGCATAGCAGTTAAAGAAACCCGAGGAGTTGGAGCTGGGAAGGACATCGCCTGTCCCCGACAGCCCGGTAGAGGAGGTCGCATTGTATGAAGACGAGCCACTCAAGGTCGTCAAAATAGGTTCCACCGAGGAACCGCAATTAAAAGAACATATCATCCAACTCCTAAGGGAGTTCAGAGACGTGTTTGCTTGGTCACCCCTCGACATGACCGCGGTCTCACCAAATATTATCACTCACCGTCTCAACATCGACCCAGGTGTAAAATCAGTTCGGCAAAAGCAACGGATCTTTGCAGCTGAACAGAATCAGGTCATCCATGACGAGGTGAATCAATTATTAAAAGCTCGCATACTGTTCGAAGTCAAGTATCCGACCTAGATAGCCAATCCGGTGATGGTCAAGAAAGGAGGAGGGGGGTGGAGAATGTGTATCGACTACACCGATCTCAATAAGCATTGCCAAAGGATCATTACCCTTCCCAATATCGACAAAAAGTGGACTCTTTGGTCGGATCACGAAGTCTTGACTTTTGGATTTATCTGAGGATATCACCAAGTCTTGATGGACGACGAAGATCATCAAAATCGCTTCATTCTGCACTTGAGTCTTTGTATATAAGAAGATGCCATTCGGACTCAAGAATGCGGGCTACCTATCAAAGAATGGTGGACAAGATATTCAAGCCCTACATATGTCGAATGTGGAGGTATACGTAGATGACATCGTCGTCAAGAGTAAGGAGGAAGCCACGTCCGTTGCCGACCTCCGGATCGTCCTCGGCTTACTTGGAAGGTGAATGACGAGCCCAAGTTTTGTCTCTTTTTCTATGTCTTGTCTAGGTCTAGATCGAGTCTTTTGTGTCTTTCTTGTTGTGTTTGTGTGCGGGAGGACACATCTGTCTCTGAGGGCAAAGCGAGGCGAAATGGGCAATCTGGTGTAATGATGGGCAAGCGCAAGTGAAGAAGGAAGAAGAAGAGGCAGTGGGCAAGAAGGAAGAAGAGAGATCTTTGGGCAAGAGAAGATAGAGAGAGGTGATGGGCAAGATCGTGGGATCGGGATGAATCTCGCTAACCGGAAAGGATGCGCTCGGGCAAATCCCATAAAATCCGGAGGAGATCACCTCAAATCCGTCTGGGGCAAGGAAACAACGTTGATCAACAAGGAAACCCTAAGGGATTATCCAGCCCATGGGCCATAACCATCGCCCATCTCTCTAGGCCTATAAATATAGGATGAATACGCGACTTGTGCGTATCATAGATCATAAGTGCTCTCTCCAACTCTCACATCTTCTGAATATCATCATCATTCAGCATTACCACCACCACATACATTAAGTCCTTTCGGGGCAAACACTTTTATTATTATTTTGCGTATGTTTTGCGGCGGCACTTTGGGCTCGCCGTTTATTTCATTCAAGTAATAGTAAGTTGTTTCCGTTTTATGATGGTCTCAATTAACTGTTGCATGTTTATTTATTTTATGTCTAGCTAAGTCTTTATTCTGGTTTGGGCATGACTAAGTGAAGCATGATTAATATAACTCGAGAGGTCTAAGTAGAGCATTACGATCTGCATGCGTGTGTTCCCGAAGCACTAGGTCCTGAGCAATATATAACTTAATCAAACTCGGTGTGTTAGTTGCAAATTACATAGTGGGTAAGGGAGGGTTGCAAGTAATAATTGGATTAAGGTGTCGAGTGTCCCACACCCCAAATAGTACGACTGGTGTGGGCGAGTTGGAGTAGTCCTAGCATTGCCGTTGCAATCAGGGTCCATCTAGATCATAACATTGCATGTAGGCTTGCATGTACTGAGGTGTCCTCGTGCGTGGGCATTACGGGTTAGATAGTTTGCATAGGGTGTCCTTGCCTTCTTTACACGAAAGGATAGATTTGGAGGGGTGCGTCAGTGGGCGTGGCGCGACAACGGGTCACGACGTATGTCTCTTATAACCGGTTGATGCATGTCATGTAGTGAAAACCTTTGCACCTATGACCGAGTGTTAATCGTCTTCATGAAGTTGTTGCCCAAGCCAGACTCGTCTTATTATTTGATATTCTCTTTGAGTTTGTTTCAGGTTACTTTAGTCTACCTATAGTGATCAAGATAATTACACCACTCTAAATCCTTTTAAGTGACATCGTGACATCAGAGATTGCTACACCAACTCCTCGTGGGATCGACCCTATACTTATCGCGGCTACTGCGTGATGGGCAATAGGTTATAAATTTATTTTGAGCGCTAAACGACGCCATGTCAAAATTGGCGCCGTTCTTGGGAGTTGCGCATGCCGGTGGTAATCTCTATTTCTTGAGTTTATATTGCTTTCTTTATCAGATATGCTACGACCTAACCTTGCGGGAGAGAACGAAGAATTTTTGTGCGATCACGAGATCGAAAAGCACGCAAGGGAGGAGGAAGCGGCGATGCGGAGATAACGACAAGTCGCAAGGCGGCTAATCCAAGAGAACCCGGAGGCAATACGATGAGTGAACAACCGCAAGTAGAGCAAACATTGAAAATGGTGTTCCCAAACAACGAACACGAGGCCAACGGGCATCACTTTGCCCGCGATCAATGGCCACCGGGAGATGAAGCATTCCTTCGTCGGATCCTCCCCGATTCGATGACATGCCCGGGAAGATCCACAAAGACATTTACAAGACTTGAGATGGCGTGTGGGACTATCCGCCCAATGAAAACCTTGGAGAATATGTGAGATTAGTATCGTTCCCTTCTCTCGCATGATGGAGCAAGAGAACGGCTCACACTTTGCCTACGGGAAGTGTGACCATTTGGGCACAAGCGCACCGAAGTTCCTCGAGAAGTACTTTCCGCGCCCGCATTCGAACATGAGGAAAAGGATAGCGAGATCAAAATGGGCACGGAAACCTTTTATGATTCTTGGGAAGATTTAAACAATCGCAGCGAAATGCCCTCAACATCAAATTCCGACCATGATCTAATCGATATTTCATGGCGGGTTAAGGCATCTGAGAAAATTTGGGTAAATGCAGCTTGTGGATGATCAATAATGAATAAAGTTTCAAAGTGAGGCCTTTAGATTGTTGGGCGAGATGGCGAAGAAAACAGAGACGAAGGAGGAGGTTCAGCGCAAGCAGCCGCCGCTTCTTCAACCGTGGAGACCAAGTTGGATAAACTTTGCAACTGCTTCGACAAGTTCATAACCAACAGGGCTGGGCAAAAGAAAGCTAAAGTTTGCAAAATCTGCACGCCGCGACACATCACACGGATCGATGTCCCACAATGTTTAAAAAGAAGAAGTCAATGCGGTGGGTCAAAATGATAATGGGCAATCTGACGGAGGAGATATGATCCAAACTCTCAAACCTACAACCTGGGATGGAGGAACCACGGAAATTTTAGGTGGTCTAACAACCAAAGGGCGGGACAACAACAACAATACTGGGAATAATCGGTGACCAAGCGGTGGGCCATCGTTGGCGAACTTGTGCATACTATGGCACGAGAGAATGTGAAGGCTCAACAAGAGCGAGAAATTCAAGGTCGAGATAAGGGAGCCTCCAGAGCCTTGGGAACCAAGTTTCCCAATTGACGACCACCGTACGCGTCTTGAGAAGAAGCGAGGAATTTACCTCCTCAAGTAGAGGTAAACGAGCTAGCTATGTTGAGCTATGTAGTCCCGAGCGGGAAGAAACCGCGGAGAAAGTTTTCATGCCTAAAGACGATGCAATCATACCGAAGTGGAAGATCTCACGTAACACATTGATCGAGGCGAAGATGATCATAAGGAGCCACCCAAGGAAAAAACGGAAAAGAAGATGTGATCATTGAGCCGACCTCGTCAAACCTAATCCTAAGGTTTTACCTCCATTTCGAGTGCGATTGGCGAAGAACCGCAGAGAGGAAGAAATGAGTGAGATGTATCGCGTGTTTGAAGGTGGAAATTAATATACCGCTCATCATCGCTGCGGGCACGATGCGAAGTGGGCAAAGTTCATGAAAGAATTGTGCGAGAAAGGTGAAATCTGAAGATGATGCAAAATTCCAGTGGGAGAAAATGTATCCGCATGATCCTGCAGCTGAAATTGCCCGAAAGTGTGGGGATCGAGGATGTTTTTCATTCCCATGTAATAAGCAATCTGAGGATCGAAGGGCCATCTTTGGTTGGGGGCATCTATAAACGTCGTGCCCTTGTCAATGTTTAACGAATTAAAAGTGGGAACCACAAGCCAACACGGTGGTTATACAATTAGCGAGACAGTCCAGCGTCATCCGGAGGAATCATCGAAGACGTATTGGTCAAAGTGGAGGAACTCATATTTCCAGTGGACTTCTCGTTACGGATATGGGCACGATGGGTAACAAATCCTCGCTTATGTTATTGGGTCGACCATTCGTGAAGACGGCCGAACTAAGATTGATTGCGACACGAGCAAGTTATCCCGTGAATTCGACGGTGAGGCGGTGACCTTCAACATCTTCAAGGCCATGGAGCATCCGATTGATATTGAAGTCGTGGAATTCATCGATCACATTGAACTATGGTGGGAGACATCCCGCCCGAGATAGGTTTGCAAGACCCCGGATGCGACCATTCAAAGTGGACTTAAGGAGGAAGACACTCGAGGAGAAGCGACTTCACGGACAATGTCGGAGGCCTGCTTTTATTGCGGAGCGAGCAGAGGACTCAGTGGTCGATATACCGTAACATACCCAAGTGAAGGAAGAAGAAAAGCTCGTTCCATCCCTTATGAGAGCTCCCAAACTCGAGCTAAATACTCTTCCTCACCACTTGAGTATATATTTCTAGGGAAGGGCGACACTTTGCAGTGATCATCAATGCTAAACTCGGTCCGAATCGGGAGGAAGGCATGAAGAATGTAATTGGGCAATCTGAGGAAGCTATTGGATGGACATTGGCGACATCGAGGGCATCGGCCCATCCATATGCATTCACAATATTTTAATGGAAGAAGAAGCCAAACCGTGCAGCGATCAACAAAGGAAGTTGAACCCGGCTATGAAGGAGATCTTGAAGCTTCTCGACTTGGGCATCATATACCATGTCGACGGTAAATGGGTCGACCCGATTACGTCGTGCCCAAGAAGTCGAGCATTCAGTAGTGAAAAGCGAAAAGAAGAACCGATCCCAGCGAGACTCCAAACATGTTGGAGAATGTGTATTGACTATCGAAAGCTCAACACGGTAACCGAAAGATCACTTCCATTACCTTTCATTGAGGAGATCTTTGGAAGGTTAGGCTGAAACAAATTCTTTTATTTTTAGACGGATACTCGGGCTACATGCAGATCTGGGTTGCCCAGGTGATCGAGGATAAAACCACTTTCACATGCCCATTCGGGACATTTGCTCTGAAGAACGCCTTTCGACTTGTAATGCCCAGGACATTTCAATGATGTATGATGAGCATCTTCTCGGACTATTGGAGAAATGCATCGAGGTCTTTATGGACGACTTTACCGTCTACGGGGAATCGTTCAAAGAGTGCTTGACGAATTTGGAGGTAGTTCTACAGAGATGTGTCGAAAAGAATTTGATCCTTAATTATGAAATGTCATTTCATGGTACAAGAAGGGATTGTTCTTGGGCACGTGGTATCTGAAAGAGGGATAGAAGTAGATAGAGCTAAAGTAGAGATCATCGCCAAATTGCCCTATCCAGCTTCAGTGAAGCAAGTGCGAGGTTTCTGGGCACGTTGAATTCTGAGAAGATTTGTGAAGGACTTTGCGAAGATCGCCACCCGTGACACGACTACTCGAAATGATGTACCATGGGAATTGATGAAGAGTGTAAGATGGCTTTTGATACTCGAAGAATAACTTAATCTCGGACTAATCATCCAAATTTCGATTGGGGCATGCCGTTTGAAGTTATGTGCGATGCAAGCGGGTACGCTGTGGGAGCCGTCTTGGGACAACGAAGAGGAAAGAAAAGTCATGCTATATACTATGCCTCGAGAACTCTCAATGCCGCCCAATGCAACTACAACACAACCGAGAAAGAGCTCTTGGCGGTCGTCTTTGCCTTTGAAAAATTTCGATCATACCTAATCGGGGCCAAGACAATCGTCTACACCGATCACACTGCCCTGAGATACCGATGGCGAAGAATAGTCAAAGCCACGGTGATCGGATGGTTCTCGCTTCCAAGAGTTCGATGTAGAAATCGAAGACAAGAGTGGAGCACAAAACCTTGTGGCCGACCACTGAGTAGGATATTGAAGGGAAGAGACGGTGCCCATTGCGAGACCTTCCTGAAGAACATCATGCTTCATTCGAGGCGCGATGGAGTTCGAGCCATGGTATGCGAGACTTGGTGAATTACAAAACCATTTGAGAACTCCGCATTGGGCTCACTACGTATCAAAGAAACAAGATCGAGGCGGTGTCGCACCTACATATGGATGATCCTACTTATGGAGAAAGTGTGCCGACCAAGTCTTCTGACGTTGTGTGCCGAAAATGAGATTAAAGATATTACGAATCACGCCACTCCAAAGAATGTGGAGGTCACTTTGGGCACAAGAGAACGGCGAGGAAGGTGTTAGGCAGTGGATTCTCCCGGCCCACGATATTGAGGATGCTTATGAGCTACGTAAGCAATGTAAGGAGTGTCAACGGAAGGAAATATCACAAGGAGAAATGAGATGCCCATGATACCTATCCTCCCCGTCGAAATCTTTGATGTATGGGATGGACTTTATGGGACCATTACCAAGCTCTGAGGGCAACGCAGTACGTCCCGCTTGCGATGGACTATGTTTGAAATGGGTTGAGGCGAGGCGAGTGCCACCAATGACTCAAAGGTGGTTTCGACTTTTCCCAAAGCTAATATATTCAACAGGTTCGGTGTGCCCAAGCGATTATCAGCGATCGAGAACGATTTCTACAACACCACTATTGCGAAATTATTCGAAAAGTGCAGTGTAACCCATCGGTAACCACAGCCTACCATCCATGCAAGCCAATGGGCAAGCGGGTTGTCAACGTAATCATTAAGACCATATTGAGGAAGGTAGTGGGACCTACGGTGGGGCCGGAGCACTCGTCTTGACGACGCTATGGGCATACATAATCGCATCTGAAGACCCGTTTGGGCATGTCATCGTGCAATTGTGTTCGGCAAGATGTGTCACTTACCAGGTGGAACTAGAACCTGGCGTTTTGGGCGGTAAACAAGCTCAACTTCGATTGGGACCGTGATGGCCAAGCTAGAAAACTTGAACTTCAAGAGCTGAGGAGATAAAATTTGAGGCATATGACAATGCCGCTACGTACAAAGAAAGATTAAAGAAGGCATACGATCGTCTTATCAAAGCCAATGCATTCGAGCGGCGATTGGTACTTTTATACCGGTCTCGATTTAAATTAATGTCGGGCAAATTAACAAGAAAGTGGTGCGGACCATAAGAAGTCAAAATTCAATTTCCGAATGGGTAGCCGGGTCATAGACACGAAGACAAGGAAGACCTTCAAGGTCGATGGACGTCGTCGAAGGCTTACTATGGGCATCACGAGATAGATCGAGGAGCGCATCAGTGCAAGCCCCAACGGGAAGGATAATGAAGAGGTGCAGGTCGAGCCACAGCGAAACCAAAGCGCCGACCGGGAAGCAACCCGGTATTTTATTTGCTTTCTTTGTTGTTTTCTTTTTGTTTTGTTGGCTTTACTGCGTTTTGCGTGTGGTGTTGTGTTGGTAAATCTCAGAGCAGTTGTGATCATGATCGAAGAGGCGAAGTTGAGAGAATAATACTTTCTCGTGGGCGAGAGGGTAAGTTTTGGAACAAGTTGCGGGCGGTTGTCGGAAGAAAGGACGTGCGTCCCTATGTCAGCCACTCCATCATTAACCCCCCCACGCGTCGCCTCAACTCTGTAACCCATCTCTCTCTCTGACCGACCCTTAAAGAAAAACCCTCTTGCTTTTCAAAATGAGCACCAGTAAAACCCGAGCAAAACACCACAAAATTCTCGATTCCCATCCGAGCCAAAGAAACCACGAAGCTCGAAACGAAGATGGGGACCCTCCGAAACTCCCCGCCATTCCCGAGATGCCCAGAGCCCTCTCCAAAACTACGAAGATTTGGAGAAGATAATCGAGAGAGGCGGTGCACGCACAACGGAAATACGGGAAGAACCACCGAGAGAGGTGGCGCCAAAGCCCAAGAAGAAGAAGGCCAAAGCGATTAAGGAGAAGGCCACCCCAGCGACGGAAAGAGAGGAGACTTCCGCGGAGATAGAGGAATCCACCTCGGACGAAGCTGACGAACAGGAACCCTCCGGAGATAAAGATAAAGATGAGGAAGAAGAGACCCCGAGAAGGATTCCGAGGCACCACCACCTCTCGAAAAGGAAGCCTCGTCGGAAGTTTCGGTACCATCGCGAAGAGAACCAGCAGATGAGCTCGCCAAGATGATGACACCTCCTCCGCAGGGAAAAAGTGCCACGACCATGGAGAGGCCACCCCAGTTCATCTCTTGGATCACTGTGAGGGGCATCGTGAAGCCCAAGACGCTTCATATGGAGGTGTTGGACAGCCTCGGGGTGAAAAATGAAGTGAAGAAGTACTGCGAGGATTGGATGGGGGCGTTTTGGAATGGCGGGCGACTTTACATCACAGGCAAGGGAGTTCATTCAAACTCTCGAGTAAAAACCACAGCAGGTGAAGTGACCACAGTTGCATAAAATTCGGTGATGGGCGGTGAGCTTCTCGTTCTCCTGAGCGACTTCAATTGCGTCTTGGGCATGACGAAGTTTTGAGGCGAAGACCACGTAGTCTGAGGCCTTCACTTTCATACTCGAGCACACCGGGGGGAGGAATGGAATAAAAATGGGCGACGATTGGTGCAGGCACTACATTCAAGTCGATACGTAAAGGGCGATGAATCGAAGAACAACGCTGCGGATGTGCCATCGCCTCTTGTCTACGGTTTTTCGGCAAGGTGGACAAAAGAACTTTCGCCTCCCAATGAGTTGTTCATTTGTGGTGCATGGAGCATGACCACATGGTGAATTTTGCCGCGTTCGCAATGCCCACTTCAAGGACATCCCGACTCGTCCCAGTAGAGAATCTCTCTTGCCACTTAGTGACCGTCTTGACCACAAAGTCAAGGTCTTGGGCCGGCAAATACCGACCGGAGGCGAGCCCGAGCTGTATATTGATATGGCTATCTTTGGGCGAATGAATGACATCTACTATGACTGGGACGGGCGGACCGGTCTTCACGAGCCGCCCGATGACCGGACACCGCCGCCTCTCGGTCGATCAGAAGAGATTCGAGATAGCCGGAGGAGGATGATGACATTAAAGCCCGTCGAGCAGGATGGAGGAACAACGATCATGCGACCCACGATGCCACAACGCCTTACTTTACCCACGGATTCGGTATCCAACTTCCCCTCGACATTTTTGTCCTCACTTTTGTTTTTGTTTTGTTTTTGTTTTGTTTTTGTTTTGTTTTTGTTGTTGTTGGTAGTCAACCCCTTCCTCACCTACTTTGTTCAAGGCAAAGTGTGTGAGTGGAGGGTTGCGTCTGCTTGCTTTGTCGAGTTAAGAGAGTTGGTCCCTCGACCCACTTTGCCCAAGCAAAGTGTGAGTGGGGGCCCGCCACCTTGCTCGTGTCGTTTCGTTGTTTTGTGTTTGTGTTCCTCCTTGTTTACCCACTTTGCTCAACGCAAAGTGTGTGAGTGAGTGGGAGGTTCTCGTTTGTGTGTCGGTTGGCATATTTAAATTGGTGGGATTGATTGGCTGTATTTTTCTTGTTGTGAATAATCTTAGTGGTTTTAGGAATTCGCTTTGAGCATGACCGTATGTAAATAAGGATGATTTAATTGAATTTGAGCACACATGGTGAGTTTTGAGCTTAAACTGTTGTATCTTGATTAACACAGTTTCATTTCTTGTGTGATAATTGACATCTTCACTAGGCTTTTGCGTAACTTGCGTGCCTCTTATGTCGATGCCTTATTGATTTAGCTAAAACATTTAGATGACTTATGCATTTTTCTTTCAAACAACCCTTAATCGAGCCAAAATGTCCTACCTATTGTTAATCCCTCGTTCATTATTGAGCTTAATAATTTCTTTCACTTACTTAAATTAGCCTCGGAAAAAGAAGCTGCCGGTCGATTGGACTTAGGAGCTAATAGAAGAAAGACGAACAAAAGGGAAAAACGGTAGCCTCGTGATGGGCGAAACAAAGGGTTACCCAAATTTCAAAGGAATGGGCAAAATGCCCATTATAAAGAAAGGTACCAGGCGAAAGAAAAATGAAGGACTTAAAATAAAGAATATATATTGATGAAGTCCTAAAATGTTTGTCTTTGAGGCTGTAAGAAGAGCGCGAAAGAAATCCATGGAGGTCGAAACAACTTCCTCAATCATAAGTCTATGATGACCCAACCTCGTTCAAAAATCTCCCACCTATGTCTTAAGCCCATTCTGACCAAATAAAAGACATAAGGATGAATGTTTAAAACTTTGTCTAAGCGGTGGAGATGGTAGAGGCACATAAGCTATGGCATAGTCGAAATGACGGTTGTCCTGAGTGTATACACTAGCCTAAACACAAGAGTGCAGAGTGTTGGTGAGGAAAATGTCCAATATGCTCAAATTTGTATTTTGACTTGTTTGATGGTCGTTGCTTGAATTGAGTTCTCTTGAATCACTGGCTTGTTCCAATGAGCTTATATTGGTCGAGATAACCTGCTGTTGGAGATGTGCTAACCTTTTGTGCTTTTTCTTTATGTCTTTTCTTTCTTACATGTCTTGGGCAAATGCAGCGTGCATGCTTGAGGACAAGCATGTTTAAAGTGTGCGTGTGACGAGCCCAAGTTTTGTGCTCTTTTACGTGTCTTGTCTGAGGTCTAGATCGAGTCTTTTGTGTCTTTCTTGTTGTGTTTTGTGTGCGGGAGGACACACTGCTGCGCAGGGGCAAGGCGGGACGAAATGGGCAATCTGGTGTAATGATGGCAAGCGCAAGTGAAGAAGGAAGAAGAAGAGAGACGCTGGGCAAGAAGGAAGAAGAAGAGAGATGCTGGGCAAGAGAAGGCAGAGAGAGAGGTGATGGGCAAGATACGCAGGATCAGGATGAATCTCGTTAATCCGGAAAGGATCTTGCTCGGGCCAAATCCCATAAAATCCGGAGGAGATCACCTCAAATCCGTCTGGGGCAAGGAAACAACGCTGATCAACAAGGAAACCCTAAGGGATTATCCAGCCCATGGGCCATAACCATCGCCGATCTCTCTAGGCCTATAAATATAGGATGAATACTCGACTTGTGCGTGATCATAGATCATAAGTGCTCTCCGACTCGCACGTCTTCTCGAATATCATCATCATTCAAGATTACCACCACCACATACATTAAGTCCTTCGGGCAAACACTTTTATTATTATTTTATGATGTTTTATGGGCACTTTGGGCTCGCCATTTATTTCATTCAAGTAATAGTAAGTTGTTTCCGTTTTATGATGGTCTCAATTAACTGTTGCATGTTTGTTTATTTTATGTCTAGCTAAGTCTTTATTCTGGTTTGGGCATGACTAAGTGAAACATGATTAATATAACTCGAGAGGTCTAAGTAGGGCATTACGATTTGCATGCGTGTGTTCCCGAAGCACTAGGTCCTGAGCAATATATAACTTAACCAAACTCGATGTGTTAGTTGCAAATAACATAGTGGGTAAGGAGGTTGCAAGTAATAATTGGATTAAGGTTTCGGTGTCCGTACCCCAAATAAGATGATCGGTGTGGGCGAGTTGGAGTAGTCCTAGCATTGCCTTTGCAATCTGGGTCCATCTAGATCATAACTCACTGCTGTAGGCTTGCATGTCTTGAGGTGTCCTCGTGCGAGGGCATTACGGGTTATATAGTTTGCATAGGGTGTCCCTTGCCTTCTTTACACAGAAAGGATAGATTTGGAGGGGTGCGTCGTGGGCGTGACGCGTGATAACGGGGTCACGACGTATGTCTCTTATAACCGGTTGATGCATGTCATGTAGTGAAACCCTTTGGACCTATGACCGAGTGTTAATCGTCTTCACGAAGTTGTTGCCCAAGCCAGACTCGTCTTATTATTTGATATTCTCTTTGAGTTTGTTTCAGGTTACTTTAGTCTACCTATAGTGATCAAGATAATTACACCACTCTAAATCCTTTTAAGTGACATCGTGACATCGAGATTGCTACACCAACTCTCGTGGATCGACCCTATACTTATCGGCCGGCTACGCCGTGATGGGCAATAGGTTATAAATTTATTTTGAGCGTTAAGCGACAGCTGTCGGTGAACCTAAAGCTAAACCCCAGTGTACATTCACAGTCCGGTCTGAAAATTTTTTGGGGTGATGGGTTTCACAAGAAGGGTTAAAAGCCAACCCCTCCAAGGTTCAAACCATTTTGGAGATGAAAGTGCCAAAGACCATCCATGACGTACATAGATTGACGGGCTGCATAGCCGCACTGAGCCGCTTTCTTTCAAAAGTCATGCGGATAAGCCCTCACTTTTTAAAATACTCAAAAGGCTTCGAGTTCTCCGGGATGATAAGCACAAGTCGACCTTCAAGATCTCAAGAACTACCTCGCCAAACTCCCACTTTATCCGTCCCGAAAGAAGGAGGTCCTTTCCTATACCGCCATCTCGGACGAAACCATAAGTGCGTTTTGACGAGAGGAGGACGACGACTCACGCTTTATTTCATCACCGAGCACTAAAAGGGCCAGAAACGAGGTATCAGCCTTTGGAGAAGCTCGCATTGGCTTTAGTAAATGCTGCAAGGAGACTACGCCCGTACTTTCATGCACATCCCATACAAGTTCTCACCGACCATCCACTTCGGCAAGTGTTGACGAAGCCAGCAGCCTCGGGGAGAATCGCGAAGTGGGCAATTGAATTAGCGAACATGCTATATCATTTGCCTCGCTGCCACCGCGGTCGCCTTAGAAGATTTCCTTGTAGAGGCTAACTTCGCCAGAGCAACCAAAACCCACCGAGTTTACCCCGGACACCGCCGAAGCCGAACTCATCAAAGAAGTACCCGAGAGTTGCTGGCAAATCTATGTGGATGGAGCTTTGGGGAAAACGGGTAATGGGGTGTATCCCGCCTCGGGACCAGAGGACAAGAGATCACCTACTCACTTTGGTTCACATTCAAGAATCGAACAACAAAGTGGAATACGAGGCATTAATTGCAGGACTTCGCCTAGCTCAAAGTCTTCAGATACGAGCCGTGCAAGTTCATAGTGACTCTCAAGTCGTAATAAGCCACATGTTGGGAAAGTACGAGGCAAAAGACAATAGGATGAAGAAATACCTTGAAAATGCCAAAAGCATACAACAAACTTTCTCACACTTCAAGGTGGTTCGCATCCCAAGGGAGCAAAATAGCCGAGCTGACATCTTGAGCAAA
Source organism: Salvia rosmarinus (assembly GCA_036937905.1). Lineage (NCBI taxonomy): Eukaryota > Viridiplantae > Streptophyta > Magnoliopsida > Lamiales > Lamiaceae > Salvia > Salvia rosmarinus. The sequence goes on from CM072819.1 coordinate 103,430,391, forward strand.
TTGGCCTCGTCATCAACAAGCCCGCCCGTAGAAGAAGTCCAAAACAGAAGCATAGACGATACTGATACTGGAGCCGAGGTCAACATAGTCTCTGACGACGAACCCAATTGGATGACTCTCATTCAAGAATACCTGGAAAAGGGCGAACTACCCCACGACAGGCTCGAGGCTAGGAAAATCTTGAGCAAATCTCTGCGATATACACTTGAGCAGGGAATTCTCTATAGAAAATCATACCTCCAGCCTCTCCTAAGGTGCCTGGGTCCGAACCGAGCTGACTACGTACTACGAGAAGTACATGAAGGATCGTGTGGAAGTCACATCGGACCCCGCGTCCTATCGAAGAAAGTCATGCGATGGGGATACTATTGGCGAACAATGTTCCAAGACTCAATCGACCTCGTGAAGAAGTGTCCGGTGCGAATCCATGGAAACGCGTCGAGGCTACCTCAAACCAACCTCGCCAACATGCAAAGCCCTCGGCCATTTATGTAATGGGGATTGATATTGTAGGTCCTTCGCAAAGCTCCGTGGCGGTTCAATTCGATTGTCGAATCGACTACTTCACAAAGTGGGTGGAAGCCGAACCATTAGTAAAATCACAAGCAAAACGCCTCAACTTCATCCGAAAAAAATTGTGTGTCGCTTCGGCATCCCTCATATCCTCATTTCGGACAACGGGATATAGTTCACGGATAAGGTATTCAACGAGTGGTGTCAAGAGCTTCAGATCCAACAAAAATTCACCTCGGTGGCCCATCCTCAAGCAAATGGTCAAACCGAAGTCACCAACAGGATAATTGTAAAAGGACTCAAAACTCGCCTCGACCGAGTCAAGGGCGATTGGGTAGAAAATTTACCGCAGGTCTTATGGTCATACCGTACAACACCTCGGACATCGAACGGAGAAACACCCTACAGTTTGGTGTATGGAACCGAAGCAGTAATCCCTACAGAGATCGGAATGCCGAGCCCCAGCACTATCCACTTCTCAGCTGAAGCAAACGGGGAGAATCTACGAACTGACCTAGATCTGCTTGAAGAAAAGAGAGAGCTCGCCTACATTAGAGAAGCTCGGTACAAGCAACAAGTAGCTCGGTATTACAACCAGCGTGTCAAATATCGAAAATTCCAAGTAGGCGACCTCATACTTCGGAACAACGAAGTCAGTAAAGCCGCAAAGCTCGGTAAGCTGGAAGCCACATGGTAAGGGTCATACCGTGTTGAAGAAGTCCTCGAAAAAGGCTCATATAAGCTCGCCCACATATCCGATGAGCAAATACCCAACACGTGGCACATCATTCATCTCAAGAGATATTTTGCATAAGTGTCAAGGGTTGAGTCTGCACGGTCTTGTCTTTTTCTGTTTTTACGTCGTTTTTTTTAGTCTGTGCGGTGGCGTCTTTGTCTTTTTACGTCGTATTAATAAAATTTTTATTACATATTTCATTTGTCACTTATGTGTACTATCTCTTCCACATGATACAAATATACCCTCTTCAGAGGACGAACTCTACCCTCTTCGGAGGACGAACTATACCTTCTTCGGAAGACGAAATAACCTCTTCGGAGGACGAACTAAACGCGCGTGAGGGGACCACCCCTAGCGATAAAACTTGCCAAATAAGGAACATATACATTCGTTTATTTCGAGGAAGAGGGGACCACCCCTAACAATATTTCTTGCCAAAAAGGAACCTATACCTTCGTTTATTTCGAGAAAGAGGGAACCACCCCTAGCAATATTCCTTGCCAAAAAAGGAACCTATACCTTCGTTTATTTCGAGGAAGAAGGGACCACCCCCAGTAATATTTCTTGCCAAAAAAGGAACCCATACCTTCGTTTATTTCAAGGATGAATTACCTTCGTTTAATACGAGGACGAAATATATACAGCGTTTTCAACACAAGGCAAAGAAAAATAAAATCCATTCTTATTTTCGAAGTGTACAAAGCATACATTACGAGGACGATGAAGGTCCAGGAGGCTGGGAGAAGCTAAACCAATCCCTAGCGAAATCAGGGTTCAACAGCTCATCTATGCTAACCCTATCCCTACCTCGGCCTCGGCCTCGATCGATGCCAGAAGTTCGACCAGCCCTTTGCCTCGTCGAACGACCTCGGCCTCTCGATGAAACACGACCTCGACTTCTTGATGGGCGACGTCGATCTTGCATAAAGAACTCAAGAGAAGTGTCGGCGACACTCCACGTCGTCGGAAGATAAGAACGAGCCTCGGCAGAAGGAGGAGCCTCGGCAGATGAAGAAGCCTCGGTCATCGAACGAAGCACCTGCTCTAGGAGAGGATGACGAGTCGCTACGGTCTTGTACAAGCCACCTATCTTCTTAAGGTCGGCATATTGCTCCTGAAATTGCCAGGAGTTCGCCGTACTCTTGTCTATACCTCGAGGCAATGCTCTGAGCTCGAAACTTTAGCCTCGGCATCGGAGATAGTCATTCCACCACCTCGGCGGATAACCGCCTCGTACTCAGCATGTTCTTCGACGACCGACTTGGCCTTACCCTCCGCGATCTCGAGCTTCTCCTCCAACTCCAAGAATCGAGCTTGAAGCTCGTCAAACTTCTCTTGCGAAGTCTTGAACTTGACGTCGACCTCCTCCTGCACATGGCCAAGTTTACCCTCCAGGTGCAGGATCTCGACCTCTTTAGATTCGAGAGCCCGAGTCAACGTTTTGATTTGATCCAACCATGGGGATACGTAAAAAAATTCAGGAGAAGACTGGAAACAGGAAAAAAAAAAAAAAAATTTCTAAGAACTGGGAAATTTTATTGAAGCCACCAAGGCGGAAATGTCGATGTACATATACATTTACAAAAAAAAAAAAGAGGATCAACTGACCCCTCCAGCAACCCCTTGGTCTGGCTCAACGGCCTCGGCCTTCCCCCGGGCTCCGAAACCCTCAGCCTCTTCGCCGACTCCAGCCGACGCCGCCTTTGCTTCCTCCGTGACCTCGGCCGCCTTCGCTGTCCTCGGCTTCTTACCCATATCAGCTATTAAGGCTTCAAGAATGGCATCCCGGTCCACCGAGCAAGCCCGAACCAAATCGGGGGTCAGCAACGTTTTGGAGGAGGTCACGCTCTTCAGCATGGGCATGCTCTCCAAGCCGGCAGCAAGGACCTCGGCATAGGATCGCAGCAACGCCTCGTTCTCCGTCACCTCATACCCGTACTTGGATTTATCCAACTGCGGGTAATCCTCGACGACTTCATCGAGCGTGGTCGCTACCACATGCTTGTTGAGGATCTCGCCAGTTCGTCGGTCGCCGAGAATCTCCCGACAAGAAACAGCCTCACCGCTGGGCACGGAGAAGCTCTCCAGAGCCCACCGCCTCGCCTTCCGACGCCGGCCGCCTCGCCTCGGCCTTGAGACCGCCTCGGCTTGCATCACCCTGGTCGCCTCGATCTCGGCCTTCAACGCCTCCACCTCGGCCACCTTCGCCTCGGCTGCCTTCGTAGCCCTCGCCGCCGCCAGAGCCTCGGCTTCCCTCATCGCCGCATCCCGAACTTTAACCTCGGCCTCGGCCACGTCTTGGAAAAGAAGGGTGTTCTTCTCCTCCAACTCCCGGGAATACTGAGCCACCTGACCGAACTGGTCCAGAGCGTCATTCAAAAAGTCCACCACTTGGGCGGACATCGCAGACACCCTGTTGAGCTCGGCCTTCACGTGCTCGGTCCCCTGCGCGTACAAATCAATGTCAACTAACACATCGATACATTGCCTAGAAACGTGCAAACAAGGAAGTGCTTTACCTCGGGAAAGGATCGACGCGCGACCTGACTGCCGACGATTGTGCAATCATCATCGTCGGCGGGAGAAGCCACACGCTTTCCCTTTTTGGGGCGTGGGGCGACCAAAGGAGACGGGGCGGGCACAGGCGAAGGCGACCTCCCTCCAACCTCAGCCCTCTCGGAAGAGGCCTCGGCAACATTCTTCAAGGCCAAGGTGGGAGTTTTGGGATCAGAATCCGACCTCTTCCTCTTCTTGTCCTTGACGAAGTTCACTACGAAGGAAAATAAACTTGTCAGCACAAAGGAGAAGCTGATAATAAAGCGACGAAGTGAAAGAAAGGGAGGCTCACCCTTCACCGGCTCCACCGAAGTGGTAGGATCATAAGGGCTCACCCCATGATGACTCGACCTCGGTGAACACTTCGTCAACAAGACCGACCTTGTCCAACGTCTCTCTAGCCACCGAAGCTTTCATCGGTGGCCACATCCGCTAACTTCTCCGGTTCCAGGGAACTCATGGACTCATCGAACCGAGCGGAAAAGAACTTCTTCGGGTTCGAGATTTTCGACTTCGTCTTTACTTTGAAGCCACGACGGGGTGATACATAATACCACCCCAAGCTAGATTTTAGCATGAAAAACCTCAGGACAAGCCCAAGGGTAAAAGGAAAATTATGCCGATGGGCATAGGCACCAAGGCCCGTTAACTGCCGAAAGGAATTTGGCGTTAACTGGGCAAGAGGAATGCCGAACATTTGTTGTAATTCGGTATACACAGAAGGAAAGGGGAGACGAAGACCACACCAAAGGCTATCCTCGTAAACCATGACAAAACCCTCCAGAGGAGCACTAGCCCTATCACCCAGTCGGGGAGCAATATATTCAAAGGATTTTGGGATAGAAAAATTAGAAGCAAGCTCTAATCTTGCGGGGGCTTCTAAAATCGAAGGGATTGAAGAAACCCTACCAAAATCCATTAAAGGCGGGAAACAAACTCTACGCACAAAAGGTGGGAGGGTATCAAAGGTATAAACTTCTACATCCACCGAATAATTCGGTGGCGACACAGATACAACGCGACCTTCCTGGCCATGAGACCCATCGGACGAGGAAGAAGAAGAAGATGCCATGAAAACTTACTGGTTTTAGAAGAAGATGATGGCACAGACGCGGCGACAAGGACAATGGCGATAGCAAAGCTTTTTTCTTCAAGAATGCAAAAAAGGAGAATTTGAAAATGGAAATGGATAAACTGATACGAGAAATTGCGTATCATGGAAGTTATCCTCCAATATGCACTTTATCGGGAATCCAACCGCTGTCCGCATTAAATGCGCATTAAATGCACGACAGATCCCGTATTCGACATCGACAGGACACCCCGTGTTCGACCTCGTCACGACGCTACACATTCAACCATAACGTCGTACATAACGCCTTGGCAAGGTGAAGCCAAGCAACATAAGACTTCGGCATGACGCCTCGGCAAGGTGAAGCCAAGCAACATAAGACTTCGGCATGACGCCTCGGCAAGGTGAAGCCAAGCGACGCATGACTTCGGCACAACGCCTCGGCAAGGTGAAGTCAAGCGACGTATGACTTAGGCACAACGCCTCGACAAGGTGAAGCCAAGCGACGTACGACTTCGGCATAACACCTCGGAAAAGCGAAGCCAAGCGATGTGCAACTTCGAGAGAAGACCACTACAAGATTGATCGCGCTCCACTTCGTCACACACGAAACACTGGCGAATCACGACCCTAAACCCATCATGACCTCGCTCGCGTCTTTTTGGGGGATATGATGGGACACGCCCAACTCTGGCCAAGATCGCGCCCAATAAAGTGGCCCGATATTAAGCTCGACCCAGGTGAGTTTGGCCCAAAAGACTCATAAGTCGATTCTAACCCAAATCGCAGTGGAGACCTTGAAGATTGAGACACATCTAAAGAATCCTATTTAGAGAAGATCCGGATTAAGATCCTAGTTAGAGAAGATCTCGACTTGAGATCAGGTCGATATAATTGTGTATAAATAGAGGCTAGATTAGGCGGAAGGGATGTACACTTTTTGTAATCGCTTCACGCCTCATACACATATACTCTCTCGCCTCAGGGACGTAGATCTAATTCAAAGATCGAACCACGAAATCCTTCGTGTTCATTGTGCGTTTATTTCCTAACGAAATTAAGATCGATCATCCACTATGGTTATGCCAATAAATTTTCACTTATTGATGGTTTTCTCTGAAAGATTTACTAAGTTCTCTATTAGTTGTTGCCAACTCAATATATCTCTATTTTGCTAATGTCATTTTTCCTTTTCCATTTGTAATTCCCTATTCTTCATTTTAAAATTCATAAAATTAAAAATTATACTTTCCCGCAAAATCAACAAGAAAAAAGTTAAAAATTATAACAATTTTTGTTGATGAAATATTTTATGATTAGACCAAGATATATACGTCTCTTAAATATTTTAATTCTTGGTACACCTTTTATAACTCCGGTCCACATTATTTTATGATGAAACATGTTATCTTTTATTCATTTTCAACTCAGATAAAGAAGAATTATAATTTTAGAAAATTAACAAAATTAATAATGTACAACCATATATATATTTTAATCCTATACACACGAACCCGTTACAAAAGAGACTGAAACTCTTTTAACACCCGTCTCTGTTTCTTTTTCTTCGTTTGATCGAATTCAACAAAGCGAAGAAAAATCATTCAACAAAAAAAAAACATGGATTAAATTCCAATTTGTTGAGATTAATCCGGCAAAGGGAGAAATAATCAAGTCGAGGAATTCTTCGCGAAGATGGCGGAAAATTTGCCGTCATCGTCTTCCCCACCGAAACCCTTACCAGTGCAGCAGAGCCCCGTTATGATTGAACCATCTAATTTGCAGCAATTACAGCCGCTGCAATCCCCATCTGCGTCGGTCGACCATCAGCAGCAGCAGCAATTGGTACAGCAACAACAGCAGCAGCAGCAGCCGCAGATGGTGCAAGCTCAGCAGCAGATGGTACAACCCCAGCAGCAACAATTGCAGCAGCTACAGCAGCAGATAATGCAGCAACAGGGCGGCAACAACAACGTCAATGGTGGTAGTGGCGGTAATAATTTGATAGGAGTTTCGAATTTTCAGGGTATGCAAAGGAACCCTTCGATATCTAGACTAAATCAGATGCAGCAGAGTAGTAGTATTAATAGTCAATTAGGAATGATGAGACAGCAGCAGAATTCGTCGTCAATTTATTGTCAGATGAATTTTGGTGGAATGAGCGTAACACAGCAACAACAACAACAACAACAACCACATAGCAGTAGTGTTAGTATTAATGGAGGTAATAGCAGCCAGCAGCAGCAACAGCAGATAGGGCAACAAAGCCAATTGCAGCAACAAATCGGGCAGCAAAGTCAATTGCAGCAACAAATCGGGCAGCAAAGTCAGTTGCAGCAACAAATCGGGCAGCAAAGTCAATTACAGCAGCAAATCGGGCAGCAGAGTCAATTGCAACAGCAAATGGGGCAGAATCAATTGCAGCAGCAGCAGCAGCAGATAGGGCAGCAAAATCAGTTACAACAGCAGCTGGGGCAGCAAAACCAGTTGCAGCAGCAGATGGGACAGCAAAATCAGTTGCAGCAGCAGATGGGACAGCAAAATCAGTTGCAGCAGCAACAGCAGAATCAGCTGCAGCAGCAGCAGATCGGTCAGCAAAATCAACTGCAGCAGCAAATCGGGCAGCAGAATCAGTTGCAGCAGCAACTGGGGCAGAGCTCGTTGCAGCAGCAGCAAATTGGGCAGAGCCAATTGCAGCAGTCGCAAATGGGGCAGATGGCTAGTGGGAATCTGTCGAGGTCTGCTCTGATGGGGCAGACTGGGCATTTGCCGATGTTATCTGGTCAAGCAGCACAGTTTAATTTGCAAAATCAGTTTTTGAATTCGGTATGGAGTAAGATAAATAGTGATTTATGATTTTCTGGAAAGAATGATCTCTGTGTGTATATGTTGTGATCTTTTGACTTCAGTGTGAAGGCTTTTATGATTGCATGATTTATGGTTTTACTTGTTCAAAAGGTGATCTTTGCATGTAGCTCTCTCCATTCCTTTTGACCATGATATGGGAGCTCCTAATTTGTGTGACAATGGTTTTCCTTGGGAATTTGATCTATCCATGAACATTGATCTCTTGATATATGAATGATTGCTCATACTATTTTTTCTTTGTGCTTTTGAGCTTTTTTCTTTTGAAAAGAAATGGAATTGTTGATTTATATTTATTGTAAAAGTTTTTACTGGTATTTTAATATTAATTTTATATTTGCCTATGTACGTTTTAGGCATCTTCTAGTTGTAGTGTTTCAAACTTTTCCTTTAAATGGCTGAGATTGGTCCATGGTCACTAACTATGTTTGATTGGTATTGGAATCGGTATCATTCCTAATTGGATCTTCCCGTTTGCAGTAATCTAAGAGCTGATTTATTGTTAACTTAGAGATTTTACCCATTTGAGTACTTTTTCTAATTTTCTTTTATGGGATTTTATGATGAGTTTTTGAGCAACCTAATTGGATCTTCCTGTTTGCTGTTATCTAAGAGCTGATTTATTGTTAACTTAGAGATTTTACCTATTTGGGTTCTCTTTCTAATTTTCTTTTATGGGATTTTATGATGACTTTTTGAGTAACCTGGTATTTTGAGTGCAGCCACGTCAGAAGGCGGGGTTCATGCAAGGGTCTCAGTTCCATCAGGGTAATACTCCTGGGCAGTCCCTGCCAGGAATGCAAGCAATGGGAATGATGGGATCAATCAATTTGGCTTCTCAACTCAAAGCAAATGGCACACTTGCTTACACCCAGCAAAGAATGATTCCGGGCCAACTGAGGCAGCAGCTTTCACAGCAAACTGCACTTACTACTGGCCAGGTATAAGTTTCTAGTTCATATTATCTATCTTCGAGGTTTATTTATTATTGAGTTGGAATGAAGCAGGAAGGATTGCCATTCTTGGCAATGCACCAGCTATTTGGTTAATGTGTGTGTCTGTCTTGTGTGTGAGCGTTTGATCGACTATTGAGGAAAATCAATTATGTAGCCTTGACCGACTTGAAAATCTTACTGGTTGTATAGACTATGATGAGTGCTTTTATGAAATTTTCTGTTGTCAACCCTTAACGCTTCCTTAAGAGTGAATAATGTGTCAGTATAGTTGATGCTGTGGTTGGATTAATATACTTGATAGCCGTTACTTGATTGTAATTGGAAATTTTGATCTACAAACTTGGCATATAATTAAAAGGTTTAGTTTCAAAGCGTGCCTGAATATGATATATTTTGGTTAATTCCAATTTCTTCTATTAATATTGTTTTGTTATGTACACTTTATATATACTTTGGCATGTAGCTAGTACTTTAAGGCATTTTTAACATGTATCAGGTATGTCTCCATCTGACTACCAATTATTAATTATACAAATCCCGAGTGGTAAATATTTATCGCCTATTGCATTTAAAGATTTCCTTTATTTCGTGCTTGACTGTGTTTGGCCAGCTCACTCCTTTTGCGAAGCACGCATTCACCTCTAGTCCAAAAGTGTCGTTAAACAACTTCATTTCAAAGTTAAATACCTCAAAGTATGACATTATTTCTGCTTGTTGCCAGTGAAGTAGATCTATTGAAACAAAGCTGATTTTTGTGGCTGAAATTTTGTGATTCTGGAAACTTGTTTTCATAGACACTGCACAAGAGAGGGGAAAGGATAGAAGATTAGGTGTGAATATTTTACTCATAGATTTGAATTACATTTTGAGATGAGAAAGGGGAAGGCTTCTTCATTTTACATAAATTTCTTTTGTTTCTGTTGTGTAATCCGGGTCTTATTATGACCTCAATTCCAGTATTATTGAACTTAAGTAGTTAAGTGGATATGTTTTACTACTCTCTTGTAAACAAATGCTCAAGATTTATTTTAGTTTGTTTGTTTGACTAAATGAATACATCATGATATAAAAATACTTGCCTCCCACTGCAAATATGAAGATTAACTATAGACGAGCATAATTAGATAAATTTTGTAAATCTATTATTAAATGTGTCATAAGAAGTTGCTCAAAGATTAAGAATGTTTGGATAACTTCAGGCAGGTTTCTACTTCAATTTCTTCTCCCAATATATGCCCTAACTTGTTCATCCTCTCTGATATATGTTTTTCCTAATACATCAGATTTTCTATACTCTCACATTTAATTCTTCTCCATAAATCTTCTTTTATGACACATAATACATTTCAAAGAGTTTTTCAGGGTTAGGTGTATAAGTCATGAAAAAAGTATTAATGTCAAAGGAAAAATGGTTCTACATTCCCGATTCTATAAATGAGCCCCTGGTAATTAATGAAATATTCTCTAAATAAGTGTTGCTATGCAGCCTACTTTCTTTTCATGAACCTTTTCTGCGGAATTTAAGGGTTTGCCTTTCATTGATGATGTCAATCTGTTGAAATTAGCAAATTACATTTTGGGTTTCGCTTGCTCTTTTTTATGCTGCTCTACTTTTCCATGTGGGTGGAATTTAATGTTGGGATTTATGTGAAATTGCAGGGACAGAATATTACAAGGACGTCTTTTATGAACGCTCAAATTGCTGGGCTGGCTCAGAATGGACAACCAGGTATGATGCAGAATGCTATATCTCAACAGCAGTGGTTAAAGCAAATGCCAGCAATATCCTCCCCCAATACTTCTTCATATCGTCTTCAACAACAGCGGCAACAACTGCTCATGCAGCAACAACTAGCTACCTCGCACTTGCATCAAAACTCAGTGGGCCTTAATCCACAGCAGTTGTCTCAAATAGTACAGCAGCAAACACAGATGGGCCAGTCACAGATGCATCAGCAGAAACAACAGCAGACACAACAGCAGCAGCAATCGCCAATGCAGCAGCAGCAGCAGCCTCCACAACAGCAACTTTTCCATCAGCAGCAGTCACCTAGAATTGTCGGACCTGGAGGCCAGAAATCTCTAAGTTTGACTGGATCACAGCCAGATGCCACTGGATCAGGAGCAACTACACCAGGTGGAAGTTCAAGCCAAGGCACAGAAGCCAGCAATCAACTTCTTGGGAAGAGAAAGATACAAGATCTAGTGTCACAGGTTTGTGAGTTTTCTTTTTTAATACTCCTTTTGTCCCTCACAAATTAATGAATTATGTTTAATCTGGTCACAAGAATCAATTTGGTGTTACTATATTATACGGATAGTTTGGAAGTTCTCCAATCTATTTGCTAGTGAACCAGGATTAGTTTAGGGCAGGATTTACACAGTTTATCTGTTTATTTTTTCTATTTTTTTTAATGGATACGGGTAACTAATATGAGGATTAATTAATACTTTTGTGTGTTACAGTTGGATTTAAATGGAAAATTGGATCCTCAAGTCGAAGAGCTGCTGTTAGAGATTGCTGACAACTTTATTGATTCGGTGAGACTCACCAACACCTGCAACGCGTATAATAGTGGTTTTTGTCTGTTCTATTTGCTGTTATGCTTCGTCTTTGTATTTCTTAATCTTTGATGATGTCACATTTGCTTTAATTGTGTGCTTACTAGAGCGATTATTAGAGTTGTATTATTCACTTGGTTCTTTTGGTACTCTTTCCAACTTGATTGTATTTTTGCATTAGTACAGTTACCTCAAAACTTCTTGAATCTTGCTTGCATATCTCATGTAAATCTAAGCCACTAATACCATGTATAGGCAGAGTTTATTTGCAGTTTTCAGCTCTGTATCTCGCTATTCCTTTAAGTAATAAATTTGAACAAAAATCCATTTGGTGGATATGATGAGTTATTCTATTTCGGGTAATATGATAAAACAGAGGCTGCTATTGAGGATGTACAACATTATCTTCTTTTAAGCTAATTATTATGCCAGTTGCTGATTCTCTTCAAATTTCAAATATATATCCGATTATTGATTTTATTTTAGCAATACGTGATGGATGATATCTTTGCTTGAACAGTAACTGTGGACTCTCCTTTTTGAGGTATAATACGTCTTGTACAATGCAGGTTACTACATTTGCATGCACCCTGGCAAAGCATCGCAAATCTTCGACTTTGGAGGCTAAGGATGTCTTGCTGCATTTAGGTTGGTGCTGCATGCAGTGGCCTATTCTGCTACATATTATTCACTCCCCTATCATAAGATTCATAACATTTCAGTTCACAGCTCATCTCTAGTCACTTCCGAATTTGTTCACTGTGTAGATTATATGTCATATACTGTTACTTCTCTTCTTTTCAAACAGCCGCTAAGAATTTTTTCCAATTTTAAAACTGACTATTCTAGGTTTCACTTTTACATTATTCCTTCATACAATCAAAAGGTTTGATGGAAGGTCTATCAGCCAAGAATGACTACATTTTTCTTATTTTTGGTGTACATTATGCTGACTAAATGAATTATTTTGCAGAGAAAAACTGGAAACTGAACATTCCTGGGTATTCAAGTGAGGAGAAGAAACACAGTACTGACAATGTAAGACTGATTCTGCCTTTATTGTCTATTTTGTATGCAGTGTTAGTTATTTGTAAATTTGTAAATTTGTAAATCAAGATATAAAATCTTTTTTTACTCTGACTCCTTCAAATCCATTAAGAACTGTGTGGTTATAAGCACTGGATATGTTAATTTAGTAGTTGTTTAATATTTACATGAACAATTTGAGAAATTAGAACTTTGTCACATGACTCACATCCACAAATAACAAATTGAAAAAGTTGCACAAGCTTGGCCTTTGGAATGTCTCTTCATTACAGTCCTCAAATGCTTGAATTTATGCCATAACGGAAATAGCAATAATTTATTAGTTATACACAGATAGATTTTCCAGTTATTTGAATGAACTGTGCTCTTAAAAAAGAAATATTCTTCTATACTGAAACCGACTTAAAATGACATGCAGCCACCTGGTGATACCCACAAAAAGCGCTTAGATGTGGTAAGAGTTCTCTCTCTCTCTCTTTTGGCCTACTTTCTCCCCTTTCCTCTCTCAATGAGTCATGCTGACATGAATTTATGCTCAGATACGTAGCTTGATGGAGCCTGGACAATCTGAGACAAATAATGCTGCTAAGCCGATGGTCAGGCAGGGATCAAGCAGTCAAGTTGGTCAAAGCCATATGATAAGACCTTCTCCAAGTTCAGAGCAGTTAGTTTCACAATCTGCTGTGCCCCAGATGCTGCAGCAGAATACCAGATTCTGAGGGTATTCCATCCAGAGTATATAGATGCATGATGTTCTCTTCTCATTGATAAGTATCATTGTTTTATATTTTGTAACAAGTTGAATTCAAAACTGCTATCTGTGATCCTATATATTATTTTGATTTATTCTATAGCTCTTTTATATTTCTCAGCCGCTCTCTCTCTCTCTCTCTCTCTCTTCTCTTCACTCTCTCCCCTTCCAACATGTCAAGCTCTGTTCACATAAGAGAAGAGGGACATGTTCCTTTCTTTAATTTTTTTTGACCTAATATCTCTTATCAATGATAGGATTGTTGCGCTGCTCTTTCTCGCTGCTTCACCAGTGCTTTTGCAACTCATGACTCGTAAGTTTTTTCTTTGCAAGAGTGCTTAATTGCTGTGTCCGCTTTGAAAATCTTCATCATAAATGAGATAATGTTCGTAAAGAAAAGCTGTATGTATTACGATAGACCTAGCAAAAAGATTGCGGCATCAGGAAAGACCTAAATTCCCAACAGATGGAGACAGTATATATTTTGTTCATGTGCTATTTCTAACAAAATATAACTAGAATTCAAGTTAATCAATTTGCAAACTTCACTTCTCCTCATTCTGAGATGCCAAATATTATGATAGTTTTCATAGTATAGGTTAACCAAGCTATCTTTTGCAAACGGGTGAATTTGCTGGTACCTCGAATTATTATTGTAGCAAGTGATATAGCAGAATCTCATTTTCATGTGAAACCTTTGAAAACTATCTGATTTTATGGCACAAAACTAGCTAGGGACTTGGTTTCGTCGATTGGTTGCGAATCTTGTTCTGTCCACGTTGGATTTTCTTCGTTTTTAAACCTAATGACATCCCTCTGTAGTAGTCCTCTGCCTTGATATTGTTGATTCATACTTCCTCTTATTTCCTATAGTAATATGTCAATATCTTACTACATTTTCTTGTTGCAGCGGTGGGTTTGCCTGGTGCTGTTTCAGTGACGTGCATAACCAAATCAATTGATAGCTTCTTGGAAGATATATATATATTCTACTAATTTAAAGCAATTACCATCTTTTCGGAGTGAAATAAATGGTGAATTTTGCCATAATTTAAGTTTGCTTTGGACACACTCTTAGTGAATTGTGTGATTGCAGCAGGATTGTATTATTCCTATAGTGTCTTTGTACATATCTTTCAATAGTAATATCTGATTGATTGAAGTTGTGATAGTTCAGTAAATGGAATGTTCAGGGCTTTTTTCTGATAATCTTCTTGTGTTTCAGTAAAGTTAGTCTAAATCGTTACGAACTTCCTTTTTGAATAAGTGGCTAGGTTGGAGATAAAAACATGGATCTTGAGAGAGTTAGTCCAAAAATGAAAAATGAATATTTTTTATGGATGGATGAAATCAAAAATGAAAATTGAATATTTTTTATGGACAGATGAAAATGAAATTAAATGAACGTATATCGTGGACGAATGATGTATATTTTTTATAATGTTTTATTTTACTTTTGAGTTTTCAATGCAATACTCATGGACAATAAAAGTAAAAAAACACACTTTTTTTGTATGCAAATTTTGATGTCTGATACTTATCATCTTATAACTAGAGTTGTCTAAACGGTATTTGATTTTCGGTTAGAACTGAATCGGAATCTAGCGGTTTTGGTTAACCAAAAATCAAAAATTCGGTCCCGGTTCGGTGTTCGATTCTAGAGTTGATTTTTTTTTGTTTATCGGTTAACCAATTGGTTTGGAACCAAAAATCCATTTTTATTTTTAATTATTATACAATTAATTTAAAATTCTAAAGTCTCAACTTTTAATTATTATTTTATTTATTTTTAGATAACTTTCACTTTTCAACTATTATTTTAATTATTTTCAATTATTATTTTAATTATTTTAATAAATTTCAGTGTTTTAAAAATTATTATGTAATTATTTTAATTATTAATTACTCCATCCGTCCACCATATTTATTCATTTAATTTCATTTAGGTACGTTTATAAAATTTGTTCACTTTCCTGTTATAGATATGGACTTCACTCAAAAGTCAATATTTTTAACACATGTATTTACAAAAGAACACTCATAGCCCACATTTTCTATTTACATAACATATATTATTATGTGAGTCTCATTCTCCACTCACTTTACACTCATTGCATTTATTAGAACCCGTGGCGGCAAAAGCTAAGACTATATATCATGGACAGAGAAAGTATTATTTTTCGGTTAACCGAAAATCGAATCGTAATAATCGATTGGTTTTCGATTAATTGAAATCCGTTCGGTTTCGGTTCTACTTTTTTGTATAAATTCGATTCGATTAACCAATTGTACTATTTTCACCCTTGCTTATAACATATAAGATCGTAAGTATATGGTTGCCTAAATGATGTTTGGTTCTCGATTAGAGCCGAACCGAATCAGATAACAAGTCGATTTTGATTAATCAAAATCAAAAGTTTGATTACCGGTTTCGTGTTCAATTCTAGAGTCCATAGTTTTTCGATTATCAGTTTACCCGAAATTGATTGGTTTCGAACTAAAAAATTGTATTTTTTTAATTTATTATTTAAATTATTAATTAAAAAAATTAAAAATCTTAGACTATTCTATTGATTTTGAATTTTCACTTGACCTCGCTTCTCATCCTCTCTTCCACCGCCGATCTCCATGCTCGCACCTCTCTCTCTCCTCTCCGCCTCGATGGTCGCCCCAACCCTCTGCAGCTCGCCAACGCTTGCTCCGTCATCCCCTACCCCATCTCGCAAGCCGCAAACCCCTAGTCGGCCAACCTACAGCCCCATGCTGCAACTCCTCCAGCCCGCGATGCTTCCCAACCATAGATGAGTAGGCCTTTATACGAACTGAGCCGAGACGAACACTACTATGCTCGAGTTCAACTCGTTTAAATTTTATTCGGCTCGAGTTCAATTTGAGCTTTAAATTGTGTTGGAATTTATTGGCCCAACAAGAATTGTTGCCAGGCCCATTCCTTTGGCAGCCCACTTGCTTGTGTTTGGGCTCTATCTATTTAAGATAAGAGTTGCAGAATGAGGGTTTAGAGATTTTAGAGAGGTTGCGACGGGGAGTTTAGGGTGAGTTTGAAAGAGTGTAGGAGGAGCTATGGAGAGCGCCGCCAGCAAAGGCACTGCGTGTGGGTGGCTACACCTCTTCTTCATGAGACTCTAGTTCGTAGGTTGTGTGAGATGCTTCGTGCCATCTCCTCTTCATGTGAGCTCTCTTGTGGTCTTTGGTGGTCGTTTTAGTGTGGAGTTACCGAATGGGTCATTGGTCGGCAAGTGCTCGAATGTGGTGCACGGTCGTTCGATCAAGAGGAGCCTCCATCGGTGTGTGGGTGAGCCGAGTCCTCTCTCTCTCTCTCTTTCTCTTCTCTCGCTTGTCTTGTGCGGGTGGAACGGACAATACATCGCTGTCGGAACGACACGTTGTTGTTGTCAAGCTCGCTGCGTGGACATGGGATGCATGGTGTCGGCCGTTGTCCGTGCATCGCTGCCATGGAGATGTACAGAGAGGCAACATGCAATGTAATACATCAACAGAAGGAAGCTGCAGCTGCTGTTCCAGAGGCTACAGACGGGGGTGGAGCTGCACGCGGCTGCAACAAGGCCATTTTCGAGGCGGGGCAGTGGCTGTTGCGTTCAGAGGCAAAACCCAAAGACGACGAGTGAGGAAAATTCACAACAGTGGTATCAGAGTGCATGATTATCCTTGTCGCTAGTTGGTAAAACGGGTATTCGATCCGAGAATCCCGCTCTGGTAAATTGGCTTGAACATCTCTCGTTATTAAATTGTGTATTTAATTTCGTATAGAATTGCCAAATTGGTGCAGCTATGATTGGGTCTTTGTGTTGCTAGTTCTAGGTAGCTATGTGATTAATTGAGATATTATGTATGAATTTGTTTCTCGTATATCTCATGCCTATGAACTTGCTTGTTTGTTGTTGCTTTGTGACTATGTGTAAGATCTAAGTGATCCATCTTTGTTTGTTTTTTTCGAGCATCCTTAGTGATTTGCTCTAAGGTGGAGCTATGTGGTTGAGCTTTAAGTTTTGGATGCATGAGCTTAGGAATTTGTTTCCTTGTGTGTCTCTGTCGTTGCTCACTTTGAGGTGGAGCTTTTTCCCTTTCTTTATGCTCGTGATTTGTTCTTTGTGATATAATACCTTTGTGGTACTTTCTTTGTGGCTTAGTCGTTTGGTGGCTTTGTGCCAACTTCGTGGCTTTGTGACTTTGTGATATGCTTTGTGGTTTACTATCTGAGTGATGGTTATCTTCTTTGTGATTCACAATCTGTGTGATCTATGCTAGCTTAGTGATAGCAATCTCTGTGGTTTACCGTCTGTGTGATGGTTGTGACGATCTTTGTGATCTTCTAGCTTTGTGATGTTCTTCGTGTGCTTCTAATTGTGTATTAGTTGCCTTCGTGCTTTGTGTAGCTTTGTGGGTGTTTTTCCCGTGTGTCTTTTACGGTATGAACACGGTTAGTTTACCCTGGTTGATCTTTGTGATCATGTATGGACTGTGTGTCTATACGCCTTGTTCCTCGCTCTGTCGTGTGATTTTGCGGGGACACTCGGCAATGACGAGTCTCCTCGACATTGATAGTGCACCACGCTTGGGCCAGGTGGAGATTGTTGAATTTATCGCCCAACAAGAATTGTTGCCGTGCCCATTCCTTCGGCAGCCCACTTGCTTGTGTTTGGGCTCTATCTATTTAAGATAAGAGTTGCAGAATGAGGGTTTAGAGATTTTAGAGAGGCTGCGACGGGGGGAGTTTAGGGTGAGTTTGAAAGAGTGTAGGAGGGAGCTATGGAGAGGCGCTGTAGCAGTGTCGCTGTGTGCGGTGGCTGCACTCCTCTTCTTCGTGAGACTCTAGTTCGTAGGTTGTGTGAGATGCTTCGTGCCATCTCCTCTTCATGTGAGCTCTCTTGTGGTCTTCGGTGGCTGTTCTTAGTGTGGAGTTACCGGAATGGGTCGTTGGTCGGCAAGTGCTTGAATGTGGTGCACGGTCGTTCCGATCAAGATGAGCCTCCACTGGTGTGTGGGCTGAGCCGAGTCCTCTTCTCTCCCTCTGTCCCCTTTCTCTTTCTCTGTTTGTCTTGTGCAGGTGGAACGGACAATACACTGTTGTCGGGAACGACACAGTGTTGTTATCAAGCTGCTGCGTGGACATGGGATGCGCGGTGTCGGCTGCTGTCCGTGCACTGCTGCCATGGAGATGTACGGAGGCAGGGCAACAAGCAAGGCATCAACGAAGGAAGCTGCAGCTGCTGTTCCGAGGCTACAGACGGGGTGGAGCTGCACGCTGCAACAAGGCCATTTTCGGGCGGGCAAGGGTTGTTGCTCTTGAGGCAAAACCCAAAGACGACGAGTGAGGAAAATTCACAACAAATTGAGCTCGAGGTCGCTTTATTGTAAAATTTTGAGCTCATGAGCAATTCAAATTCAGTTTGATAACTACTCGTTTATGAGACATATTCAAACTTGAGCTCGAACTCTGCTCATGTTCGACTTTGCTCGTTTTCGAGCTCGAGCTCGAGCTCGAATTATTAAATTTATAATTTATTATTAGAACTATAGTTATATTATTATTAAATTTTTTATTAATTATCGATAAAAATATAATTTATAATTTATTATTACTTTTAATTATTTAAATATAAGAATAATTTATTATTTCACATGTTCGTGAATTTGTTCGCTAACTGGCTCATTGCAAAATGAACGAATTTCGAACAAGCTTTTTTCAAGTCGAGCTCCGAATAACTCACGAGCGGCTTTGTTTGTTTACAACCCTATAGATGAGTGGCAAATAAACCATTTTTTTTTTCAATTTTTGGTTAACTGAGAATAAAAATGTAATAACCGATGGTTTTTGATTAACCGAAAACCTTTTAGGTTCGATTTTGGAACAATGTCCCAACCCTAAGTAAGTGATAGGATACGGCCCAACTCTCAGGCCCAAGCATCAGGCCCAATATAAATAAGCCTGACATGAAGCTCGGCCCAAACGAGTCCGGCCCAAGAAGGCTCTTAAACCAGTGGGAACGCAGAAGATTCGGTCATATCTAAGAGAATCCTAATTAGAGAAGAGATGTGATTCAAATCCTATCTTAGAATAGATCTCGGATTCGAGATCTAGGTTATTATAATTGTGTATAAATAGAGGCTAGATTAAACGGAAAAGGATCATCTACACTTCTTGTAATCACTCCTCATATTATCAATACACGAATACTCTCTCCCCGTGGACGTAGATCTTATTCATAGATCGAACCACGTAAATCCTTGGTGTTCTTGCGTATTTAATTCCCTTACGAAATTAAGATCGATCAGTAAGTATATGCGTTTGTGATTTCAGACATCAAATTGAAACATAAAATATAGTAAAATTGTTTAAAGGTAGGTTATATTTACACTATTTAATAGAAAAATGAAGTTCACCTAATGTTCGTATTTCCTTAGTGATGGGAGAAACCGAATTCTGATTTTCTTTCCTTACAAAAGGAAAGTTGTATTCTCTCTCTCAAAAAAAAGGAAAGTTGGTGAATAAATAAATAAAGAAGAAATAGTTGACTACTCGATATATTATAGAAATTAGACTCGTGGTTTATGTTGGAAACTTAGCAATAGCGGTCTCTCGTCAAACCGGAGAAAACTTGAGCAAATGCACCGTATGGTTAAACTAGATTAAATGTCCGAAGCAATACATTTTGAAGTTTATTTCATAAACGGGTTATGGCTTCGGAGACTCGTAAAGGTTGTCTTTGTTACAATTATATATTAGATAGCAGTTTACATTTTCTGTTTTCTGTTGCATTGCATGCAAGTTTACGTACGTAGCACTGTTACAATTAGTTGTTAGACGGTTAACAAGTTTGTTAGGTTGTTAGAGTTAGTTAAACGAATAGTTAGTAAGTTAAAATCAACGTCTATGTATTCTATAAATGTAAAAACAAATCTATGGAAATATACATTTTTCTTCTTCATTTTATCTTCTCTTCTTTGTTTAGCTCATATTCAAACATGGTATCTGACGCAGCACAAGCGTAAGGAACCGAAGGAATGGGAAGAGTTTGTGATTTCAATCAAGAATAAAAGTCTGACCCCTCAAGTTCAGCAAGATAGCCCCTTTTATACAAGGGTTATTACTACAATAATAAAAGCCAAACTATGAAACGTAAAATATGTAAAATGGAACTACTTTGAGGTCTCATCTCCATCATTCCCTCCGTCGTCGGAACGGTTCGCCCTCGAATCGCCTACGGTCTCATCTCCAAATGTAGTATCAGCATGAAAAGAAACCAAGTGCTTGACGTTAAAAACGTCGAATGTGCGCAGGTGGGGAGGAAGACGAAGGCGATAGGCGTTTGGATTGATCTTCTCCAGAATTTCGACTGGACCGATTTTGCGAGACGCCAATTTGTTGTACTCGTGTGCAGGAAACCGGTCCTTAGTAAGAACAGCCCAAACATAGTCACCAACCTCAAACTCCACGTGGCGACACTTAGTGTCTGCATGAGCTTTGTAGCGGGCATTACTTGCTTCCAAATGGGCATGCATAGCAGCATGAACTTGTTGTAAATTGTCCATAAAATCAACTGCTCGGCCTTCCAAACGGGCTCGGGATGGGATGGTGAGTAAGTCCACCGAGCCACGGGGAACAAAACCATAAACAACATGAAAAGGGCAGTAACCGGTACTGCGGTTGAGAGCCGAATTATGAGCAAACTCTGCTTGGCTAAGCTTAATATCCCACGACTTGATGTGATCACCTACCAAACACCGAAGCAAATTACCCAGAGAACGATTAACCACTTCAGTTTGGCTATCCGTTTGGGGATGGTATGCACTGCTGAAGTTAAGTTCCGTATTAGCAAGACGCCACAAGCTTCGCCAAAAGTGACTCAAAAACCGAGTGTCGCGGTCAGACATGATAGAAGCCGGCAAACCATGTAAGCGGTATACCTCACGAAAGTAAAGTTGGGCAACATGCAAAGCATCAGAGGAACGTTTGCACGGAATGAAGTGCACCATCTTAGAGAACCTATCCACAACCACAAAGATAGAATCGAATCCACGTTGAGTGCGAGGAAGACCAAGTACAAAGTCCATACTGATGCCGAGCCAAGGGGCATTGGGTATAGGTAAAGGTTGATAAAGACCAGCATTGGTAGCAGTGCCCTTGGAGACTTGGCAAACCTGACAACGACCAACAAAACGAGCCACATCACGTCGAAGAGATGGCCAATAAAATTGCCGTTGGACAAGGTCGTACGTGCGATCACGACCCACATGGCCTACACCATGTAGCTCAGAAATCAATTTGGTTCGCAAGCTGCATGCAGGTACACACAAACGAACTCCATAAAAGAGAAACCCATCAGATAGGGTAAACTTAGTTGATACCCCAGACATAGCGTGAGATAAGACTTTAGCAAAGAACGGGTCACTAGAGTAGAGTTCTGCAAAACTATCAAACCCCGGAATAGAAACACGCATATCAATCAAGAGAGAATGGCGTCGGCTCAAAGCATCGGCTACTCGGTTGGTGAGACCAGACTTGTGGCGAATTACGAAAGTGAATTGTTGGAGATAAGCTGCCCAAGATGCATGACGAGCTGATACATTGTCTTGATTCGCGAGATACTTCAACGAATCATGATCAGTGAACAAGATGAATTCACGTTGAAAGAGGTAATGGCGCCAATGGCGCATAGCACGAATCACAGCATTACGCCAACTTCTCGCTAAAGTAAGCCACCGGGCGCCCATCTTGGCTTAATACAGCCCCAATAACGACCTTAGAAGCGTCACAGTGAAGCTCAAAAGGTTGCATGAAATCCGGCAAAATAAGGATAGGTGCGGTGGTTAACTTTTGCTTAATAAGCTGAAATGCAGCCTCTGCCTCGGGTGTCCAAACAAACGTCGTGCCCCGCATGCAATCTGTGATAGGTGCCATAAGTGAACTGAAGTGAGGTATGAAGCGGCGATAGAAGGAGGCCAAACCATGAAAGCTTCGAGCAACAGGCATAGTCGTGGGCACAGGCCAACTTTGAATAACACTGATTTTACTTTCATCCACACTAATGCCAGCAGCAGAAATTTGATAGCCCAGAAATAAGACCGTATTAGTGAAGAAAACACACTTGCGTGGAGCAGCAAAGAACTTCTCGGCCCTGAGTATGAGTAAAACTTAGCGCAGATGGTCCAGGTGAGCTGCTGCTGATTTGCTATAAATGAGAATATCGTCGAAATAAACGACGACACACTTGCCGATTAAGGGTCGGAGACTTGATTCATGACACGCATGAAAGTACTAGGTGCATTGGAGAGGCCAAACGGCATAACCAGCCATTCAAAAAGTCCCTCGCGCATTTTAAATGCCGTTTTCCACTCGTCACCCGGGCGTATCCGAATTTGATGATATCCACTACGCAAATCTAACTTAGAAAAGATAGAGGAGCCACTTAGCTGGTCGAGGAGGTCGTCCAACCGTGGAATAGGGAAGCTGTAACGGACCGTGATCTTGTTGATAGCACGGCTGTCGACATACATACGCCACGTACCATCTTTTTTTGGAGTGAGTAGGGCGGGGACTGCGCAAGGGCTCAAACTCTCACGAACCAGCCCCTGTTGCAGGAGTGCTTCCACTTGACGCCGGAGCTCAGCATGCTCAGTGGGACTCATACGGTAGTGAGGGTGATGGGGTAATGATGCTCCAGGTACAAGATCGATTTGATGTTGGACGTCACGCAGAGGGGGCAAACCCGCAGGCAAATCAACTGGAAATATATCAGAGAATTCCTGTAACAAAGGTTCAACCACAGAAGGCACAATAGAGCCGTCAACCACATCATGAGCAAATAAAAGGAACCCCGGAGAACCAGATGAAAGTTCATTCTGAAAAGCGGCTCTAGACAAGAACAAGACCGAAGGGTCAACAGGAGATGAAGACATAGAGTGGACAGATGAATGCAAAACAATCTTCAAGCCATCAGAAAGAAAGCTGTACGTATTCAAATAGCCATCATGCACAACACGCCGATCATATTTCCATGGCATTCCTAACAACAGATTACACGCGTCCATGGGTACCACATCACACCAAGCGGAATCAGTGTATTTCCCCCCAATCAAAAAGTGCACCAAAACACGCGTAGTAACTCGTACCAAATTATCACGATTGAGCCAAGCAAGATTGTAGGGGTGAGGGTGCGCAGTAGTAGAAAGCGCTAACTTAGAAACTGTATCATCAGATATAACATTCTCACAAGATCCAGAATCAATGATAAACTTACACACCTTGCCATTAATCGTGCAAGTGGATTGAAACAGGCAATGACGTTGATTGCTCTCACCATTCGCCTTAGGTGTCAAGCAGGCTCGACGCAACACCAATAATGGGCCATCATCTCCATGTAAGTGAGTTTCTGGGAAGGGTTCATGAGGCTCCTCATCAAACACCGGAGGGCTGTCATAGAGGTTGTCACCGGGGTCATCGGCTAATAGATTTTTGCCACCACGAGAATGAGGACACGCGAACATGCGATGGCCAGGTTCGCCGCAATTGAAGCATCGCCCAGCCACAGGAACACGAGCACCACTGCCAGAAGGACCTGGAACACGTGACTGAGAAGAGATGGGGGGGCCACCGGTGCGCGCACGTGAGTCATTCCCAGCATCGAGTGGTGGAGTAGGAGCAGGACGACGATCATTAGAACTCGTATTAAATCCCAAAGGTTGACGACGGTTGAATTGAGTTTCCAAGGTAATGGCATGTTGGTGGGCTTCGAGACAGTAGCGGGGCAAAATAAATTGAGCATATCCTGGAACGGGAGACGAAGACCCCGATGTAACGGGAAACCAGCTGATTAGGTGTTTCGTGGTTGTCAATGCGTGTCAGAATTTGATAAAATTCTGTAGAATAAGCATCAACAGTACGTGTGCCTTGGCGGAGATTCTGAAATTTTTGGTAAAGAATTCGATCATAATTATATGGCAAGAATTCACGATCTAAATGCTTGCGAAACTTATCCCATCGAGTTATGTTGGATTTGCGTTGGTGAAGACGAGTGGTCTTGAGATGGTACCACCAAGATGATGCCCGACCACGTAAACGGGTCGCAACGAGGGCGACGCGACGATCATCGGGGATAGCTTTGAAGTCCAACAGCTCCTCGACAGCGTGGATCCAGTCCAAAAGGCATCGAGATTGGCGCCACCCTCAAATTCTGGAATATCTAAACGGAATCCGGATTCCCATTGATTGTCCCCTTGCGGACGCCGACCACGCTGGTGTTGAGGGCTGGCGAATGGATTGTCCGCGGTGAGAGTGTCATCCTCATCAGAGAGACTCTGGTGCGACAACTCATCATCATGATGTTGGAATCGGTGGTGAGATTGATCCCCACGGTGCTGGTCGCGAGGAGGCTCGCGGTCTTCCTGGAAAAACCTGGACACACGCATGAAGAATTCCTCCTGCTGAGTACGCATATCAGCAAGGCCTTGAGTGACTGCCTCAACCTGCTCACGGAGCAGGGCCATCTCATTCGGTCGATCAGCACGTCGGGGAGGCATCGAGGAAGTCGTAGCTGACTCTGGAAACCAACTGACGCAGCACAAGCGTAAGGAACCGAAGGAATGGGAAGAGTTTGTGATTTCAATCAAGAATAAAAGTCTGACCCCTCAAGTTCAACAAGATAGCCCCTTTTATACAAGGGTTATTACTACAATAATAAAAGCCAAACTATGAAACGTAAAATATGTAAAATGGAACTACTTTGAGGTCTCATCTCCATCAGTATCAGAGCTGAGTTCATAACTTTTTCATCTTCCATTGATCTGTGTAGTATTTTTCTTCATGGTTGCCATTACTCAGCCAAACTTCACACAGCTAATCTTCCGTCCATTCATCCTATTAGTGTCAAATTAGATAGAATAAATTATATCATCTGAAAAACTCAAGTTTATGCTATAACTCTAGCATATGGTTTTGACGATGTGCTTATGCCAAACTCTGCACCATTAGGGATGGCAATGGACCGGATCTTGATCGGATCTGGCTAGATCCAGATCCGTAATTTTTTGCTTGGGTCCAGATCCGGTCCAGATCCATTAGGTCCAAAAAAATTAGATCCAGACCCAGATCCATAAGATCCACCAGGTCCAGGGTCTAGACCCGGATCCATATGTTTTCTCTTCTAAAATAAATTCTAAGTCAAATATAATTCACAGTAACACCAAAATAATAATAACAATCTAAATACATAACACTATAATAATTATTTCAAAATTCTACAATAATCACTATACAAGAAGATGTTAGTTACAAATTTACTTCTGCTTTCATGACATCAAATAATATTGCAATAGTAATAGAAGAAGTAACACACATATTTTAGCAAATAGACCACTCATATACAAAATTTCCTTAATAACAAGGTACAAATTTCTAATATTATTAACATACTATCCAATTTCGTAACCTAATTTATCCAAAAAGAAAAATAATATAATACACTTATAAATATAAATAAAAATTATATATACATATATATTATATGGATCCATGGACCGGATCGGACGGATTTGGATCTCAGAAATCGAGATCCGCATCCGCATCCGTCGGATCCTATTTTTGAAGATCCGATCCCGAAAAATTGATCTAAATCATGCGGATCGGGATCGGATCCGAGATCCACTGCCATCCCTATGCACCATAACAGTTTCTCAATGAAGACATTCTCAATCTTGAGTATTCGGTGTGGCTTCGTCGTTAACAGTTCATTTCAGTTGGATACTTGCAGCCATATCCTCATCCATGATAGGATATGTTAGTCGCTGTACTACATCACATCAACTATGACATACATTTGAAACCTTGTTTCAGTCACATTCAAAAGCCAGATCTACTCAACTTCGTTTTCAACTTCAGACAACGAAGATGGGAGATCTTTCCATTGATGATTATATTTTGAAATTTAAAGGAATATCGGATCAACTTTTCAGCATTGGTCAAAAGTTATCCAAAGTTGATATCATTAATTTTGTTCTTGGTGGATTTGGTCCTGAGTTTGAAAGCATTTGTGTTTTTCTACAATCAAAATGTGAAGACTTATCTGGATGAAGTTCATTTCGTTCTACAGACTCATGAAATAAGACTCCTCAATCAAGCATCATATGCTGCCACTGGATTAGCTACGTTCAATCAACATACTATTCCTCGGGCAAAAGCTGCCTACACTCATAATGCCAGCACTAGAGGTCATGGACGAACTGGATACCGTGGTTCTATTCAATCGAAGCAGGGGTGGTGGAAGGTATTATAACAGTAACAGTGGGAAGATCATATGCCAAATTTTTGGTAAGACAAATCATGTAGCTATTAAATGCTTTAAGATGATTGATGTTAGTTTTAATGGTATAGATTCTACTCCTATTTCCTCTCAAGTTCACTATACTAACACTGTTAACTCACCTACTACGTCCACTAGCCATAACTCCATCTCAAAACCCTCATGCTATAGAATTTATCTCATCAATCTCCCATCTCAGCCTATAATATCTCTGAAACATCTAAAATAAAGTAACACAATCTTTGTTTTGTCAAACCCAAGAGAAACCTTCAAATGTGTTGGGCTTCTTAGGGGAAACTATTTGGATTGTGTCAAATTTTAGATATTGATATCTATGCTATGACTTGTAATCACTGGTTTAGCTCAATTGCTTGAAATACTACGTTTTACTTGTAATAGCCATTTTAACATTTTCTCCCTTTATAATGTCACTAAGTTTCATACTCTTCTCTTAGTTTGTGTATGTTAATCACCAAATCCTGATGAGCTAGTCACAGACCTAGACATGTATGATGTAAGCTGTACTTCTTGTGGGCTTTGATGTTTGTTTTTCTTGTGTTTAGGCTGATGAACTTTTAAGTAACTACAGAAATTTTTAGTAGCTCTGTTTAGTTATCCAAGATTTTTCTGTAGCAGATGTTTGCTTAAACTAATCTGTAACTTTGTAATTAATCTATCCTAGATAACGGTTGTGAAATCATTGGTAGAATCATGAGATGCTTGAGTTTTAATGTGGAATGTTTCATCATTCATGATGTTGATCACCTTATTGTTGTGCCCTTCTATCACTTAGTTGTGTGTTTGTGCATCACAAGTAAACGTGAATAGGGTTCAATTTTTTTTTTCATTGAGTAAACCTCGCTTGAGAGGGAATGTTGATTTCATGTCAATGGAACCATGTATTATACTATTATTTACATGCCTTTATCTTTGAGGAGCTAGTGATCATTGTATCATGTACCCATGTGATGTGAGATTCTTTATTTTAATTTCTAGATAGTGCTCACTTAAATTCCAATCCTACTAGTCGTCTATGTTTTTGATCATCTTAGTTTACATTCTCATGTTGCAGCTCTATTTCAAACTATTTGC
The DNA here is from genome assembly GCA_036937905.1 of Salvia rosmarinus. NCBI lineage: Eukaryota > Viridiplantae > Streptophyta > Magnoliopsida > Lamiales > Lamiaceae > Salvia > Salvia rosmarinus. Next base: position 103,457,881 of record CM072819.1, read on the forward strand.
CTTCAATCGTACCCAATATTAGTTGCCAATGGATGTTGGGCTTCCCATCATCAAAAATCATATGAATCAATACCATTTTTTTTATATCACATTCTATTAGGAAAGCCTCTTTCATTAGAGTTGTTGGGCTGCTCCAAGAGACTCAAGAAAACATTAATGAAAGAACACTAGTTTTAATTTTCACTCCTATTATGGCCAGACATTTTTCCTTACCTATATATATGTATTATATCATTTTCTTGTTTTTGTTCATATTTCTCTTGAGCCACACCTCGATGCATCCGTCTTAGGGGGTGTTTGGCTGAGCTTATAAGCTCTTTAAAACAACTTATAAGCTGTTTAAGAGCTTATAAGCTCAATCAATGTGTTTGGCAAATTAAGTGTTGTTAGAGTTTATAAGTTTTCAAAATAAGCTCTGTTAAAAAAAAGCTCCAAAACCTAACTTATTTTTTAATGATCTTATAAGTTACAACAAAACTCCAAAAATAACCCTGATATATTTTCTTATTTCCATATTTACCCTTGTTATTCAAACACTTTAGCATCTTATAAGCTCTTAATACACTATATCTTATAAGTTCTTAAAACGACTTATAAGTTTTTGGAGATTATAAGCTTTCTAAAATAAGCTTAGCCAAACACCCTCTTAATCTAGTCTAAATTGTGATTAATAAATTGGGATGGGGCCTTTTCAAGAATATCATAATTTCACTTGTTAGATCATAATGATACTAACGATGGATGAGCTTCGCAAATTCATCATACAATCTCTTAAAGTATCATTATATGTATGCTAATAGAAAAAGTATCATTATATTTATTTTAAGGATTAAATTGTAATTTAGTATATTATTTTACGCTAAACTTAGTGATTATTTTTAAAAACAATAATTATCTTAGTAGTGTTTTCATATTATAACTTTGGATCCACATCCACATATATGCCAGATTTTACGAATTGTCTTTAACTATGCGATTTATAGATCTTTGGGATTTGAACTAATTAGTGTCTAACTTGAAAAATTATTAAATATATTCTAAATTAAAATCTAAAAACTATGTGCAAAGTAATCCGATTATATCATGTTAATTAATTCTATTAAATACATTTATCCATTCATGAAATTATTACCATAGATAGCGAGAATTTATCTATTATATCTTTATAATACATTAAATTTAAGGCTAATAAAATAATAATAAATCATTGTATGGTAAATAATCATCCACATGAATCTCTTGCAATATAAACAAAATGGGACACAATTTATAAATAAATACATAAAACCAAGAACATATTTTTTTATCAATATTATTTTCGTCTTAAGAGAAAATGTCAATATTATTTTCATATCGAAATTTTGTGTGTGTGTGATGAACTATATATCTTAATTGTTTTGTTGAATATGCTTAGTAATGCTGTTGTAGCCTGATGTAAGCTTATGGTTTATATATAGTTTCTAAAGTATATACTACCATACATTGAAAAACTTTAAGTATTTATTCAAATTAAAATTAATTTTGAACTTTTACCATTATATGTGTCATAAGCATGTAAACTAGAATTAATACAAAAAAGATATTAAACTTTTAGTTTCTATTGACTAAGAGAAAAAATTTAGTTTAAAAAATTATACTGAATTATTATTACTTATATATTTAATACTGTTTTAACTATAATGACATGTGGAAATGATCAAATTAAACTATAGACATTAGTTACCGAATTAGGAAATATACAATAAATTATTTCTTTTTTACTTCCACTTACTGTAATCTTGAAAATCTATTTAAGACTATGCATTCCAGTTATCTTTTAATTTTTATATTTATTAACAACCCCATATAAAATTCTTTAGAAATGTCCAACAATTGATTCAAAAATATTCTAAAAATGATAAAAATTACCATAAAAATAAAATATAATGTAAAAAGTACTTTTCACATGTGAATGCATGTATTCTTATAGATCGCATATCATATTCAATGTTAAGTGCAATTATGTAAAATAATAAATTATATACTTAGAAGAATATATTAATTTATTAGATATGCATTAAAATTATATTTGATTTCATATTCAGTCGCTACATCTATCTGTAGTTCTCCTTTATTTTCCTATATATATATATATATATAGGGGTTGGATCCAGTGAGAACTCGTCTTTTTTGAGAACTTGAGAACCATGCATAAGAAGTTGAAGATGATGCACAAAGCAAGATAAAGTTGTGCATAACGAAAGCTTTCTAAAATTGTTGCACAACAAAATAATTTTAGAAAGTTTTCGTTATGCACAACTTTATATCGTCTTATGCATCATCTTCAACTTCTTATGTATGGTTCGCAGAGTTCGCAAAAAGATGATGTTCTCATTTGATTCACTCCTATATATATATATATATATATATATGTGCCTTGTTTACGAAATATAAATTGTCTTTTATGTCCATATGATATATTTAATTTTAAGGGAAATTGCATAAAATAATATTATATAATTAGATGAATATATTAAGTATGTATATATATTAAAATACTGTAAGAATATATTGAATCATTAGATATATACTAAAATTTTATTTGATTTCATCTTTCGTAGCTATATTAAAAATCTACATGTAATTTTGCTTTACTTTTTTGCTAAAAGAAGAACAATTAGATCCAAAGATACTATAAAATATATTAACTCATTAGATATATAAAAAATTTATTTGATTTCATCTTTCATTACTACATTTAAAAAAAGTTAGTATGGTTTTATACTAATCATGCATGAAAAGTATTAATTACTATATATCATTGTGATATATACGGCGCAATAATGATAACAATAAAACACAAAATTTCCTCGTTGCTGAATTGCACTTCCAGTATTTCTTGTTCAGTTGAACTGCGTGAATATTTTACCTCAACATTTTTGTTCATTCATTATCAATGGCCAACTTTTTGTTTAATTTATACCCCCTTTTCTTTCGTTTTCTTTTCTGTATGTTTATGGAAATCTGTAACAATTGTTTTTGGTGTATATTAGGTAAATTAATGTTTTCGTGCAATAACCTTCAAACTTTACATATTAGGTGAACCGCATTTAGAAAAGTCGAGTGTGACTCAAACCAATAAAAACGTTATCTCAGATCATTGATTTTAGAGGTGTTCACAGACCCGTTTTCTTTGAACTGGCCCGGAATTGCCGGTTCATAGTTCTGAAAATTTCAAACTGAAATCGGCCCGTGAAGGAAGATATATCTCCTCCTATTCCAATTCTTGTTGGGAATCGTCTGTTCACGATTTCAAACCGTGCATGGAATCGTCTTTTTCTGTTTTTTAAAAATATACTTCATCCGTCCAACAGTTCGTTCACCAAAAGCTAGCATTTTTCATTTTTGGAAAGATTAACTATCCTCAATTTTCCTACTTATTTACAAAAAAAATTACACATGAGTCATCTTTTACCAATTAATATACTCATTTTACACTCATTGCAATTTATTAAAATTCGTATCACCAAAAACAATGTAAACTTTTAATGGACGAATAGAGTAATACTTTTATGAACTTTTAATAAAATACAGGTTGAGATAAATATGTATAATAAATAAATGAATTATAAAAAAACTAAGATCTTGTGAAAATAAAATTTTTCAGCGTTGAAATTCTTGTGAAATGCTATAATTATAAGCTATTATTTTTCCAAAAACAACACTTCATGAGCTGAGATTATTAATAAAGAAAAAGAATTGATATGTCAAATAGTTCAGGTAAGAGATATTTATAGGTAAATTGGTGTAAAAATAATACTCCCTCCGTCCACAAAAACGTGCATCGATTTTGGTGGCACGGGTTTTAAAAAACTGTAATGAGTGTAAAGTAAATGTGTATAAAAAGATGTGTCATTGAGATAATAAATGAATATATTAATGGATTGTGAGTGTAAAAAGGTGGACCATGAGTGTTTTTTTGTAAATAAGTATATAAGTTGAGGGTAAAAATGTAAAGTTGGTGTTTCTAAAAAAGGAAAGTACATATTTTTGGTGGACGAACCGAAAATGAATTAAATGCACGTTTTTGGTGGATGGAGGGAGTACAATTTTATCTATTGATTCAAAAGACTAAATCTAGACCATCGAATTCAAGGCGGTTCCGACAAGTCGGTTCAAACAGTTCGATCCGGAATCGTCCTTTCATATGGTTTAAAATTTGATTTTTTAATTTTAAGTTCTTACCTCATTTCATACATTTTACATACAATCTATCCATGCAATTGTTATATTTCCAACATAAAACATATAATCAGGAGACAACTTATACATGAAAAAACTAAAAGATATACTTGAACCATCAATTTCGATATTTGAGAGATGATGAATTAAAACCGACCTACTTAAATCACGGTGCAAGTCAGAATCAAAACCGTTAACCACAGTTCCGAGTTGAAAACTACCGACCATAGACTCGGTTCCATTCCAACTCGACTGTTCCAATTTTGTTGAGCACCTCCACTTAACCTTACAAATATACACTCCACTGCTTCTGTGAAGTAGAGGCAGGTGTGTTTTTGTGTGTGTGAGCTACTTCCGTCATTTTACTTTTAAAAACTCTCCCTCTTTGGCTACATTTGACGAATGTATATTCTGGCTCTAAATATGCTAATTCTGTTATATTCTTAACCTTTGTTGCACAGGTAGACAAAGAGAAGCCAATAAAGTCTTAAAACAACAGGAAAATATAGCTACAATACACCCAATCAACACCTATTCCAGCCACCAGTCATGCATCTCCACGTGTCACTCCCATATGCTTTTGCCTACGCTCATCCTTTTTCCTATAAATAAATATTAACTCATACTTATTTTGTCGCCTTCTTGGAATAAACGTTAATACTCCTCATCCCATTTAAAATGCTATATTTTCCTTTTGGGTTTGTCCATTACAAATATCTCATTCAATTTTAGAAATAATTAACCCTTCAAAAGTGTGGACCCTACCACTTTTAACACTTTAACTACTTTATACATTTCTTTAAATAACAGTGTCCAAAAAAGAGGGGCGTTTAAGTGCGGACGAAGGAGTAAATTTTAATCAATGTAAAATAAATAAAAATAGTAAATGAATACATTAAATAAATAGTGGAAGTAAAAGATAAATCAACGTAGTGCTTTATAAATAAGTCGTATAGCAGGATATTGATGTTTACCAAAATAAAAATAAAAGTTTTATAAATATTTTTAAAATTAAATGTAAACTTTTAATGGATCGATAAAATGTATAATCTATTGGACATGTTTTATTACTATAAATAATTATTTTATCCCGTATAAGATATTTTATGTAACATTGTATGATAATAAATACAAATGCTTATTCTCGTAGATCAAATATAAACATAGCAATCGGTATATTCTATTAAATTTAATATCGAAATCGATGTAAATAATCCTTACGGATTTAATTTAATTAGTTAAGGCCGAATTGATTCGAACAAAATCGACGTAAATATAGCTTGGATTATGGACCAGCAGAATCAAATATTCATCTCGGCTACACGAAAAGGTACATGCACCCGCGACACATCTGATCGTGTCCCTTCTCATAACCACAAAACCTGCAAAATCCTCAGAGAGGAACGAAAAACGAGGTTTCATGTTGCAGAATGGCGCAGAACAGAAGAGAGAGAAGACGAATAGACGATGATATTATCGTAGATTCGGAAATACTGTAAACAAAAAGCGATAAAATAAAATTTCTAAAAGAAAAAATCTTCTTTTTGGCATGAGGTGTGGGTTCTTGATGACACACACACATACGACCTCTCTACAATCATCCCTATATATCTAGTGTGTGCACTGTGTGTAAATATAAAATAAATTCAAGAAGAAGGCCTTTCTTCTCTCCTTCAGCTTTGAAGTTTGAGCTCTCCAACCCCACAAAAACCTGAGTTTGAGGAAGAAAGGATTTGAAAGAAAAAACAAAAGCACTTTTTCCATATATTATGAGTTGGTTGGGGTTCTCCCTCACTCCGCACCTCAGAGTCGGCGGCGGCGATGGCGAAATCGGCGGCACCGCAGCAGAACAAGCGGCGGCGGAGTTCAGCAATGACGGCGGTGGCGGTTGCTTCCCTCCTCATATTCCTCCTATGCCTCTGCGCTCTGAGCATTGTAGTATATATCACCTTCTCTTATGTTCAAGTTTGCAATTTTATGTTTCATATCTTGATTTTATTTCATTTTTGTGTAGATTGGAGATATGATAATGAAATAAACGAATCAAACACGACCGAAGAAGGCCCCAAATTCGAAGATTTTCTCGGATGTTGCTACTCAAATTCACCGCAAAATGAACCGGGAGAGATCAACATGAACATGCCGCCGAATTTTGATGATCAAAAGAGAGAAGGTTTCAACGATCCATCTCTGTTTTACCCGCCATATCAGTATGCTATAGACGGCGGTTACTTCGGCGGCGGAGGTGGCGGTGGGGCTGCCGCTTCGGGGTTCAAGACATGGCTGGAGAAGCCGGCAGCGGAGGGGCGATCTTCAGGCGCTTTCTCTGACCGTGCAGCCGAGTTCTGAGGCGGCTGGTGCGCCCCCGCAGGCAGTGGCGGACGGGAAGAAGCGGGCGGTGGCGAAGGAACCCGTGCCGCGTAAATCGATTGACACTTTTGGGCAGAGGACTTCTCAATATCGCGGCGTTACTAGGTAGAAATTTTAACTTATTTAGAAAAAAGTCAAACTAATTTTATGGTAATTATTATTAATTATTTATGGAGAAAAAAATTGTGTATAGGCATAGATGGACTGGTAGATATGAAGCTCATTTATGGGACAACAGCTGCAGAAAGGAAGGGCAGACAAGGAAAGGAAGGCAAGGTGAAATAACTTTGATAATTTTTGTTACCTTTTTTGGTAGTATGTATGAATTTGTACTTCCATTTCACAATGTTCTAACGTTCTTCTTTAATCCGAACTAACCCTTCTTTTGTTCTGTTTTCCGGTCCCATTTTCTTGAAAAACAGTGTATCTTGGTAAGTTTGTATGTAGCCTTGAAATTTCTTTTGATGAATGTGTGTATGTGTGTGTGTGTTGTTGATGTTCATGTTCTTGTATTTATGTAGGGGGATATGACAAAGAAGAGAAAGCTGCTAGGGCTTATGATTTAGCTGCCTTGAAATATTGGGGACCAACAACTCACATTAATTCCCCAGTATGTGTACTTAGATTTTGTTTGTCTATAAATATTTTATTAATGATTGATTGTGAAACAAAATTCGCGATATCTCGTGTTTGAATTAGCTAAGCGACTATGAGAAGGAGCTCGAGGAGATGAAGAACATGTCTAGGCAAGAATTTGTAGCCCATTTGAGAAGGTTTGATGCATTTCTTGCCCCTTGAAAGTGTTCCCTTGACATGATTTTGGCGTTTGAGTTCGAGTTTTGTGTTCGATTTTTGCAGGAAAAGTAGTGGATTCTCAAGAGGGGCATCCATGTACAGGGGAGTGACAAGGTGGGTTGCAAGAATTCCCTCATTATTATTGCAGTTATCATATGTAGCAAGAAAAAATTGAAACAAGAATAATCATTCATATGCATGTGGATATGACATTGTTGAGTTACAATAGTACTATAATTGAGTAAATTTAGTATGGAATTTAAGACTCACCAGATTGGTCTGTCTGTTTCTTACATACATCAATTTGGTTTGGTCTAATCTTATTATGGTTGCAGGCATCATCAACATGGGAGATGGCAAGCCAGAATTGGAAGAGTTGCAGGCAATAAGGACTTGTACCTTGGTACTTTCAGTAAGTGTGCTGTAATTATCTATTCAATTTCACTTTCTGTAGCTTCCACTGCTTGTACCTCACAAGTCCCCATTGAAACATTAATGCTCTCTCATCTCATAAGTCATAACTTGCTCTAAATAGGCTCTGTCTCATAAATGCTTGACTCGTTGAAAATGCCCTTCATTTACATTCCCAAGTCAAAATTGATGCCTTTTGTTTTGTCACTATTGTCTAAATATGATTATCACATTTGGTCATGTATGGTTGCATAGGACTAAAATTCGGTCATTAGAACTGTAACGTATGATATCACTTCTCATGTTTTACATATGGTTTAAATAGGACTAAAATTTTGAATTCTACCTAGGCACGCAGGAAGAAGCTGCTGAAGCCTACGACATTGCCGCGATCAAGTTTAGAGGGACGAGTGCGGTCACAAATTTCGATATAAGCAGATATGACGTGAAAAGGATCTGCTCGAGCTCGACCCTCATAGCAGGTGACCTAGCCAAACTGTCCCCAAGCACCCGGGACCCGTGGGCCTAGACGACTACAACTCTTGTGCCTCATCAGCCATGGCGCTCCATTGCAAATAACCAATGGTGAGGCGATAGGCGAAGCGGATGAGCTCGCTGGCATGATGTGGAATGGCACCTCGGATGAGCAGAGCCACGATCATGCCACCAAGGATGACATGCAGCCGGTCCGGGGACAGGGGAGTGGTGGCTTGCCTGGCCCAGTTGACCCCCCTTTCGGCCCGGCCCAGATGGACCAAGTGATTGGAAATGCGGGCGTTGGCTATTCTCAGGGGTATTTCTTGGAGGGACAGAAGTACGATGGTGACGGTTGTGATGTTGGTAGCTCGGGCCGGGCCGAAGTGGGATTGGTGCATCAAGCACCTACATTTGCTCTGTGGAGTGAATGATTTTGAGACCAGACTTAGATTATTAGTGTTGATGTTAGGATTTTGGCGAACTTTCTAGGAAAATACAACTTTTGTGGCTCAACTGATGTAGACAGGGACAAAGGAAGATGATTTTGCAATGGATTCTGTCTTTTTGTATCAGTTGACAAATTAAACCAAGTTTTTTGTTGGTATTGAGGGACCAGTAGTAAGAGTGGTGTGTATATTTAAGTTGAAATTGTCACTTTTATCTAGTTTGTGTATATATTTGCACAATTAATTATGCAGTAATATTAAATTCTGTGTCGATAAACTATGCATTAATTATATGATGCTCAAGTACATTGATTGTTCTTTGTATATTTACAGTATATTTTGTAACTATGCCATACAATTTTAGTTACCATAGATAAAATATACTCGCTGCATCCTAATATTTCAAGCTCTTTTTCTTTTGGGCCATTTTAATAATTATTAACTCATTTTAATAAAAGAATTATTTTTACGTTTTAAAAATGTTTCGAATTTTATAAATTATATTAATTTATTCATAATATATAAATTTATTAATTATATATTTAAAGATATGATTATTGAAATAGAGTAACTTTTTATCTTTTTTCTAACCTCATAATTTTATTTATGAATTTGTTTTAAATAGTTCCGACTTAAACATATAAGCGAAATCTGATACTGATTATCCTTCGTGTGCACAAATCATTAATAAAATAAAAATTCGGAAAATTCTTGTGTCATGAATACTTATATCAATAAAATCAAATATAATGTGTGTGTATGTGAGAGAAAGGGAGAGAGAGAGAGCGCCTCAATTTGTGTGCCGACTGGTCATAAACCCTAACCCCATTCCTACAGAAGGCCATCATTCTTTCTTGTCGACTTTGATAATTATAATTATTAAAGAAAACAAGACGACTTATTATTCGGTCGAACAGTCGTTGTTATGCCTCATCTTAGTTTCCTATAGTGAAATATATACAATTAAAAGTGTATATAGAAAATAACCATTTTCGAAAATTGATACATCATATATCCATTTATTTTTTAAATATATATCTATTGGAGTTGTCGCTAGTTTCGGTGTGAAATGTGACATGCCACTGATGAAATAGTAATATTTTTGTTTGTTAACAATATGTGAATCAATAAATGATTGCGAAATTATAATCAGTCTATTCTGTTAAATTACTTTATAGTTATAGAGAAAAAATGTGAGAAAATCATGAAAAAATAATAATTAAATCATTGAATCATGTTTTTTTTTAAAAACATAAATGAATCAAAAAATTAATTAACACATAAAAATCAAAATTTCGGTCGATAATTCCTTGTTTCCAGTCGACCGGAATCAAGGAATTATCGACTGAAATTTTTGAAGCAGAAAATGAAATTTCGCATTTTAATTAATGATATTTCTGGTCGACCGGAAACATCAAATTGGTTGACCGGAATCAACGAATTTTCGATCTGAAACAAGGATATATCAAATGAATTTAATACTAATTATTAATTGATGTCTTCGATCGACCGAAAACAAGGAATTATCGACCGGAGACATCAAACTATCGACCGGAGAGAGCTTTTTTTGTTTTAGAAATTAATTTTAAATGAATGTATGATATTTAAATTAATATTTACAGGTAATCTATGATGAAAATTTTCCAAAATATTGAAATGAATAAATGCAGAAATATAAATAGGGAGGAAAATTAAATTACCCAAGGAATCTCGCAATTCGAAAAGCAAAGCTTACAAAATGAAAAGAAGAGAAATGCCGAAAGAAGAGAAAAGAGAGAATCTCTTTGACCACCAATAATTAAATTTTGAATTTTACAGTTCTCTCTCTATTTATACTACAACCGATCGATCATATATCACAAATCCAAGCTTTCGGTATTAGCATTCAAATTTTTACAGTGCTCTTCATTCTCAAATTTTTCTTTCGTTTTAGCATTCAAATTACCTATTTCTCGATTTTATATTCAAAATTTTCAAATTTCTTTCTTCAAGAGCAGTTATGTCTCAACAACAAGTAAGTTATTCAAATTTTGATGTGTTTAGGTTGATTAAATTTTGATTTAGGTGAAAAAATAGGTCGAAAATTATTTATAAATGCAAAAAACCGATCGGTATTACAATAATACCGATCGAATTTTTGGTAATATAAAAAAATTACGGTTCGGTTTTTTAATTTATTGTTGTTTATGATATTTATTTTTTTTAGATTTATTATTGTTAATTTTGTTTAGTATTATCGTTAATTTTGTTTAGATTTATTATTGTTTGTTTTGTCTGATATTTATTATTTTTGTCTCGCTATTTGGTTTAAATAATTCAATCGTTGTTTCGCTATTTATAATTATTGCATAATTCGCTTAGATAATTGGATACAATTATTGGATAATTCGTTTGGATAAATTATTGCATAATTCGTTTAGATAATTGGATATAATTATTGGATAATTAATCATTGCATAATTCGCTTAGATAATTGAATATATAATTGGATATAATTATTGGATAATTAATTATTTCATAATTCGCTTATATAATTGGATATAATTCGCTTAGATAATTGGATATAATTATTGGATAATTCGCTTAGATAAATTATTGCATAATTCGCTTAGATAAGTACCCTTATAATTATTGCATAATTCATTTAGATAAGTCCCTTTTAACTATATTATTTCATCCGATTGTGAAACTATTTGAATGTTTTTGATTCATTTTCGATTTGTATTTAATTTATTGTAAGAGACTTTAATTATTTAATAAGACTTTGATTAGATTGTTATTTTTTTCTTAATTGTATTTAATTATTTAATAAGATTTTGATTAGATTGCTTTTTTTTTCTTTCTTAATTATAGCGATAATTTTAGTGTAAGTCAATAATTATCCAATAAGTTATCTTATTTTTAAGAAATTAAGTCTTTTCAATTAGGATAATTTTAGTGTAAATCAATAATTGCCCAATAAATTATCTTAGTTTTAAGAAATTAAGTCTTTTCAATTAGGATGAATAGTAATTAATTATGATGTAAATGACTAATTAATTCATGCCTATATATATAACCAATCACGAATAAACAATTTCATGCATATATCAATTTCATCTTCATATAAGATATCACATAATACATAAGAGGGTCACGATTAAAATCTACATTTAGATAAAATATAAAATATTATATAAATTAGTCACGCCATTACATAATTTATCGATAATATTTACATAAAAGTGTATCCATACCGAGTCACATTATCTAAAATATATAATAGTGTCATAATATACTACAAATATTCACGCAACATTCATCAACAAGTTTTCGGTTGATTAAGATAAACTAATTGCATGTCATAAATTATTTATTTATTTTCTTATACTATTTTTTTTTCGTTTATTCTCTTTATTTATTCTCTTTCTTTCTTTCAATTGTTTTTTCGTTTATTTATTCTCTTTCAATTGTTTTTTCGTTTATTGATTCAGATAAAATAAATTATTTATTTATTCTCTCTCTTTCTTTCTTTCTTTCAATTGTTTTTTTCCCTCTTTTTCTTTTATTCTTATTTTCTAAAAATTAGTGTTTGGCAACTAATCCAAACCATAAAGACATATATATTTTGTAACTGCAACATTAATTTTGGCATGATCAAAGAAATTACAATATTTATAAGATATGATTTAGAGATAGCAAATAATATATTAAAAAAAATGTGATTTGAATATATCTAAGGCTAAATTAATGGAGAGGTTAAATCAGTAAAATATAAATTCGATTTAAAGGATTAATTACTTCAATTTTGAAATATTGCATAATAACAAAGTTTTAATTGCATCATGCATGTATACTTATTTCAAGTAGAAATTGAATTTATATATTACTAGAAATGAAATAGTAATTTGTGTTATTATCGTATATGGTACATGAGCAGGGAATACATTAACTTATGATTCAATTTGAATTAGAGGAAATTAGGTAAACAAACAATAAACAATAAACGAAGTAAACAGTTGTAAAAAGTGACAATCAAAAAATTATGCACGTAAATATGCTTTGAAATAATTATAAAAACAAACTAAGTAAAAAAAAACAAGCAGTCAAAATATTATGCATGTAAATATGTTGTGCAATAATTACAAAAAAAAAGTAAAATAAAAAACCTGCAACCATTATACACGATTTAACAATATTTATTCATATTTATCCAAAATATACACGCCATAAACATATCCCTAAACCCTAAACTATATTTATTCAAAATAATATGCACGAAAACATACCAGAAATCCGACATATTGTCAATCCTTCTTTCGAAAATACTAAGCAAAATATGGTTTCGCCCTAATTAATTAGAAAATTCAATTAATAATTAATTATTAGAAAATTGAAATTATACCTAAATGTGATAGGTGCAAACTAGAAAATAAATATATTTTGCTCTCCGTTCGACAACGTTGTCTTGATCGAAAAGGCTTCTCTCCGGCGGAGAGAAGCCTTTCTCGACCGGAGACAGCGTTGTCGACCGAGAGAGCAAAATATATCTATTTTCCGCTTTGCACATTAAACTCTTGTTTCCGGTCGACTAAGGCTTCTATCCGGTCGAGGAAGCCTTAGTCGACCGAAACAACAAGTAACATGTATATCTTGAAAAATACGATTTTCGACGTGAAAATGCGATAATTACCTCCTGTTGTTCTTCACGGAATGAGAATGGAAATGGAAATTCGCAATATCTCTTCTTATCTTTCAAATTCACGGAATGAGAATGAAAATTCTACAATTTCTTCTTATCTTTCTACGTGAAAAAAATTGCGAGAAGGGTGTTTCAAAATTTTGAAAACTCGACGGAGCCAAACTTGTATAAAGAAAGAAGTGAGAGATAGGAGCCAAACTCACCAAAAGAAATATGCAAAATCGACTAGTGTTTTGTTTGAATTTGCACGTAAAAAAGAATCGATTCTTCTCTCACATCATAACTTCACTTTTACTCACATCACAACTTCACTTTTTACAGAATGATATATTAATTTAATGAATTGAGTATAAGGTGTAGTAAATTTTGTTAATGAATATGAGTGGTATATAATTTCACAAATATGGGTATATAAGTTTGGCTCCCTTTCCTATATATCTCAACGTAAATATATTATTATTTCGATCTTTAATGTTTCAAAAATATTTACTTAATATCCCGTCGGTTAATTTTTGACATACAAACATTTACGTGATTGTCGGAATTTCATGTTAGACTCAACGTCAATATAAATATTAAATAAAAATGTAAAAAAATTCTTCCAAAACGACGTCGTTCTATTTCTTTTCCATGTCCATATAAGGGAAAAAAAATAAAACAACGTTGTTTTGGATGAGTTGTTTCACGTTTTTATTTCATTTTTGTAATGACGTGGAGTCCAACATGAAATTCAGCACCCAGGTAAGTGTTTGTACGCCGAAAATTGATCGATAGGACATTAAGTGAAATATCTGAAACGTTAGGGACCAAAATAACAATATACTTACGATGAGACATTAATTGAAAAAACGTAAAACGTTGGAATATAAACCGATATTTACCCTTTGTAGAATCAATACCGAATTCTATACCAATCTTTTTCTGTTTTTGTCCGTTCTCGAATTTCAATGGTAGAAAAAGGTATACCAATCAAGTAAGAAAATTTATTTTTTGTTCCTAAAGGGGAAGCTCTCCTTTCGGAAGTCCCCGTACCGTATCCCAGTCCATGAGATGTGAAGGGGTAAATCACGGTGACTCGACGATTAAGAAGTTATGAGGATTTTGCTTGGCGCCTACAAGGAGTCATCCTAAAGCGGGTGAAAACTCCTACACTCCGACTGCGATGATTCGATAATTTATCATTGTTCCAAATCTGTTAGCTCTTAACCAACTGAGCTAAGTCCGAGGGGGCAAGAAAATTTATTCTTTTACCCCATGTTACTGTATGAATATAAAGAGGGGAGACAAACTTAAATACTCATTTTTATCAAAATGTACAACCTATAATAAATTCTAAAACTTGCTATACTCCATGCCCATTTTATTAATTTAATGTATTTTGAGTGAAATGTGATTTGATTTTCGATATTATTGTATTTTTTTATTAAAATCAATGCATTTGAAGTTTGAAATGGAATATGAATTCTTCGATCGATCGGAGATGTGTAATGGTTGATCGGAGACTTCAAAATATTAGAATTATAGAAAAAACTTGTGATTTTAGTTGAAAATCTAATTTTGATCATGAATTGTTGTCTTCGGTCATGAATATAATTATCTCGGTTGACCGAGACAATAATTTCACGATCAAGACAAGATTTTCACGATTAGAAATAAAGTTTTCACGATCGAAAATAAAGTTTTCATTGGAATCTCGAGTTTTTCAATGATTCTAATATTTTGAAGTCTCCGATCAATCATTACATTGTCTCCGATCGATCAAGAGATCTTGATTCACAAAAATACGACCTTTTCTTCAGAGATAAGGGAGTATATTAGTACCTTCTATTTGCAATAAAACACATTTATTAAATTAACCAAATGAAAATGAGAGTATATAGTGAAATATAAAAGTTATTTATGACAAATATTCATGACTGGAGCAAAAAAGATATTCTTCGCGTTCTCCAATTTTCTTCTTAGTTTCTTTTTTGATATGTCTCCCAATTTTTTTTTAATTCTATTTATAAAAACTATTCCACAAAATATTTCATACTTATTAGCCTTAACAATACCCTTTATTTACATATTTTACCATCCATAACCTACTACTATCCTTTCTTCTTACGCTCAATGCTAACACTTATTTTCATATTTTATCACTCATGTCTCACCATTAATTAATTTAACATTACACTAATGTGAGATTCTTACTCAACTCACCATACATTCAACAATTTTTAGTGAAATCCGTATCGAAGATTCTCAGGAAGATTATTTGAGGGATGAAGAGAGTATAATTTTTGCGTAAGTATGCATGGAGTAATTTTAGGTAATGTCCACTATAGATAAGTTTGATATTACCGACCTTGCAATATATTTCATTCAAAATAATAATATGTGGTAAATTCTCGATTTCAATCTATTGAAATCAAATAAATTATTGATAGCAATCGATTGAGATTCAACAATTTAGCCACCTATCATTATCCATGCATAATAATCAATTGAGATCCACCAATTTAGTCACATGACATTATCATAAAAGAGAATGCATTGAAGAAGTGTAATATCAAATCTATTGTTCACTATGCATCCTCAACCTTGGCAACTAATCGTCCAAGCCAATAGATGGTTGACACTTATCATTTAAAAATGTATATCTCCACCCTTATTTCACTTCTACAAATATTCCTATCATCTCCTCTTGCTTTTTCCTTCTTTCGGACCCAAAATTACACTGCCGTAGCCGTCGCCGTCACCGTCACCATCACCGGAGCGAGCTAATAAAGTCGATTTCTTCTATACCACTAAATTGCTGCACTAGATAAATGTACAGGAGGATATTGACTTTCTCCTTCATTTAGAGAGAGACTGAGAGAACAGTAGATTGATGATGGTGGAGAATGTTGTTTCTTAATGTTAACTGTTGTGTTTGTTGAAGTTTGCAAATTTTGTATTTGAGCTTTTGAAGTTAAGAATTTTGGTGGTGGCTGATTTCAGTGAGGGTTGTGCTGTGAAGAGCAGGCCGAGAAATAGGGGAAAATAAGAATTGATGTTTGCCGAAATTTCTTTTCTTATTAAAAAAGGAAGCTCTCTCGGTTAACCTCACCCGTCAATCTCACCCGTCAATCTCGTGAGAGATAAATCAAGTTGATTCAATATAATTAAGAAATTATGAATATTTTAGGGTTTAGGGTTTAAGAAATTATAAAGATTTTATCTAGCGCTAATAAAGAACCACTATAATGAAATAATTCAAAGTGAGTCAACGATTAAGAAGTTATGAGAATTTTGTCTAGTGTTAACAAAGAAACACTCGAGAGCTAAGTTTACACATTACTGCAGTTAATTCTCCATCTTCGATTTTTGTTCTAAATTTTTCACTTTTAACCAACTAAGATAATACAGAATTAGTAACTTTATAGGTTGTAAGAATAGTAGTAGGAATATGCCTACTGAAAAACAGAGAAGTCAGCTTGCACACAATTTGAAGCCCAAAAAAAGTCGAGAAAATTTAAAGAGAGATTTCTGAAATTTTATTTTAAATCTGGATATGATTTCTTTTTTCAAAATTTCAATTTTTTGTGCATAATCTGGAGTAGAATTGGCATTATTTTATTTTTCGAATTTTTGTGCATTAGTCTGAAGTGATATTATTAATATGCTAGTAAATTACAAGTTGGAAAGTTGAAAGGGGTCTTAGGATTATATCGAAAAATTATAAGTAATAAATCATTAATGGTGCCAGAATAAATGATCAGGGAATGGACAGATGCTTCAATTAATTAATAGCTCCTGCATCAATTTAGTTATGTAAATGACTCATCCTTAGCGACTCAATCTATTGTCCAATTTCGTTAATAGAGGAACTACGTTAATATTAGAGAATACATCAATAATGTCCCCTAGGGATAGCCCAATGGTTAAGGTGGGTTCCTGTGGCCGAGAGGTCACAGGTTCGAACCCCACCAAACGCCTCTATGAGTTTGAGACTTTGAGTCTGTCACACCTGCGGGTTCCCCATGATACTAAAAAAAAATACATCAATACTACAGCGTATTCCTAAACATATACCATGATTTAAAACATAATGTTGGGTGCCTAATGTTTGAACATTGTCAAAAAAACAAGTCTTGAAGCACATCTTTCGGTCTCAAAAAATTGATGAGTCAGTATACGTATGTTGGTCTAGTGGTAGAGTGATTAACTGAAACTTTATTTATATCCATTTCTAATTGTTATCTGATGGGATATGGCCCAACCGCTCAGACCCACTGGCAAGCCCAAACGAGCTGGGCTTGACCTAATGACGGCCCCACGCGGTTAAGCCTAAAGCCCAGCGTCTAAACCCTAATCAAGACCAAGTCAAAGGCGCAAATCGTGACCAGTTATGGAAGGAGATCGTGGCCAGTTATGGAAGGAGATCGTGGCCAGTTATGGAAGGAGATCGTGATCCCACAAATCAAGGGATCTGGTACAAGATCCATAAACATGTATAAATAGAGGTTAAATCGACGGTAGAAGGGTTAGCAACTTATTAAATACTAGAGCTTTTTAGATACACTCATTGTAATACGATTATAATGAAAGTATTGAGGATCATCACCTCCGTGGACGTAGATCTCATTCTTGATCGAACCACGTAAAAACCTTTGTGTTCTCTACTGCTTTACATAAATCTCGTCTATTTACATACACTAGATTTATCATTGGCGCCGTCTGTGGAAAATCTCGAACAAAAAGCTTCATTTTTCTACAACTCAATGGCAAGAACTCGTGCAAACGCTAGTACCGCCGGCAGAGCTGGCAACGATCGTGCTGAGGGTGATCAAGTGGTCACGCAGCGCCGCGGGAAGGGGATTGCGGACGCCACCAGCGGCAACACACCTGAGGGTTACATGGAGAGCATTCCCATACACCCTCAGGATCGCCGCCCTAAAGAAGAGGAAGATGCCGACCTCAATACCAGTGAACAGGCGGTTAACCGATCTCATGAGGTCCTCGGCCAAGCCGTATCCGAATTCCTCAATGCCAATCTCGGCCAATTCCGTAGTTTCCTCAACCGGAGGAAAACGGAGGGGCACCTCAAGAGTACCGAACTGGTGGTTACGGCGCCGGTCGTTTCGCCCCACCGGTGATCAACGCCACCTCGGCACAATAGCGAAGAACGCGACATCACCCCGCTGCTCGAAGTCAATCACCTCGCCGGATGGTCGCAACCATTCGCCCGCATCGCCCGCGAAGTCGCCACCACCCGCACGCCCGCAGAGCCGAGGGACGAGAGAGATGAGAGGCGGAGCCGAACTTCCCCTCGAAGAGACGATAAACGCCGCTACCGGTCTCCCATCCCTCCAGAGAGAGATGACAACGATTGTTCCGACCAAATTGTTCTTTTCGCCGCAATAGTACGAGGTCCTTATAGAATCGGTAAGGTCGACCAAGTCGAATCTCTCGGGAAGGCTTAACAAGGCTACGATTTTATGTCAAACACAGAAGCAGAAAAGAAATACTAACGTCCTAACATAAAGGGGGCTGTCACGGAAAGGACGAAAGCACGAAATAAAATAAAGCAGGGAAAACGGATGCACTTGGACAACAATAGGAATTGACGATACACGGAATTGGAGACGGTGTTCTAGGGTTCGAATCTATCCTCACAATTAATAAATCAAGGACCGGTACACAATGCATAAAATACCCACGCCTCTCACCAAACGGTCAACACTAACTAATCTCTCGACTACGTCAACGTTAGACTCGAACCTAATGATAGGGGATCTCTCAATCAACCAACCATCAACTACGAAGGATATTTTATTGCAAGGCACACGATAGCAAAAACCCTAACCACATATATCATTTATTCAACAACAAACCAATCTCTCGATCACTTTCATTGTCAAACTTATATTTAATATAAATCTGCTCTCGCATATCTTTATAATCAAACATAAGCATACAATCAACCTACACTATTCTTTCGAACATCATGCATGAAGATCGTAAAATAAATAATTTATACGGATGAAGAAATCGCAAATCATCAACCCAACAATCACAATTCAAGATAAGAACGATTAAACATATATTTCTCTACAAATCATAATTCATCTCATGGAAGAAATAATTCAAATCCCAATTACATAGACATAATCAAAATCAGGAAAACTTACAACCATTCATAGATAAATTGCCTTCCGAAACTGAATCGCAAATCTCAATTGTTAATCCAAAGTACAAGAATAATTAAAAGGAAAAGAAAAGGAAGAAAAGGAAAAAGAAAGCGAATAGGAACTGACGGAAGAAAAATAAAATGAGGAACTAGGGTTTTTCGTACGCTTTCAAAGATTTATAACGGACGAAAATTAACTCCCAACACGGACGCGACGGCACGGACGCGAGGAGTTTCGGATAGAAAGAATCAACACCCCAGTACGGACGGAGACGTACGCCACGCCGCCAAGTTTCTGGACGCACGTCTGTTGGATTTGTATATCAAAGCGCTTTGGTTGAGCTTGTATACAATGTTTCGCTTACCACTATTACAATCTCCTATCCGAATCAAATACTTGATTGTATATATCTCGTGTCCCCTTATCTCATATATAAGTTAGATCATACAATGTGTAGAAGATCACGTAAGTCTCGTATGATTGGTCAAGCTTAATGAGATATAAAAGTTTCACACCGAGACAACTTGAGGACGAGTTGTCGGTATAGCCGCAGATAGATAAGAAGTGACTTGACTTAGTTGCTTGTCTATGCTTTGGTACGTCTCGACGTATTGAAGGATTACAAATGAGATAAGTTCTTCTATCCGACCGTAGTGAAGAACCAAGATCTCGGTGACTTACGATGATCTAAACCTCGATAAGGTATTAGGTGAGTATGAGTTCTTGACCATCACTTTGAGTTGTTATGGGTGAGGTTATATGTTCTAACCCAATATTCTCCGCATCTTGGGTGGTGGCGGCTTGTATGTCATGCTAGTTATCTCAGATCGAATCACCGTATCCGTTTAGGAAGACGACGCCCCTTAAGGAGCTCAAAGGTTTATTGTACTAAACCCCGCAGTTGAGTTAGCTCAAGTACAATAATAAGGTTGAGTGGTACTACTTAAGGAATTAAAGATATTAATTATTTTAAGCAATGTAATGCTATAAATAATTAATGGACGCTCGATATCTTAAATACGGGATTCGTAATGTCTAAGTGCAAGCCCGACTCAACTTCGGTAATAAAGGGTAAGTCAAGATTTATTCTCTAGTGGCATGAATGAATGTTTATAAATTAATTTATGTTCGGGTGAACATAAGATAATTAATTTATTTGAGGCCCATCTTTATTCCTTGCATTTGATCCTGGTCGGCCCATCCAGCCCGTTGCTCTAGAAAATCGGCCCCATAGGTCTCTAAGGATAGATTTTATTCTCTTTATCCTATAAGGATATTATTATATTTATGGGATATGCATAAATCCTTTCCTTGTGGGATTATGGTAATGCATTATAAATATAAGGTAAGAGATAAAGTCTAGGTTAATGCTCACAATTAAACCTAGTATTTTCGAGAATCACAAGAGAGCTTTGTGAGGTTTTCAAAATTCTTGAGAGCTTGAGGTGATTTTCCAAGCATTCTCCATAGATCGCCCTCACCGACGCCGAGATCGGGCAACCGGATACATCCGGAAGGTCAAAGCACGAGTCTCGATCCGTTCTTCCTGATCCACCTCGACATATTCAAAGGTAAACACGAGAAAACTCCAACGTGTTGCAATTAATTATATAGGTGCATGCTAGGTATATAATCAATGTATGGTGAATTAAACATCCAAGATAGATCCTCGGGAGGGCTAAACATGGTTTTCCCAACAATTGGTATCGAGCTTGGGATCGTGATTCGGCTCGCTGGATTAATTCACGCTTGATTATTACGCGCAATATATTAATTGTTGAATCTGCTGCTCATCGTGGCTCGCTTTTATTTTGCCGGATTTTGTTTTTCACCACGAGAAAATCCGTGGTTAGATTAGATTTATTTTTCCGTAAATCTTATCCAGTAGAAGTAAACGAAGACGAGCAACCAGATCGAGACGACGGAAAACGGGTCGCGACGGCGCAGCGGGCGACGGCACGCAGGCGCACGGCGCCAGCGGACGCCGCCGCGGCGACGCCGCCGAGCCCGCATCCGCTTTTCCACCGAATCCTGCTTTGACGAGTCCGTCCGCGCCCGCACGCGAGGTTCGTTGAATCCGTCCGTGCTCGCGCCCGCACGTGAGGCCCGTTCAAGATTATAAAGATCTGACTTTGCAATTCTATGTAATAGATTAGGCAAGAAAGTGCAGTTCCACGAGTGGGCCACGATGAACGCTTTTATTTTATTTTTATCGTTCATTGCATGTCGTGGATGTTTAAATAATGCAGTAGCATGCTATGTATGTGTAAATTACGTTGACAAACCTTTACGTGTTTTCGTAATTGGATGCGCATAGTAAGCATGCTAGGTTTATCGCGTTTTCAAGCATATTTTAGAATTACGCATGAGCATGTTTTACATGTTGAGTTCTATAGACAAGCCTCGCTAGATTACGTGATCTGCATGGACAAACCTTTTGAACAAAAGACTAAGCAAGCAACCCGACAAATTAATTTTTAAAATTAAAATATCAAGACCTCCACTTTTGATCTCTAAACAAAGTGATACGACCGTGAGTAAACGGCCACACGCCGTGGCTTGCTTGCACTGTTTATCATAAGTTTGTTAGATGAGATTTCTAAATAAAATATTTTAAATCTATTGAGAAGTGGGAGTTTCATGTGTAAACGTCCACACGCGTGGCTTGCATGTGCGATTTTCATAAGTTCTCTAGAGATAGATATAAATGAGATAACAAAAGAATTTGAATTGGAAGCGGTATGGTCCTAGTGAGTATGCTAATTCTAAGAATTCATTTTCTGCTGTTAAAAATGTGGTCATTGCTTAGACATCACCTCAAGTACAACTTCCCACGATGTCCCTTCTTGCGATAGTGATGTGGTCTAGTAAGGTCCAATCATTAATTTCATTTGTCATAAGGATAAGTTGACATGGATTGAAATTAAACGACTAAAAGGTATATTTTAGTCTGGTCGAGGGGTTCATGTGTAAACGTCCACACGCGTGGCTTGCATGTGGGATTCCTTGGGCGATTGGAGGTTTCAATTAATATTGTTTTATCAAAAGGTTACAATATTATTGTTACGAATTATATGCGATCGTATGCTTATGTGTTTACATTATCGCTTCGATATGTCTCTTACACCGATTATCAATATGCTCGCATAAAACCGTTATCCGGTCCAAATTTTATCGAGTGGAAACGAAACATTGAGAATGTTCTTCTCATGGAAGAAAATCTATTTGTACTCACTACACCCGTCCCAAGCCTCTGACAATTCATCTATCGATGAGGAGCGCAGGAGCACGAGAAATGGACAAATCAAATAGAATGGCAAAGTGCCTTTTTGGTCACCATGTGCGAGTCCCCGCAACTCCAAAGATCAAGAGATGGAAGATGCACCACGATATGGCTAAGTCTTATGAAATTGTATGAGGAGTCGGACAATCGCTTGTCATAATTGACAAAATCAATAATGTCAAGTTCAATGAAGGAAAGCGATTCGGTGCATAACCATGTAGAGCAAATGATTAATCTCTTCGAGAGCTCGAATTGATTGGAGGATATATTGATGACGTAGTCGAATCGATATGATCCTCAACACTTTGCCTAAGTCTTTTGATGACTTCCGTTATAAAGCGCCCTTTATGATAAGAGTTATACTCTAGATTCATTGCAAGAGGATCTAGTAACCAAGAACGCAAAATGGGCAAAGGTGCACAGTTTTAGCACGCACCTCAAAGAAAACCACCGCTTTATCGAAAGATGAAAATGAAAAGTGGAATTCAAGAGATGCTAAGGCTAAAGAAAGAGTGGGAGTAATACAGGGCTCTACCAATGGTTTGAAAAAGCCAAGGAGAAGGGCAATGCTTCATGTGCGGTGAGACCGGGCATTGAAGGCTAAGTGCCCCAAGCTCAAGGCTCTAGGTACGCCATTTGCTTTAGTAACGGAAACATGTTTAGCGACTTGTTCTACCCATTCTTGGGTAGTAGACACGGGTGCGACTGATCATGTTTGTTACACCTTGTAGGGGTTCCTGCGACAAGGGAGCTGAATGATGGCGAGATAACGATCTCCATGGGCAACGCGGCGAAAGTCGAGGCCGTTGCAGTCGGAGATGTTACTTTATGTTTTGAGAAAACAGTTTTAGTTTTAAAAGACGTTTTATATGTGCCGGATTTTCATCGGAACCTTGTTTCTGTTTCGAAATTATTTATTCATGGATATTCGATTGTTTTGATAGTGGTGTTTCTATCATAAGAAATGACGGTTATCTCGTAGGCACATTATATAATTCGCTTTATACTATTTTTGCAATACATAATACCTATAACTATGTTGCATCTACTTCAAACCTTAAAAAGAGAAAGTTTTCTTCGCAAGATGACACCTCTTTTCTCTGGCATCTTAGATTAGGTCACATCAATCTAAATAGGATCCAAACACCGCTAAGAATGGAGCGTTGGGTAATCTCACGCCATCTGCTCCCGGCCCGCGAATCCTCAGATAGAAGGTAAGATGTTGACCGGACCCTTCAAAGCGAAGGGTCATAGAGCCAAAGAAATGTTAGAGCTAGTCCATTTCGACTGTGGACCGATGTCCACACAACCCTGAGGGTACAGTATTTTGTCACTATCATTGACGATTACTCAAGGTACGGATACGTATACCGCTTCACCGCAAGTCTGAATGCTTTGAGAAATTCAAAGAATTTTAGGCGGAAGTGGAGACGGCTAGGTAAGAGTATCAAGTCATCAAGGCTCGATCGCGGTGGCGAATACCTCAACAACGAGTTCGGGGACTATCTAGTGAAGTGTGGGATTACCTCCCAAACAAGACTTCACCGGCACACCACAAAAATGATGTGTCGAGCGAAGAAATATGACTCTTTGGAAATGGTTAGATCAATGATGAGCTATGCAACTTTGCCTATTTCGTTACGGGGTATGCCTTAGAAACGGCGCATACTTGCTAAATCTAGTACCATCCAAGTCATCAAGAGACCCCTTCGAGTTATGGTTTGGGCGCAGTCAGTTTAAGCCACATAAGGATATGGGCAGATCAAGACACATGTCTTTGAACAAGAAGGCGACAAGTTGGAGGCTAGATCCGACGCAAGGCGTGCTTATCGCTTTCCTAGAGGAACGAAAGGTGGTTTATTCTATTGTCCTAAGGATCGAAGGTCATTATTAGCACTAATGCCCGATTCTTAGAAGAGGACTACATGAAAAATCATAAATCCAAAGTTGAAATCATTCTTCAAGAATTAGAAGATGATCGTATTCCACCACCGATTAGACCAAAGGTACGAGATGTCGAGTCTAGTGGGAGGGATCGACACCAGAAACTTCAAGAAATTGAAGTGGGTCGAGTTCCACTGGAGATACCGACCGTACAAGTGGTACCTACCCAACAAGTTGTGCAAGATAGAGAACCACAAGTTACGGCACCCACCGTGGCCATTGTGCCTGTAGTGCCTCGTTGTAGTGGGAGGGTTGTTCGTCAACCCGAATGATTTATGTTCGTGGGTGAATCTTCGGATTTAGTCCCAGAAAACGAACAGGCAATAATCGACCCATGGACGACAAATGAGGCGATACAAGACAATGATGCAAGATCATGGAACTTACGTTTGACGAGGTGGTAAAGTCCTATGGATTTACCCAGTTGCTCAGCGAGTTGTGTGTATCGCTTAGATGTCAACGGTAATGTGGTATTTCTTGCACTTCACGTAGATGACATTCTTCTATTCGCAACAATGTGAAGTTGTTATCGACGAAAGAGTTGGTTATCCGATCGCTTTCAAATGAAAGACTTAGGAGATGCAGCATTCTTGGGATCAAGGTTTACCGAGATCGCAAGAGGAAAATGTTGAGCTTATCTCAGCGCCTTACATTGATACCGTGATTACTCGCTTTAGTATGCACCGCCAAGAAAGGATTGCTACCTTCGACATGGCGTTCCTTTATCAAAGGGCGCCACCTATGACCGCAAAGATAGAGGAAATGAGACAAGTTTCCTACGCTTCGCCCAGAAAGTCTCATGCATGCAATGCTATGCACGAGGCCCGATATCGCTATGCGGTAGGCATAGTGGCTAGATATCAATCTAACCTCGATAGGCTCATTGACCGCGGTAAAGCATATATTCGGGCACCGAAAAGGACTCGAGATTATAGGTCGGTTTACCGTGCAGATAGTCTAATGCCTTTGGGTTATTCGCACTCGGATTTCTAATCGACCGTGATGAGAAAAAGTCTACCTCGTGCTATGTGTTTACCTTGGGAGGTGGAACCGTATCCCATGGAGTGCAAAGCAACGATGCATTGCGGACTCTACCATGGAAGCGAATATGTAGCCGCTTGGAGGTCGCTAAGGAGGCCGTATGGTTCAAGAACTACTTCATGGATCTAGATGTGGTACCTGGTTTGCCCATGAGTATCATGGTTTACTGTGATAACTCAGGTGCAATGGCAAACTCGAAGGAACCACGGATCAACCAGGCAAGCAAACACATAGAGAGAAAGTACCATGTCATACGAGAAATCGTTAGACGAGGTGACGTGCTGATTGAAAAGATTGATACGACGGAAAATCTAGCGGATCCATTCACAAAGAGCTTGCCGCAAAAAGTCTACGAAGTGCACGTTCGAGGACTTGGATTGCACTTGATGGCACCCACTTAGAAAGGAAACTTTTGTATAAGTGGGAGAAGCAAAGTGATGGTTATTTGTAATAGCTAGTAGAAAGACACATTGTATACTAAAAGTTTGCTTTAGTATAAGTGGGAGATTGTTGGATTTGTATACTGAAAGCAGTTTGGTTGAGCTTGTATACAATGTTTCCTGTTACCACTATTACAATCTCCTATCTGAATTGAATACTTGATTGCATATATCCTGTCCCCTTATCTCATATATAAGTTAGATCATACAAAGGTGTAGAAGATCACGTAAGTCCGTATGATTGGTCGTTTAATGAGATATAAAAGTTTCACAACGAGACAACTTGAGGACGAGTTGTCGGATAGTCGCAGATAGATAAGAAGTGACTTGATTTGGTTGCTTGTCTATGATGGTACGTCTCAGAAGTATTAAAGGATCACAGTGAGATGTGTTCTTCTATCTGACCGCCATGAAGAACCAAGATCTCGGTGACTTACGATGATCTAAACCTCGATAAGGTATTAGGTGAGTATGAGTTGCTGACCATCACTTTGACTTGTTATAGGTGAGGGTTATATGTTCTAACCCAATATTCTCCGCATCTTGCTGGTGGCGTGCTTTGTATGTCATGCTAGTTATCCAGACGAGTCACCGTATCCGCTTAGGATGATGACGCCCCTTAAGGAGCTCAAAAGGTTTATTGTACTAAACCCCGCAGTTGAGTTAGCTCAAGTACAATAATAAGGTTGAGTGGTACTACTTAAGAATTAAAGATATTAATTATTTTAAGCGATGTAATGCTCTAAATAATTAATGGACGCTCGATATCTTAAATATGGGGATTCGTAATGTCTAAGTGCAAGCCCGACTCAACTTCGTAATAAAGGGGTAAGTCAAGATTTATTCTCTAGTGGCATGAATAAATGTTTATAAATTAATTTATGTTCGGGTGAACATAAGATAATTAATTTATTTGAGGCCCATCTTATTCCTTGCATTTGATCCCTGGCCGCCCATCCAGTTCGTAGCTTGGAAGGAAAATAGGCGCCTACTTTCTCTACATGGCAAGGATTTGATTCTCTTTATCCTACAAGGATATAATTATATTTATGGGATATGCATAGATCCTTTCCATATAGGATTATGGTAATAATCCTTTCCATATAGGATTATGGTAATTTTCATACGAGATTATGGTAATTTCCATAAAGCGCTTATGGTAATTTCCATATGGGATTATGGTAATTTCCTATGGGATTAAGGTAGTGCATTATAAATATGATGTAAGAGATTAAATCTAGGTCAATGATTAATAATCATCATCATTATTTTCGAGAATTTGAGGTTCATCCTTCGAGATTTTCAAAATTCTTGAGAGCTTGAGGGTGATTTTTCAAGCATTCTCCATAGATCGCCCTCACTCGACGTTGGAGATCGGGCAACCGGATACGCCTAGAAGGTCAAAGCACGAGTCTCGATCCGCTCTTCCCGATCCACCTCGGCTGCATTCAAAGGTAAACACGAGAAAACCCCAACGTGTTGTAATTAATTATATAGGTGCATGCTAGGTATATAATCAATGTATGGTGAATTAAACATCCAAGATAGATCCTCGAGGCTAAACATGGTTTTCCCAACAATTGGTATCGTAGCACAGGATCGATTCGCTCTGCTGGATTAATTCACGCTTGTTTATTACGCGCGCAATATATTAATTGTTGAATCTGCCGCTCATCGTGGCACGCTTTTATTTTGTCGATTTTGTTTTTCACCACGAAAATCCGTGGTTAGATTAAATTTATTTTTCCGTAAATCTTATCTCGAGAAGTAAAACGAAGACGAAGCGCCGATCGAGACGACGGAAACGGGTCGCACGGAGCGCGTGGTGACGGCACGCAGCGCGCACGGCGGCGCCAGCGGACGCCCGCGTGACGAGGCCGAGCCTGCATCCGCTTTTCCACCGAATCCTATTATGATGAGTCTCGTCCGTGCCTGCGCACGCGAGGCCCGTTGAATCCGTCCGTGCCCATGCACGCGAGGCCCGTTCAAGATTATAAAGATCTGTATTTTGCAATTCAATGTAATAGATTAGGCAAGAAAGTGCGGAGTTCCACGAGTGGGCCACGATGAACGCTTTTATTTTATTTTATCGCTCATTGCATGTCGTGGATGTTTAAATAATGCGAGCATGCTATGTATGTGTAAATTACGCTGACAAACCTTTACGTGTTTCGTAATTGGACGCGCATAGTAAGCATGCTAGGTTTATCGCGTTTTCAAGCATATTTTAGAATTCGCGAGCATGTTTTACATGTCGAGTTCTATAGACAAGCCCGCTAGAATTACGTGATCTCGCATGGATAAACCTTTTGAACAAAAAGACTAAGCAAGCAACCCGACAAATTAATTTTAAAATTAAAATGTCAAGACCTCCACTTTTGATCTCTAAACAAAGTGATACGACCGTGAGTAAACGCCCACACGCGCGGCTTTGCTTGCACTTTGTTTATCATAAGTTTGTTAGATGAGATTTCTAAATAAAATATTTTAAATCTATTGAGAAGTGGGAGTTTCATGTAAACGCCCACACGCTGGCTCGCAGAAAAGCGATTTTCATAAGTTCTCTAGAGAGATATAAATGAGATAACAAAAGAATTTGAATTGGGCGGTATGGTCCTAGTGAGTATGCTAATTCTAAGAATTCATTTTCTCGTTAAAAATGTGGTCATTGCTTAGACATCACCAAGTACAACTTCCCACGAAGTCCCTTCTTGCGATAGTGATGTGGTCTAGTAAGGTCCAATCATTAATTTCATTTGTCATAAGGATAAGTTGACATGGATTGAAATTAAACGACTAAAAGGTATATTTTAGTCCTGTCGAGGGTTCATGTGTAAACGCCCACAGCGTGGCTTGCATGTGGGATTCCTTGGGCGATTGGAGGTTTCAATTAATATTATTTTATCAAAAGGTTACAATATTATTATTACGAATTATGTGCGATCGTATGCTTATGTGTTTACATTATCGCTTTGATATGTCTCTTACACCGATTATCAATATGCTCGCACAAAATCCGTTATCCGTCCAAATTTTATCGAGTGGAAACGAAACATTGAGAATGTTCTCACCGCGGAAGAAAATCTATTTGTACTCACTACACCCCGTCCCCAAGCCTTCTAGACAATTCATCTATCAATGAGAGCGCAGGAGCACGAGAAATGGGACAAATCAAATAGAACGGCAAAGTGCCTTTTTTGGTCACCATGCAGTCCCCGCAACTCAAAGATCAAGAGATGGAAGATGCACCACGATACGGCTAAGTCTTATGAAATTGTATGAGGAGTCGGACGTAATCGCTTGTCATAATTGACAAAATCAATAATGTCAAGTTCAATGAAGGAAAGCGATTCGGGTGCATAACCATGTAGAGCAAATGATTAATCTCTTCGAGAGCTCGAATTGATTGGAGGATATATTGATGACGTATCGAGAATCGATATGATCCTCAACACTTTGCCCAAGTCTTTTGATGACTTCCGCTATAAAGCGCCCTTTATGATAAGAGTTATACTCTAGATTCATTGCAAGAGGATCTAGTAACCAAGAACGCAAAATGGCAAAGGCTGCCGATCTTTAGATCGCACCTCAAAGAAAACCATGCTTTATCGAAGATGAAAAGGAAAAGTGGAATTCAAGAGATGCTAAGGCTAAAGAAAGAGTGGGAGTAATACAAAGGGCTCTACCAATGGCTTTGAAAAAGCCAGCGAGGCGGCAAATGCTTCATGCGCGAGACCGGGCATTGGAAGGCTAATGCCCCAAGCTCAAGGCTCTAGGTACGCCATTTGCTTTAGTAACTAAACATGTTTAGCGACTTGTTCCGCCCATTCTTGGGTAGTAGACACAGGTGCTTGATCGATCATGTTTGTTACACCTGCAGGGTTCCCGCGGTCGATGGAGTTGAATGATGGCGAGATAACGATTCCATGGGCAACGCGAAAAGTCGAGGCCGCTGCAATGGAGAAGTTACTTTATGTTTTGAGAAAACAGTTTTAGTTTTAAAAGATGTTTTATATGTGCCGGATTTTCGGCGGAACCTTGTTTCTGTTTCGAAATTGTTTATTCATGGATATTCAGTTGTTTTTGATAGTGGTGTTTCTATCATAAGAAATGACGAAGTTATCTGTGTAGGCACATTATATAATTCGCTTTATACTATTTCTGCAATACATAATACCAATAACTATGTTGCATCTACTTCAAACCTTAAAAGCGAAAGTTTTCTTACGAAGATGACACCTCTTTCTCTGGCATCTTAGATTCGGTCACATCAATCTAAATAGGATCCAAACACCGGCTAAGAATGGAGCGTTGGGTAATCTCACGCTATCTGCTCCCACCGCGAATCTGTATAAGGTAAGATGTTGACCCGACCCTTCTGTGCGAAGGGTCATAGAGCCAAAGAAATGTTAGAGCTAGTCCATTCGACCTGTGGACCGATGTCCACACAAGCTCGTGGCGGTACGAGTATTTTGTCACTATCATTGATGATTACTCAAGGTGCGGATACGTATACCGCTTCACCGCAAGTCTCGAATGCTTTGAGAAATTCAAAGAATTTTAAGCGAAGTGGAGACGGTTTGGTAAGAGTATCAAGTCAATGCTGCTCGATCACGGTGGCGAATACCTCAACAACGAAGTTCATGGACTATCTAGTGAAGTGTGGGATTACCTCCAATAAGACTTCACCGCACACACAATGACAAAATGATGTGTCGAGCGAAGAAATAGACTCTTTGGAAATGGTTAGATCAATGACGAGCTATGCATCTTTGCTTATTTCGTTCGGGGTATGCCTAGAAACGGCGGCATACTTGCTAAATCTAGTACCATCCAAGTCGGTCGAAGAGACCCTTCGAGGTTGTGGTTTGGGCGAAGTCTGAGTTTAAGCCACATAAGGATATGGCCCAAGACATATGCGCCGAACAAGAAGGCGATGGACAGTTGGAGGCTAGATCCCACACGGTCGCTTATTGGCTATCCTAGAGGAACGAAAAGGTGGTTTATTCTATTATCCTAAGGATCAAGGTCATTATTAGACTAATGCCCGATTCTTGAAGAGGACTACATGAAAATCATAAATCCAAAGTTGAAATCATTCTTCAAGAATTAGAAGCACGATCGATTCCACCACCGATTAGACCAAAGGTACGAGATGTCGAGTCAGTGGGAGGATCGACACCGAAACTTCAAGAAATTGAGTGGGTCGAGTTCCACCGGAGATACCGACCGCATGTGGTACCTACCAAAGAAGTTGTGCAAGATGGGGAACCACAAGTTACCGCACCCACCGTGGCCATTGTGCTCAGAGTGCCTCGTTGTAGTGGGAGGTTGTTCGTCAACCCGAACGATTTATGTTCGTGGGTGAATCTTCGAATTTAGTCCTAGAAAACGAATGTGCAATAATCGACCCATGGACGACAGCGAGGCGACAAGAAAATGATGCAAGATCATGGAACTTACGTTTGGACGAGGTGGTAAAGTCCTATGGATTTACCCAGTTGCCTAGCGAGTTGTGTGTATCGCTTAGATGTCAACGGTAATGTGGTATTTTCGCACTTTTTACGTAGATGACATTATTCTATTTGCAACAATACGAGTTGTTATCGGACGTAAAGTTGGTTATCCCGATCGCTTAAATGAAAGACTTAGGAGATGCAGCAGACATTCTGGGATCAAGGTTTACCGAGATCGCAAGAGGAAAATGTTGAGCTTATCTCGGCGCCTCACATCGATACTATGATTACTCGCTTTAGTATGCGGACCGTCGAAGAAAGGATTGCCACCTTTACCACGATACGGCGCTTTTTTATCTAAAGCGGCAATCACTATATGACCAAAGAAGATAGAGAAATGAGACAAGTTTCCTATGTTTCCGCCAGAGGAAGTCTCATGCATGCGATCTATGCACGAGGCCGATATACGCTATCACGGTAGGCATATAGTGGCTGAATATCGATCTAACCTCGACAAACTCATTGGATTTGGTAATGAGCATATATTCAAGTACACAAAAGGACTACGTCTGGTGGAAATCTACGTCTTAGGGCTTGCTTGTTGAACTCATCTTTATACACTAATGTTGTTGGATATTCTTCACATCTTCAAACATCTTCACATGTTGATTGTGAGATTATGATGTGAAAATGATGTTGAATCCCATAGTGTTATGTGATGCCTACTATTTTCAGTTAAGATGTCTGGGAGATCTTTTTCTGCTATGTGTATGCTCAATCATTTATCATCGATCATTCATTTCTTCAACCTTCCCTTTTGCTCCAAAGATAAATTTTCTGTGATTCTTGTAGAAAGAATTCAGCTTCTTATCAGTGAAATACAAAACAAATTTCATCATAGCAACATAGTATTTGCTTGAAGTTGCAGCAGACAACATTTGGATTCTGATGTTGATATGTATGTAGGGGAGATATCAGATATGTACTTGGGCTGTTTCTGATTGTTGGGTTGCTTATTTATTTATCTATCTATTTCTTCAATAAGGAAACATATATTAAAAGTTGAAACTCTGATGAGCTGTTGTACAACTCTTTTTCAGTCTTAGATCTAAATGATCTGTGCTGTTTCTTTCGGCGATAACGGGTTGGAGTTTTGACTCTTGACTTCTGCCTCGCATGCCGCTATAAGGACCTTATTGCCTCTAGATCTGTTAAGACTCGTTTGGATAAACTTAGTGAATTATGTCATGGTAGCTTCATAGTGAATTTTCTGTAATGTTCCTGTGCTCTTATCCTTGTTCTATTTCCTATCTCTATAGAAGGTAGATCAAAATTAAAGTTCATATCAGTATTTAATCTTGTGCCCAATTTCTTTGTATTTTACTTGTAAGGAGATTTCCTCAATTCCCCTGGTTTTGAGTCACTTGTGCCCTTCACTTTAAAGAGGTCACAGGATAACCAAGTTGGCAGTTACTCAAGCTCTGGTACTGCTTTTGAACAACAAGCAGTAAAGACAGAGGTGGACTTTGATAGTAATGATGACTCAAAATCTATAAAGTCCGTTAGGCGTAGGGTCGGGATAAAGCACCAGTTTGATAAGAGTTCTGGCGATGAACTTGAATATCAGCAGGTTAATTTAGTGTAGTTCAATGTGATATGTGCACTTATCTCTTCCATAAATCCATATTATAACTCATATACTTTCTACAATTGCAGGATGTCTTGAGGCACCAACTTCCGAAAGGGATCATTCGTGGGTGTAAATCTTGTAAGAACTGCCAAAGGCAAGTCTCTCATTTCTGAAGAAATGCAAAGTACAGACACTTCAATCATCCAAGTTCTTATTATGCAACTACTGAAATATTTTCGTCTCATATCATCCTCAAACTAATAATCTTACATATGTGATCACTATATAGCTTAGGAATGTTAGGGATGTTTGGTTTGCTTCAGCTACAATTTTCAGTCTTCATTGTTTAAAATGCAGTTTACTACACATATTGATTTCTGTAAACGGTAATGTTGGCATGAGGAATGATTTGATATTTAGAGTCACATGTTTGGAAGATGAAAAATATGTTTGTTTGATTATGTTTCCACTTCGAATTGAATTTGTGGTTGATATGCAAAGATGAACACTTTCGTGGTTAGTATAGATAGATAAATATTTTAAGTGGTGGGTCCCACTGTAATGATAATAGATGATATATGATTGAGGTAATTTGATAAATTTTCTCTTCTGCTGCTTTACTGCTTTAGAATGAATTTTTCTCGTGAGTGTGAAACTTATAATCCATGCTTTTAAAGTCTGATCAATTAGCTTCCTTTTTAGGTGCTTTATGGGGCTGATCTCGAAACAGGATTATTTGGCAGTGGATTTCCTAAAACTGCTCAGCAAGTTAGTTCAGCTTCTGATATCAAGTATATCAACTCTGGATGGAACTTAAATAACTTCCTAGGCTTCCTGGTTCTGTTCTCTCATTTGAAAGCAGTGATATATCTGGTGTTCTAGTTCCTTGGCTGTATATAGGGATGTGTTTTCATCGTTTTGTTGAGTGATTTCGTCTTGTTTATTGGTGTTATCTTTTTATACAATGTTTTAAAATCTTTGTAGTAGTAATGAAAGCAGTTGTATATTTTGTATAGTGATTTTGAGCGTAATTAAAACAAGTATATTTTAATCTCACTTGCTATTAGATTGCGCGTTATTAATTGTCTGATTTTAAATAAAGAAATTAACTACGGTTGAAATTGAAAAACGTTGTACAAAAGATATATTAACTAGGTTTAAAAAGTCAACCGTGTGGTATCTAAATTACTTGGATATAATAGAAAAAGCGTAGTATATAAAATATAAAATTTGGTATAAAAGCAGGTAATTTATAAAAAACAATAGTAAATTTGACATAAAACGTAGTAAATTTACATTAAGACTAAGTTTTTCAAAATCGTAGTGTATGTGCGAAAATTAGTGTAGTCATAGTCGATATAGACTACGCATAAAAGCAGTGTATGATAAATTAAGTGTAGTCATGGTCGAGATAGACTACGTTTAAAAACGTGGTGTATGTGCGAAATTAGCGTAGTCATGGTCGGTATAGACCACGCTTAAAAAAGATGTATGTGCGATAGCGTAGTCTAGTCGGTATAGACTACGCGCATAGTGTATGTGCGCTGCTTTCTACACTTTTCCTCTGAGTTCGATATGCACATAGACTACACATTTATGCGTAGTTAAAGCTGTTTTTCTAGTAGTGTTGGCTCACAAAGCGAGATCCTTTGGAGAGTCGCATTGCGGATCGACTTATGCGGTGAAGGCGTCATTGAATCTCATATTGTGGATCAGATTACAAGTCAAGGGAAAAGATGAGTTCCGATGTTTTGTATCAAGCTCTAGAAGGTGATTGATGAAATGACATTGATCGAAAAAGAGGCCATGGAAATTAAAGGTAGTATGAGAGTCCATCATCAGCTGTACAGGAACTCAACCCTTGGGACTCCTTGAGATCTTCTTCAACTGCGCAGAAGTGTAGAATGGTGGGTGCCGATAATGTCAAGCTTCAATTGATGGATAAGCTCACTGCAGATTGTCTTGATCTCCAAGTCATTCCCATTGTAGGAATGGGTGGTGCAGGTAAGACCACTCTTACTAGAAACATTTATCAAGAACCTCTTATTAAGAGCATTTTATATTTGTGCTTGGGCTACCATCTCCCAAGAATATAGCATCTGTTAGAGTTATTTTTAACTCTATTTTCTTCCTCTATTTTATGAATTATTTGATCTTTCTTCACGTTTGTTGTAGGCTATTTTGGAGTAATAAAATCTCCTATTTTAGTGTCTGAAATCGTGGATATTGAAGCATGAAGTGAAGCTCCTAAAACATGGAAATGGTTGAAGTGGGTGAGAGAATAGCGTGAAGTGGATTTCTTTGACAGTTAGGTTAGTTCCTATTTTGAGGAACTACTTTTACAAGTCCACATGAGCGTTTGCAGCCTCAAGAGTCATGGGCCACGTCTGAGGAGCTTGGAGATCAAGAAATGACTACTATAAATACTTGAAGAGCTTACACAAGCGGTGTGGAGAAATAGCTATCTGAAAGCAAGTGTTAGTTT
The DNA here is from genome assembly GCA_036937905.1 of Salvia rosmarinus. NCBI lineage: Eukaryota > Viridiplantae > Streptophyta > Magnoliopsida > Lamiales > Lamiaceae > Salvia > Salvia rosmarinus. Next base: position 103,493,716 of record CM072819.1, read on the forward strand.
TGTGTTGTGTAAACATAAATGCAACACTTGTTGTTTATCGTCGATTCTTGAGTTGTTCTTAAATCTTGTTGTTTAGTGAGAGATAGTTTTGTGTGAGAGTTTCTTTTGTTATCATCTTGGTCTTGTCGAGGTGATATTGTGTTTAATAGAATACTCTATTTAGTGATTTTCACCATAAGGCATCTATAGGTTGATTTAACAACACTAGAAAAATTACTGTGTCTTCCATTTCTAATTTCCAGCCTACATTTATGTGTTTGTGTTTGTTTCGACAACATTGAGCACAACGTAGAGATCGAGACGAGCACACTTTCAATTGGTATCGAGCCTCTCGATACAGGTGTGATCACGGTTAGCGCAGCGTTGTCTCGGTATGGATCCCAACAACGTTAACGATGTCGACCTCTTTTGGATGGGTCGAATTACTCATATTGGAAGGCAATTGGTTCGATGATCGAGTCCATTGGCGAAGAGCATGGCGATCCGTTGAAAATGGGTGGTCCGTTCGAAAGTGGTTGATGATCAAGGTGATGCTACCCGATACCATCAAACCAATGGACGAGAAGCGAGTGGAGTAGTCACTCTCGACGATAGAGCCTAAATGCCGTCTATGCGTGGATACGAATATATTCAGGTGGTGAAGAACAACGCATGTGCGAATCGTGGGACATCCTTCACGACATTGTGAAGGAGATTCAGCATCAAAGAATCACGTCTTGAATACTACCACCAGATTCGAGAACATGAAGATGGAAGAAAGCGAGGACATCGATAGTTACACAAGAAGATCATGGACATTGCAAATGAATGTCGAGATCTCGGTGATCCCATCGACAACAAGGTACTAATATCAAAGCTCTGACGCGCCACAAGATTTGATATGAAGGTCCGCTATCGAAACATCGATGGCGATGGATGATCGAATTCATGGATCTCATGAATGCTTTCAAAACACATGAGATGAATTTTGAAGAAAAGACACGTTCGGCAAGAAGAAGGTGATGGCGTTCGCTGGGCGTCGTGGGCGAGTAATGGAGATAAAGGAAGTTGATGATGATGATGAGCTCGAGATCGGTGTTGGAGATGATGTTGCTCTAATCACAAGAAAGTTCACGCCTGGTGAGAAAGATGAAAGGACTAAAACAAACAAACAGATTCACGAATTGAATATCAATCATCGAAGGAATGAGTACACACATAAAAGCCCATCCGGAAGGTGTTTTCGTCAATGAAGGATTGATATGACTCTCAATATTGATAATGTTGATGTCGTGAGTGCAAAGGATTTGGTCACTATGCAAATCGGTGTGCTAACACTCTTGGAAAAGAGGAAAATCTCTGGGTTTCCTAGAGTGATGATGAATTCTTGAAGACATGGACAAATCGGACGAAGAAAGGCGATGGTACCTCGGATGTTGGCACAACATTGTATGCACATCGAGAACACTCTATCAGATGATGAACTTCGATGATGTGGAGATGTTTGATCGATCTCGAGCAGTATGGACTTGGTTACTACTCGAATATGTTTTGTTTCTTTGGTCTCATTGATGATGCGAAGAGAATACTTGCTATGAGGACACGACTCTGTTCATTCGAGAGCTCTCAAGCTCTACAATGAACTCCTTGGAAAGTACAAAAACGAGAAAGGATCTTGAGATGACGAGGATGAAAATTCGACAAAGCATCTCGCAAAACTTGAAGGCATTGTCACTCAAAAGGAGATAGAGCTCAATAAAGTGTCAATCCAACTTGAAAAGGATCAAGCTACGATCAAAGGTGGATGGCAACGGACATAAGTATGATAGTTATATGCTACAAGATCAACTCTGCGGTGCAGGCTTTCTGGTGTAGGCGCTACGCATGCGGTGAAGCAAACACGTCGAAAATACTAATCCGATTGTTCGCCAAGTGGAAAACCATTCGTGAAAGAAGGTGTGAAGCTGAAAAGAAGAAAACAAAGAAGGTATATGTTCACTCTTTGTCATTCCGGTCATATTAGACCATTTGCTTTCAAAGAGCGAAATGACGAAAGAATCTCGTCGATAGTGAGAAGCGACGTGTAGTTGAGCATAAGTGCGTATGGGTAAGAAAAGATGAAGAAATGTAATGTTGTTTATCTTGCATTAAAGACTAATGTTTCGGTTCATGGTACTTTGATAGTGGATGTTCACGTCACATGACGAGAAACAAGGCATTCTTGTCCTAGTATCGATCGTATACGGTGGGAATGTAAGTTTTGGTGGGCGTTCCAAAGGTAAAATCGTTGGTAAAGGTTGTTTGAGTGTCTCGGGTTTCCCACTCTCAAGAATGTATTTCATGTTCAAGGTTTAATGACAAATTTGATTAGCATAAGTCGATTATGTGATGAAAATTTGCAAGTTAAGTTGATAAAAATTCTTGTGAAGTGTTTGATGATCATAATCATGCATAATGAAAGGTTAAAGGTCGGTGATAAGCGCTAATGGTAAATGAACCTAAATGCAATAAAGCACGATTGATGATGGCGTGTTATGGCATCAAAGACTAGGACATACTAATTTTAAGTAATCTTGGAGTTAACTAAGGAAGGTGTCGAACTTACAAAGATCACACTGAGGAAGCAAAGTTGTGTGTGAAGATTGTCGAGGAAACAAATCCATGCTACCCACAATATCGTGAAACATCGAACAACACTTGATACGACTAGGTGCTTTGAGTTAGTTCACATGGATTTGGTAGGTCCGTTGAGGTAGAAAGCATTGGAAGAAAGAGGTATGTTTATGTCATGGTGAGCGATTACTCAAGGTACACTTGAACCTTCTCTTCGTGAAAAATCTGATTCGTATGTGTTCAAAACTATGTTTGCAAGAACTTCTAACATGTTTGGTGTCAAAGTGTCAAGAATTAGGTCGGACCATGGACGTGAATTTGAGAACTCATCTTTACAAACTTTTGTGAAAGGAGGGTATTTTCGAGAGTTCTCGGCACCAAAAACACCACAACAAAGCGGGTGGTTGAGCAGAATAGGACCTTAGTGGAGATGGCACGGTTCATGTTGAGCTCGAAAAATATGTCGAAGCACACGGCGAAGCGTAAACACTGACATCACATCAACAATCAGTCGACATCGGACGGGGTTCTTTAAAACTCCTTATGAAATCGAAGGTAAAACCCACCTCGGATACTTCGTGTTTTGGTTGTGTATGCTACATATTAAATAACAGAGAATACCTCAAAAGGGATCTTTGTAGGGTACTCTCTCAATATTCAAGCGTATCGTGTTTTAATTTAAGATTACAAACGATACAAGAATCATAAATGTAGTATTTGATGATTATGGAAGTTCTTTAGTGCAGAAGAATGCTCGAAGAAGTTGTGATAGGTTACGGAGAAATAAAAGAGCACGATCGTCCATGTACATGAGAATGTTGAGCCGACATCACCTCAACACCACCTCGAGTTCGGAAAATCAAGATATGTCCATGACGATCGAGGTCAGAAGTCAGCAGGTAGTGAGGCGAGAACCACACGGAAGAATTGAAAGAATCATCCAACAACTCGAGTTATAGGTGATGTTCATGATGGTGTTCGAACAAGAGTAAGACTCACTCGATTATAGAAAAATGATTTACTTATCGTCATATGCACGTCTATACCGAGTTTATATGTTTTGTCTCAAGATTGAGCTAAAAATATCAAGAAGCATTAGGAGATGAATTAGGGTTATAGCTGCATGATGAGCTCAATCAATTTGTTCGAAATGATGTGTGGTACTTGGTCCCTAGGCTGTTGGCGAAATGTTATAGGAACAAAGTGGATATTCAGAACAAATCGTGAAATTGGAACCATTGTTCGCAACAAAGCAAAGCGGTGGCACAAGGCTACACTCAGTGGAAGGTGGACTTGACGATACATTTGCCCTGTACATTCGAATCCATCGACTTCTTCTCGCTATTGCATGCCATCTTAATATCAAGCATTATCAAATGGATGTCGAGGGCATTCTAAATGTTGTTCTCAAAGAAGAAGTCTATGTCGAGCACGAAAGGTTTGAAGATCCACACAAACCTACTCATGTTTACGAGGTTGAAAAAGGCATTATATGGCCTCAAACAAGCTCGAGCATGGTATAGTCATTTGACAAATTTCTTGCTTGAATATGGCTTTGTTAGAGGTCATGTTGTGACTCTTGTTTATAAAAATGGAAGGTCGACACATTCTCATCACTCAGTTTATGTTGATGATATGATTGTAGTTCTATCTCACAAAGATGCTTGATGATTTTGCGGTGCTATGTCGACAAAGTTTGAAATGAGCATGGTGGGAGGTTGACCTATTTCGGTCTCCAAGTCAGCAAGGTCGAGAAGGTATTTTCATATCTCAAAGCAAATACGCTAAGGACATGGTGAAGAGATTTCATAGAAGGAGCTAAACACATGAGGACACCAATGGGCTCCTCGGATGGTGACAAGAGATGATCTTGGAGGATGTTGACTGACACTTACGGATCAATGATAGGAAGCTCTTGATCTTCTGACTACGACCGGATCTCATGTTCGGTGTTTGTGTATGTGCGGTGTCAAGCTAAGCAAAAATGTCTCATCTCGGGATTAGCGTGTTATCGGTATGTTTAGCAAATCGAACTTGGTATTTTCTTTTCTAAAGATCGAACACTAGTTTGGTTGGATATAGTGATTCGGATTGAGTGGAGATGTTGATGATAGGAAAAGCACAGTGGATGGTGTTTTATCTTGGAAATAACCTCATTTCATGGCATGAGTCGTAAGCAAAATTGTGTGTCTCTTTCAATTGAATCGAATATGTTGCCGTGGGTGTTTCTTTATTGTAAACTTAAACAAATGTTGTACGATTATGGAATGAAGGGTAGTGATTTAACTATATATTGTGATAACATAAGTCAATAAATATCTCCAAAATCTGTTCAACACTCTCAGACCAAACATATTGATATAAGACATCATTTTATTAGAGATTTGGTAGAACAAGAAGTGATTAAAATGGATTATGTGAAACAGATAGTCAATTAATATTTTCACAAAACCTTTAGATTTTGAAAGATTTACATGTTTAAGGAGGTCACTTGGCCTCTGCCTTCATGAGTAAAAATAAGGCGTGTTTGTTGCATCATGTTTCTCATGTTTTATCCTAAAAGATGCTTGGTTTGCCTATGTTGAACTAACGATTTCCATGACATGTTCTCGCCGAGACTCGACATTGTGTGTATATTTATATACTTTAAGGATACGACAACACCAAAGTAGTTTGGGGGCACGGCGTTCATTCTGGCGATGCTACCTTACAAAATGGTAAAATCATGATTGCTTTGAAAACCTAGACTAGGGGCACGGCGTTCGTTCGACGATGCACTCTAAGTCTAAAGGAATCGAATTTCTTGATTCGTACATTGCATGTATTAATGATAAGTGAGTCAATGTGTTTGGAGATGTTATGGTAACATATTGGTCGACATTAGCATTCGAAATTTTAGATCGGTTTGTTTACCCCAATTTCTAGGATTTTTTCTTTGACTATATCGATTTTATCATTGGAATTCATATTTATCCATATCATCCTTAAGTCTACGATTTTTCGTAAAAATGGGTAATATTTTTTGAGAAGTGTTGAATATTTTACGTGGTGTATAAATATTACACTTATTTTATTTCCCTGCCTCACCTCTTTTTCTTGATCACTCATCTCTCTCGCGTTTACCAAGCTTAGGGTTTTTCCTATCATTTTCAAAATGTCTTCTCTCATCTTTCTCCGGTTGAGCAACTCGGCAAATACTTGCAAATCAGGAGGCAAGATTACAAAGCCATTTAGTTCCATTAAGCGGCACCCTCTGGGCGAAACTCGAGGTTCTTGTTCGTGTGCTCCGGACACTCTTGTGACAACTTCTACACTGTATCAGCGATCTTGCACCAATTGTCTCCACAATGTCTACAGAAACTCCTGCTCAATGTCGTTGCGATCCTCTGTCACGGAGCGATTGCACAAGAAAACCCAATGTTGAAGAGCCTGGGATGTTCTATGCAGAACCAATTTCTATGCTAATCAGAGAAATCGGTTAAGCGAAAAGCCAGGCGAAGATTCATCAAAGGGAGAAAAGACCCACTCGGCGATCGGACATAATTAGAGCAACAGGGTATCTGGACCGCCGCCTCAATGAATCAATTTAGTTGATGAAGAAATCCACCACCAAGAAGAAGGAAGAAGGCGAAGACGAAAGAACACGAAGGCTCGTGGTGGAACACAGATTCGAGTGAAGAGGCTCGAAAATGTAGAAGAAGCTACCTCAAATCCTAACCCTTCGGATCCGGAGGATGAAACTCTTATACAAGAGGTGCCGTGAACTCAACGGGAAAAAGTCGGAGAGGGAAGAAGAAAGTGGTGAAGAATCGAGGGCGTTGGTGAACGGCTATTGAGGAGGAGGTGTTGAGGAAGATGTGAGGCCTCGGAACGGGCGAGACTTTAGCGAGGCGCAGTAAGAAAGGTGATGATAAATACTCGGAGGAAGAGTTCATATTTGCGACTCGAGATCGAGGAAAGCCCAAAACACTTCACACAAAAAAATGCGGAAGCGGGATCATTTCGAGGCTCACATGCTATAGTGAGCAGAGGATTGCCAACATCACTATTGAATACAACTTGGTAAATTTTCTAACATCAAGAAATTTACTTACATCCGTTCTTGATGTTGAGCCATATGTTAGAAATGTTAATGGTATATACCAACTTGGGTCATTCGTTTGGTGATTCTCTATCAATAAGCATGGAAGTGTATACTCTGAGGGGTATTTTCTATCACTCATTTTCTCATTAATGAAGCTGTTTGGTCGGGATTATGTGGTTTGAAGAAGTGAAAAATTATGATGAAGTGGCTATGGTTATTCTTGGTGGGAAGGAGAAGAAATGGAGACAACCAATGAAAGCATCAAGTTTGGCGTATATGTATTCTATCCTCCACAAGATCATGGCGAGTAATTGGATTGTCACAGTCATACAACCATAGTTACTTAACATGGATCTCTTCTCATCACATTGGAAAGAATTCTCCGATAAACCTTGGCGATTATCTTGATCGAGTTGCGGCTATTACGAACATCTCGACTGCCTTCCATTTCCTCTCTTATTTACGAGGTTCTTTGAAGAATCGAGGTCTCAGCGATGGTTCAACCACTACGGTGGAGAAAATGCCCACATACAATCGACTACTTTTTAGTGGGAAAAGGTCGATGACCTTCCATGGGTTGATCCACTCCTCCTCGATGATGTTGAGGAAGCTCTTGTGATAACTGGCTACAACTTTGTTGCATTCAACTTTTGGATTGAAGAACTTGAGCGTCTGACTTGGAAGTTTCATCAGAGAAAATCTACAAACTCTTGATGGAATAAAGAGCGATCTTAAAGCCTTTCTTCCCAAAGAAGTGGATTACGATGATGCGATGGTGCTCTTGATGGAGATTTTGATTTTTGTTTATGATTGTTGATTTGTCTTGACTTTGGAAGGCTTGGACCTTTTATTTTTGCGGTATATATCGAGGGGAGTTCGAAAGTCGAGAATCTTGATATTTAGAGGTGTTGAAGTTCAAAAGAGTTCGTGTGTTTTGTGAAGAAAGACAAAAGGGAGTTTGTTAGAGTTATTTTAACTCTATTTTCTTCCTCTATTTTTATGAATTATTTTGATCTTTCTTCACGTTTGTTGTAGGCTATTTTGGAGTAATAAAATCTCCTATTTTAGTGTCTTTGAAATCGTGGATATTGAAGCATGAGTGAAGCTCTAAAAACATGGAAATGGTTGAAGTGGGTGACGAGAATAGTTGAAGTGGATGTTCTGCATGATTAGGTTAGTTCTATTTTGAGGAACTACTTTTAAAGTCCACATGAGCGTTTGCACTCCAAGTCATGAGCCACGTCTAGAGGAGCTTGGAGATCAATGCTACTACTATAAATACTTGAAGAGCTTACACAAGCGGTGTGGAGAAATAGCTATCTGAAAAAGTGTTAGTTTTTGTGTTGTGTAAACATAAATGCTTGTTTGTTTTTAAATCAGTTCTTGAGTTGTTCTTAAAATCTTGTTGTTTAGTGAGAGATAGTTTTGTGTGAGAGTTTCTTTTGTGATCATCTTGGTCTTGTCGAGGTGATATTGTGTTTTAATAGAATGCTCTTTAGTGATTTTCATGTAGGCATCTATAGGTTGATTTAACAACATGTAGAAAAATTACTTTGTGTCTTCCATTCTAATTTCATGCACTACATTTACGTGTGTTTGTGTTTGTTTCGACAACATTGAGCACAACGTAGAGATCGAGCAAGCCAACACTTTCGACATCAGAAATTTTCATAGAAGTTCTTCGTCGACTAATTGATGAAGTTGATAAACAATTGAGTGAAGATAAGTTAGGTGAAATGTTATATCAATATTTGTTTGGTCGCTAAATACTTGGTCATAATGGATGATATGTGGAGTATTGATGCATGGGATAGAGTTAGGAATTATTTTCCAAACAACAAAAATGGTAGTAGAGTAGTAGTAACAACTAGGCTATCAAATTTGGCTTCTAAATTACCCGGTCCTGGTAGCCTTGAGATGAAACTTTTGGATGACGCTTCTAGTTGGGACCTTCTCTCCAAAACTGTGTTTGGAGTAAAAGATTGCCCTTTGAATTGTATTATATTGGAAAAGAGATTGCTAAGAGTTGCAAAGGACTTCCACTGTCAATTGTTATGGTTGGAGGACTTTTGGCCAAGTCCAAGCATACAAAAGAATTTTGGCAATACATAGAGGAAAACTTAAATGCAATTGTTAATTTAGAGGATGATGAACGTTGCTTGAAGATATTGCACATGAGTTATAAGCAATTGCCGGTTTATCTGAAACCATGTTTTCTATATATGGGAGTTTTTCCGGAAGACGATGTGATTCGTATCTCAAGGCTCGTTAAACTATGGGTTGCTGAAGGATTTCTAAAACCAGTAACTGGGAAAAGCTTGGAAGAGATTGCCAAAGAGTACTTAAAGGACCTTACAGGTAGAAATCTCATTTGATTGATGAGATGGGTAGTACCGGAAACATAAAGCGCTGCAAAATTCACGACTTGTTGAGAGACTTGTGCTTGAGAGAAGCTCAAAAGGAAAGGTTTTATACCGTTAGTCCTCAAGGGAAAGTAAATAGGCGACGCCGCATTGTTACTTCACAGTATGAAAACATATCATTTTCATCTATGTCACCAGCTCGTTCTTTGAGGTTGCTAAGGATATTGGACTCATCTAGATCTCGATCCACTGTAAACACAGAATTCCTAGAAAACATGCATCAATTAGTTAACTTGCGGTTCCTTGCTTTCTCAAATCCATCACCAAGCTGCATTTTCCTTGTTCAATCTGGTTGTTTTGGAATCTACAAACATTAATCATTACCCATTCCAATTGGGTTACTGTGCTGTCTGATATTTGGTACATGCCTCGTATTAGGCATGTCCAGTTCAACAACTCTATCTCCCAGATCCTCCCAACAACCAAGATGGCATTGTTTTGGAAAATCTGCAAACGTTGGTGGAATAGTGAATCTCAATTGCAGCGAGCAGTGGTTAAGAGAATTCCCAATAAAAAATTGCAAATATTCAATATGGGATTTGGTGATGACAGGTATTGTCTCAGCAATCTTGATTGTCTAGATAAACTGGAGTCCTTGAACTGTACTATTTTTGGAGAGGTTAATCCAATTAACTTTCCTCGTTTGCTCAAGTTGTCTCTTCACATCGAGGAATCTCAATGTTGGGAAGACATAATGGATAAGATAGGTGTGTTGCCCTTCTTCAGAAGCTCACACTCGATGGAGGAGCTTCAAATCAGGGCAGTGGGAAACAACTGAAGGCCGATTCCATAGCCTCAAATTCTTGGCTCTTCGCGAATGTAAGGGTTTACAGCTCTGGACATCAGATAGCTCCCACTTTCCATGCCTTGAGTACCTTCTTCTTGATCAAGTGCATAACCTCAAAGAGATCCCTTTAGACTTTGCAAAAATACCCACACTTGGAGTAATTCAGGTGAGACGTTGCAGACATTCTGTAAAGGTTTCTGTAAAAAGAATATTAGAGGAGCAAGAGGAGTTATACGGGAAGCAACCATCAAATTAGGCCCTAGGCAAAGGACGAGCATTGGTGAGTTAGGTGAGTCCTAATTAACTATCTACTTGTACTAAGGTAAAAAATGAAATTGTAGATTTGATTTACATTGTATTTTACTTTTATTTCTAATATTTGACTGATAGATCAAGTGTGCAGGGAGTGTATGGGAAAGCGCATAGCACAGCTGCAGACTAAATGAATCCATTCATGCATGGTTGGTGCTCCGTTTTCTTTTATTGGCTTCTTTCTTTTGAATTCTCGTTTTGTTCTATCATTTCCACTTCTACTTAAACGTATCGAATTAGACAATTCAAAGCTTTTGGTCATTTTCTTTTTGTTCTAATTGGCTATCATGCCCCATATTAAAACCAGTACCAGTTGTTTATAAAGTTTGAGTAGGGTTTTGTGTGCATCAAGGTTATGATCATGCTCGACTGCGATCCAAAGGCAAAGGGAAGCAGAGA